>CM035150.1:29205170-30466420 GCA_020205605.1 Panax ginseng
TTGATGAGGAAACCTAAGTGTTCATGAATAAAAAAGGAATAATGAAAAAAAAATACAAGTTTTGCATAGAAGATAATATTGCACAAGTACTTTAGGATGGAAGAAAAATGAATGTCAGGAACAAATATATTTAACATAAACCTGAACCATGAGCCAAACTTCTGCAATATTGGCCTCAAGGTTTTCAAGCTCAGTAGTCTTCCCTGGCATCCTTCTTTCCCGAACTTGATTAGCAATGTAATAAAACAGAATGTAAGCTCCGAGAAAAAGCATTACACTGCTTTTAACTCATTCACGATCATAAATATAGTGTTGAGCCCTAATTTTATCAACTTCAAGTGATTCTTTAGAGAGAGTTACAACAAAACCAATCTACCCCTCCCAGCAATTTGTAAGTGAAACTTACGGTTAGTTGACGCTAAAATCTAGTATTATTCAATCTATTCCAAATAGGCAAGCCTGAATTTTGCGAGACATTCTTGAAATATGGCGACATATGTACAAGAAATTCTAGAAACATTTGGGCGATCCACAATTCTTATTTGTTGTCACACCTCCTATGAAAAAACATTTTTCTTGATAATTAAATAAACAAAATGAAAATTTGTAACTCCCTAAAAGCTGGATTATATTGAGACTACAGAAATTCCCTAGCAAAAAACCCAACAATGAGGGTTTCCCCTTGTAGAGAATATCCAACAATGAATTCACACTTGAACCGGAAAGTTGTACAATAACTTAAATTTTTTTTTTAAATTTCTTGGGTTCTCCTCCTCTATTGAAAATTATACGAATCAAAAGATATGTATCTCATGACTATGACAGAGCTAAATGTGAACCAAAAAAATACAATTTTTCCCACAAATCTAGGATTCAAGATTATATAACTTTGAAACTTCCAAGAAAATATAAAAAAAAATATAAAAAAATGCAATCGATCTGTAGACAAAGAATGAATGGCATGATTAAATTCAGATTTTGGATATTAAACTACAAACATTCCTGCGAATTCTATTTGGGAGAACACTTTTTAATTTTGAGAACTTGTTGCCGAATTGCAGATGATTGATTCTAGGGTTCTTCCGGTTCGCCCAATCCGCTAGACATACCAGTTAATTTAAATTTAGGCACTATATATCTATACCTTTGTTACCTTTTCTATTTGCAGATGATTGATTCTACGGTTCACCCAATTCGCAGAACACGGACAATAACCTTTGTTACCTTTCCCTTTGTTACCTTTCCCCCTTTGAGCAACCCGTCTGCTGGTATGTCTAGCGGACTGTATAATTTCTGTCGATTTGTCTTCGCTAAGTGGGGAAGGTGGGGGCATAAGTGTCCAAAAATTATACTTAATACATCCGCTAGTAAGACTAGCGGACGGGTTTAGTCCAAATCAAATCTCGACCATTTATTAATTAGGCGGATGGTATAGATGCTATATGGCACTTTTTATTTCATAGCATCTGATCTTTATGGATCATTCCCTATATATATATATATATATATATATATATATATATATATATATATATATATATATATATATATGCTAGTATTGTGAGGGGCCCTAGAATCTAAGGTCCCGAATCACCAGTGGATGGGATTCGATCATTCTATCACTATTACTACTATTTTGCGGAAGATATAAACATAAATTTATTATACATTAAACTTACACACTTTTTCCCAAGGTCGAGTAACCTTAACTTAATACACAAATTATAACTTATTTAACACATAACATAATTATTATACAACTATTACAAAACTAATCGTGCACATTAACTTTAAGCTGGAACTGTCTTTAACTTTTCTTTGTATCCGACGCATTCGTCTTAATCTGCAATGTTTATCATGATATAGCAAGGGTGAACATAAGGATTGCCCAGCAAGTTTAAGTTCAATAATATAACGATATATCATGATTGAAAGAGTTTGAATAATAAGCTGGCTATAATTTATCAATATAATTGTGAACTAGCGAGAACAAACTTTTATTTGAACAAGTATATAACATGAACAAATATATACGGACCAAAGGGTAATGAAGGTGATCGACCTTTCATACACGACTTATACATGCAATATGTACAGAGTACAATTCTCTGATGGCGATCAAAGAATGATTATCCATAGCGTATATGAATAAAACAACTCTCGAAAGAGAGTTAAGTAAAAACAAACTTATGCGCACCATTGATTACCGCTCACGCAATTTATAACGCTTTATCAAGAAGACCTAATATTAGTAATATAGATCTCAATATTAGAATAATATCATCATGATATAATACTATTATATATATATATATATATATATATATATATATATATATATATATATATATATATATATATATATATATATATCTGAATGACCTAAACACATAACACATAACACATAACTCTATCAGTCTACAACACACATAAGACTAGGTATCAAGTCAAACTATGACAGTCTGAGTTGAACCCAACACAAATCTAACATCCCAACGGTCTAGTCGGACAAAAGTTCGAGTTTAAGTTCAATTAAACGCTGCCTAAGACTTAACAATTATCTTAGATAATTTTATTAACAATCAAAATATTTTTCATAAGTTCGTAATAATTTTTAAATAATTATTACTATTTATCATAATTTTCAATCATTAATATCGTATTTATATAAATTAAATATCACATAATTCTTTTATCATTAATATTTATTTATTATCAAATATTAATAAAATACATGTCATAATATTATAATATATTTATAATATCACAAGTATTTTTAATACTTTAAAATCACCTTTATATGATTTTTTAAACAATTAAATTCATTATCCGATAATTGCTTTTAATATTAAAATATTAATATTTTTATGAAAAAATATAAAAAGTTATATTTTATAACTTAAAATATTTTATAACACTTAAATTATTTTTATATGATTTATAAATCATTAATTCTATTTTTCCATAATTTATTTAATATAGTTATTAAATAAACTAATTATCGATAATATTGATTAATTAATGAAATTCATCACAAAATATTGAAAAGTCTTTGAAAATATCTTTAAATATTTTCTTGTACCATAATATTATTTTTCATGATTTTTCATGTATTAAAATCATTTTGAAATAATTTATTTAATATTATAATTAAATAAATTAAATACCATTTATATTCAAAAATATCAAATATTTATGAAATATACTCTAAATAATTAAAAACTATTTTTCAGATTTTAAAATAATTTTTTCGGAATTTATTTTGTATTTTTAATAATTAAAAACCATTTAATTCGATTTATTTAATTAAAATAATTAATTTCTAAAACTAACTATCGCTAAAGGGGTTTCTGGTGACGAATCCGTCGCTGAAAGTGTTCTTCGTGTTCTTGAGCCTATTCCCAGAAATTCTGTCAGGTTATAGGGTGGGTGCTTTGACCAGTCCTAAATTATAGAACTTGATGTATCTGGGTACGGTTTTTGGGTCAATGTTATAGTATTGATGTAATACTACAACCTTAAACAAACATCATGGCCAACCTACACCAAATTAGTGAGATATAGTGCATCAAAGTATTGTCAGAGACTGTTCTTCATTTTCTGGGTTACCCAGAAATGAAGAATAGCTCAAGGTGTCACTTTTGGAGCTTCGTAACTTGTATTATATAACTTGTTTGGGTGAACTATTGGTTCAATATTGTAGCATACATGTCAGAGTACAGTTCTAGTACATTAAAGCAACCTAGAAACATCAGAATGGAGAGATCAAGGCCGGTCAAAAGATTGTCAGAAACAAGTTCTTGAGAAATATGGGTTTTCCAGATTTCGTCAAGAACTGGTGGTCAACGATGGTTTGACTGCTCATTACTTTGATTCTATGCAAGATCGAAGTGATATAAGAGCATACAGGTGTAGTCCATATGCCAGGCTACAACATCATAACAACAACATGAACTAAACACCAACATATAGCAAGATCAAGACCCTGCAAATCGTTGTCAGACGTTTTTTGGGTAAATCTGGGTTACCCAGAACAGTTGGTCAATGCGGGTCAACGCCCTTTGATCCTTTATAACTTACCATCTACACGTGATCTGAGCTTAATGCAAGATTCAGATCAAAGACCATACAACAAGGAACAAATATATAACATAAAACACTCCAAAACCTTAACAGGTAAAGATCTATGGCCTCTGATATATGGTTGTCAGGCCATTTTTCAAGCATTTCCCAGATTTCTAAAAACTCAAATTTTGAGTATCAAAATAATATGGATCTAGGTTTTGACCACCCAGATCATCAATTGACACCCTAATACACAACTTTAACCAACTAATTTCAACATACAACATTAAATCAAAAGATTTCTAGGATTAGGGTTTATACCTCTTTTATACTTTGATTTTTGATTCTGACTTTTGAATCTGTTTTTGGTAAGTTGGGATATGGTCATGGCTCATCTTATCACTCTCTCTCACTTCACATTTCCGAAATATAGAGAGAGAATGTGTTGGGAGAAAATGAAATTAAAGTGGCCATTTCTCTTTGTTGAATCTCTTATAAATGTTAATGCAATGCACATGGCTGCTGATTTCGGCTGGTAGCTTGATGTTTGAGTCACATGGAGTTGTTGGGGTGGTTGAACAACTCAATTATTGCAAGATTGACAAGCTAAACCCAATAATGCAACAAAGGGCATTATGGTCTTTTTGATTTTAATTTTAATGGCATTCTAGTAAATGGCCAAATCCTTAGGGTTTAGGGTTTGGGTTTAGGGTTTAAACCCTTAGGGTTTATGCTACGTTTGGATCGATGGAATAGGAGGGAGAATGGAATGAATCATTCCATTGGAATGATAAAAATGTTTTTTGGTTTGTTTATTCCAACGGAATAATGTATTCCTAGTGGAATAGATGTTAACTTAAAATTATAATTTTTATTCCTGGAAGGGAGGGTCAGGAATAACTTATTCACTCTACTATTTTTAAGTAATTGACAAATATGCTCCTTAAAAGAAATACTTATCTTTATTAAAAAAAAAATACTTATCTTTATTAAAAGAAATACCCCCTTCCCCTTACCCACCTACCCCCACCCCCTACTAACCTACCCCACCCACCCACCCCTGACCCACCCCACCACCCCAACACACCCACCTCCATCCCCTTACCCACCTACTCCCACCCCTACCAACCTACCCCACCTACCTCATCTACCCCACCACCCACCCCACCCAACCCCATCCTACCCCCACCCACCCCATTACCTACCTACCCCCACCCTACCCCCATGTGGCGACCCCAAATCCAGGATACTTGAAACCCGAACTCGGTTCTCCACGATACCATTTCTTTAAAAGTGAATAATACTAAATAATAATACATTGAACTTAATTTACATACATCAAAGTTTACTTCCCAGTACGTGACCTTCAAATACATTCCTTACAATATCGACAATAGATTCCATTGTCTTACTAACTATAACCATTAACTCATACTAAATCTCATTCAACGACTTTTCTTTTTTCCTTGTTGGTGCACGAGCCTTCGGTCGATCGTCGTGCTTGAAAACATTTAATTTAAGCAAGGATGAGCATTGAGTGCCCAATGATAAGTAATAGCAATTATATATATAAAATTTGAAAGAATATAAGTATTCTCTTTCCATAACACTTCTACAACGAATCGAAAGTTGTGAAGTAATCATCTTGATAAAAATTCATATAACAACTCTCTTTCAATTTCTTGAAATTAGGCTCCACCCATGAATAGGGTTTAAGAAACATACTATGAACATGGTTTTCATTTCGAAAAGGTTTAGCGAAATTCATCATAATGAAATCGCTATAACTACGAACACGGAGGGTGATCGATCCCGATTGTACCTTGTATTGATCAATACTACATAACTTGAGCGAAATTCATCGCTCACCCTTTGTTCGCAAAAGCGTAAAAATTTTCCCATTATCGGGATGTTCATACATGCACGGTTCCAAAACAGAAGGTTTTAATCTTGCTCAACAATAATATGTAATTCGACATATATGTATACGGGTAATTGAAAAAGTGTATCAACATGTGAATAAATGCCATGATTATCCAAGTGGGGACACTTGTATAACCATTTAGAAATCAATGAACAGAATATATATATGAGCTAACATGTTGATAATCAAAGCGTACATAATCAGTACAGGAATAGAAAAGAATTCTGAAACTTCTTACTCATGTCCATTGCATAAAGGAAATGCAAAGGTAAGATACTTTTGATTCATTGATTACAACTCTCAACTTAGGTTTTATCTCTTTATCACAACCTATCAATAATCGGATCATTAGTTCGATTAGAACAATATATCATAACACATAGTCTTGCTCTATTTATTACAAAGACATAGTCTAATCACGTCATCACATAATCGCGGTGATCATACTTTTAGTTCATATTCTATACTTGAAATATTTTTATACATTTTCAAATATCTCATCCATGCTCTTACAGAAGTCTTTTCTTTCTATTATAGGGTCTGACATTTGTCGGCGTACCGACTTTATCGGGTAAATACTGAGTCTAAGACTCTTATCCTATACCTCAACATCTGTAAATATCAAACATTTTATTTTTAATCATTTTCGAATTTTCCAGAAATTGAAAAATTTAAAATAATTCAAATCATCACTCTAGGGCCTATAGTGATATAAAACATTACTATAGGTGTTCCTCAAAACTTCATAACTTCATAATCGGTTCTCAAATCGCCTAGTTTGGTAAATTTATAACTTTCAAACATCGGAATCATAATTAAATGATTTAAACATTAAACAATTCCATTATCATTAATAATTAATTTATATTAAATTATTAATGAAACCATTGCCAAAATATAAAAGTTATTTATAATAACTCAAACTATTTTTAAAATATTTATATTACCCTTAAATGATTTTTAAAATAATTAAAATCATTTTTAAATAATCACCATTAATATATAAATATTAATGTACTATTCATCAAATATTAAAAGTCATTAATTATAACTTAAAATATTTTTAAATCCTTAATATCCTCTTTAAATGATTTTTAAATAAATAAAACCATTTTTAAACTATTTATTTAATAATAATTATTAAATAAACTAAATCTCATTAATATTATCTTAATATCATTAATATTAAATTATTAATGAAATTATCCTTTAAATATTAAAAGTTATATTTTATAACTTAAAATATTTTAAATACCTTAATTTCATTTAAAATGATTTTTATAATATTAAAATCATTTTTTAAACTAAATTATTTAATATAATCATTAAATAACTTTAATATCATTAATATATAATTATTTAGTGAAATTCATCACAAAATATTAAAAGTCATGGGAAATAACTTAAAATATTTTCTTATACCATAATATAATTTTTCATGATTTTTCATGAATTAAAACTATTTTAAAATAATTTATTTAATATTATAATTAAATAAATAAATACCTTTTATATTCTAAAAATATTAAATATTTATGAAATATACTCAAAATAATTAAAAGCTATTTTTAGGACTTTAAAATAATTTTTCATAATTTATTTGGTATTTTTAATAATTAAAATCTAATTTTCTAATTTTTAAATCATTTTTGAAAATCGAAATTAAAATAATTAAAGCTGTCGCTAAAGGCCCTATAGTGATGTAGTATGCATATAGGTGTTCTTGAGCCTACCAGATCTTCTTCATAAAAGTAGGCAAGGTGGCCTACTTTGGCCGTGAATAACTCTCACATCTTAGCAATTTGGACAATCTATAAATTGGGTCTTGTAGAGAAATACAAGAATATAAGATCCAATAATCATAACCTCTAAAAAATATCGGATGCGGGATAAATCAGCCATCAAAGTAGCTACAAAGTCATTTCTTCACGAAGAACACGGTTCGAGGTGCCTACTTTGGACCTCTATAACTTGATGATCGTGTAACGTTTATGTGATCTATCAATTCGATTGTGTAGAAAACATGTAGGACTACAACTCTAACACTTAAAATCATCATAACAACAATAAATCAAGCATCTAAAGTATGGTCAAACCTTGTCGGAAAAATTAACACTTAGAAAATTCTCGGGTTGCCCGAAATTTTTTACGGTCAATCTTAAGTCAACCCACTTTGACCTTAAATAACTCTTAATCCGTAATATATATGGACCTGATTCTTTTTGGAGGTTAAATACCACATAACAAGATACACATATCAACCCTTAGAACACAAAACACATTAAAGATAACCGAGATATAAGGCCTGACATTTTCCAAAATAATATTTTCTGGACACTTAGAATATTTTCTGGGTTTGAAGAACAGCCGGTCAACCCACTTTGACCGCTTATAAATCCCGATCTACAATAGATATAGACCTGATTCCTTTTGGAGTTTAAAGACCACATATCAGGCTACCTATAACAACTTTTAAAAAACAAAACTCGAGATCGACCAAAGATTTATAGCCTCTGACATTTGGTGAAAAATAACTGAATTCGGTTTTTCCAACTTGTTTAAATCTTCAAATTCGCGCACTTTGATGTTATGGGTTCATGATTTTACAACCTAGAACATTAATAGACTCTCTATTACACTACTTTAAACAATCAATTGCATCAATTAACATCGAATCGAAGGATTTCTAGAATTTAGGATTTCCTACCTTTTCAAGCTTGATTTTTGATTTACGGCTTCTTGATGCTTCTGATTTGTTGTTTGTGATGGTTGGGCTTTGTTTAGGGACTGATATGCTACAATAATTCGTAGGTTTTAGAGAGATAAGCTTAAGGATGAGAGTTGGATGAATTTTAGTGTACAAAAAATGCTAACTCTCTCCAATCTATTTATAGAATAATTCAAATGCCTTGGATGCTAGATTGGTTGATTGAATCTGAGCATAATTGAGTCTTGGATGCTCAATTGGTAGGGTAGTGATGTTGGCCATGCTTTGCTAGCAAGATTCCTCCAATAATACACTAATAATACACTAATAAGCCAAAAAGGGCATTTTGGTAATTTTGCATATAATTTCATGGGCATTTTTGTACATAGCAATTAAATGTAGTATTTAATAACTAGATTATAATTCTTACCATTTACCAATTAATTCTATCCTTTGGTAAATTAAAGCATTTATACAATAACATCGTAATTAAACTCAATAATTTTAAATTAGGGTTTTGATTGAAAAATTAGGATTTTCTAATTAGGGTTTCTTAACGCCGTCAATTAGGGTTTCTAATTGACCATTAGGATTCTCTAATTATACGTGTATGTTCTAACACAGTCATTACGATCTCTAACTTCAGCGGAATTAGGGTTGTAATAATTAGGGTTTGTCCTAATTATCGACAAACAATGATAATTAGGGTTTTCTTCTAATTACAGAGCATCTTATATACATAACCTTCATATATACGAAGAAACTTCATATACACAAATACTACTCGGTCATTTTCTAATCGAGTTTAATAATTAGGGTTTCACACGACGCGGTAATATCTTTATGACCTAATTGGTTGTCATTAGCTCAATATCGATATGTCGTCATTGCATACGATTACATAATTATTATCTTTGTAAAATCATTATAACAATAATATAATATTATTATTCTCATCTCTTGATCACAATCCCAATTGGGGTTTGGATCTCATATTTGACTTCTCTTTCGCATATCGAGTTAAAATACTTGATTTAAATATTACGAACAATTCATATAATAAAATATTTATTATATAATTCTAATTATCACTTCATATATTATTTCCAATCATGTTATCATGGAAAATAATTAATAAAAACATTTACGCTTCTGAAATTAATTACCATAACAATATAATTTGTGGTAATTGATTATTCCAAAATTATTTCTAATTTTTCAAGTAATAAATATATTTGTATCTATCGTTCACATTACTAGACATTTATTCTCGTCATTAAATAAATAAATAAAAATTTTATACGCAAAATTTCTTAATTATTTTTATAGAAAATATCGGGTTGTCACACCCACCCTACCCCATTACCCACCTACCCCCAACCCCTACCCATCCACCCCACCCCTCATAATCCACCCCTACCAACCTACCCCCACCCCACCCCACAATTAAAATAAAAAAATATATGAAAAAAACATATATTATTATTATTTGACGTTCAAATATTAAAAAAATTAGCGAACATATTCCGAACTCAAATAATCTATCACCAAACATATATTATTATTATTTGACGTCAAATATTTGAACCCTTAGGTTTTGGCAATTTGATTTCTAAAATTTCCAAATTAGGTTTTCAAAAATAGAAAATTAAAATTTCTAAATTATAATTAGAATTTTCTAATTATATTAAAATTTACTAATCATAATTCAATCTTGTTAATTCGGATTAATATATCCTAATTAAAATTGCTAATTAAGCAATTAGGGTCAAAATGTTCATTAGGGTTTATAACCCAGAATTAGGGTTTATAAATAAAAATAATTTTTCTAAATTAGAAATTAGGTTTCGTAATTAGATTAGGGTTTTCTAATTACTTATATCTTTAAAATTAGGATTAATATTTCCTAATTAACATTAAAATTATTAAACGAACATTTAAGTTTTCCCTAATTATAAATTAGGGTTTCAAATCCATAAATTAGGGTTTTAAAACTTTGAAATTAGGGTTTATAAAATAATTAAGCTTTACCCTAATTAATATTATAATTAATGGCACTTAAGCAATATAATAATCATTTAAGTTCCCAGATTAGGGTTTCATACATCGAATTAGGGTTTCAAATTCCCGTAACTGAAATTAGGGTTTCTAGAACCGGTTTATAGGGTTTCTTGTTAATCGTTAGGGTTTTCTAATCGAACGTTGACGTTCTTAATATATACTTAGGGTTTGTCACAGACATCGTTTATCTGGTCAACCCTTGACCCTCAACCATATCATGCACACATATACACAAAATATAAACGCTTATTCCCTTAATCCTGAATAATTCAACTAAATCCTTCACAGAATTTTGGAATCCTCAAAATTCCTTCTTAAAAATATCAAATGCATACACTTATTTTCTGTCTAGGTTCTAATATTGAACCTTAAATCAATTAATTAAAATTTTAAAAATTTTCTAAATTCTCGGGTTGTCACAAGTATAACAATTATAATTACAAATACACATATTTTCCAAACCAATTATAAAAACATGGTTACAGAAAAATTTTGTAAAAACTTTATACACATTGAAATTCAAGAACACAAAGACTTAGAAATTATGGCGTAAATCATATATGTTAAGGTTATGTAACATACCTTTTGTTGCTTAAGAAATCCTTGTTAAACACCACAGACACTACACCAAAAATGGCCTCTAGTGAAGGACAAATCCTTCACTAAATAATTAAGCTTTACCCAAATTAATATTATAATTAATAGCACTTAAGCAAATATAATAACCATTTAAGTTCCCAGATTAGGGTTTCATACATCGAAATAGGGTTTCAAATTCGCAAAACTGAAATTAGGGTTTTCAGAACCGATTTCTAGGGTTTCTTGTTAATCGTTAGGGTTTTCTAACCGAACATTGACGTTATTAATATATACTTAGGGTTTGTCACAAACATCGTTTATCTGGTCAACCCTTGACCCTTAACCACATAGTACACACATATACACAAAACATAAATGCTTATTAACTTAATCCTGAATAATTCACCTAAATCCTTCATAGAATTTTGAAATCCTCAAAATTCCTTCTTAAAAATATCAAACGCATACACTTATTTTCTGTCTAGGTTCTAATATTGAACCTTAAATCAATTAATTAAAATTTTAAAAATTTTCTAAATTCTCGAGTTGTCATATTCACCCCTTCTTCTAAAAATTTCATCCCTGAAATTTACCTTACACCTTACACCTTACACCATACCTTCTCATCATCACATGATACCCAATATACCACTCACAAGAGTAAAAATTTTCAAATTTTGCTGAGGATTCATATAGACTATTTGTTTGTCATTTTCGCAAAAGTTTTTATGGAAATTCATCCGCAAACCGTCATAACTTACAAACGCAAAGGGTGATTAGTCCGATATGCCCTATACTGGCCAAGTACTGTTGGTCGGAACAATTTGTTCCTCTTATTCGCCTTGGGCGCATAAACTTTTACCTCAGTCTTATTGGATTCCGCACCAAAATAATTTGGTTCGAGAAATTTCTTTCAATGAACACTTAGTTTTTCATAATATTAGTTTAGCTGAATCGAATAGCGTAGACTCATATCAATAATTCAATTCAATCAAATTATTTAAGTGTAGCCAAACCCCGTTAGCAAATTAAATTTTATTGAAAATATTTTTGAGAATGACGCCATGATGCCGTACTGTATTAACAGTCCATTTGAGGATGCCGTCCTCGAGTGACTTTGTCATAACACATCATACAATAGTGGAACAATGATTTTCAGATCGAATTCGCACTAAGTATTCCTGCATTTACAACTCTATCAACTTTTATCATCTCTGCACCAGGTTATATGGTACATGAGTGATAAATAAAAGATATTTTGATATTTCAAATCATTTGCGTCTAGCTGAAATAAGTAGCATAGACTATACTTTAAACCGTTTCAAAAATGATTACGAGTCTACATATTATTTTTTTTCAAAAGCACATAGTGCGTATTTAGCTTGATGTCAAAATTTTGAAGTCTAGCATAGCTAGGAGTTTTGGAAAACTTATGTCTCCACTAATAATCATTGGCTTAACAATCGATCTGTTCCTATTATCCTCTATATTCTTCATTTACACACAACTAAACCCAGTTCGTCAAACCACACTTATGAGTTCATTTACTTGCCACAATCATATGAGTTTAAGAACTTGTCCTAGTCAGACCTTTGGCGTCCATTCGCTGAGGGGTTCATAAACATTTCATATAACTATGAGTCAAGAATGTCACATAAGTATGAGTCTTAAGAACTCGTACTTCACCTTATATTCTCTACCTATAACCTATCTATCTGTTCTACACATGAGAAAGGAATCACCCTCTTAACACGCATATAGCAAATAGCGCGACACAGACATCCCAATAATTATCCTAACTCCCTTCTCCATACAAATTTCATTTAATCCGTATTCATAATCCTATCCTGAATCTGTACCAATTCATAGTACAACTAACACCCAGTAATCTTGCTGTAAACTTGTCAATCATTCACTTGATCCTTCTTCATACTATAACCTTATCTGATCACAGGGTGATCTCATCGTATATATTATGATTCATTTTTATATTTATGATCGTTTTATTTTACGATCTGCTATCACTGTACTTTTAGTCTTTTAGACTCTATCTATTCATCACTACTGTTCAACTTTATTATCAGAGTTACGGAACTCTGTATCTTATAACTTCGTAGAGATTCGTCTTTGAATCTTCTGAGCCAACTAACTCTATTTGAGTTAGTACTTATCTAATCATCTTTGTGGTTATTAGTCTCGAGGTATTCCTACCTAAGGTTCATAACCAATGACTTTGATACCAAGCTTGTGAGGGCCCCGAATCTAAGGTCCCGAATCACCAGCGGATCCGGATTCGATCATTCTATCACTATTACTACTATTTGCGGAAGATATAAACATAAATTGTTTATACATTAAACTTACACACTTTTTCCCAAGGTCGAGTAACCTTAACTTAATACACAAATTATAACTTATTTAACACATAACATAATTATTATACAACTATTACAAAACTAATCGCGCACATTAACTTTAAGCTGGAACTGTCTTTAACTTTTCTTTGTATCCGATGCATTCGTCTTAATCTGCAATGTTTATCATGATATAGCAAGGGTGATCATAAGAATGCCCAGCAAGTTTAAGTTCAATAATATAACGAAATATCATGATTGAAAGAGTTTGAATAATAAGCTGGCTATAATTCATCAATATAATTGTGAACTAGCAGGAACAAACTTTTGACTGAACAAGTATATAACATGAACAAATATATCTGGACCAAAGGGTAATGAAGGTGATCAGCCTTTCATACCTGACTTATACATAAATATGTACAGAGTATAATTCTACAATGGCAATCAGTAATGATTATCCATAAACATATATGAATAAAATAACTCTTAATAGAGTTAAGTAAAAACAAACTTGCCCGCACCATTGATTATCGCTACGCAATTTATAACGCTTTATCCGAAGACCTAATATTAGTAATATAGATCTCCAATATTAGAATAATATAATCACAATATAATACTATTATATATACACACACAAAGAAAAACCTAAACACATAACACATAACTCTATCAGTCTATAACACACATAAGACTCGGTATCAAGTCAAACTATGGCAATCTGAGTTGAACCCGACACAAATCTAACATCCCGACGGTCTAGTCGGACAAAATTTCAAGTTTAAGTTCAATTAAACTCTGCCTAAGACTTAACAATTATCTCATTTTATTAACAGTCAAAATATTTTTCATAAGTTCGTAATAATTTTTAAATAATTATTACTATTTATCATGAATTTTAAAATATTAATATCGTATTTATATAAATTAAATACCACATAATTCTTTTATCATTAATATTTATTTATTATCAAATATTAATGAAATACATGTCATAATATTATAATATATTTATAATATCACAAGTATTTTTAATACTCTAAAATCACTTTATATAATTTTTAAATAATTAAATTCATTATCCGATAATTGCTTTTAATATTAAAATATTAATATTTTCATGACAAAATATCAAAAGTTATATTTATAACTTAAAATATTTTTATAACACTTAAATCATTTTATATGATTTATAAATCATTAATTCTATTTTTTCATAATTTATTTAATATAGTTATTAAATAAACTAATTATCGATAATATTGATTAATTAATGAAATTCATCACAAAATATTAAAAGTCCTTTGAAAATATCTTTAAATATTTTCTTATACCGTAATATTATTTTTCATAATTTTTCATGTATTAAAAGCATTTTTAAATAATTTATTTAATATTATAATTAAATAAATTAAATAGCATTTATATTCCAAAATATTAAATATTTATGAAATATACTCTAAATAATTAAAAACTATTTTTTAGATTTTAAAATAATTTTTGAAATTTATTTTGTATTTTTAATAATTAAAAATCATTTAATTCGATTTATTTAATTAAAACAATTAATTTCTAAAACTAACTGTCGCTAAAGGGGTTTCTGGGGACAAATCCGTCGCTGAAAGTGTTCTTCGTGTTCTTGAGCCTATTCCCAGAAATTCTGTCAGGTTATAGGGTGGGTGCTTTGACCAGTCCTAAATCATAGAATTTGATGTATCTTGGTACGGTTTTTGGGTCAATGTTATAGTATTGATGCAATACTACAACCTTTAACAAACATCATGGCCAACCTACACCAAATCAGTGAATATAGTGCATCAAAGTATTGTCAGAGACTGTTCTTCATTTTCTGGGTTACCCAGAAATGAAGAACAACTCAAGGTGTCACTTTTAGAGCTTCGTAACTTGTATTCTGTAACTTGTTTGGGTGAACTATTGGTTCAATATTGTAGCATACATGTCAGAGTATAGTTCTAGTACATTAAAGCAACCTAAAAACATCAGAACGGAGAGATCAAGGCCGGTCAAAACATTGTCAGAAACAAGTTCTTGAGAAATCTGGGTTTTCCAGATTTCGTCAAGAACTGGTGGTCAACGATGGTTTGACTGCTCATTACTTTGATTCTATGCAAGATCGGAGTGATATAAGGGCATACAGGTGTAGTCCATATGTCAGGCTACAACATCATAACAACAACATGAACTAAACACCAACACATAGCAAGATCAAGACCCTGCAAATCATTGTCAAACATTTTCTAGGTAAATCTGGGTTACCCAGAACAATTGGTCAATGCGGGTCAACGCCCTTTGATCCTTAATTTATAACTTACCATCTACACGTGATCTGAGCTTAATGCAAGATTTAGATCAAAGACCATACAACAAGGAACAAATATATAACATAAAACACTCCAAAACCTTAACAGGTAAAGATCTATGGCCTCTGACATATGGTTGTCAGGCCATTTTTCAAGCATTTCCCAGATTTCTAAAAACTCAAATTTCAAGCATCAAAATGATATGGATCTAGGTTTTGACCACCCGGATCATCAAATGACACCCTAATACACAACTTTAACCAACCAATTTCAACATACAACATTAAATCAAAAGATTTCTAGGATTAGGATTTATACCTCTTTTATACTTGGATTTTTGATTCTGACTTTTGAATCTGTTCTTGGTAAGTTGGGATATGGTCATGGCTGATCTTATCACTCTCTCTCACTTCACATTTCTGAAATATAGAGAGAGAATGTCTTGGGAGAAAATGAAATTAATTGAATCTCTTATAAATGTTAATGCAATGCACATGGCTGCTGATTTCGGCTAGTAGCTTGATGTTTGAGTCACATGGAGTTGTTGGGGTGGTTGAACAACTCAATTATTGCAAGATTGACAAGCTAAACCCAATAATGCAACAAAGGGCATTATGGTCTTTTTGATTTATTTTAATGGCATTCTAGTAAATGGCCAAACCCTTAGGGTTTAGGGTTTGAGTTAGGGTTTAGGGTTTAAACCCTTAGGTTTTGGCAATTTGATGTCTAAAATTTCCAAATTAGGTTTTCAAAAATAGAAAATTAAAATTTCTAAATTATAATTAGAATTTTCTAATTATATATATTAAAATTTACTAATCATAATTCAATCTTGCTAATTAGGATTAATATATCCTAATTAAAATTGCTAATTAAGCAATTAGGGTCAAAATGGTCATTGGGGTTTATAACCCAGAATTAGGGTTTCTAAATAAAAAATAATTTTTCTAAATTAGAAATTAGGTTTCGTAATTAGATTAGGATTTTGTAATTACTTATATGTTTAAAACTAGGATTAATATTTCCTAATTAACATTAAAATTATTAAGCGAACATTTAAGTTTTCCCTAATTATAAATTAGGGTTTCAAATCCATAAATTAGGGTTTTAAAACTTTGAAATTAGGGTTTATAAAATAATTAAGCTTTACCCTAATTAATATTATAATTAATGGCACTTAAGCAATATAATAATCATTTAAGTTCCCAGATTAGGGTTTCATACATCGAATTAGGGTTTCAAATTCCCGTAACTGAAATTAGGGTTTCTAGAACCGGTTTATAGGGTTTCTTGTTAATCGTTAGGGTTTTCTAATCGAAAGTTGACGTTCTTAATATATACTTAGGGTTTGTCACAGACATCGTTTATCTGGTCAACCCTTGACCCTCAACCATATCATGCACACATATACACAAAATATAAACGCTTATTCCCTTAATCCTGAATAATTCAACTAAATCCTTCACAGAATTTTGGAATCCTCAAAATTCCTTCTTAAAAATATCAAACGCATACACTTATTTTCTGTCTAGGTTCTAATATTGAACCTTAAATCAATTAATTAAAATTTTAAAAATTTTCTAAATTCTCGGGTTGTCACAAGTATAACAATTATAATTACAAATACACATATTTTCCAAACCAATTATAAAAACATGGTTCTGAGAAAAAATTTTGTAAAACTTTATACACATTGAAATTCAAGAACACAAAGACTTAGAAATTATGGCGTAAATCATATATGTTAAGGTTATGTAACATACCTTTTGTTGCTTAAGAAATCCTTGTTAAACACCACAGACACTACACCAAAAATGGCCTCTAGTGAAGGACAAATCCTTCACTAAAGGCCCTATATCTCTCGCAAATGATTTATTGCGAATAAATATTTTTTTCACACGAGTGCTCGCATTAGACCTTCTCGCAATTGGGTATCCTTCGCTAAGTAGTAACTAAATGTTTTTTGTGAAGGATATATTGTGAATAACGTATTCCTTCACAAATTGTATTTAGTCATGGAATATTGTTATTTAGTGAAAGATTGGTTTCCTTCACAAATAATATTTTAAGAAGGACTATTTGAAATTAGTGAAGAACTTGATTCCCTCACAAATAATATATTGTGAAGAACAAATTTATTTAAAGAGAGAATATTTTCCTTCACTAATTATAAATTGAAAATCTTTTTTCAAATTAGTGAGAGAAAAATTCCTTCACAAATTATAAATTTATAAATAAAAATTAATTGCTAAATAATCAAAATTCATTGAAAATTATAATTAATTTTCAAATCAATGATTTATATTTATTATTATTACTATTATTTTTAGTAATTGCTATAATAAATATTAAATTTAATATTTCAAGTTAATATAATTATCATACATATTTCAAACTAATTGATAAACTAATGCATAAAGAGCCAATAATATAAATAGATAATGCTCAAGTCACGATAAGTACAAAATTTGTTATTATGTCTTGATCTCCCAAAGATCATAGTACTTACAATATTTAATAACTAACACAAGAAAATTGAAAAAATAACAACGAACTAAATAGAATGAAGTGTACATCATGTTAGGTCCAACGCAAAGATGAAATCTCCAAGGGCAAATAAAGATTTGTTTATATGTTGGGCTTCCTTAAGTCTGTCTCCAGTTGCCTCAGAACGGTCTATTCTTTCATACCCTTGGCACACGTCCACATTCCATATGGCAGAATAATTATGGTCAAATATCATCATTTAGTAAAACATCAAACCTGATTGTACTTTGCCGGCCTTTCGACCTACATGGGGCTCAGGTTTTAATTTGGCCCTAGTATTAGTGTCAAAAATAAAATTAATCAAACGCTATTATGATATTCTTCAATTAGATAATCAATAATTCTTTGTAATTACAGTTCGTTGACAAGCCCACAGAAAAGATCAAAGAATGAAAGTGTCCTCTGTCTCCTTCTGCAACCAACCCAAAAACACACAATATTATCGGACTGGCATAACATGACTTTTAAAATAACAAATAGATCAAGTAATTTCTTATGTTTAAGGTTGATCATCGAACCTGCGGTGACTGGCCATTACACCCCAACCAACACGCTTGGACATTTTACGGCTTCTATACTCTTGGTAACTGATCCAATCTGGTTAACTTGTTAGCAAGTAAAGAAGCCTCAAGTTGCATTTTTTTTTGTACATTTGTACATCATGCAGTTCTGAAACAGGGTACAATTATACCTTAAGAAGAAAAGCATTGCAAGTTTTTTCTTTGATTGCCTTCTCAACTCTCTGTGCACAAAAATATAAAATATGCATTAATCGATAAGTACTTGTGAAAATGAATACACTTTTTCTTTTACTATGTTAGGAAGAACACACATCTCAAATCAAAACCATAGTAATAGAAGAACCTGCAAAAAACAACTATGAAATAAGTCTAACCTTGGGATTGGTGGCCAACAAATCATCTCCCATAATCTACACTTTCTCACCAATTTCAGCTGTCAACTTAGCATAGTGCTCCCAATCATCACGGTCAAATGGATCCTCAATTGACACAATAAAGGTACTCGGTCACAAATGACTTGTCGATGGATCTTTGAGGTGCTCTCCTAAGATCTTTTTTGTGAGCCATCATTGTTCGCACATCAAAGTAACAAGGAACGAATAAGCGAATTAAAATTGTCGTGCATGCCTTTGCACTATAAAATTGAAGCTTAGCTACAAGTATCTTGCTTTGGCGATAAATAGATTGCTTATCAGGACGTGAAGTTCATCAACTTTTATACTATACACGAGCTTTATTAACTAACAAGATGCATGCTTGAGACTCAAGCAAATTCTTTCAAGCAACCAACTTTCTAAATCTAAATTATTAGTTCGGGCTTAAAATTGAAAGGAGTGTGGTCCACATATTTTTCTGATTCGACTACATGGTCTACACCTAAAGTTCTATAATGCGATTTGCATAAAGCAAGAACCACAATACAAAATTAAAAAAAACCCACCTCTTCCTTAAAGTTCGGATCATGGGTCTTGTCAGTTCCATAGAATTGAGATGCAAAGAATATCCATTCCAATGACAACCTAAAGAGAAAAGATATCTCGGGATGTCGGTCTTTATGTTAAATTATGAAAAAAAAGCAGAAAGACTTGATTAATATTTGGCCGATTACCGGTGGCCAGACAAGTCAACAACTAGTGGAATTCTTGAACCTCTTTGAAGCTCTTGATAGTGATGCTAAGCTTCGCAGAAGATGCTCCATCGAGAATGTGGCCCGAGACCAAAGGAAACCACAATAGTAAGTGAACACGACAAAGAGTAATGTTGTTAATATCCTTCTAATGCAATTGGGAAGGAGGTGAAATGTTGTCTTTGTGATGAAAGAATGATAATTTGGTGCCTGTGTTTATCTTATTCACATTTGTGTTACTATATTTTCCTAGCATAGGGCATAACTTGAATGTTAAGTTTGTTGTATTAAATAATGAATACTGCATGGTGGGGGGGGGATCGTGAGTGTATGTTATCCAAATTATAGGCATTCAAAATTTTGAGGCCTTTGAACCTCTTCTGAGAGTCTTTCCCTCCTTAGACAATCACACTACTTCTCACTTGAAATCGTGGTTTAGATTTCGAGGCCTTTGAACCTCTTCTAAGAGTCTTGCCCTCCTTAGGACAATCACACTGCTTTTTACTTGAAATCATGGTTTATCGAAAAGCTAGCAAAACTTTTTAACCGGTTTTGAATATACCTGTTTTATAGTATTACCTCCATTTCATATTATTAGTACTTTTAGCTTCATGCACATGAATTAAGAAGAAATGATGCGGTGCTAAGTCGCTAAGATGATTCAAGTTGTTATAAGACCATAATAACAATGACATTATTACTCAGAATTTTGTTCTCAAACAAACTACCCTCAATTAGTTTGTTGCCTAAAATAGTGGTCAAGAATGGCTTGACCTACTAGTTTCCACTTTTCGGTTTAGCTTGAAATTGGAATTTCATTCTAACTTGACATACTCAAACACTCTAATTATGATCATATATGCTATATAAATCAAGCCCAAGCTTTAGTTTTGCCTAATATTTGATTTTTATTCAAAATAGTCCATTTAAGACTTTTATCGAACAAGTAGCATGCATTCTTTTAAAACTCAGATTTCATGAGGTTTGATTTGAGTTCTAACCTCCTTTTTCCACCTTATTACTCCTCAAAGCCCAAATTTTATCTCCTTTACTCTATTCCACACAAGACCAGGTCTCATATAAATACATATATGAATAATCAATACATATAAGGTTACATAGCTTACTTACCAATCATGACTTATGTTTTTAACATAACTTGTACCGGACTTTCATATGATTACCCCATATAGCAATTTCATTGTTTATATCCAATTAAATTCAAGATTTACTTTGCTCCCCATAATGGGTTTACATAAATTTGATAACTTACAACTAACCATATATCAGTCAATTTGTTCATGTTTGGAATTTAATAGAAACATAGCAAAGATGAATTATAATACCTTAGCTAGCTTGTTTGTAAGATCCTTGCTATCCCTTAGTCTTGATTCCAGCTACACCACACAACATAATGCTTATGCTTCTTCTCTGTTCTTACTGAATTTGAGGAAACAAAAATTCTAGGAGGAGAGATGACGAGTGGTAAGGAGAAGGAAGAAAAGAGTTATGAAATTGTGTTTTGGATGTTATAGCAGCTCTGAGCTTGCATCTCACACAAAACTCCAGCTTCTACATATAGCTCACCAAGTCTTAAGCCTATATTATTAGTATCTGATGACCAAGAGGACATGATTAGTAGGGTTAAGGGCTTCCATCGGACGGTGCGGATTTCTCTAATGGTGTAAGCGGTGTACATCATGATGGCGAAGACTATGGCGGTGACGGATTTGACGACGAGCGGTGCCCTTCCTCGTTTAACGCGATCCAAACCCATAATCGAAGCTTTGCAGAGGGATTACGAATAATAGTAGCGAGAATCCCGCCATTTCAGCAAACATCAACATGAACAATAGCTGTATCATGGACCCCTCTCGCTACAAAGTCACAAACCCTAGCCAGAGAGAAGAGAGAGAGAATTAGAAAAGTGTTTTTAATTATCAATTACTACATAGATTATTAATAATATTAAATAAAATACCAAAAAATAAAGCTACTTTAAATTAATCTCCAAAAGGCTTTTTTGGATTAATATTATATACTTCAAAATAAAATTTAAAGTCTTTTGGATTATTTATTTTTATTTTTATTTAACTTTAACTTTAACTTTATTTAATTATGATTATAAAAATAAACTTTTATGGAGAAATTTTAAAATTTAACATAGTGTAAAGTTATTTACTTTATAGTTTATTAAAATAAATAGTTGATATTGTAAGTTACTTAAAAAGTGTTATTAAAATTAAATTTACTATTGTAAAAAATTTAAGGTATTTATATTCACCACACTTATTTCAAAAAAAAAATATTTAGAACAAGATAGCGACCGATTTAATCCCTCGCAAAAAACTTCTGAATAATGATATATAGTGAGTAATAATTCCTTCACTAAATAAATTTTTTCATCGCAAATTTTCATCATAAATTGGCTCCAAAAATCTTTCTATCACCCCAATTTTGCGAGGAAAAAATATAAATTGTGAAGGATGTTTCTTTCGCTAATAACTATATTGTCACTATACTTTTTTCCTTCACTGTTCCTTCACTAAACAACTCCTCATGTGAAGGAATAAATTCCTTCACAAAATTTCCTTCGCTATAGGCCATTTTTGGTGTAGTGAGATAATTGTTTGCAAACTCAGGAACTCTCTCTCAGACTCTCTATTTTCTCTGACGATTTTCCTGTCCTCTGTATTTTTCTTCTTAGGCTTAGGTTTAGTCCAAATACACTATACGTAATATTAAAACAAAACCAACGCCCGCTTTTCAAACGTTTAAAAACTGACGTTATATTAAAAATACTAATAAGTTATCGGTTACGAAAAATTAATATATATATATTATTTATATTTTGTTTATTTATTTTATATTATTAATAATTTAAAATCCAAAAATTCAAAAGTCATAATGCTTCGTTTGGTAAAACTCTTTTAAATTTAAAGACTTAATATATTTAAGCCTTGTTTGGCAAAACTAAATTAAACTCCTTTAATTTATTTTAATAACTCCTTTATAGTATAGTTATTTGTCAGACTTTATTTAATTAAGTTTTCATACTTAATTTATTTAATTTTAATAATAATTTATTGAATAAATCATTTAATCATTATAAATTCTCTAACTTAATTATTAAATTAAATTAGAATATTATCTCATAATAATTAATTTTCTTAACCTAATAATTATTTATTAAACAAATAATTAACCAACTCAAATCAAATCAAATTAAATAAATATTTATTCAACAATAAACACATCCATTAAATATTATATAATTCAATTAATATTTAAAAATTATGGATTGTTACATCAACTACCAATCAAGTGAAGTAAGAAGTTCCAAGTAAGAAGGACTTGAAGAGTTCTAAGTGAACTATGAAGAACCAAGTCTGCTAGACTTGAAGAGTTCAAAAGTGAACTAAGAAGTGCCTAGATTGCTGGTCTAAAAAGAATCTGTGAGATTCATAGTGTAAAAGATATCCTTAGTGGATTTCCTACTCGAGGAGTAGAAGAGTGGACTAGGAGCTTTAAGTGCTATGAACCACATAAAATTGTTGTGTCTCTTGCATTCTTGCTATAACTGATATAACTGCTATAACTGCCTCACTCTCATTAACTCACTATATCTAAAAGGGAGAACAAACAAATCTTAATTCCGCTGTGTTTGAATCATTAACAAAACTAACAAAGTATTTCGAAAAGAATTTAAAAATATTTATTCAACCTTCCCTTCTAGATAACTATTGTGCCTCCGAAAACTAACAATTGGTATCAAAGCAAGTTCTATCAAAAAGCCTACAAAGCTTAAGTAGATCCAATGGCACATCTGATAAGCGAATCAAAGACTAGAGGAGGCAGCAAGCCACCTATGTGCAACAAAGACAAATACGCCAACTGGAAAGTTCGGATGCAAGCATACATGGATTCAATAGATGAAGATCTATTTGAAACTATTCAGAATGGACCATATGTTCCTACAAAGCTTGCACCAACTACAGACGACCCAGATAGAATACAGATCAAGGTCAAAGAAGAATGGATAGACAACGAAAAGAGAGTTGGTCAACTCAACAAAAAGGCCAAGAACATTTTGTTTTAATCCTTAGAAGATGATCTGTTCGAGAATTTGGTCAACAGCAAAACATCAAAGGAGGTTTGGGAAGCATTGCTCATCATGCATGAAGGAACAGAAGAAGTCATAAAAAATAAGAAATCTCTCCTGACTTAGCAATATGATATGTTTGCCCACGTTCAAGGAGAAAACATCACCTCCACCTACGAAAGATTCAACGTACTGCTCAACTCTCTACGAGCCTATGGAAAGATCTATCCAAATAAAGATCTAATCATAAAGTTCATGAGAGCCTTACCTAGCAAGTGGGATGCCATAACCACTGCTATTAGAGAGTCCAAGAATCTCCACAAAATGACTGTTCAACAGTTATATAGCAACCTTCTTATATACGAACTGGAGCTAACTCAACGAGTAGAAACTCTATCTGAAGGAAGAAAGAAGGATAAGGGTGTTACTCTCAAAGTAACTGACAACACCTCCAAAGTCAATACTAAAAATGACTCTGACTATGACGAAGATGATGATGAGGACTTTGCAATGCTGGTGAAAAGACTCAGAAGGTTCATGCGTCAAGGCAGAATGAGCAAACTAAAGAAAGTCAACAACTACAGCAGCCATGAGAAGATAAATGATCTATGCTACAATTGCAAGAAGCCTGACCATTTCATTGGAAACTGCAACAAACCCCTTAGAGAAGAACTAAAGAAGAAATCACATCCAAAGAAGGAATTCAAAGGCAACAAAAGGCCTCAGAAGAAAGACAAAGGCCTTATAGCTGGAGGATCATGGAGTGACTCAGACAATGACTCAACTCCCGAATCTGGAGATGATGAAGATCCTCAAATGGCAAATCTTTGCCTGATGGGCAAGCATGAAAAGGATAAACAAAACTCGAACATTCATAAAGTAAGTATAGATGAGGTATTTAACTTTAACTCTCCTGATGTTAACATTGATGATTTAAGAACTGCATTGCATGGCATAACATCTGATATGCATCAATACATGAAATGGTTAAGAGTTCTGTCCAAGGATTATTCACTTCTTCAAAAGGAGAAAGAGAAAGTTCAAGAAGAACTAGAAATAACCCTTCTAAGTACTAACTCTCTCTCCAAGTTTGAAGTTGAGAATAAGCTCTTAAAACAAACCAATGAGCTCAATGCACAAAGAGAGTCAAGTCTAACCTCTAAAATTGAGGAACTAGAAAAAGACAATCTCTACATGGAATAAATCGTCTTCATCCATGGACTCCCTGATCTCTAGCCAGAGAAGTGTCTCTGACAGAACATGTTTAGGCTTTGGGGAATCCACCTCAGAGCCATGTATGGAAAAGGTAAAGAAAACTAGCACTAGTAATGCTTCAAGTTTTAGTAGAGGCATTATATTTATGAAATTCTCACAGAAGGATGAACCAGTCCAACCCTTCTCTACTGATTCAATCCATATTCCAAGGAGTAAAGGATCTCATGCTGGTATGGGTTTTAGAAAAGAGAAGAGTAACCCGGCCATTACTCTCCAACCTCGAAGGATCGTAGAGTCGAGTAAAATAAACTTCACGAATCAACTGGGAAGGAACAGTAGAGGAAAGGTGCACTCCTCATAAATCATGAAACACAAGGAGACATAGAAGAAGGAGAATCAGTTTAACAGAAGGATGACTAAGAACCCACAAAAGTCCAAATGGAGGAAGAATCCTAATACACACACAAGCATGCATTATATTAGATGTTTTGTGTGCAATAAGGTTGGTCACAAGGCTGCAATATGCTATTATAATCTTATGCATACGAGACCCAAAATCAAGCAGAAATGGGTTCCCAAGGGTACTAACAAAGTAGGACCCATGCAAGTATGGGTACCAAAATGAAAGTTTAATGTTACCACAGGAACAGAGCTCCACGATAACAACCTGGTATTTGGACATTGGATGCTCAAGGCGCATGACTAGGAACAAAGCCCTTCTGTCTAACTATATAGAGAAGGAGGGTCCCTCAGTCATCTTTGGAGACGACTCTGGCAAGACAAGAGGATATGACTCAGCTGAGAATTGTGCACTGTCCTTCAGTAAAGTGGCCTATGTGGAAGGACTACAACACAATCTTCTGAGCATAAGCCAACTCTGCGACAAGGGTCATCAAGTAACATTCCTCAATAATCAATGTCAAGTCAGAGATCTGAAGACATCCGCCATAAAGATGACTAGAACAAGAGAAGGAAATGTCTACACTGTTAATCTTGATCAACTAAGCTTAGACGAGACAAAATGCTTTCTTGCTAAAGCATCTAAAGAAATGAGCTGGATATGGCATAGAAGACTGTCTCATCTCAACTTCAAGAACATGTCTAAGCTGGCCTCAAAAGATCTAGTTGCAGGCTTACCAAAGTTCAGCTTCGTCAAAGAAAGACTGTGCAATGCCTGTCAACTTGGAAAGCAGACTAGAAGCTCATTTAAGAGCAAAACTACTAACTCAATTGACAAGCCTCTACAGTTGCTTCACATGGATCTATTTAGGCCAATTCCAACAACGAGTCTTGGAGGGAAGAGACATTCATTAGTCGTAGTGGATGATCACACCAGGTTCACATGGGTGTTCTTTCTAACCTCAAAAGATGAAACAAGCTCCCAACTGATCAAGCTATTCAGACTAGTGATGAATGAGAAAGGGGAGAAAATTAAGGCTATACGGAGTGATCATGACAGAGAATTTGACTTCTCTAAAATGGATCATCTCTGTACAGATAATGGCATTAGTCACAACTTCTCAGCTCCACGAACTCCTCAACAAAATGGAGTAGCTAAGAGAAAGAACATAACGTTGATAGAGGTTGGAAGAACCCTACTAGCAGCAACCCATCTGCTTGAATACTTCTGGGCATAAGCTGTCAACACTACATGCTACACTCATAATAGATCACTGATACACTCTACGATTAAGAAGACTCCCTACGAACTGTGGAAAGGAAAAAGCCAAATTTTAGCTACTTCCATGTATTCGGTTGTGCAAGCTACATTCTCAACAATGTAAAGTAGTATTTGACAAAGTTCTAACCCAAGTCAGACGAATGAATCTTTCTTGGGTATGCCAAAGACAGTAAGGCCTATAGAGTGTTCAACAAAAAGACACTGAGTGTTGAAGTCTCGATCCACATCATATTTGATGAAACGGACTTGGACAAAACAATGCCTTAAGACACTACGAACGACAGTGTAGACACTACGATCGAAGTCGTCGAGCTCAACACTATGATTGTAGTTCCAGATAGTGAAATCATTGAGCAAGGGAATGGGATCGTAGAGAGGTCTACGCAAGATAATGAACCCCTACATAAGGAAACATAAATTGATCTTGAAGATCTCTTGACAAGAAGTCATCAGGACAGATGTCCCAACAGGAAATAGATGGGCAATGTGACACCCCCAAATCCTGGTACTTCATTTCCTCAAGATTTGGTGTTCACGTAATCAAAACATTCATTTCTAACTACCCAATTATAATAAAATTGAATAATAAAAAACTGCCCATACAGGATTAAACGTAAATAAAAATCTTTCAGGTTATCTAACCTTTAATTACAATCATTCAAATGCAGAAATTAAATTATTACATCTTTCAAAAGTCTATAACGATAAAATAAAATTACAAGTCTTCATCACTTGTACATTTTTCCCTTTCTTTTGCTAGTGGTAGGTTCATTGACCTTTTCAACCTTAGCTGCTATAAGTATATAATATGCAAGAGTGAGCAAACAAGGCTCACTTGAAATAAGAATGAATAACTTTACAACATTACAACATTTGCCAGAAATAAGCTCAATAGAACTGAATGATAGGTTCTATTAACATTTTTAAACATACTACTGAGGGTCTAATGACCACGAATCATGTCCACAGTTATAAGTAATCTTTCAACTTTAACTTTAACAGTCATAAGACTATAAGGACTCCACGTACTTAGGGGGATCAACCCTTCATATAATGTATTGTGCACAACCATTTTAACGCTAATCGTAAACCTCTAATAAAAGAGTTGTTCATCTCAGTATTTAAAATACAAGTCCGCACCAAAGTAAGTTTGGTTTGGATACATTACAAGGTAAATTTAGAATTCAACGATCATCAACTAAGGATTAGTTGAATACAAAAGAACTAACTGTATGCTATGGAATAATCATAACTAAATCGATATTTGTAAATTAATATCATGATTTAGGAATAATCTAATAGCATAAACATTGATTAATCATAACATAATTTGCTTCGAACAATATTAAGTCAAAGTTATTGATAATTGGATACCAAGCATGCATAATGAATAGTAATTTGAACGATAAAGTTGTTCAACACTAGAATATTAAAATATAGTGATTTGCATGCTAAATAAGGAGTTACATATTAAAGAAACTTGCTCAATAATAAATATATGATTTAGAATACTTGTATCCTTATGAACAATTACATACAAGAGCTTTCTCAATAATAACCATCTAGCTCTACGAAAGTGTAGAGTTAGCCACTTGTGTAATTGAAATTGAATTAAAAACAATAATGTACTCAACGAAATTAAACTTGCACAATGAAGTTTTAGAGTTAGAAAACTTTCCTTGAGCACAAGCTAAACCTTACAACTTGAATCAATACCCTATACATATGTCATCATGACATAATTAGTCATTACCAACATTTTATATGTATATAAACAAGTATATACACCATGTAGGTTTAATTATCAATTCACATAATTGAATTACGTTAATACTAGTTAACCCTTGATAACATGCTCATTCTTAGTTTAGTACTACTGAATTCATCATTTAACAGTTCTATTATAAACACATAACATTTATTTTCAAAATTTATGTAATAAACTAAAACTGTCAGAACATTTTGCTAACTTTCATGTTATGGCGCCATACGATTTTCTTGTGGTTGGTATGGCTATGACTATTGAATTGGTTCATCATATGAGTCACAAACCAACAATTGGTATTTGCGTCGTGAAACTTTATTATTGGGCATATGCACATATTGCGCTTAAAGTCGAAACTTCGGCGACCAAAGCTCGGCAACAAGCATCAACAAAAAAGCCAAATTGGCTTTCAAGCTCCAATCTAACAAGCTAATTAACAAGTAATTCATCTGAGACTTCATGTAAACATATTGTAAAGACTCCTAACATGATTCTACCCATAAAATAACATAAACATCAAATTTACAACACCCAATTTCATTGTTTTTGATAAAACTCTATTTTTGACATTTTAAATGAAAATCAACACTGAGATTTTGTTTTTCAATCAAAACAGTAAATTCAAAATACCATAGTTATGATTATACATACTTTATCAAATTCAATAGTCAATTTATCAATTTAACAACTAATTAAACCTTAATTTTGACTTTAAACTAAGCCATATTTATATATATTTTCATATGAACTCATTGTGATATATTTTTCTTCACAATTTACATACATACATAAAGTAATTGATTATAATCATACATAACCTATGAAAAATAGTTTTACAACAACAATCATCATCTAAAGCTATATACAAGAAATTCATCATCCATAATTATTTATAGAGAACTTTTTGGAGAAGAAAACTAAACTTTAAAAATAAAATACAAGGATTAATATCCTACCTTTGATTAAGAAGATGATGGCTATCCTTTTGATTATCAAGCTTCTTTTCCCCAATTCATTTCTCAAATTCTCTTGCCTTCCTTCCTCTCTTCTTTTCTCTCTGTAAACTCTCTTCTTCTCTTCCACCGAGTTCTTTCTCCCTAACTCTAACTTCGTCTTAAAAATATAGCATTATAATAATAATATAGGTATTAAATATATAATATAATTCTAATTTTAACTGACATCAGTTATATTTTATTTGAAAATCAAAAGCCATAAGGCTTATTTGGCTAACCACTAAAAATAATCAATTAATCCTTATGCCTTGTTTGGTAAAACACAATTAGATTAAAGACTTAATAGGCATTAGGCCTTGTTTGGCAAAACTGAATTAAACTCCTTTAATTTATTGTAATAACTCCTTTATAGCAAGGTTATTTGTAACACTTCTAATAAATTAAATAACCAATTTAATCAATTCAAATACTAATCTATTAAATTACTTTAACACATAAATCATTCCTACATAATTATAATTTTCTTTATACTTATAAATTTATTTAACCAACTAACACCTTATTTTAATTACAAATTCTAATTAAAATATTATAATTCCTTTAATCATTATTAACTCTCTAACTTAATTATTAAATTAAATTAGTATATAATCTCATAATAATTAATTTTCTTAGCTCCTTAATTATTTATTCAATAAATAATTAACTAAACCACATCAACTCAAATTAAACAATTATTTATTCAACAATAACATATCGATTAAATACTTATATAAATCAATAAATATTTAATATTATAATTTAATCTTCTGGAATGTTACATCATTCCCTCCTTACAAGGATTCTGTCATCAGAATCATAACTCAAACAAATCATTCGTTACATTCTTCCCTACTTACAAAGATTCTGTCCCCAGAATCGAAGACATAGATTAAACAAATAACTCAGGGTATTCTTTCATCATTTTATCCTCGAGTTCCCACGTAGCTTCTTCAGCGTTGTGGTTTCTCCATGTCACCTTCACAGAAGGTATAACTTTATTCCTGAGCACCCGTTCTTTCTTGTCAACTATTTGGAGAGGAATTTCCTCATAAGACAAGTCTTTATCAAACTGCAACGGTTTGTACTCGATCACGTGTTTGTAATCGGGTTTATATGGTCGTAACACCGAAATGTGAAAAACATTGTGAATGTTTTCCAACTCTGGAGGTAGAGCTACCTCATAAGCCACTTCTCCCACTATTCGCAGCACTTCAAAGGGTCCAATAAACCTCGGGCTTAGCTTTCCCTTTTTACCGAAACAAATTTTCCCCCTCCAAGGAGAAACTTTTAGGAATATATAACTTCCTACGTCAAATGTATGATCTTGCATGTGTTGATCAGTATACTTCTTTTGTCGGTCTTGAGCTGCTACTAATCTTCTCCTAATGAGTTTGACAACATCAGCAGTTTGTTACACTAGTTCCGGTCCTAGCAGTTGACGTTCAATTGACTTCATCCCGATGCGGTGGAGTTACGCACTTTCTACCGCACTGATGCCTCGTAAGGTGGCATGCCAATGCTTGCGTGGTAACTGTTGTTGTAAGCAAATTCCACCAACGGTAAATGTTCTTCCCAGCTTCCTTTAAAGTCCATGACAAATGCTCTTAGCATATCTTCCAATGTCTGGTTTGTTCGTTCGCTTTGGCCATCTGTTTGTGGATGATAAGTCGTACTCATTCGCAACTGTGTCTCCATTCATTCTTATAGTCTCTTCCAGAAATTTGACGTGAATCGTGGATCTCTATCGGACACAATTCATACTGGCACTCTGTGCCTCGAAACAATCTCTTTAATGTACAATCTTGCTAACTGATCAAGATTGAATCTAATCTTTATTGGTAAAAAGTGCGTTGGTTTCGTCAGCCTGTCCACTAACACCCAAATCGCATCGCATCCTCTCTGAGTAGTTGCAAGACCCACCACAAAATCCATCGTGATGTGTTCCTACTTTCATTACGGTATTTCCAACGGTTGGAGTAATCCGCTGGGTCTTTGGTGTTAAGCCTTGACTCTTTGACATGTCAAGCATTTCGCTACGCATTCTTCAACGTCCCTTTTCATATTCGGCCACTAAAAATGTCGGCGCAAATCTTGATACATTTTTGTACTTCCTGGATGAATTGAATATCTTGAGTTGTGTGCTTCAGTTAAGATTTCTTCTCTAATATCTGGTACTACTGGAACCCAAATTCTTCCCTCGAACCGTAGTAGTCCTTCGGTATCGACTCTGTATTTTACATCGCTACCCTCAATCAAATTCTCTTTGAATTTCCCGCACTCTTCATCTTATAGTTGAGCATCCTTCACTTTGTCCACTAAAGTTGGACCAGCTTCTATCTGGAATAGTTCTTCGTCGGATTCTTTTGGAAATTTGATTTCCAACTCCAATGTTGTCATTGCTGAAATGAGCTCTTCCTGAGTTGTTATCAGCATCAATTTTTCCCGACCTTTCTTGCTAAAAGCATCTGCAACCACATTTGCTTTGCCCGGATGATAAAAGATCTTATAATCGTAATCTTTTATCAATTCCATCCACCTTCTTTGACGCATGTTCAAATCCTTCTGAGTGAAAATATACTTCAGACTTTTGTGGTCTGTGTAGATCTCACATTTCTCTCCATAAAGATAGTTTATCCATATCTTCAGAGCAAATACAACTACAGCCAATTCCAAATCATGAGTCGGATACCCTTTCTCATAATCCTTCAATTGTCTTGATGCATACGCAATAACTTTGCCGTTCTGCATCAGAACACAATCCAATCCTTTGTGTGAGGCATCACTATACACCACAAAATTTCATGTATTATCTGGTAATATCAACACAGGTGCCACACTTAGCTTCTTCTTCAAATCTTGGAAACTCTCTTCACATTTCTTGTCAAATTTGTTAGCGGAGTGGCTATCTTAGAAAAATCTTGAATAAATCTTTTATAATAACCGGCCAGTCCCAAGAAACTCCTCACCTCCGAAGGTGTCCTTGGTTGTTCCCAATTGATTACAGCTTCCACTTTTGATGGATCCACTGAAATCCCCATCCTTGTCAATAACATGACCCAAAAATTGTACATGGTCGAGCCAAAATTCACAATTAGAGAATTTCGCGTACAGCTTTTGTAAGACCCCAAATTTTATGAAATAAAAGTATTCAATTATCTTATAATTACTATTTAGTAAATGGTTAAATTGATAAAAGTTTAAAGTTAAAGATGATATATGTAAATATTTTAAATAAGCAAGTGGTTATAAAATACTCATTATTGTCAGGGAATATTCGTTTGGTCGTGGAATATTCTTCCTGTTGGGGAATATTAAATGCTGACGGTAGTGACCTTTTGTGGGCCCCATGAGAAAGCGATTGGATGAAAAAGCGACAAGTATAAGTTGTTAATAAATAACTTGGCGTAGTTATTACAATTAATCTTTGTTGGAATACCATTGGTTAAAACACGATAATCTGGCGTTGTTAGACGATAGCATTACGATATTGCACCAAATATTGATTCTTACGTAAGAAGGCACTACTCAATAATTATTTACGATAATTCTTCTTGTTCAATATTTTATTTTATTGATTCAATAATTGCTACGTTGATATTTTATATTATTGTTGTTTCAATAATTGTCACTGCACAGTATTTCCCATTATCAGACCAATAATTCATATTATTTTAATAATATTAATAAATAACATTATTGGCAATGTCTAGAAAGTTTCTGTCTAAGGAGAGGTTTGTTCACCTAATTGCGCGTTAGTAAGGAGAAATTCTTATTGGAAAGCCCCCTCTTTCATGGGAACAGCCTGGTTGTCAATATTGTGATTCTGTAATATTATTTGTGAATAATTAATTATTGATTTATATGATAAGGAAAATATTCATTTTATGCGGATATAGATGGAGAAAATTTTTTAATGTGACAATTGTTGAAAATTAATATTTTATCTTTTTCTAATAAAATAATTCATTTAAATATATTATTATATTTTAATAATGTAATAATGGTGATATTTTTACAATGAATGTGGGATATATGAGTATATGAGGAGGAAGAGTATTTTTGTTGCATTAAATGACTAACACATGTTTTGTGTGTCGGTGGACCCCATTCTTGACTGAAATTTGATTATAGCCTGTAAAATCGCTCGTTTGTGGATTTCAGTCAATTTCTATTTGGAATTTAGAAAAACTTAAACTTATAAAGTTATAGATAATGAAATTTCCTATGGAAAGGACACGTGGTTTGAATTTTTCTGACAAAAAGGCTATTTATTATGAATTATTGAAGTTCCGGAATAATTGATTTTTGGAGTTTTAAATGATTTTAATAAGAAAAACGTTTTTGTAACTTTAGGTGAGGTGTGTGGCTGATGTTGGACCAAAGATGTGCGCGTAGGAAAGTTAAGAAAATATATTTATATTTTATTAAATTTTATGTTTTGGTGTTCTAAGCATTTTCCTATAAATAGGGTGCTTAGGTTAGAATTGAAAATCACACCAGAAACTAAAGTTTTCTCTCTATAATATCGAGCGTATTTTTATGAGTATTTTGATACTTTGAGTGTTGCTATACGATGCAAGTTCCTTTCGGCATTATATTCGATATTCCAGTTAGAAATACTGCTCTTTTGAGGTACGAGATAATAAGGGATTGTAAGGGATGATAAGTGATACTAAGGGATGTTATTTTCTTCATAATGATGTTATTCTTTCAATATCATTATACCGAAATATTGTTATGGATTTTATAGTGGAATTTCTACCTTTTTCATGTCGGGGTTACTATTCACGTATAAGACACTATTCATGTATATGACATTTTTTACGTATATGGTACTATGTACGAATACAGAGTATTATTCACGAGTTACTATTTATGAGTTACTATTCACGAGTTACTATTCATGAGTTACTATTCACGAGTTATTTTTCACGAGTTACTATTCATGGGTACTATTCACGACAAAATTGGTTTCTTTTTTTGACCAAATTATCGTTGATTTATGAATATTGCTCTTGAAATTAAATGTAGTTGTTGATCCTATTGTTTTTATTATCATATATAACATTTTTATAACCCTGGTGATGGAATTTCTCTTTGACTTGAGTGTAAAGATGGGTAAAGTATTGGTATGATCGTGACTATGGGTTCTCTTTGGCTAGTAGTGCAAAGTGGAATTGTTGACTAGTATGATCATGACCATTGAATTTACAATGGAATATTTTTAGCTTAAGTGCAAGGTGAATTGATCAACATGGTTATAATTATGGTTTATATATAATTTACGAAATGATTATGTATTTCTTTGAGATATGAATATCTTTGGCTTGTAGTGCAAAGATGACCTGTTGTTGAATATCTTTGGCCTGTAGTGCAAAGATGAACTGTTGATGAATATCTTTGTCCCATAGTGCAAAGATTAATTTATTAGTATGATTATGAGCGATGGCGTGATTTGGTATAACCATGATCTTTGATGTTTGAGGTAAAGACGGTGATGAAAATTATCTTCGTCACGGATGCGAAAAGAATTTAGAACTACAATTATGATTATGAGTTATTCACATGATTGTGGACATGAAGCTGATTGATTGATGTTCTGAGGTTAAAACATTGTTGGTGGACTTTTAACATGGAGAAGATAATAGACTTTATGGTCTATTTGACTCTTCTAATGGATTGCTCATTCCATTTGCAACTATGGTTGAAAAGTTTTATCATCTACCATATGTTCTAAATCTCTGATTTATTATTGATGAAGGCTATTGAGAATTAAATTATCTTTAGTCATGATATTCTTTACTGGGCTATTTGTGCTCACCCTTTTGCTTCACGATTCCTTTCAGGTAATAAGAGTGTGCATTTGGGTTGGGGAGAATGTATGAGAAGAATAGAGCGGTGGTCTCTAGTTGTGGAGGTTCTCCTAAATAGTATAGAAAAGTTTGTTGTATTCTATACATCATTTAGTAGTTATATTTGGTGAATCGAATAGGGTGAAAGCGAACCCAGCGTTCATACAAGATGTCTAATGACATACTGACCTCGTGTTATCATAAGACATGGTTGTGCACATCCACTTGCTGAGTATATCTACAAGCACTATCTATATGATCTTGGAGTTTGGTTGAAGTATAATTCTCAATTAGAGATGGTGGAGATAATGATATGTCAAGAGAAGACTCACTATTGGAAGGAATATGATAATAATCTTCTCATTTTTCTTTAGGGTTTATTGGGTCAACTAAGGATAATTCTGTGGGTATATGATATCTATCATAACCTAGACGCATGGCCTCCCATGTACGAAGGTTTCCTTGAGCACTTTCCAAAGATTTTAATTTCTAAAATAGTTATTGACTGTACCTTTATGTAAGGTATCACTGTGAGGTGCGGTCCACGGTTAGGACATGAGTCACAGTTGGTATATATTTGTATGAAAGCTCACAACATATGTGTTGTTGTATTTTGCACGACAATTGTAGTAATAAAGTTGTAGTTGTTTTCTGTACCATGTATTTGGCGACTCAGAATGGGTTGGGTGGATTGGACCTATTTTGGGGGCGTTACATTTGGTATCAGAGCTATAAGTAAAGAGCCCCGAGCCTCTATCTGGTGACTTCCTGTTGATGAGGGATGCACCCAAGCCAGACTCTCCGTATGGGACGCCGTTCTGCGGTGGCAAACTGATAGGTATCATTGTAAGGTGCTGACACAAGTTGGTGTCCAGAGTCACATTTGGTATCAGAGCTTAGGGATATGATCTCTGGCGGAGATCAGGGAATAGAACTAGGAGGGGAGAGACGAGTAAATCCTTCGCTAATGTGTCCTACCTAAGCTTATTTGTTGGTTAGTCATAATATCGGGATATTACATGATATGTTAATTTGTTCAATTAACCCTTGTTTTGAAGCTGTATTCTAGAATGATATCTGGAATACAGGAATTGAGCAATGGAGAAATCATGATGATAGGGAAGATGGAATCGAAATGAAAGCAAGGTATTCTCAACTCTTTGAAATACAGTGCACGTAAATTTCGGGGACGAAATTTCATAAGGAGGGGAGATTGTAAGACCCCGAATTTTATGAAATAAAAGTATTCAATTTTCTTATAATTAATATTCAGTAAATGGTTAAATTGATAAAAGTTTAAAGTTAAAGGTGATATATGTAAATATTTTAAATAAGCAAGTGGTTATAAAATACTCATTGTTGTCGGGGAATAATCGTTTGGTCGTGGAATATTCTTCTTATCGGGGAATATTCGTATGACGACGCAGCCTTTTGTGGGCCCCGTAACGGAAATCGATTGGATGAAGAAAACGACAAGTATAAGTTGTTAATAAATAATGGCGTAGTTATTACCAATTATCTTCTTTGGAATTCGATGGTTAAAACACGATGTCTGCGTTGTTTCACGATGAGGACACGCAGTATTGCACCAATTATTGATTCTTACATAAGAAGGAACTACTCAATAATTATTACGATAATTCTTGCTTCAATATTTTATTTTATTGATTCAATAATTGCTACGTTGATATTTTATATTATTGTTGTTTCAATAATTGTCACTACATATGATATTTCCCATTATCGGATCAATAATTCATATTATTTTAATAATATTACTAGATAACATTATTGGCAATGTCTAGAAAGTTACATCTACAAGGAGAGGTTTGGTCACCTAATTGCGGCGATGAGGAGAAATTCTTATTAGAAAGCCCCTCTTTCTGGGAGCGAGTTTGGTTGTCGATATTGTGATTACGTAATATTATTTGTGAATAATTAATTATTGATTTATATGATAAGGAAAATATTCATTTTATGCGGATATAGATGGAGAATTTTTTTTAATGTGACAATTGTTGAAAATTAATATTTTATCTTCTTCTGATAAAATAATTCATTTAAATATATTATTATATTTTAATAATGTAATAATGGTGATATTTTTATAATGAATGTGGGATATATGAGTATATGAGGAGGAAGAGTATTTTTGTTGCATTAAATGACTAACACATGTTTTGTATGTCGGTGGACCCCATTTCTTGACTGAAATTTGATTATAGCCTGTAAAATCGCCCGTTTATGGATTTCGATCAATTTTTATTTGGAATTTGGAAAAACTTAAACTTATAAAGTTGTAGAGAATGAAATTTCCTATGGAAAGGACACGTGATTTGAATTTTTCTAACAAAAGGGCTATTTATTATGAATTATTGAAGTTCCAGAATAATTGATTTTTGGAGTTTTAAATGATTTTAATAAGAAAAATGTTTTTGTAACTTTTGGTGAGGTGTGTGGCTGATGTTGGACCAAAGATATGTGCGTAGGAAAGTTAAGAAAATATATTTATATTTTATTAAATTTTCTGCTTTGGTGTTCTAAGCATTTTCCTATAAATAGGTGCTTGGGTTAGAATTGAAAATCACACGAAACTAAAGTTTTTTCTCTCTCTATAATATCGGCGTATTTTTGTGAGTATTTTGATACTTTGAGTGTTGCTATCTCTGATTGCAAGTACCTTTCAAATGTTATATCCAATATTCTAGTTAGAAATACTGCTCTTTTGAGGTAAGGGATAGTAATGGATAATAAGGGATTGTAAGGGATGATAAGTGATACTAAGGGATGTTATTTTCTTCATAATGATGTTATTCTTTCAATATCATTATACCGAAATATTGGTATGAATTTTATTGTGGAATTTCTACCTTTTTCATGTCGGGGTTACTATTCATGTATATGACACTATTCACGTATACGACACTATTCATGTTTATGACATTTTTACGTATATGGTACTATGTATGAATACAGAGTACTATTCACGAGTTACTATTCATGAGTTACTATTTATGAGTTACTATTCATGAGTTACTATTCATGAGTTACTATTCACGGGTACTATTCACGACAAAATTGGTTTCTTTTTCTGACCAAATTATCGTTAATTTATGAATATTGCTCTTGAAATTAAATGTAGTTGTTGATCCTATTGTTTTTATTATCATATATTACATTTTTATAATCCCGGTGATGGAATTTCTCTTTGACTTGAGTGTAAAGATGGGTAAAGTATTGGTATGATCGTTACTATGGGTTCTCTTTGGCCAGTAGTGCAAAGTGGAATTGTTGACTAGTATGATCATGACCACTGAATTTATAATAGAATATTTTTAGCTTAAGTGCAAGGTGAATTGATCAACATGGTTATAATTATGGTTTATATAAATTCTAAAATGATTATGTATTTCTTTGAGATATGAATATCTTTGCCTGTAGTGCAAAGATGACTGTTGTTGAATATCTTTGGTCCGTGAAGTGCAAAGATGGCTATTGATGAATATCTTTGGCCCAGTAGTGCAAAGATGAATTTATTAGTATGATTATGAATGAGAGCTGTGATTTGGTATAACCATGATCTTTGATGTTTCGAGGTAAAGGCAAGTGATGAAAATTATCTTCATTCCGAATGCGAAAAGGAATTTAGAACTACAATTATGATTATGAGTTATTCACATGATTGTGGGATGAGGCTGTTGATTGATGTTCTGAGGTTAAAACATTGTTGGTGTACTTTTAACATGGAGAAGATAATAGACTTTATGGTCTATTTGACTCTTCTAATGGATTGCTCGTTCCGCTGCAACTATGGTTGAAACGTTTTATCATCTACCATATGTTCTAAATCTCTGATTTATTATTGATGAAGGCTATTTAGAATTTAATTATCTTTAGTCATGATATTCTTTACTGGGCTATTTGTGCTCACCCTTTCGCTTCACAATTCCTTTTAGGTAATAAGAGTGTAAATTTGGCCGAAATGGGGTATCGAGGAGAATAGAGCGATGGTCTCTAGTCATGGAGGTTCTCCTAAACAAGTATAGAAAGCGTGTGTTGTATTCTATACATCATTTAGTAGTTATATTTGGTGAATCAAATAGGGTGAGGCGAACCCAGCGTTCATACAAGATGTCTAATGACATCTGACCTCGTGTTACCATAAGACATGGTTGTGCACATCCACTTGCTGAGTATATCTACAAGTACTATCTATATGATCTTGGAGTTTGGTTGAAGTATAATTCTCAATTAGAGACGGTGGAGATAATGATATGTCAAGAGAAGACTCACCATTGGAAAGAATATGATAGTAATCTTCTCATTTTTCTTTGGGGTTTATTGGGTCAACCAAGGATAATTCTATGGGCATATGATATCTATCATAACCTAGACGCATGGCCTCCCATGTACGAAGGTTTCCTTGAGCACTTCCCAAAGATTTTAATTTCTAAAACAGATTATCGATTTGTACCTTTATGTAAGGTATCACTGTGAGGTGCGGTCCACGGTTGGGACATGCGTCACAGTTGGTATATATTTGTATGAAAGCTCACAACATATGTGTTGTTGTATTTTGCATGACAATTGTAGTAATAAAGTTGTAGTTATTTTCTATACAATGTATTTGGCGACTCAGAATGGGTTGGGTGGATTGGACCTATTTTGGGGGCGTTACAACTTTTCCTTACTTAGTGTCTCCAATGTCAAACGTAAATGTTCCACGTGTTCTTCTTGAGTTCTGGAATATACCAGAATGTCATCAATAAATACCACTACAAACTTGTCTAAGAATGGTTTAAACACCCTGTTCATCAAATCCATGAATGCAACAGGGGCATTAGTTAAACCAAAAGACATCACCAGAAACTCATAATATCCGTACCGAGTTCTGAATGTCGTTCTAGGTATATCCTCATTTCTTACCTTCAATTGGTGATACCCACTTCTCAAATCAATTTTCAAGAAATATTTAACACCCTTCAACTGATCAAACAAGTCATCTATTCTAGGCAACGGATACCTGTTCTTAATAATGACCTTGTTTAACTCCCTATAATCAATGCAAAGACGCATTGATCCGTCCTTTTTCTTCACGAATAACACTGGCGCTCCCCACGGTGATACACTTGGTTGAATATATTTCTTGTCCAGTAGCTCTTGCAACTATACCATCAGTTCCTTCATTTCAACCGGAGCCATTCTGTACGGGGCCTTCGATATTGGTGCTGTTCCCGGCGCCAAGTCGATCACGAACTCTATTTCTCTGTCAGGCAGAAGTCCTGGCAAATCCTCTGGAAACACGTCTTCAAACTCTCTCACCACTGGTATCTCTTCTAGTTTAACACCCTTCTTCTGAGTATCGACTATGTAAGCTAAATAGCTCACACAACCTTGACTCAACAATTTCTTGGCTCGCATAGTAAATAGGACATTTCATTTGTCTAGGCGACTTGCTACTATAAAATACTACCTTTGACGGAGTCATAAGGTTTACACACTTCTTGTGACAATCAATTACTGCTCCATATTTGAACAGCCAGTCCATTCCTAAAATAACATCAAACTCTCCAAGTCTAATTGAAATCAAATCTACCAACAAGTTATTCTCCTTAATATTCACCCTACAGTTCTTGTATACGAATCTAATAGGGATTACTTCCTTATTCGTAATTTCTATGTTCAAAGGAAAATTCTATTCTTCTCTAGGCAATTCTAACCTCTTAGCAAATTCATCAGATATAAACGAACAAGTAGCACCCGAATCGAATAATACATAAACATTTATATCATTGATTGGGATAATACCTGACACTACATCTTTTGATTGCACAACAACTTGCACAGTCATGTTGAAGGTTCTAGCTGTGGGTTTGTTTGATGCTGCAGGTCTTGCAATGGCCCATGTAGCTCCATTGTTACCTCCATTGCTTCTGGTAGTCACTCCATCCTTCTTCTTAGGGCATTCACGAGCAAAGTGATCCTTGGATCCGCACGTGAAGCACACATTCTTCTTCAGTTGAGTGCAATTTGGGGCGATGTGACCCTCCTGGACATAATTGAAGCATACTCGTTTCCCCATCAAGCAAGTACCCTTGTGAAATTTCCCGCATGTCGCACATGCTTCAAACTTTTTATTTTGCTAGTTACCTTGATGGTTTCCAGCACTCATGTTCCCATTCCACTTCCTCTTCAAGCTGTTGTTGTTGTTGTTGTTGTTTCCACCGCTACTACCTCCACTCTTAATCTCATTCTCATTCTTCTTCTTCTTTTGTTCCTGATTGAACTTTGTCACTGCCTCGCCTCCATCTTCAGCGAGTACTGCCTTCTCCATCACTGCTACAAACGTCTTCAATTGGAATAGGGAAACCCTACTATACTGCCCGAGGCTTCATCCTGTTCAAATCTCTTTCTTTTTTACAAATGCAGTCTTGACCGATATGGAGCAAACCTCGCCAATTCGTTGAATTTCGCGGTATACTCAGATATCGTCATCGTTCCCTGCTTTAATTCCAGAAACTACACTTCTAACTGACTCTTCAAACTCTCCGGTAAATAGGTCTCAAAGAAAAACTCCTTGAACCTATCCCAGGTCATCACTCCTGGCCCTTCACGAGTTTTATTGGCCTGCCACCAATAATTAGTTTCTGCTTTCAATATGAATGTTGCAAAAGCAGTCTTCTGGTCATCCCCTACCGTAGCGACATCGAATACCTTTTCTATCTCCATAATCCAAGTTTGTGCTTCGATTGGATTCATGGACCCACGGAATTCAGGTGGTCCAACCGCCTTGAAATCCTTAAACGTTGTACCGTGGTTTTGTGGTTGATTCTGCAACGCTCCTGTCAGAAGCGTCACTAGTTGTTGAACAGGGTTACCATCAACATTGTCGTTATTGGTTCCTTCAGTGGTTCTCTGTCTTGGTGGTTGACGTCTGGGAGGCATTTTCTGTTAAAATACATTCATTAGATTATTATTCAACTCTTTTAAGAAATTTCTACTTAACTTGCCTCCAAAAGAAATAACCACATAACACATAACACTTTGAATAAAGTAACAACTTTTATTTATTCATAACCTTTTTGAAACATAAAATAATAGCATCACTGCTATTTACATTACTTTCCTGAACTACAAAAGTTTCATTACAACATCATAGTCATATCACATAGGTTGCACAACACTTGGGATGTACAATTTATTTAACCTTTCTCTCATCGTACAACAACTACGATGTTCTATTAAGATACTTCTTAGACCTATCACGTTCTTCCTCCATAACCCGGAACATTGTTCTGCGATCTAATACATATGATGACAGCGTCTCGAACTGAATCGGATATCCCATGACCCAATCTTGAGCTCGATTAATTGCGGTGTTAAATACTTTATCCATCTCTTCCATCTTCATCCTCTTTGCCTGTGAGTTTCTTACTGCTCTTCCAGTTCGTTGATAAGCTTCCTCGTAAGCATCTTCAGCTCTCGCCCTCTTGGTAGCTTCTTCCTTCAGCTTGTTCTTCAGTTCAACGACCACCTCGATCAATTGTTCTTTTTCTTCTTCGGTCTGTTCTAGTTTCTCCTTGACATTTGTCAGTCGTTCTTCACGATCCCGGATCTCATTGCTTTTTTTGTGTCATTGCGATGCGTTGTTCACCTACTATCTCCGCAACTCCTCAATCAGTATCACGAAGTTCCACGTTACGATTCAGAGACTTCATCGCACATCTGAGTGACCATTGAGGTTAATGGAGTCTCCTCCTCCTCGTCCTCGTCATTCTCATCCTCCTGTGGCAACTCAACGGGATCCTCCTCGTCCGTCTCCACATCATCATCCTCATCTTCAACTATTGTGACCAACGGGGCTAACTCCCGTGGCAGTAGTTGTTCCCAAACTACCTGAATGTTGCGAGGCTCCTCCTCTATAGGCATTTGAGGTCCCTCCTCCCTAGCCTGACTGGATTCTCCGATATTAGTTATCCTGACAACAAAGTTTTAAAGTTTTAATTATTAATCATTTCTACTCGACACTCACGAGTACATAAACTATAAACACATAAGCACATAAGTGTTTTATTACTTCTTCCTTAAAACTCGATAAGAATTTTCTCCACTATCTTTTCAAAGGTTACTTCCTAAGGCTTTTCCCCCCACCTAAGGTTCATAACCTAAAGCTTTGATACCAACCTGTGACACCCCCAAATCCTGGTACTTCATTTCCTCAAGATTTGGTGTTCACTTAATCAAAACATTCATTTCTAACTACCCAATTATAATAAAATTGAATAATAAAAAACTGCCCATACAGGATTAAACGTAAATAAAAATCTTTCAGGTTATCTAACCTTTAATTACAATCATTCAAATGCGGAAATTAAATTATTACATCTTTCAAAAGTCTATAACGATAAAATAAAATTACAAGTCTTCATCACTTGTACATTTTTCCCTTTCTTTTGCTAGTGGTAGGTTCATTGACCTTTTCAACCTTAGCTGCAATAAGTATATAATATGCAAGAGTGAGCAAACAAGGCTCACTTGAAATAAGAATGAATAACTTTACAACATTACAACATTTGCCAGAAATAAGCTCAATAGAACTGAATGATAGGTTCTATTAACATTTTTAAACATACTACTGAGAGTCTAATGACCACGAATCATGTCCACAGTTATAAGTAATCTTTCAACTTTAACTTTAACAGTCATAAGACTATAAGGACTCCACGTACTTAGGGGGATCAACCCTTCATATAATGTATTGTGCACAACCATTTTAACGCTAATCGTAAACCTCTAATAAAAGAGTTGTTCATCTCAGTATTTAGAATACAAGTCCGCGCCAAAGTAAGTTTGGTTTGGATACATTACAAGGTAAATTTAGAATTCAACGATCATCAACTAAGGATTAGTTGAATACAAAAGAACTAACTGTATGCTATGGAATAATCATAACTAAATCGATATTTGTAAATTAATATCATGCTTTAGGAATAATCTAATAGCATAAACATTGATTAATCATAACATAATTTGCTTCGAACAATATTAAGTCAAAGTTATTGATAATTGGATACCAAGCATGCATAATGAATAGTAATTTGAACGATAAAGTTGTTCAACACTAGAATATTAAAATATAGTGATTTGCATGCTAAATAAGGAGTTACATATTAAAGAAACTTGCTCAATAATAAATATATGATTTAGAATACTTGCATCCTTATGAACAATTACATACAAGAGCTTTCTCAATAATAACCATCTAGCTCTACGAAAGTGTAGAGTTAGCCACTTGTGTAATTGAAATTGAATTAACAACAATAATGTACTCAACGAAATTAAACTTGCACAATGAAGTTTTAGAGTTAGAAAACTTGCCTTGAGCACAAGCTAAACCTTACAACTTGAATCAATACCCTATACATATGTCATCATAACATAATTAGTCATTACCAACATTTTATATCTATATAAACAAGTATATACATCATGTAGGTTTAATTATCAATTCACATAATTGAATTACGTTAATACTAGTTAACCCTTGATAACATGCTCATTCTTAGTTTAGTACTACTGAATTCATCATTTAACAGTTCTATTATTAACACATAACATTTATTTTCAAAATTTGAGTAATAAACTAAAAGCTGCCGAGAACATTTCGCTAACTTTCATATATGGCGCTTACGATTACATCAGGTCAAGGTGGTTGGTATACTGAAGTCAAGGCCATCAAGGGCGCCAAAGTATGTGTGTGAAACTTGATCATCACACATTGGCTTAAAGTTCAGAACTTCTACGACCAAGCTCTCAACAACAAAGATGAACAAAATGCCAAATTGGCCTACAAGCTCCAATCTAACAAGCTAATTAACAAGTAATTCATACAGAGACTTCATGTAAACATATTGTAAAGACTCCTAACATGATTCTACCCATAAAATAACATAAACATCAAATTTACAACACCCAATTTCATTGTTTTTGATAAAACTCTATTTGACATTTGTAATGAAAATCAACGCTGAGATTTTGTTTTTCAATCAAAACAGTAAATTCAAAATACCATAGTTATGATTATACATACTATCAAATTCAATAGTCAATTTATCAATTTAACAACTAATTAAACCTTAATTTTTACTTTAAACTAAGCCATATTCATATATATTTTCATATGAACTCACTATGATATATTTTTCTTCACAATTTACATACATACATAAAGTAATTGATTATAATCATACATAACCTATGAAAAACAGTTTTACAACACAATCATCATCTAAAGCTATATACACAAGAAATTCATCATCCATAATTATTTATAGAGAACTTTTTGGAGAAGAAAACTAAACTTTAAAAATAAAATACAAGGTATCCTATCTTTGATTAAGAAGATGATGGCTATCCTTTTGATTATCAAGCTTCTTTTCCCCAATTCCTTTCTCAAATTCTCTAGCCTTCCTTCCTCTCTTCTTTTCTCTCTGTAAACTCTCTTCTTCTCTTCCACTGAGTTCTTTCTCCCTAACTCTAACTACGTACTAATATTATAACGTATAATAATAATATAGGTATTAAATATATAATATAATTCTAACTTTAACTGACATCAGTTATATTTTATTTGAAAATCAAAAGCCATAAGGCTTATTTGGCTAACCACTAAAAATAATCAATTAATCCTTATGCCTTGTTTCGTAAAAAACAATTAGATTAAAGACTTAATAGGCATTAGGCCTTGTTTGGTAAAACTAAATTAAACTCCTTTAATTTATTGTAATAACTCCTTTATAGCAAGGTTATTTGTCACACTTCTAATAAATTAAATAACTAATTTAATCAATTCAAATACTAATCTATTAAATTACTTTAACACATAAATCATTCCCACATAATTATAATTTTCTTTATAATTATAAATTTATTTAACCAACTAACACCTTATTTTAATTACAAATTCTAATTAAAATATTATAATTCCTTTAATCATTATTAGCTCTCCAACTTAATTATTAAATTAAATTAGTATATAATCTCATAACAATTAATTTTCTTAGCTCCTTAATTATTTATTCAACAAATAATTAACTAAACCACATCAACTCAAATTGAACAATTATTTAATCAACAATAACATATCCATTAAATACTTATATAAATCAATAAATATTTAATATTAAAATTTAAACTTCTGGAATGTTACAGGCAAGAGTTCACACTTAAGACTTAATCATTGGAGATCCTAGTGCAAGAGTCAAAACAAGAGCTGCCACCCAAAATGAATATTTCTATCTAAGCTTCCTATCACAAATGGAACCTAAGAAGATAGAGGATGCTATAGAAGACTTCAGCTGGATAGAAGCCATACAGGAAGAACTTAATCAGTTTGAAAGAAGCAAAGTATGGAGATTGGTACCAAGGCCAAAGAGTCATCCTGTCATTGGAACCAAGTGGGTCTTCAGAAACCAGATGGATGAAGATGGAGTAATAACCAGGAATAAAGAAAGACTAGTGGCCAATGGTTACTCTCAAGAAGAAGGCATTGACTACGATGAGACATTTTCACCTGTCACAAGACTAGAAGCCATCAAAATATTTATTACTTTTGTTGCTCATATGAAGTTCAAAGTCTTTCAGATGCATGTCAAAAGTGCATTCCTAAATGGTGAACTTCAAGAAGAAGTATATGTAGAGCAACCTCCAGGTTTCATCAATCCATCTGTTTCTAATTATGTCTATAGATTAGATAAAGCCTTATATGGTCTTAAACAAGCACCTAGAGCATGGTATGAAACAATAACTAACTTTCTTATTGAAAATGGGTTCACTAGAGGTAGAGTAGATACCACATTATTTCTTAGAAAGCATAAAGACAAAGTCTTATTAGTTCAAATATATGTTGATGACATTATTTTTGGCTCTACTGATAAAAAATTATGTAAGAGATTTTCCAAGCTTATGCAGAGCAAGTTTGAAATGAGCATGATGGGTGAGCTGAACTTCTTTCTTGGACTGCAAGTAAAACAGACTGATGAAGGAATCTTCATAAACCAAGCCAAGTACATTAAAGACTTACTTAAATAGTATTGCTTGTAATCAGCCTCTCCCATGAAAACCCCAATTGCTCTAGCAACCAAGCTTGACAAAGATGAAAAAGGTAAAAGTATTGATATAACTCAATACAAAGGTATGATAGGCTCTCTTCTATATCTAACTGCTAATAGACCAAACATAATGTTTGCAACATGCATATGTGCTAGAATTCAAGCTAATCCTAAGGAATCATACTTAACTATTGTAAAAAGGATTTTCAAGTACCTCAAGGGCACACCTCACTTGGGGCTTTGGTATCCCAAGGAGTCCTCATTTGAACTAACATGATCCTCATTTGAACTAACAGGATATACAGATGCTGACTTTGAAGGTTGCAAAATAGACAGAAAAAGTACCAGTGGCACCTGTCAGTTGCAAGGAAACAGACTTGTGTCGTGGTATAGCAAGAAGCAAAACTTAATATGGAAAAACCCAAAACCGTAATAAGACTCGTATGTATAAATCTCGTTATATAAATAAAATTTCTCTGTTCTGAATGTGTTATGTGTTATTATATACTTGGTTTGACAAAATTGACCAAATAAATTTTTATCCGAAAAACGTCGTGCTTGACACCTCGTGCTTAATTTTTTTTTTCCATAATCGGAATTTTCGGTAAAATTAGTTTAACAAGTTGCTATGTCGTGCTTACACTGAAAAAACGCTTTGTCGTGCTTGTTAGGATTAGTGAGAAATTTAAGTTAGTAAACCTAGGTTAACAAACCCTAAACCCTAATTAGCAAAACCCTAACCCTAGTTTATTAATTAAACCCTAATTAGCTAATCTAACTCTAATTAGCTTATGTTAACACTTAATTATGGTTAGTAAACTTTAATTAGGTACTAATTAACATTACTTAACATTCCTAATCATTAGAAACAAAACCCTAATGAAGATTAGTGAAGAATTAAACCTAATTAAGCTACTAATTTGATCAACTAGCTCACAAGTAGGTTGAGAGTCACCATTTCAAGTTCCAAAACATCACATGACATGCTTCCAAACTCCCAAGCAGCAGAAGAGTCACAAATCAGATCTTTATAGAGGCAAGTAGGTGGAAAAATGACCAAAAAGCCAAGTTGAAGAATTCTATAATTAGGAACCTTAGGGCTGAGCAAACTCACGAATTCTCAAAGCCTAGATACACTTATAAACCTACCATATCAAGCCTGGGTGTTAACATCAACAAGATCAAAATATAGAATCAAGAATTTCTCAAGTTAAGGTACAAACCCTAGTTCATAATTAGATCTTTGATCCTTTGTTAATTTTGTTGTTTGGATGTTTAGAATTATATATTAGGATGTTAGAAAGTATGCTAGAGTGGTAGAACACGTTTTCATAACATCTAGATGCCTTAATTAAGCGTTTTATGAAATCTGGGAATTTTGGAAAAAATGGTCTAACGCCGAATGCCAGGGCTTTTCGATTCATGTGTGTTTATGTTTTGGTCTGTTAATCGATTGGTATTCGTAGCATGTTAGTAGGTCTTTAATCTGGAAAAGAAAACAGGTTCAGATGAACCATAGATTCCAAGATATAAGCGATCAAAGTGGGTTGAATTGCTCACGGAAGTTGGTTTTCTCGGGTTGCTGTAGAGCTTAAGAACAGTTGAACCGGCTACTTTGACCGACCTGTTTAATCATCTTCTGATTGTTAATTGTTTATGTTTTGTTATAAATTAGTACTCTGGTATACATACTACATATCTATGAACTTCAATCGAACAAACGACTCATAGGATTACCGGAATTATTGGTCAAAAGTAGTTGACCGAGCATGACCGAGTTTTCTGGGTTTTCCAGAAAACTGAAGAACACGAAGAACAGTTGGTAGTTGTACTTTGACCAACATAAATAGAGACCCTAGATTTAAGATTTGTTCATTTTAATGTTATATATATGTACCCTGACATATAGATTACATGTTACAACAAACACAGCATACATCTAATACAAAGAATCAAAGTTATTCAAGCCACAAAACCGTTGACCGACCATGACCACTGTTCTGGGTTCCCCAGAAACTCAAGAATAGCCCTGACAGTAACTTTGAACCTTTATAATTTCTTGTTAGATGTAGATTAAAGCCTAATTATTGCTTGAGCTTGTACTATTGTATGAGTACTACAACACCAATACTTGATCTAACCAAAATTCAATACCAAAGAATTGAGTTATTTGATGGGTTGGTCACTTTCACCATGACCAACGGCTACCCAAAACTCAAGAACACCCTCATGCGACACTTTTTGTCTTTGTAGAGCTTTAGCTTGATTTGACGTAAATTATTTTCTTTAGAAATAAATTATAAAAATTAGAAATAATTAATAAAAATAGTTTTAAAATTATATTAAATCATTATAAATTATTTTGATGATATTTCTACAAAAATATAATAATTATTTTATTTTATTTAGATATTATTTATAATTAACTTATTAATAAAGTAATTAGAATAATTACTTTTAAATACTAAATAATTATGTAAAAATATTATTATTGAAATAAACATCACAATAAATGATTATAAATTATTTAATAATATTAAATAATGTTTTTATAAAATTTTAGTAAATATAAATTACTTATAAATAGAGATAAATGATTTAAAAATCATTTAAAGGATAAATAAGTATTTTAAAAATCCTTTAAACCTTCTAAAATATATTATAAGGATAATTAAATTATTTTAAAATATAACCAAATTTTATAAATAAAATTTAGTTCATTTATCAAAGATATTAAAAGTCAAACCCTATTAAATCTAACCCGGTATTAAATAAATGTTTTATTTCAGTATTGTTATCAATACTAACGTGTTAGATTTATATTTTTAAACGTCATAGGTACTTATTAGCCTTCGAATAGCATAGCTTGATTGATCTACGCTCAGGCAAGTCTCCTATACCCAATTTATTACTTATGCAAAATTTATCAACCCTGTTTATTCGCTGAACAAGATTCTATCTTGATATACTGTTGATATAATACACCTATATTAAATTACCTATTATTGAAAAGTTATTGCTATAGTTCCAGCATGACTAAGAAATGAATTGTTTATTCATATGATATTGTTTATTGAGCATAAACTGTTGTGTCAAACCAAATTGTTTTGACAAGACAATCTTATACTTAAGTTGAGTATCCCGTAAGGGGGCGAAGTGTAGTCAATTCATATATTGACAGTAAATTATAAGTGTATTTGAGCACTGTAGGTGATATGCATACTCTTAGGATGTTGAATAGGCTGGTCCCCTATCTCACATCTGAACAGAATTTCTAAGTCTTTGTAACCGACAGAAATGATAAAAATTCCAGAACTAGTTGGAATTAACAATCCAGAAATGGTAACAACTATTAGTCAAAATTTGAATTGTTATAATTCTTCAAATCCTATATTGTTATAAATATACAACTTGTTGAGCATGTCATAGCTCACCCTTGCAAATTATTCCCTTTGCAGTATTAGATGGTAATCCTGGAACATCTGGAGTAGATAAAGGGAAGCGTCCCTACATAGATTAGATTATATTCTTGTCTGTATGAATACCTTGTAATAAGAACTCGTTATGAGAATTTTGTAATTGAATCATAATATTATGATATATATAACATCTTTTATTTCTGCAACCGTGTTTTCTTACATATATAGATGTAAAGTAAGATGTCTTATATTCTAGTTGAGATCCTTGGGAACTATTTATCTGAGTGAGGGTATTAATAGCGTGGACTGTTCATGTTGTTATTAATACTATGAATTTTAGATAGATAGTTACTATCGATACGATAGTATATAATCGCATAACATAGACTATACATCTGGGTGAGGGTATTGGTAATATGGACCGTTCATGTTATTACTGATACTCTGAATTTTGGATAGATAGACTTTAGTCACAGATACAGTTCATATATTCAAGTGAGGGTATCCAAACACAGTAATATTGCTCTTGGGAATTACCATCTATTATGGGATACTGCGAATCTTGAATCTATGGGAATTATATCTGATAGTCCCTCTATCTAATGTAATATTTTAATCAAATACCATGGGTGTATAGATTTAAATGCATTATGTTAATTTTCTGTAAACACCATACTAGGATACCACGGGGAGTATAGGTATGGGGTGTTATAATTTTGGTATCAAAGTCATTAAGGCTATAGATATAAGGAAGAGTTTTCTTAGTATATAGTCTTGAGTCCCAGTAATTTTTTTTTAAAAAAAACATATAAAATATAACATTAAAATTTATATGTTATGTAAACCTTTATACCAGTATTTATGGAGTTTTCTTTTATAGATGGCCAACTCCAATGCTGAAGAAAGAGTGATAGTAATCAATCCACTGCAAATAAAGTCTTTTATAGCTAGTGATGCGGAAGAAGAATTGCTTCATGATCAACAAATCGCTTGATCTTTGAAGAAGAAGAAGAAGATCCGATTAATTTGGACAATTAATGAGAATAGATGAGCATGATGAGGCAATGGCATCACTCTGCGCAGACAATGAATGTGAGAACAATAAGATGAAGTTTAGTGGCGATTGAATGAGTGTATGCTAATGGATGAAAGGAGTCATAGTCATCGACTAAAAGTACAACTGCACCATGCACATAGGAGTAGGAGGGAAATGCAGCCAAGGGTTCTTAAAACATCTCTGGGAGTTCGAGATACTTTTAATGATTTGCAGCGTCATGTAACTCGATATCCAGTAGAGGAGAAGAAAACTGCTTATCTCATCGATCGATCTGTGGTTTGTCACATGATTCAGGATTCCTTTGATGATATCAATGAATTCTAGAGAGTAGCATAGGAGGTTGGATGCTTTATATTAATACAATAAAGAAGCATTCAAAGTTTGTATTGTGATACGTACTATGTAATATAGTAGTATGTTTAAATTTTGAAGTTGTTGTAAGATGGTTGGAATATATATAAAATAAGAAATATGTTTTGTTATTCAAAGTCTTATATGAATCTTTGTTGTTGTTTTATAGAATCATGCCACCAACCAGAAGACCCCAAAGAGAAATGAATAATGAGGATAATCCTACTCAACAGTTAGTAGATATGATGTTAGGAGTAATAAACAGACCTATAAACCAAAATACATCCTTTAAAGACTTTAAATTAGTTGGACCAATTCGAATTTAAAGGTACATTAGAACACAGAGATGCACAGATTTGGATTTCTGAGATAGAAAAATTCTTCCTAGTAACCAATGTTAGTAATAACCAAAAGACAACCTTTGCAACTTTCTTCTTGAAAGGTGAAGCTAATTATTGGTGGGAATCAACCAAAGGTCGAGTAGAAACTGAAATTGTTCCTTGGGATAGATTTAAAGAGTTGTTCTTTGAAAACTATTTTTCCCAATCCTTGAAAGACCGAATGGAAATAAAATTTTTGGACTTAAAACAAGGAGATCTTACTGTAACCCAGTATACAGCTAAGTTTAATGAAATATTCAGGTTTGCTCCACATCAAGTAACCACTGAACTTAGAAAGACTCGTATGTACCAAGAAGGTTTAAAACCTCAGATTAGGAGTAAATTATTAGTGCTTCAAATCAAAACTTTCTCTGAAATACTAGAGAAAGCCACTATAATTGAAAGTAAGAATGAAAATCTCGCTAAGTTTCATCAGGACAAAAAGACTCAGAGTGAGAAAGGGAAAAGTAAGACAGAACCCAGTTCAGGTGGGTTTAATAACAAGCGTAAATTGAATAATTCTTTTTCTAACAACTCAGGGAAAAAGATAGGAAATACTAATAACAGTTTTAGTAATAATAATTAAACCTTGTCTAAGTGTAGTAAGAAACATAGAGAGAGTCTTCTTAACAAATGCTTTAATTGTGGATAGTCGGGGACATTATCTTTCACAGTGTCCTCTTCCAAAGAAAAATAAATGTTGTAATTGTGGTTCAATGGACCATTTTTCTAAGAACTGTCCCCCAAACCTAGGAGGAAAAGGGGTTAAAATACCAGAGAATAATCAATCGACAAGATGTCTGCGATTGGGGTTTAGAATCGACTACACCATGAGAACATTTAATATGTCGGTGAGGGGTGTCTTTGTTGCTTCCTGGAGACGTGGTGACGGTATCATCCCTATCAACACTTTAAATGCATGTGTTATTCAATTCTGGTGCTACTTGTTCATTTGTGTCTAGAAATTTCTCTACAAACTTGAATATGCCTTGTGAAAATTTTGACAAACCATTTTGTGTAGAAATTGCTAATAATGAAAGAATTCCGGTTAAGACCATATACAGAAACTGTAGTGTGGTAATAAAAGGACATAATTTTAAGGTAGATTTGATACCAATTAAGTTGGGAGAATTTGATATAATTCTAGAAATGGATTGGTTAGTTAATCATAACGCGATGATTGATTGTCATCAAAAACGTATTAACCTTTTGACTACTTTGAAGTCAAAGGTAGTGTTCAACGGTAGTTGTTCACCTAAGCAATCTCGATGTTTGACTATAGTTCAGGCAGAAAGATTACTTAAAAAGAGTTGTTTAGGATATTTGGCCTACATAGTTGATACTCGTCAGGAAGGAGTAAAACTAGATCAAATACCTATAGTTAAGGAATTTCCTGATGTATTTCCAGATGATTTACCCGGTTTGCCTCTAGATAGGGAGATTGAGTTTATCATTGATCTTGCACCAGGAGCGGCATCAGTTTCTAAGGCACCGTACAGAATGGCACCTATAGAACTGAAAGAGTTACTTATTCAATTATAGGAACTCTTAGATAAAAAGTACATACAACCTAGTGTTTAACCCTGGGGAGCACTAGTGTTGTTTGTAAAGAAGAAGGATGGAACTATGAGACTTTGTATAGATTATAGGGAGCTAAATAAGCTAACTATTAAGAATAAATATCCTTTGATAAGGATTGATGATTTGTTTGACCAATTAAAGGGGGCCGAACATTTTTCAAAAATTGACCTTAGAACAGGTTATCATCAATTAAAAGTAAGAAAGGAGGATGTGCTAAAATGCAATTTAGGACACTTATTTATGGACATTATGAATTTCTTGTAATGTCTTTTGGATTAACAAATGCACCGACAACATTTATGGATTTAATGAATCGAGTGTTTAAACCATGCTTAGATAAATTTGTTGTAGTGTTTATCGATGATATCCTGGTATACTCGAGAACACGGGAAGAGCATGCTGAACACTTGAGAGTCATTTTGGAGAAATTACGAAAGGAACAACTTTATGCAAAGTTTTCCAAGTGTGAATTCTGGTTAAAGAGAGTGCAATTTTTAGGTCATGTAATTGACAAAGATGGAATATCTGTAGATACAACTAAGATCGAAACGGTTGTGAACTGGGAACAACTAACAACTCCAACAGAAGTACGAAGTTTTCTCTGTTTAGCGGGTTATTATCGACGATTTATAAAAGATTTTTCAAAAATAGCAACCCCATTAACCAATTTTACTCGAAAGACAGTGAAATACGTCTGGATAGATAAATGTGAGGAAAGCTTCCAAGAGTTGAAGAAGCGACTGAGCATGGCTCCAGTGTTATCCTTACCAGATGATACAGGAGGCCTTGTAGTATATAGTGACGCATCACACAGAGGATTAGGGTGTGTGTTGATGCAACATGGTAAAGTGATAGCTTATGCATCACGACAACTCAAAGATTATGAGAAGAGGTATCCTACTCATGATTTAGAGTTAGCCACAGTAGCTTTTGCTCTAAAAATTTGGAGACATTACTTGTACGGGGAGAAGTGCGAGATATATACATATCATAAAAGTATAAAATATATTTTTACACAAAAGAAATTAAATTTAAGACAAAGACGATGGTTAGAACTGATAAAGGATTTTGACTGTGAAATCTTATATCATCCCGGTAAAGCTAATGTTGTAGCTGATGCGTTAAGTAGAAAGAATCGGGAAAAATTGAATGTGTTAACCACCAATGATAGGTTAATAAAAGACTTTGAAAAGTTAAAAATTGAGGTAGAATGTCCAACTACCTCTACCCAAAAATTGTATATTTTAGAAGGAGTTTCATCTCTGCTCGATAAAATTAAAGAGATACAGGAGAAGGATGAAGAGTGTCAGAAGTTTAAATCTAATTCCACACATGATAAGTATAATAAAATTCGAATAGATACGGATGCAATAATAAGATATGAAAATAGAATCTGGATTCCGTTAGATCAAGCTTTAAAATATGAAATTTTGAACGAAGCACATAATTCTAAATTTGCCATACATCCTGGCAGTACTAAAATGTTCAAAGATTTAAGTCGACACTTTTGGTGGTCGAATATGAAAAGGGAAATAGCTGAATGGGTAAGTAAATGTCTCACGTGTCAAAGGGTTAAGGCAGAACATTAGAAGCCAAGTGGTTTACTTCAACCCTTACCAATTCCTAAGTGGAAGTGGGAACATATAACCATGGACTTTGTAGTGGGCCTTCCAACTACACAAAAAGGCTATAATGCCATTTGGGTAATAGTTGACCGTTTAACTAAATCCGCTCACTTTTTATATATTAAAATTACACATAACCTGGATCACCTTGCCAAATTATATATTCATGAAATTATCTCTAGGCATGGAGTACCTGTTTCCATAGTATCAGACCGAAATCCACGTTTTACTTCAAATTTTTGGAAAAGTCTTCAAAAAAATTTAGGAACATAACTAAGATTAAGTACAGCTTATCATCCTCAAACTGATGGACAGAGTGAGAGAACCATACAAACATTAGAGGATATGTTGAGAACATGTGTCATAGACTTCAAAGGAAGTTGGGAAGATCAATTACCTTTAGTCGAATTCGCCTACAACAATAGTTATTATGCTAGCATAGGTATGCCACCCTATGAAGCCTAATATGGAATAAAATGTATAACGCCTATGTGTTGGGATGAAGTCGGGGAAAGACAAATGTTAGGACCTGAAATAATTCAACAAACCGCTGAAACTATCAGAATCATACGTCAACGATTACAAGCGTCTCAAGATCGACAAAGAAAATACGTTGATCCACGTCGTCAACAACGATATTTTAGCGTAGGAAGCCATGTATTCTTGAAAGTATCTCCTTGGAAGGGCAAGATACATTTTGGCAAGAAAGGAAAACTAAGTCCGAGATTTATTGGACCTTTTGAAATTTTGAGAAGAATTGGTGAAGTTGCTTATGAAATAGCACTACCACCTGAGTTAAACCATATTCATAATGTGTTTCATGTGTCCGTTTTACGACCATACAAACCTGATTATAAACACATTATAAATTATGAACCTATCCAAATCGAGGAAGATCTTTCTTATGTAGAAGAACCTGTGCAGATCGTCGACCGTAAAGATCAAGTCCTCCGTAATAAAGTGATAGCATCGGTTAAAGTAATATGGAGAAATCAGAACGTTGAAGAAGCTACATGGGAGCTTGAAGATAAAATGCGCGAGAATTATCCTTAATTATTTACTTGACATGTACTGTAATTTCGAGGACGAAATTCTTATTAGTGGGGGTGAATGTAAAAATCCAAAACCCTAATAAGACTCGTATGTATAAATCCCGTTATGTAAATAAAATTTCTCTGTTCTGAATGTGTTATGTGTTATTATATACTTGGTTTGACAAAATTGACTAAATAAATTTTTATCCGAAAAACGTCGTGCTTGACACCTCGTGCTTAATTTTTTTTTCCCCATAATCGACGGTTTATAAAAGATTTTTCAAAAATAGCCTAGACAAAATTGGCTAAATAAATTTTAATCCGAAAAACTCAGGACTTTTCGGTAAAATTAGTTTGACAAGTTGCTTTGTCGCTTACACTGACAAAACACTTTGTCGTGCTCGTTAGGATTAGTGAGAAATTTAAGTTAGTAAACCTAGGTTAACAAACCCTAAACCCTAATTAGCAAAACCCTAACCCTAGTTTATTAATTAAACCTTAATTAGCTAATCTAACTCTAATTAGCTTATGTTAACACTTAATCATGGTTAGTAAACTTTAATTAGGTACTAATTAACATTACTTAACATTCCTAATCATTAGAAACAAAACCCTAATCAAGATTAGTGAAGAATTAAACCTAATTAAGCTACTAATTTGATCAACTAGCTCACAAGTAGGTTGAGTGTGACAGCCCCAAAACAGCCCTAATCCATCCAACCTATTCTGACTCACCAAATACATGGTACATAAAACAACTACAACTTTATTACAACAATTGTCGTGCAAAATACAACAACACATATGCTGTGAGTTTGGATACAAATATATACCAACTGTAACTCTCATCCCAACCTTGGATAGCATGTCACATTGACACCTTACATAAAGGTATAGTCAAAAACTGTTTTAGAAATTAAAATCTTTGGGAAGTGCTCAAGGAAACCTTCGTACATGGGAGGCCATGCGTCTAGGTTATGATAGATATCATATGTCCACAGAATTATCCTTGGTTGACCTAATAGACCCCAAAGAAAAATAAGAAGATTACTATCATATTCTTTCCAATGGTGAGTCTTCTCTTGACATATCATTATCTCCATTGTCTCTAATTGAGAGTTATACTTCAACCAAACACCAAGATTATATAGGTAGTGCTCGTAGATATACTTAGCAAGTGGATGAGCACAACCCTGTCTTATGATGACACGAGGTTGTATGTCATTAGACATCTTGTATGATAGTGGGAAAACACCCTTCCAAAGTTGGGTTCGCTTCACCCTATTTGATTCACCAAATATAACTACTAAATGATGACCATAATTCTATTCCCCTTACATTCTGGCTCGACCCGCCTACACTCTTATCACACGAAAAGGAATTGTGAAATGGAAGGGTGAGCACAACTAGCCTAATAAAGAATATCATGACTAAAGATAATTAAATTATCAATAGCCTTCATCAGTAATAAATCAGAGATTTAGAACATATGGTAGATGATAAAACTTTTCAACCATAGTTGCAGCGGAATGAGCAATCCATTAGAAGAGTCAAATAGACCATAAAGTCTATTATCTTCTCCATGTTAAAAATTCACCAACAATATTTTATCCCTGTAACATCACTCAACAGTTCCTTTCCACAATCATATGAATAACTCAAAATCATAATTGTGGTTCTAAATTCCTCTTCTCATCCAGGACGAAGATAATTTTCATAACCTATCTTCACCTGAAACATCAAAGATCATGGTTATACCAAATCACATTTCCTGTTCATAATCATACTGATAAATTCATCTTTGCACTACGGGCCAAAGATATTTGTCAACAGACCATCTTTGCACTACGGCCAAAGATATTCAACAACATGTCATCTTTGCACTACGGGCCAAAGATATTCATCAACAAACCATCTTTGCACTCTGGGCCAAAGATATTCCTCAACGATTCATATTTGCACTACTGAGCCAAATATATTCATCAACGATTCATATTTGCACTCTGTGCCAAATATATTAATATCTCAAAGAAATATATAATCATTTCAGAATTTATATAAACAATAATTATAACCATGTTGATTATTTCACCTTTGCACTTAAGCTAAAGATATTCAATTATAAATTCAATGGTCATGATCATACCAGTCACAATTAAACTTTTCACTACTGGCCAAAGAGAACCCTAGTCATGATCATACCAATAATCTACCCATCTTTATACTCAAGTGAAAGAGAATTTCAACATCAGGGTTATAAAAATGTTATATATGATAATAAAAATAATATGATCAACAACTGCACTTAATCTCAAGAGCAATATTCATAAATCAACGATAATTTGGTCAAAAAAAGAAACCAACTTTGTCGTGAATAGTACCCATGAATAGTAACTCTTAAATAGTAACTCGTGAACAGTAACTCGTGAATAGTACTCCGTATTCATACATAGTACTGTATACATAAATAATGTCATATACGTAAATAGTGTCATATACATGAATAGTGCCGTATACGTGAATAGTAACCCCGACTCAAAAAGGTAGAAATTCCACAATAAGATCCATACCAATATGTCAGTATAATGATATTGAAAGAATAACATCATTATGAAGAATATAACATCCCTTAATATCCCTTACTATCTCTTACCTCAAAAAAAGCAAAGACTTACATTGGATATCGGATATTTATTTGAAGGAAACTTGCACTGATGAATAGTAACTCACCAAGTATCTAAATACTCACAAAATACACTCGATAATCTAGAGAGAAAAAAGATAGAAAACTTATGAATTCTGGTGTGATTTTCAATTCTAACTTAGCCCTCTATTTATAGGAAAATGTTAGCACGCCGAAGCAGACTTGACCTGCTACCTGATGGCTTTACCTGCTACTATTCCACTCACCAAAAATCAGCCATCTTCCCCAACAACCAAAAGTGGGGCCCACCCATTTCTAAAATTTTCCACCAAAATCATTTATAAACCTAATTTCCGAATAAGTCACCTCTTAAAATTCATAACAAATCATTCGTTCATTTTTAACGGTTCAAAATTTGTGAACATATACTCAACTTATATATGTATAACATATCCAAAAATCACAACGATCTAACGGTCAGATTAAATATTATAACTCACACAATATAGCTGTAAGAACACCGATTTGATCTTTTAATACCTCCAATCCGACAAAATACTGATAAAACACCTCAACATTAATTTCTTCATTTATAACCACATAAATAAATCCATTATTTATATCTGCATCAAATAAATATTTCCTTATCATATAAATCAATAATTAATTATTCACAAATAATATTAAAGAATCATACCGGATACCACATATAGATTACATGTTATATATGTACCCTGACATATAGATTACATATAGATCACAAATAATTATTCATGTTAATGTTATATATATGTACCCTGACATATAGATTACATGTTACAACAAACACAACATACATCTAATACACATAATCAAAGTTATTCAAGCCACAAAAGCGTTGATTGAGCCATGACCCACATTCGGGTTACCGAAACCCAAGAACGACTCTGCGATAACTTTGAACCTTTATATTTTCTTGTTAGATGTAGATTAAAGCACGATTATTGCTTGAGCTTGTCTTTATTGTATGAGTACTACAACACCAATACTTGATCTAACCAAAATTCATTACCCGATGTGAGTTATTTGATGGTCAAACTGGTCACTCGACCATGACCAACGGCTGCCCAGAAACTCAAGAACACATACAACGACACTTTTTGTCACTGTAGAGCTTTAGCGACGGACATAAATTATTTTCTTTAGAAATAAATTATAAAAATTAGAAATAATTAATAAAAACAGTTTTAAAAATTATATTAAATCATTATAAATTATTTCTGATATTTCTACAAAAATATAATAATTATTTTATTTTATTTAGATATTATTTATAATTAACTTATTAATAACGTAATTAGAATAATTACTTTTAAATACTAAATAATTATGTAAAAATATTATTATTGAAATAAACCTCATAATAAATGATTATAAATTATTTAATAATATTAAATAATGTTTTTATAAAATTTTAGTAAATATAAATTACTTATAAAAATACATAAATGATTTAAAAACCATTTAAAAGATAAATAAATATTTTAAAAATCCTTTAAACCTTCTAAAATATAATATAAGGATAATTAAATTATTTAAAAATATAACCAAATTTTATAAATAAAATTTAATTCATTTATCAAAGGTATTAAAAGTCAAACCCTATTAAATCTAACCTTATTAAATAAATATTTTATTTGAGTATTGTTTTCAATACTAACGTGTTAGATTTATATTTTTAAATGTCATAGGTACTTATTAGCCTTCGAATATCATAGCTTGACTGATCTACGCTCAGGCAAGTCTCCTATACCCAATTTATTACTTATGCAAAATTTATCAACCCTGTTTATTCGCTGAACAAGATTCTATCTTGATATACTGTTGATATAATACACCTATATTGAATTACCTATTATTGAAAAGTTATTGCTATAGTTCCAGCATGACTAAGAAATGAATTGTTTATTCATATGATATTGTTTATTGAGCATAAACTGTTGTGTCAAACAAAATTGTTTTGGTACGGCAATCTTATACTGAAGTTGAGTATCCTGTAAGGGAGCGAAGTGTAGTCAATTCAAATATTGACAGTAAATTGTAAGTGTATTTGAGCACTGTAGGTGATATGCATACTCCTAGGATGTTGAATAGGCTGATCCCCTATCTCACATCTGAACAGAATTTCTAAGTCTTTGTGACTGACAGAAATGATAAAAATTCAAGAACTAGTTGGAATTAGAAATCCAGAAATGGTAACAACTATCAGACGAAATTTGAATTGTTATAATTCTTCAAATCCTATATTGTTATAAATATACAACTTGCTGAGTATGTCATAGCTCACCCTTGCAAATTATTCTCTTTGCAGTATTAGATGGTAATCCTGGATCATCTGGAGTAGATAAAGGGAAGCGTCCCTACATAGATTAGATTATATTCTTGTCTGTATGAATACCTTGTAATAAGAACTCGTTATGAGAATTTTGTAATCGAATCATAATATTATGATATATATAACATCTTTTATTTTTACAATCGTATTTTCTTACATATATAGATGTAAAGTAAGATGTCTTCTATTCTAGTTGAGATCCTTGGGAACTATTTATCTGAGTGAGGGTGTTAATAGCATGGACTGTTTATGTTGTTATTAATACTCTGAATTTCAGATAGATAGTTACTATCGATACGATAGTATATAATCGCATGACATATACTATACATCAAGGGTGATGGTATTGGTAATATGGACTATTCATGTTATTCTTGATACTCACGAATTTGGATAGATAGACTCTAATCACAGATACATTCATATATTCAAGTGAGGTATCCAAACACGATAATATTTCTCTTGGGAATTACCACATTATGGGATCTGTGAATCTTGAATCTATGGGAATTATATCTGATAGTCCCTCTATCTAATGTAATATTTTAATCAGATACTATGAGTGTATAGATTTAAATGCATTATGTTAATTCTCTGTAAACACCATACTGGATACCACGGGAGTATAGGTATGGGGGTGTTACATAGTATCTACTTCAACTGCAGAGCTGAATACATTGCTGCTGGCAGCTGCTATGCTCATATCCTATGGATGAAAAGTTAGCTAGCAGACTATGGGTTTGAATTCAAATCTATACATGTTCACTGTGATAACACAAGTGCCATAGCAATAACTCATAATCCTGTAATGCATTCTAGGACTAAGCATATAGAAATAAGGTATCATTTCATTAGGGACCATGTGCAAAATGGAACCATATCTTGACAATATATCCCTAGTGAAAATCAACTTCCTGATGTCTTTACAAAGCCTCTAAATGAATCTAGGTTTAACAAATTAATAAGTGAGCTAGGCATGCTTAATTTATAACCATGAAATCTATGCTCTAGTTTGTGCTAACCATGCAGATATAAATGTTATGTTCAAAATCGTAGACATGACCAAAAGAAGTCAACGATCGTAGAGTTGTAATGCAATGAAACTCAACGATCGCAGTGCCAACTTAACTATGGCAGAGCTCCATCAACAAAACAATGTTCAACAAAACAAAGTTATCTCTCTAATAAGTGCCTCAGGAACAAACCTAACCCTTGATTCACTCTATGAGGTTGGCCATTCCTGAGCTACCTTAAAACCGAGAAGAATACTAAGTCAAAAGTTCATCACAAGGATCCGGGCAGACTCGACAATCGTAGTACAGATTCGATCGCAGAGCAGACTCAACGATAGCAGAGCAAACTCGACAAATGCAGAGTAGACTCGACGATTGCAGAGCATACTCGATAATCATAAAGACTACCTCAACGATCGTAGTCCTCCCAAAGGATACATTAGCTTAGAAGGAGCTAAAAGAAAATCAGTAGATTTGTCATTAGTCAAATTCGTAGATCCAAGCATAATTTGACACATGCCCCACTAAGAAAATAGAGAGAGGGAAGTTACAAGTAAAGATGAAGTCTTAAAGAAGATTTTCTATATAAAATAAATAAGAAATTTTTTGGCAAACATTATTATGAAATAATATTTTTTTATTTAATGCTCAAACTCATGACATCCATAAGTTGTGGAATTCAACTCAACTAAGCCCTGTCTTGACTTGATTGGGAAATGGAGTAAATGAAGAAATCAAAATAACAGATTTTTATTACTATAAAAAATTAAGTGAAAGTAAATTTTGGAATACATTTATTACTTGAAAAATTAGAAATAATTTTGGAATTATTATTTCACAAATTATATGGTAATAAATTTACGTAAAGTCGAAATGTTTTTATTAATTATTTTCCATGAAAACATGATTGGAAATAATATATGAAGTGATAATTAGATTTATATAATAAATATTTTATTATATGAATTGTTGAGAATATTTAAGTTAATTATTTTAACTTGATTATTGATGTTGTGTATACGAAGAATAAGTCGGACATGAGATCAAACCACTGATTGGGATTGTGATCAAGAGATGAGAATAATAATATTATATTATTTATATAATGATTTTCTGATTACCATAATTATGTCTCTTTGGGTATGTGTGAGACGAGATAATATTGAGCGATGGCGGTCGATTAGGTCATGTATATATTTAGTGTTGTGAAACCCTAATTATTAAACTCGGTTATGGGATATTTACGAGTAGTATTTGTGTATATGAAATTCTTTGTGAATAAGAATATCGGTAATTAGAAGAAACCCTAATTCTTGTTGTGCGTCGATAATTAGGACAAACCCCTAATTATTATAACCCTAACAGGTTAAAATTAGAAAATAAATGATTGTGTTAGTAACATACGAGATAATTAAAGAACCACTAATGGTCAATTAGAAACCCCTAATTGATGGCGTTGAGAAACCCTAATTTTAATTCTAGGGTTTAATTTCGATATTATTGTATAAGTGTTTTAATTTACCAAAGGATAGAAGTTAATTGGTAAATTATAAGAATTAAATCTAGTGATTAAATATTACATTTAATTGCCTTGTACAAGATTGCCCATACACTCTTAAACAAAGCCCAACCATCACCCATAACAAATCGAAGCAAGAATCGAAATTTTTGGCAAAAAGGGTATAAGAACACTAAACCTAGAAATCCTTTGATTCGATGTTATTTGATGCAATTGATTGTTTAAAGTTGTGTAATAGAATGTTAATTGATTATATGAGTTGATAAATCAAAGACCCATAACATCAAAGTGCACGAATTTGAAGATTTAAGCAAGTTGGAAAAACCAAATTTTGTTCACCAAATGTCAGAGGCCATAACTCTTTGCTCGATCATAAGTTTTGTTCTTCAAAAGTTGTTATGTGTATCCTAATATGTGGTCTTTAATCTGCAAAAAGAATCAAGTCCATATCATGTATAGATTAGAAGTTATAGATGGTCAAACATGGTTGACCGATCATGATAAACTGTTTTTGGGCAGTCTGTAATGGGAGCATTCTCGTCCACTTTTGGTGCTTTAAAAGGTCTGGGCTTTTGATATGTTGTAGTGCACTGAGTTAGGAAGCCATAGGCTTTGGAATGACCTTATTCCAACCTCGGATGAGGGAATTACGGTGATTGGAAGGAAATGTGTCAAATTTCTCAAAAGCTGAAAGTCAGTGACGGGATGTGCTATTCGGGACTTTATTTCGATCAGTTAATGTTTCTAAAACCTTCTGGGCTTTTGGTATGTTATAGTACACGAATAAGCTTTCTATAGACTCAAAAGCGGACTAAATCCGATATCGGAGGAGAGAGTTATGACATTTCAAAGTAGTAGTGTCAAAACTTCCCAACAAGTGCGGTGCGATCCATTTGAACGGAATTTCTGGGTTGATGTGTTCGGAATTTGGAAATGGTCAAAGAATAAAAGTTGTAGCCCAGAAGTTAGCTTCAGGTGGACTCAAGAATCGATCAAAAATGTTTTAAAATGAAAGAGTTATATTTATTTTTAGCGAAAGAGGGTAAAGTTGAAGCGAGATTGAAAAGCTATTATGAGCGTCCATTTTGACGCCTTTGTTTGGGCTACCTAATGAACCGAATTGGGTAATTCGTATTTTTAAAAATAGTCTTACATACCATGTATAACATATCCAAAAATCAGATTAATCGGAGTTATGAGCAATGCGTTAGAAAATCGCATAAAGTGAGCTATTGAAAAATTAGTATAAACCAAGTCCCACATCGACTAAATTGAGAACTTCACCATTTTCTAAACCTATATATAGAAGGGCTTGGCCTTTGTTTCATTCACCAACAATAAGGCCTCCAATTTTTGAGAAAGACTTTGTTGTGGGAGAACTTTTATAAAGATCTCCTTAGTTAAATTTTAGGCGTGGAAGTGCGTATTCGGTCTGTGGAATTAGTATTTAGGGTATGTTTCTTATTTAATTTTGTAATGTTATTATTTTTAATTGTTAGTTAAAGTTTGAATTTTTGAAGTTTAGTTAGTGTTGTTAATAAACTAGTTAGTTTACTATGTTTATTTTGGCTTGGAATTGATTATGTAAATGAGTTATTTGTGATGACTTTTAATATTTTGTGATGAATTTCATTAATTAATAATTATTAATGATATTAAAGTTATTTAATGATTATATTAAATAATTTAGTTTAAAAATGATTTTAATATTATAAAAATCATTTTAAATGAAAATAAGGTATTTAAAAATATTTTAAGTTATAAAATATAACTTTTAATATTTAAATGATAATTTCATTAATAATTAAATATTAATGATATTAAGATAATATTAATGATATTTAGTTTATTTAATGATTAATATTAAATAAATAGTTTAAAAATGGTTTTACTTATTTAAAAACCATTTAAAGAGGATATTAAAGATTTAAAAATATTTTAAGTTATAATTAATGACTTTTAATATTTGGATAAATAGTACATTAATATTTAAATATTAATGGTAATTATTTAGGTAATATAAATGTTTTAAAAATAGTTTGAGTTATTATAAATAACTTTTATATTTTAGCGATGGTTTCATTAATAGTTTAGTATTAATTAAACTATTAATGATGATGGAATTGTTTAATGTTTAAATCATTTAATTATGATTAGATATTTGAAAGTTATAATGTAAGCCAAACTATGGTGACTTGAGAGCCGATTATGAAGTTACGAATTTGAAGAACACCTATAATGTGATTATATCACTATAGGCCCTTTAGTAATGATTTGAATTATTTTAAAATTTTCAATTTTTGGATATTGCAAAAATGATTAAAAATAAGATGTACGATATTCTGAGATGTTGAGGTATAGAATAAGAGTCTTAGACTCGGTATTTGCCGATAATAAAAAACATCGATCTCTGGCAAACAAATGTCGGACCTTATAAAAGAAAGAAAAAGACTCTTTGTAAGAGCATGGATGAGATATTTGAAAAATGTATAAAAATATTTCAAGTATAGAATAGGAACTAAAAGTATGATCCTTTGTGATTATGTGATTGGACTATGTCTTTGTTGTAATAATAGCGATCTATGTGTTAAGATATATTATTCTAATCGAGCGAATGATCGATTATTGATAGGTTGTGATAAAGAGATAAAACCTAAGTTGAGATTTGTAATCGGTGAATCGAGTGCAAGTATCCTACCTTTGCACTTCCTTTTCTGATGGACATGAGTAAGAAGTTTGAATTATTCTATCTCCTGTCTGATTATGTACTCTTTGATTATCGACATGTTAGCTCGGATATATATTACATTCATTGATTTCTATAAATGGTTATACAAGTGTCCCCACTTGGATAATCATAGCATTTATTCACATGTTGATACACCTTTGTCGATTACCCGTAGTATATATATGTTGAATTACATATTATTGTTGAGCAAGATTAAAAACCTTGGGTTTGGAACCGGGCATGTATGAACATCCCTATATGGGAAGATTTTTGCATAAGGCGGATAGAGTGAAGCGATGAATTTCGTTCAAGTTATGTAGTATTGATCAATCTGAGGTACAAATGGTGATCACCCTCGTGCCCGTAAGTTATAATGGTTTGAGGATAGAATTCCGCTAAACCTTTTGAAAATGAAAAGAATGTTCATAGTATGTTTCTTAAAACCTATTCAAGAGGTAGAGCGAGCCAAATTTAAAGAATTTGAAAGAGAGTTGTTATGTGAATTTTTATCGATCTGATTACTTCTGACTTTCGATTCGTTGTAGAAGTGTTATGTAAAGAGAATACTTATATCTTTCGACTTATATATAATTGCTATTACTTGCTTGGGCACTTAAATGCTCATCCTTGCTTAAATTAAATGTTTTTCGGTTATGTATGAGCAACTTTGAAGGCTCGAGCGCGAACAAAGGAAAAGGAAAATTTGATTGAATAAGTGTGTATTATGAGTTAATGGTTATAGTTGTATTGGTATCTATTCAAGTATTGTAAGGAATGTATTTGAAGGTCACGTGCTTGGGAAGTAAACTTTGATGTATGTAAATTAAGTTGAATGTATTATTATTTAGTATTATTGGTTTAAAGAAATGGTATCGTGGGGAAGCAGGAGTTAGGGTTTCAAGTACTGGATTTGGGGTAAATCGCGAGGTTGGTATCAAAATTTGTTGGTTATGAAGCTTAGGTAGGAATACGAGACTAATACCATGATGATTAGGATAAGTATTAACTCATATAGAGTTAGTTGGTCGATAAGATTCAAAGATGAATCTCGTGAGTGTAAAGACACAGAGTTCCCTAACTACGATTATAAAGTTAAGCAGTAGTGGGGAATAGATTGAGTCTAAAAAATTTGAAAGTGCGATTATGAGAGATCGTAAAATAAAGCGATCAAGATATTGAACTAAATCGTAATATATATACGATGAGATCACCTTGAAGTGATACGATAAGGCTATAATGACGGAAGGAATCAATCGATGATTGGAAAGTTTACTGACAAGAGATTTGTGTATGAATTATACTATCAATTAGTACAGATCGAAGAGAATTATAAATCTGAATTAAATTCGTATGGAGAATGGGAGTTAGTGTTAGATGGGGATTCAATTGAGGACTCATGTACGGTAATTTGAGTTATATGATTCTTCGTATGGGAATTTGAATTGTACTTGGTGTAAAAACCACTTAGTTTACAGCAATGATAATCATTGAAATGTACGTGTGTCGTATTTATTTATTATATGCACATTAAGAGGATGACTCCATTCTCGGTGTATAACGGTAGATAGGTCGTAGATAGAGAATATAAGATTAAGTTCGAGTTCTTAAAACTCATACCTATGAGACATTCTTGACTCATAATTATATGAAATGTTTATGAACCCCTCTCGTGAATGGACACCAAAGGTTTGACTAGGATAAGTTCTTAAACTCATATGATTGTGGCAATTTATGAACTCATAAGTGTGGTTTGATGAAGGCTGGGTATAGTTTTTGTGTGAATGGAGTGTTATGGATATGAGGAGCAGATAGATTGTTAAGTAAATGATTTTTAGTGAAGGTGTTAGGTTTTCCTAAACTCTAGCTATGCTAAACTTCAAAATTTTTGACATCAAGCTAAATCGCACTATATGCTTTTGAAAACAAAAATGTAGACTCGTAATCATTTTGAAGCGGTTTAAAAATACGATCTATATACTACTTATTTTGGCTAGGCGCAAATGATTTGAAATATCAAAATTTGTTTTTAATTATCACTCATGTACCCGTATAACTTTGGTGAGAGATGATAAAAATGTGATGGAGTTATAAATCTGGGAATACTTAGTGTGAATTTGACTGAAGTCATTTGTTCCACTATTGTATGATGTGTTATGACAAAGTCATACAATGGCGGCATCCTCAGCGGATTATTAATGTCTGATGCGGCATCATGGCGTCATTCTCGAAAATGTTTTCAAAAGTTTAATTTGCAGCGGGGTTTGGCTACATCTAAATAATTGATTGAATTGAATTATTGATATGAGTCTATCTTTATTTGAATCGGCTAGACTAATGTTTATGAAAACTCTAAGTGTTCATTGAAAGAAATTTCCGAACCAAATTGTTTGATGCGGAATCCTATGATAAAGGTGAGGTGAACAATGTTGTTTGGATAAATGATCCAATCTAATGGCGTAAATATTAGCTAGGTATGATTAATCGTTATGCATGGCGTAGGGGTACAATAGGCTAATCACCTAAAAGTACTATTAATGGTAGTTTACCTTCTTTGTGATTGTAAACATATCGGGTAATGTTTTTTTTTGCGGTATGAATACAGTTAAAACTATGTGTTCATAGTCTATATGACCCCTCGGCACAATTTGAAAACTTTTACTCTTGTGAGAGGTGTATTGGGTAGCATGTGATGATATGATATATGTGAATGTTGTAAGCCTGAGATAGAGTTTAGTCGAGTTGAGGGAGGTTGGAAGCGAGAGGAGATATTGGATAAGATAGTTGAAGGTTGAAATAGAAGCCGAAGACACGAGATATATACCTTGGACGGGCTTTAGTCATCACCTTCATGCGATTCGATCACGAGTGGATGGAGTTGCCTTTCGGCGAGAGATAGGCGTTGATGAGAATTGAATAAATTTTATCGTCAATCAAAATAAGAGACAGCGTATATAGAACTCTTGATTCTTTGTGTATATATACTATATATTAATCGGGGTAACTTATGTATGTAGATGTACGGTGAGAAAGATATGTGGAATAAGAAGGATCATATTCACACACCAGAGAGCTAATATCGAGGCCAACGGATGAAATAGAAGCTCACTAGGAACCCAAATCGGACGAGGTGGCTATCGTGGAAAAAGCGTAGCATCGGATCCGAAATGTTGGATTTGACGGATAGTGATTAGGACACTAAAGTTGAAGCTGCTCAAGCATCAGCGGAGGTGCGAGATTTGGAAAACAAGGTTTCTTCATTGGAAAGGTTGTGGGAGATAGAAAAGTTGATCGTCGAGGCGTTAATGGAAACAATGGAAGAAGCGAGGATAAGCTCAAAATCCAAATTGACGGATGGAGACTCAAGCGACACATCAAGTGAAGGACACACCTCTCCTCGTTGCCCATTATAAGAAAGGTGGATGTTTTAATTGTGGGATGGAAGGACATCGGCGAATGAATGTCAAGAAAAGGCTTGGTAAATAAGTAGTATGGGTTATGTATGTAATATGTGTGATAAGTAATGAACTATTTTTAACTTTTATGTTGGTTAAGATTTTAAATCCAGACTTTTCGTAGTCCTGAAAGGGATAGCTATTGATTAAAGCGAGGATGTCTTTGTGTAAATATTCGATAAATGAATATGAATCTAAGTTTGAGAAATGAAACGAGTTTAATACATTAATCTTATGCAATAAGGTTTAAAATGTAAAGGTATAATTTATGGTTTTATTTAACGGATAATGCATGAGCGTCGAACTTCGAAACCAAAGGATAGAAGAATCTACTAATCTTTGAGGAGCAGCGGCCCGGAAGCGATGCAAAACTTTGCAAACATGGTAGCTCGAGCTATCTGTGAGGAACACCGATTCTTGAAACCACCGAGACAATCGTTTGGCAAAATTCAAAGACTTCAAATAGTAGGACCACGAATTGAGGAGGATCGGTGACCTATAGAAGCCCGGACTTGGGTGAGCGAGAGATAGAGAAGGCGTTCGTAATCGCTAAAGTAGATAGATGAGGGAAAAGGACCGCTTTTGCCACTTATATGATGAAAGGGAAGCTAACTTTTGGTGGGAGGCAAATAAGACTCGAGGCGGGAGAAGAAGAAATTACTTGGGATAGGTTTAAGGATTTATTTTTTGAAAACTATCTCTCTGTTAGTATCTGATCTAGAATGGAGGTGAGATTCACTGGAGTTAAAGCGGGATAACATATTTATTGCGAAGTATCTTGTAAAATTTAATGAGTTAGCTAGGTTTGCTCCACATCAAGTGGATCTGAGAGGCTAGGAAAGCGAGGAGATTTGAAATTTGGGCTTAAAACCACAGCTCTCTGATAAAGGTGTCGATCTTGCAAATCAATACTTTTTGCGGCACTCATGGAAAGGCTATCATTCTTTGAGCAGAGGAAGTGAGGCCATGAGCCTCTACCATAAGGAGAAGAAGAACAAAAAGCAAGTCGGGAGGAGCAGTAAAGATAGAAAGTAGTAGTGGGAATAGGGGTGAGAAAAGAATGAGGAATTTTTACGAGAAAATGCAAGTAAAGCGAGGAAGGTATAAAAAGCGGGTAGTGCGGTCAAGAAGCTGCGGGAAGAATCACTCTGGCGAGTGTGTCGAAGGGCAGTTTTTGTATGCTGAAAGTGCGGGCAAGAGAGGTCATATCTCTCCCATTGCCCCAACTCAAGGATGATCGGTGGATGCTTCGTATGTGGATCGTGAGCATAAAGTGAGAAGCATCCACGAGAGGAATGGGGCGGGAGCGTAACCACGGGAGAAGCGGTGGGGCGTTAGCAATTTGAGGACCAAACTCGACGGTAACCAGCGAAAGCAACTCAGGGTTTACAACATGACGGTCCGAGGATACGGTGGCATTTGGAAGCAGAACTCAGTCTTATTTGAATAACTTATATATCTTATATTTACGCTTAATCGGATGAGACAAGTGTTATGATGAATAATTAAAGATCGATTCGATCAAATGCGATCGAGATCTACGTCTACAATGATTATATGTTATGTACCCATACGCATATGAGTTTTTAAAGCGGTGATTAGGGATGGAATCCTTATAAAGGAGGTGAATGTAATAACGAGATTTTCTATATAAAATAAATAAGAAATTTTGCGTATAAATTTTTTTTTTTTTTTATTTAATAGCGAGACTAAGTGTCAAGTAAAGTGAATGATAAATCGAATACATTTATTACTTGAAAAATTAGAAATAATTTTGGAATTATTAATTTCCACAAATTATATGGTAATAAATTTACATAAGTAGAAATGTTTTTTATTAATTATTTTCCATGAAAACATGATTGGAAATAATATATGAAGTGATAATTAGATTTATATAATAAATATTTTATTATATGAATTGTTGAGAATATTTAAGTTAATTATTTTAACTTGATTATTGATGTTGTGTACGAAGAATAAGTCGGACATGAGATCGAAACACTGGATTGGGATTGTGATCAAGAGATGAGAATAATAATATTATATTATTTATATAATGATTTTCTGATTACCATAATTATGTCTTTGGGTATATGAGACAGATAATATTGAGTGATAATGGCGGTCGATTAGGTCATAGCATATCTTAAGTCTTTGTGAAACCCTAATTATTAAACTCGGTTATGGGATATTTACGAGTAGTATTTGTGTATATGAAATTCTTGTGAATAAGAATATCGGTAATTAGAAGAAACCCTAATTCTTGTTATGCGTCGATAATTAGGACAAACCTAATTATTATAACCCTAGCAGGTTAAAATTAGAAAATAAATAACATTTGTGTTAGTAACATATACGAGATAATTAAAGAACCACTAATGGTCGATTAGAAACCCTAATTGATGGCGTTGAGAAACCTAATTTTAATTCTAGGGTTTAATTTTGATGTTATTGTATAAGTGTTTTAATTTACCAAAGGATAGAAGTTAATTGGTAAATTATAAGAATTAAATCTAGTGATTAAATATTACATTTAATTGCCTTGTACAAGATTGCCCATACACTCTTAAACAAAGCTGACCATCACCCATAACAAATCGAAGCAAGAATCAAAATTTTTTGGCAAAAAAAGGGTATAAGAACACTAAACCTAGAAATCCTTTGATTCGATGTTATTTGATGCAATTGATTGTTTAAAGTTGTGTAATAGAATGTTAATTGATTATATGAGTTGATAAATCAAAGACCCATAACATCAAAGTGCACGAATTTGAAGATTTAAGCAAGTTGGAAAAACCAAATTCTGTTCACCAAATGTCAGAGGCCATAACTCTTTGCTCGATCATAAGTTTTGTTCTTCAAAAGTTGTTATGTGTAGCCTAATATGTGGTCTTTAATGCTGCAAAAGAATCAAGTCCATATCATGTATAGATTAGAAGTTATAGATGGTCAAACATGGTTGTGGATCATGATAAACTATTTTTAGGCGATCTGTAATGGGAGCATTCTCGTCCACTTTTGGTGCTTTAAAAGGTCTGGGCTTTTGATATGTTGTAGTGCCTTTGAGTTAGGAAGCCATAGGCTTTGGAATGACCTCATTCAACCTCGGATGAGGAATTACGGTGATTGGAAGGAAATGTGTCAAATTTCTCAAAAGCTGAAAGTCAGCGGACGAGGATGTGCTATTCGGGACACCTTTGTTTCGATCGAGTTAATGTTTCTAAAACCTTCTGGGCTTTTGGTATGTTATAGTACACCGAATAAGCTTTCTATAGACTCAAAAGCGGACTAAATCCGATATCGGAGGAGAGAGTTATGACATTTCAAAGTAGTAGTGTCAAAACTTCCCAACAAGTGCGGTGCGATCCATTTTGAGCGGAATTTACGGGTTGATGTGTTGAATTTGGAAATGGTCAAAGAATAAAAGTTGTAGCCCCAGAAGTTAGCTTAGCGTGGACTCAAGAATCGCTCAAAATGTTTTAAAATGAAAGAGTTATGACTATTTTAGCGAAAGAGGTAAAGCTGAAGCGAGATTGAAAAGCTATTATGAGCGTCCATTTTTGCGCCTTATTTGGGCTACCTAATGAACCCGAATTGGGTAATTCGTATTTTTAAAAATAGTCTTACATACCATGTATAACATATCCAAAAATCAGATTAATCGGAGTTATGAGCAATGCGTTAGAAAATGCATAAAGTGAAATTTATTGAAAAATTAGTATAAACCAAGTCCCACATCGACTAAATTGAGAACTTCACCATTTTCTAAACCTATAAATAGAAGGGCTTGGCCTTTGTTTCATTCACCAACAATAAGGCCTCAATTTTTTGAGAAAGACTTTGTTGTGGGAGAACTTTTATAAAGATCTCCTTAGTTAAATTTTAGGCGTGGAAGTGCGTATTCGGTCTGTGTGGAATTCGTATTTTAGGGTATGTTTCTTATTTAATTTTTGTAATGTTATTATTTTTAATTGTTAGTTAAAGTTTGAATTTTTGAAGTTTAGTTAGTGTTGTTAATAAACTAGTTAGTTTACTATGTTTATTTTGGCTTGGAATTGATTATGTAAATGAGTTATTTGTGATGACTTTTAATATTTTGTGATGAATTTCATTAATTAATAATTATTAATGATATTAAAGTTATTTAATGATTATATTAAATAATTTAGTTTAAAAATGATTTTAATATTATAAAAATCATTTTAAATGAAAATAAGGTATTTAAAAATATTTTAAGTTATAAAATATAACTTTTAATATTTAAATGATAATTTCATTAATAATTAAATATTAATGATATTAAGATAATATTAATGATATTTAGTTTATTTAATGATTAATATTAAATAAATAGTTTAAAAATGGTTTTACTTATTTAAAAACCATTTAAAGAGGATATTAAGGATTTAAAAATATTTTAAGTTATAATTAATGACTTTTAATATTTGGATAAATAGTACATTAATATTTAAATATTAATGGTAATTATTTAGGTAATATAAATGTTTTAAAAATAGTTTGAGTTATTATAAATAACTTTTATATTTTTAGCGATGGTTTCATTAATAGTTTAGTATTAATTAAACTATTAATGATGATGGAATTGTTTAATGTTTAAATCATTTAATTATGATTAGATATTTGAAAGTTATAATAAGCCGAACTAGGTGACTTGAGAGCCAGATTATGAAGTTACGAATTTGAAGAACACCTATAGTAATGATTATATCACTATAGGCCCTTTAGTAATGATTTGAATTATTTTAAAATTTTCAATTTACGGATATTGCAAAAATGATTAAAAATAAGATGTCGATATTTCTGAGATGTTGAGGTATAGAATAAGAGTCTTAGACTCGGTATTTACCAAAAAAAAGGTTGTCGATCTGGCAAACAAATATCGGACCTTATAAAAAAAAAAAAAAGACTACTTTGTAAGAGCATGGATGAGATATTTGAAAATGTATAAAAATATTTCAAGTATAGAATAGGAACTAAAAGTATGATCCTTTGTGATTATGTGATTGGACTATGTCTTTGTTGTAATAAGCGATCTACTATGTGTTAAGATATATTATTCTAATCGAGCGAATGATCGATTATTGATAGGTTGTGATAAAGAGATAAAACCTAAGTTGAGATTTGTAATCGGTGAAATCGGTGAGTATCCTACCTTTGCACTTCCTTTATCTGATGGACATGAGTAAGAAGTTTTGAATTATTCTATCCTGTCTGATTATGTACTCTTTGATTATCGACATGTTAGCTCGGATATATATTACATTCATTGATTTCTATAAATGGTTATACAAGTGTCCCCACTTGGATAATCATAGCATTTATTCACATGTTGATACACCTTTGTCGATTACAGTATATATATATGTTGAATTACATATTATTGTTGAGCAAGATTAAAAACCTTGGGTTTGGAACCGGGCATGTATGAACATCCCTATATGGGAAGATTTTTGCTTAAAGGCGGATAGAGTGAAAGCGATGAATTTCGTTCAAGTTATGTAGTATTGATCAATCTGAGAAGAGTGTGAAATGGTGATCACCCTCGTGCTAAGTAAGTTATAATGGTTTGAGGATAGAATTCGCTAAACCTTTTGAAAATGAAAAGAATGTTCATAGTATGTTTCTTAAACCCTATTGAGGTAGAGCGAGCCAAATTTAAAGAATTTGAAAGAGAGTTGTTATGTGAATTTTTTATCGGTCTGATTACTTCACTGACTTTCGATTCGTTGTAGAAGTGTTATGTAAAGAGAATACTTATATTCTTTCAAACATATATAATAATTGCTATTACTTCTTTGGGCACTTAAATGCTCATCCTTGCTTAAATTAAATGTTTTCGGTTATGTATGAGCAACTTTGAAGGCTCGAGAACGAACAAAGGACTGGGAAGTAAAAAGGAAAAGTTGAATGTATTATTATTGATTGAATAAGTGTGTATTATGAGTTAATGGTTATAGTTGTATTGGTATCTATTCAAGTATTATGAGGAATGTATTTGAAGGTCCGCGTGCACAGGGAAGTAAACTTTGATGTATGTAAATTAAGTTGAATGTATTATTATTTAGTATTAAGAGAACAATTAAAGAAATGGTATCGTGAGGATAGCAGAGTGAAGGGTTTCAAGTACTGGATTTTACTTAAAGAAGAAGACAAAAAGATAGCTTCTAAGAAGGAGCTATCCATGGCCAGCCAGAAGGACATAGCTCAAGTTAAAGGGGAGCTTCCTGAAGTTCTCACTCTAGAAAATGCTCTAGCTGAGGGGGAGCTATTTGAAATGAAGATGGATGATCATATTGAGGGGGAGCCTCATGATATCCCTATGTCAGAAGAAGCTGCCCCTGAAGAGAATGAGAGAGCACCAGAGCAAGAAATTCAAAAAGAGGTCATTGATGTAGTGGAATCCTAAAAAGAAGAAAGAGAAGAAGAAGAAGAAGATGATGAGATCGAGATTATAGATGTGGGCTGTGATGGGTATAGGAGAGCTAACTACAATCAGCTATTCTCCTATCTACCCATGATGTCCTTTCGTAGAGCTTAAATTCTCAACTCCTGGGATCAAATGTTTTGTAGCTTCAAAGCATATCCACTAATCTTAGTGCTAGCTCATGGATTTCCAAGCAACCTCAACTTTGCTAGAAAGCTGATCACCAATGGCCATTCTTCAAAGAATGGGCATGAGGAATAACTTATCCCAATCTCTTTCACAGTTAATCATTGTCCACCATCATTCTTCAACTAATTCTATGAACTACCAAGATGGTTGGAAGTGATTCTACATCCACTTAATCAATTCCCAGTTACAGAATCCCAACATTCTGTAACTGATGAACCAAATATGCCCAACTTTATTTTGATACAATCTCTTATCATCTCTACGATTACTAACTCAAGCCCAATCGTAGAGTCACACACTCAAATCGTAGAGACACCTCCTCATGAAGCCCAAACACAAGCCCCTCCATCAGATATTTCCTCCTTGTCCTCAAATGAATATTTCAACCCTGATCTTGCTCTCTACACCCTGCAAGATCAATATACAAGGGCCCCTCCTCCAAACAGTCCGCAACTCATTGAACTCATTTCAGATCTGCCTACCAAAACTGAGTTGTTAGAAGCATCCAAGAAAGTGACCAAGGACATAGAACACCGTCTTGAAGCTCACACTAAACTCGTTCAAATGAGACTGACTAAAATGATCAATGCCGCCAATGCTCTCCCAAGCACCCTAAGCTCTGACCTCACAAAGAAGCTTATGGAGATCATAAAAGAGATGTTTAAGATCATATATGATCGGGATCAGATCCACTTTCAAGCTGCTAAGAGACACAAGGATGATGTTCTTCTCTTACAGACGACTCAGGAATCCCAGAACAACCTTTGATGGACATCATCACGAATCTACAAACTGCAGTGAAAGAATTCCAAGGATTTTTCATGAGCCAAATGAAGCAGACTGACAATGTCCTGGATATCCTCCAATGAAGGGAAGCTCGATCTGATGCTCTAATCAAAGAGAATCGAGAAGACATTGCTCAATCCCAAAGTCAACTCAACGAACTTGTCCAAGGCATGACTCGCCTATCTGACGACATACGAGCCCTTGATGCTGACATAAAGAGAGAGAATAAAGGGAAAGGAGATCAAGGCAAGGTCAAAGGTAGAGGAACACTCATAGCTTAATCATCAAGGAGCCCTCCTCCAAGGAAGTCTCACCATCAGACTCCACAATCTGGCAATCAGACTCAACGATATGATCATCTATCATGGCTCAACCATTAAGGAGTTAAGGGCCAACTCCCAACTCACAAGAAGTGACCACCACAGGCCTATGAATGCCAATTGGAGATCCTGCATTCATGAATAGGCATGATCACAATCCAAGACTAAGTCAAAGTGAGCTGGAAGATTTAGAATGGAGAGACGAAGCGAGCAGGAAAAGAAGAGTTGAGGAGTATGTAAATTCTCAATGAGGCAAAATGCCGAAGAAATAGAGATAAGTTGAAATTCAATTCTGATTGATGTAACTAAACTTAAATGTAATATCTATCTTCAAACATCAATAAATTCATGCTTATTCTCTAGAAATTTCAGTTGCTCACTGAAATATTAAGTCATATTTACTTTCCTGCAACTGCATCTAGAAATTAATAATCATGACAAAAATCTCCTTCGTTATGTCAACATCACATAGGGGGAGATTGTTGGGAGACTACATATTTTGATTTGATGTTTAAAGCAAATGATCATGATTATATGTAAAGTCCTTCAAGTAATACATGTACAAGGACTTAGTGATAGATCAAATTTGTTAGGTTGATCTAAGCTTTTAATGTTTATCATTCTATAACTGAATGTATAGATGAAGAGATCAAAGATGGTAGGTTGATCTATGACTTGAGATGTAATAGATAGGCTTCAACCAAATCGTAGTCTATCGAGTTGATCAAGTGATTGCAGAAGCAAAGGCAAAAATCATAGAGCATCGAGTATCGTAGTATGTCTTCCTTGAATGGCCTCTCTGGAAATTGTAGAGTGGTCTAGACGTTTACTGAAGCCAACTCAGAGATCGTAGTGTGTTTTTGGAAACGTAGAGTCTACAAGACAAGCAAGTGAAGATTGTAGTGTGCCAAGTCCTTAAGAGAAATTGTAGTGTTCTCGTTTGCTAAGTATAAGATTAAGCATCAAGGTGGCAAGACACCACGATCAGAATCGTAGAGCATTACATGTCTATGTCAGAAGCATCGAGTCTTGTCATTTGTTTAAAGATAAATCCCAACAAATGTGGAATGGGTTATAAACGTTAAAGTCCTCACCAGTCCCAATGACACAAAACATATTCTTAGTATACAACAAAGAAACATATTGAAGAAGCTAAGGAAAGTACCATGGGTCAAAGGAAAACACCTTTTCAAGTGTTAGGCGAGATAGCAGTCTGCTGTGTCAGTGGGCCAGAATGCTACTCAGAAGATGTGCAGAAAAGTCTTCATCAAAGTTCAAAAATGTCAAACGCATTTAATGCTTCAACGGATACATTTCAAGGATCACATATATGCAAAACATCTACAGATTATTCAAAAAAAAAGCAAGCATTGAACAAAACGCTGAAGAACACTCAGCGCTCAACTCTACGATCTAAAAAGAGAAAGTTTGCTCAGCTACTCAGTTCTTTCAAACAAGAGCTTAACGATAACTGAGTAGCACCAATCAAGAACTCATCAACTACCAATCAAGTGAAGTAAGAAGTTCCAAGTCAGAAGGACTTGAAGAGTTCTAAGTGAACTGTGAAGAACCAAGTTTGCTGGACTTGAAGAGTTCAAAAGTGAACTAAGAAGTGCATCGACTGCTGGTCTAGAAGGAATCTGTGAGATTCAGAAAGTGTAAAAGATATCCTTAGTGGATTTCCTACTCGAGGAGTAGAAGAGTGGACTAGGAACTTTAAGTGCTCTGAACCACTTAAAACTGTTGTGTCTCTTGCATTCTTTCTATAACTACTATACCTGCTATAACTGTTATAGCTATCTCACTCTCATTAACTCACTATATCTAAATGGGAGAACAAACAAATCTTAATTCCTCTATGTTTGAATCATTAATAAAACTAACAAAGTATTTTGAAAAGAATTTAAAAATATCTATTCAACCCCCCCTTCTAGATAACTATTGTGCCTCCGGGAACAAACACAACGTTATCAAACAGACCCACAGCTAGAACCTTTAACATGACTGTGCAGGATGCTGTGCAATTAAAAGATGTTATATCAGATATTATCCCAATCAATGATATAGATGCTTAGTATTATTTGATTCGGGTGCTACTTGCTCGTTTATATCTGATGAATTTGCTAAGAGGTTAGGATTGCCTAGCGAAGAATTAAATTTCCCTTTAAACATAGAAATTGTGAATAGGGAGGTGATTCCTGTTAGGTTCGTATGCAAGAATTATAGGGTGAATATTAAGGGGAATATCTTGTTAGTAGATTTAATCCCGATTAAACTTGGAGAGTTTGATGTTATATTGGGAATGGATTTGCTATTTAATTACGGAGCGATAATTGATTGCCAAAAGAAATGTGTAAAATTTAAGACTCCGTCAAATGTAGTTTTCTATGGTAGCAGATCGCTTAGACATACGAGATGTCTGACGATTATGCAGGCCATGAGGTTATTGAGTTAAGGTTGTGTGGGTTATTTAGCTTACATAGTCGATACTCGGAGGAAGTGGGTGAAACTGGAAGAGATACAAGTGGTTAGGGAATTTGTAGATGTGTTTCCGGAGGATTTTCCAGGACTTCCGCCTAATCGAAAGATTGAGTTCGTGATCTATTTAGCACCAGGAACCTCTCCGATATCAAAGGCCTCGTACAGAATGGCTCCGGTAGAGATAAAAGAACTGATGGTACAGTTGCAAGAGCTGTTAGATAAGAAGTATATTCAACCTAGTGTGTCACCGTGGGGAGCACCAATGTTATTCGTAAAGATGAAGGATGGGTCAATAAGTCTTTGCATTGATTATAGGAAATTAAACAAAGTCATTATTAAGAATAAATATCTGTTGCCAAGAATAGATGACTTGTTTGATCAATTGAAGGGTGATAGATACTTCTTGAAAATAGATTTGAGAAGTGGGTATCACCAATTATAGGTAAGGAAGGAGGATGTACCTAGAATAACATTCAGAACTCAGTATAGACATTCTGAGTTTCTGGTAATGTCTTTTGGTTTGATCAATGCCTCTATTGCATTCATGGATTTGATGAACATGGTGTTTAAACCATTTTAAGACAAGTTTGTGGTGGTATTTATCAATGACATTCTAGTGTAATACAAATCTCTAGAAGAACAAGTGGAACATTTACGTCTGACGTTGGGACACTAAGAAAGGAAAAGTTGTATGCGAAATTCTCTAAGTGTGAACTTTGGCTAGATCGTGTACAATTTATGGGACATTTGATTGACAAGGACGGGATTTCAGTGGATCCATCAAAAGTTGAGGCCATAATCAATTGGGACAAACCAAGGACACCATCGGAGGTGAGGAGTTTCTTGGGGCTGACCGGTTATTATAGACAGTTTATTCAAGATTTTTCAAAGATAGCCACTCCGTTAACAAATTTGACAAGGAAAGCTGTAAAATTTGTTTGGACGGAGAAATGTGAAGAGAGTTTTCAAGACTTGAAAAAGAAGTTAAGTGTGGCACTTGTGTTGTCATTACCAGATAATATAGGAAACTTTGTGGTGTATAGTGATGCATCACATAAAGAATTAGGTTGTGTCCTTATGCAGAATGACAAAGTTATTGCATATGCATCAAGGAAACTGAAGGACTACGAGAAAAGATACCCGACTCATGATTTAGAGTTGGCTCCGGTGGTATTTGCTCTAAAAATATGGAGACACTATCTCTATGGAGAGAAATGTGAGATATATACAGACCTTAAGAGTCTGAAGTATACTTTCACACAGAAGGACCTGAACATGCATCAAAGGAGATGGATAGATTTAATAAAAGATTATGATTGTGAGATCTTTTATCATCCTGGCAAGGTAAATGTGGTCGCAAATGATTGAAGAAGAAAAGGTCGTGAAAAGTTTATGCTGATAACCACCCAAGAGGAGCCTATTTCAGCAATGACAAAGCTAGAGTTAGAAATAAAATTTCCAAAAGAATCCGAAGAAAGACTATTCTAGATAGAAGCTAGTCCAACTTTGGTGGACAAGGTAAAGAATGCTCAACTACAAGATGAAGAATATAGAAAAATCAAAGAGAAAGTGGTTGAGGGTGGTGAGGTGAAATACAAGATTGATACGGAAGAACTACAAAAGTTCGAGGGAAGAATTTGGGTTCCAACAGTACCAGATATTAAAGATGAAATCTTGACCGAAGCTCATAACTCAAGATACTTGATTCATCCGAGAGGTGCAAAGATGTATCAAAATTTACGATGACATTTTTGGTGGCCAAACATGAAAAGAGATGTTGCAGAGTGTCTTGCGAAATGCTTGACATATCAAAGAGTCAAGGCCGAGTCACATAGACCAAGCGGATTACTTCAACCGTTGTAATATTATAATAATATATTTAAATGAATATTTTATCGGAGAAAATAATTGCCAAACTTTCAACAAATTCCTTTATTTGTATCAAAATTGAACCAATATCCACCACATAATAATTATTCATAAATAATATTATAAGCTCATGATATTAACAACCAGATCATTCCCAGGAAAGAGGGGGATTTCCGATAAAGATTTATCCTTATTGGCGCGCAATTATATATCTAACCCATTTCCTCGAAAGAATTTTCTAGACACTGCAAATAATTCTAATAAATAATATGAATAATTATGTCGTGTTAATTAATTATTTAATAATATAAAATATTGTGCGGATGATACTGTGACAATAATTGAATCAATAATATGAGATATTGTGCAACAATCACTGTGGCAATTATTGAATGAAACTTAGTGACTTCTTACGTAAGAATCAATAATCAGAAATACTATGCAATATTGTGTGCTATTGTGCAACCACGCGTATTACTGTACTTTTATCACCGGGTATTTTAACAGTTAACGATAAAAGTTTTGCTGTTATTTTTATAAAAAGGTTATTTATGTCACTTTCTATATCCGACAGTTATTCTGTTATCTGGTCCACCAATGATTGCGATGTCGTATGTATATTCCCCGACAAAAAGAATATTCCCCGCCCAAACGAATATTTTATGACCACTTGCTTATTTTGCAAAATTTGCACATTTCACCCATAACTAAAGCATTATATAATTTCAACGCCTTATTATTCAAAATAATAATTAGAGAAATTAAATATTTTTTCATAAAAAGTTGGGGTCTTGCAGTGGTGCCTTTCCTGAGCCTCACGGGATTAGTCTCCCTTGAGTCCAGTAATCAAACACCGACAGGTTTGCCACCTGGTGGAGGAATCACACAACATACATTCACATACATTGCGTCTCATCGTATGGAAATGATGACATGTGTGAAGAACTAATATCACATACGGATATGGTGTGAAGCACTAAAGTGCGGTAAATAAAGCATTTGTACACCTCCATCCAATGTAAATGCAGTATTCACACATTAGCAGATAAAAGTTTTGTTTTGAAAAAGTTTGAACATCGGCTTAAGCCCTCTTACTGGAGTCCAAAGCAGAGTCGCCATCTGTCGACGTCAGGAAAATTTGTGTCCCTTTCTGTGCTTGTCTTTTGGTGTTCTCATTTTGGGTGAGTTTTGTCAACGATTTGACTTAGAGTCCGACATATGAATGTCAACGATTTAACTTAGAGTCGCCAGTTAGTAGATTTGAAATAATCGTACCAAATCAACCGATTTTGAAAAGGTTTGCACAAAGACCCAATGGTTGGACACTATTTAACTGGTCTTGGAAACCGAGATTCATTAGTTTCGAGGGCTTGATTAAGCAAGAGGAAGGTGTTAGGCACTCCCCAACTTCCATGAAAACACATTTACCACAACTTTTTCAATTAATTTGTATTAGCATGTGTGTATGTTGGGCCTATGTGCAATTATCTAGAAGTAGTGATATGTCTCATTTGCACCTATATACAAAGGGTTTGACTTGTATATAAAAGTTTAATTTTAACAAGATATAGAAGTGAAGTTTGGAAAATAGGTTTTCAAACCCTTATGCTCAATAGTAATTGAGGCCTTTGATACTTCGATTTTATTATGTATTCGACTTGATTGCTTTTATTTTAGAGATGCAAGGCTTCGTCAAGAAAATAAGATACATAGCAGTGTCGAACTCCTTGTGGGCATGAGAGTCATCTAAGGATATTCAGACACCGTAAATAATTTTTAAGCTAGCAGGAGCTGAGAAATGTCCATCGTGGGAACCGAATCTAGATTTAGAGGCTGAATCTTCAATCACATGATTCCTAGGCTCACATGAAAGAGTAATATGTACAAAAGCTAGAAAAAGAACTAGATTTGAATAAATCTACATCATTCTAGCTTTAACGGTTCCAGTTTAGTCACTTTTGAACCGGACAAAGTTAGAAGTAGCCAAATTTAGGCAAATCTAGTCCACAGACTAGAAAGTTAAATATCTACATTATGAAAGCAGTTAAAGTAGATATATATGTAAAAGTTGAATATATATATATATATATATATATATATATATATATATATATATATATATATATATATATATATATAAGCGCTAAACACAGAAAATTCTTTCTGAGGCTCAATCGAGTTAGATTTCTATGATATATACATAAAAGCAATAAACGCTCAAGATATTCTATCAAAGCTCAATCGAGTTTCGAGTTCGATGATATATATATAAATATATAAAAGTAGTAAACGCTCCAGATATTCTATCTAGGTTCAATCGATTTCGAGGATCAAGGATATATATATATATATATATATATATATATATGCAAGAAAAAAACCACGGATAAACGATCAAGAGCATAACCACTCGAAGAGACTCTCAATGTTAGTATATATATATATATATATATATATATATATATATATATATATATATATATATATATATAAGTAGTAGAAAGCTTAAAATATGAAATATCTTACAAGTGGGCTACAAATAAGACTAAAGATAGCTTTTGGGGCCTGAAAACTCGGTTTCAACCGGTTAAACTTCAGTATGTTACAAAACGCGAGCTTATAAGTGTTTAGAAAGAAGAATCACTCAATTTAGAGCACTCTAGCAAGGGTTACAGACTAAAATGGACATGGTTTTCTCTCTTTTCTTCTATTTTTTCAAATGAGGTGCCAAGAGCTCATATTTAAAGACACGATGGTCATGAGGTCAACTAGAAGCAATGTGTGAAGTGACCGGTGGCAACCATGGGTCTACCAATGTTTGCTGGGTTGCCACAGGCCTTATGCATACTATCGTCTTGAAGTACGTGCACTCGGGCTACACGCTATCCGCTCAAACCTTCATAAATTTCAATCCGGGCATCCGATAAAGGAGTGTTGTACCTTTTCGAAAAGATGTTGTCGAGAGCTACACAATGACATGGGATTAGATGTTGAACAAAGCCGGGAAGATGGGTCCATGACCAGAGGTCTCCAAGTCTTCATTGTTTATCCGTTGTGTTGTCTTGTGCAGTTGTCACTCGGGATTTGAGCTATGGTTCTTGTGAGACATCTTGATACGCAGTTCAAGTTGAATTGTGTTGAGACGATGTTGATGTGATGTTGAGGTGTCAAAATGATGATTTTTCTCCTCCCGGGGATATCTTCGATTTTGACGCAGTTGTAGAAGTCGTTTCTCAGGGTTATCTCCGAGATTGGGCTACTATTGATTCTGAATGTCCTCAAGTTTATCTCTGAGGTTGGTTGGACCTCCCGGGGTTATCTCCAAAGTGTGTACTGTATCTCCTATGGTTATCACCTGTAATATCCGAGAATTTCCACATCTTATTAAATGAATATATTAATGGAAAAAAATATTTATTTGAATATAAATATTGATGTATGGTAAAATTAGTGATTCAATTAGTGTAAATTAAAGTTATAAGTGTGAAGTTGTGATGAGAATTGAGTAATGCCTTGTGTGGCATTAGAAGGGAAATTTAAGCGATTAAATCGAGAGGAAGATTATATGTGTATGTTTATGTGATTCCATATAAGGAATGAATACACTTTTAGATTAGTAATATCACTCATGTGGACATTAATTCATGTCATGAAAAACTAGTATGACGATAGAAGTTGAAACAGGCTTGAAGCTAAACTAGATTGGCACTACCAGTGTCCGGCGCAGCTGCGCCCTCCCTGTACAAACTAGCCAGTAGCGCCAATGGTGAGTTTAAAAAATTAGTTTATATAAATATTTAAATATTTATTGAATTATATAAATATTTAATGGATGTGTTTATCGTTGAATAAGTATTTGTTTAATTGATTTGATGTGATTTTATTATTTATTTGTTTAATAAATAATTAATGAGTTAAGGAAAGTAAGTATTTTGAAATAGTAATCTAATTTAATTTAATAATTAAGTTAGAGAGTTTATAATGATTAAATAAATTATTATATTATGCAATGGATTGTTATTAGAATTAATTAAATTAAATATGAAAACTTAATTAATTAGAAGTGTGACAAATAGCTATATTATAAGTGGTTATTAAAATAAATTAAAGTAGTTTTAATTTATTTTGCCAAACAAGGCTTAAATATATTAAGTCTTTAATTTTAAAGCGTTTTGCCAAACAAAGCCCTATGACTTTTGGATTTCTTTTGAATTTTAAATTATAAATAAAATAAATTTAATCTATACGTTATCTTCTGTAACTGATATAATAAGTAGGCTTATTATTGCCATATCAGTTTTTATTTTGACGTATACTTTTATCAGTTATTGGTTTACGCTAGCCTAGTCTAAGACTGAACCTAAGAAAGAAAAGAAAAGAAATTTGAGAGAAAAAAGGCTGTGATTTTCAAAGCAAGTTCTGACTTCTTCTAGCTATTGTCAGTGATTAACAAATAGTTTCAAAGCAACAAAAGGTATGTTTTATAATCTTAACATATATGTGTTATACTATAATTCCTTAGTCTCGGTGTTCTTGAAATTCACTGCGTTGGTGGTATAATTTCTGTAATTGCTATTATACAATTGAATTATAGTGATGGTATGTGATTATGAGGATTATAACTAGTGTTAGATGAAGAATTGTATGATAAATTACGTTTACAAGAAGAAAATTGTTTTTACAATGAATATATATGTATGAACGTATGTTTTGCATGATAACAAAAATTAGTAGGTGATTGTATGCTATTTATGAAACTGAACGTCATGTATGTTAATTGGGTATGAATTTCAGAGAATCGTACTTTAAAGTAATCAAGTTTGGGTTATTATTTATATTATAGTGTTAAACAACGTTAACAATGGAGTTTTTCTTAAAACAGTGTTTTCAAAGAATTATGTTTTCTAAAGTAGTTGTTTAATTGTTGGAAATTGTTATATGGATGATTGTTAATGTTTATGTGTAGTTTACGATGAAGTTATGCATGTTAATTAGTGTTAGAAATTAAGTTATAGACAAAAATTTAGTTGTTACATTCTTGTCAAATTTGCGTTTACGCAAGTTTTGGTATACTAGTGCAAAAAAGAGAGCCCAATGGCAGAAATTCGCGCCCTAGCGCCAAAAAATGGCGCCCAATGAAGTTCAAGCCCAGGCTGAAATTGGCGCCTGGCGCTAATCTCACGTCTGTGGTGCCTTTGTGTGACTTAGTTCTCGCGTCGCGGCACCGGAACAAAAGTCTGAGTCGAACAGTTTTGGCCTCCTGTAGTAAAACGACCATAACGTTCTCATACGAACTCCGATTGAGGTTATTCAAGATGATCCGGGATGAGGACGAATAGACCTACAACTTTTATGCTTTAAGTTATTTAATTTGAGGTCTATAACAGTAGTCAAAATGGTTATCTTTAGGACTGTTGTATTTTTGGGGGCAATCGGAGGGCGTCGGGCATGGACATATGCATGTGTAGTGCTCTTGACGATAAAAGATGATGTCCTAAGTTACAAAACATGTATGTCAGTAAATATAATGATGCTTAACATTAATAAATAATGTATTAGATAAGTTATAGAAGCATAGTAAGCATACACAAGAGAGGCAAATTGGGCGTGTGACGATTGAACGTCGAAACGCCGTTCCAAGTGTTAATGAACTTAAAAAAGTGTTTCAATTCAATTGAAATGAATATTTTTATTTATTATCCCTGATCCGGAAGTAACCTTTTCCTTTCCTTGGGCAGTACCTCCCAACAAGATTGATCCGTTTGGATCTTGGTCCATGAACAACTACCTTTAAGACTTGAAGAGAGAAGATACCGTCGCCCACCCACCATGCTACGCGAAAGCTGAACTTCAATAAGTAGAGCGATGGACGTGGTGGGACTTGCTTCGTTCGTTCCTCGCTTTCTATCTTATATAAGTTCCATTCCGAAGATGGGTGATATGGCCTTGGGAAGCTGGAAGCACACTAAAAAAAAGGAGACTGCTTAGTGACTTGGACAAACAAAACCCCGTGGGGGGACTGACTTCGATACAGGATTGGGAAAGGATTTTCTTACTGACGTTATAGGATATGAAATGGGTTTAATATAAAACCAATAAGTAGTCCTAGCAAGACTTAAGCACTTGAATGAACTTCGAGTTTGACTAAGAAGAAATATAGTGAGTCATAAGTCGAAAAGTTAACACAATCTAATTGAACATTTTGTGCTAATTAATAGGAAAGATTATGAGATGTGGAGTAGAGACTACATTACAATTATTATGTGTTGTTATGTGACTAATAGTTGATGTGTATGATTATATAATTGTGTAGGGCACGTGAAGTGCAGATAACTGTAAGTTGTTAAACTGTTATTGGTAAACAACGATCAAGGCAAGTCTTTCGGTTCCTATTTTCTACGTGGACTTGATGAACTGTTTTAAATTGCATGATATGTTATGCATGTTGAAATCATGAAATGTTAAAGTCAATATATGACTGCATTGTTTTGGCTAAGTAATGATGATTGAGTAAGGAACTCAGTCTTTATATTTGCTATGTGAATTAAAAGCATGTATGCCATGTTACTTTAATGAGATGTATATCGAGCATGTTATTATGTGCTATGTGATGCATGAAAACTATTAGATTTTGTTGGGTTATCGAGCTCACTCTTGCAAATAACCACTTTTGCAGGTCAAGATTTTAAGGTAAAGATATGTGCTAAGTGAGTTATAGAGATCTATATTCACAAAGATTACTTATGGTTTATGAGAAATGTATTTCATATTTTGAACGTAACATGTTGTTGAATTGTAAGTTGAGTTATCCAATGTATATGGATATTTAGTTATGAAGACTTTGTATAGTCATTTTGTTTTAACGATTCATGATATAAGATTAAATCAAAGAGATGTAATGTAAAGGTTGCGATTCAGGGCAAGAAAGAAGGAAATGTATAAACGTTTTAAATATTCCGCAATTTTAGTGTTTTTAATATCGAATAATGATGTAAAATTAGAGATTTAATGTATGGTTAACGACCGAAGTCGAGATTTAAATGGTATGAATTTTGGGGTCGTTACAAATACAAAACTGCATTATTTTATTGCGTGTATTTAATGTGCATGGATTATATGATGTGAGTATATAACTAATCCTTAATTTCATAATATGGTAACAATTGTACATTAATATTACATTTTGGGAATTAAAATAACCAAACCAAGCCTTAGATAACAAGTTGCTGAGATTTTTCTCTTGTCCCAAATTGAGTGACACAAAAGTATAATGAACAGTGATATGAAGCTAGTTTACGTGAAACTCAAGTGGCTAAGCATAGGTGATGATGGTTGGGCATTTGGTGGTTGGCCAACTCTTGGTTAACCATTGTTCCCTTCTAATAAACCATGGATTGTAACTTCCATGTAAACCCTAAATTCAGTCCAAGTTTCTTCTATAAATATAAGCTCCAAATTTTAGTTTTTGTGTTGCTAGAAATTGTTTGATAAGTCTAAGTTGGAGAGTTCTAAGTTGCTGAGCTATTATAGAAGCATACTCAGTGTGTGAGGAATCCAATTCAAGCTTAAGGAGGTATAATCTCTATTTATATTTTTGAATTGGGTCTTGTTTAGTTCTTGAAATTACTTGAATTTCTATGTCAATTGATATGAATTAACATGCTACAATTTGTTTAAGAAGTATACTTACATGTATGAACTCTTTAATGATGGTTTGGAACAAGTTTAAATCGTTAGGAATCAAGTTGGATGATATTACAAAAAGAAAGTCGATTCGCTTCTAGTCCCGACATGGCGCATGCCGCTACTGCACTCGTAAACTCATTGTTGATTTTGTTAGACTATGCGTTGTTAACTTGATATCATAACTTATATATATACCAAAAAAGGGGTATAACATGAGGTATAAGGTTTTCTTATGAAGTATGAGGTGATCAACATGATTTAATGAGAGATTTGTAATAAAAAAAATTTGAAAACAAACTTTGATGTGATACTTGTTCTACAAGTTCTAAACTTAGTATGTTATACACATGACTGATTTCACACATAAATGAGCATGATATATGATTCATAGTTCCTTTGTCCATGACCACCTTATTAGGCTTTGTGTTAGAGAAATTCTTCAAAGAAGAGCTTGTCATATCAAAGCTAATGAACATAAATGCTATAAGATATAGTTTCTGATCTTGAAAAGAAGTTATCATGACTTAGTTACTTATGATAAGAGTTGTAAAGTTGTCTTATATATGCCATATTACATCATTCATGATAAAGTGATTTCGAAGGCAATCTTGAACATATTTCCAAAATCTAGTTACATCACATGAATATCTAGATTCTAAAGGGTTAAGATGTCATGTTATGTCTATAATATCCATAGACATGATTCGTATGTATTGAACATGTTGATAACTAAACCAAACATGAGTTTAAAGCATGATTCTAAGTGTAAAACAATGATAGTTGTGAAGAAACAATATGAATACTATAAGCATGTGTATTAAAAGATTGTGTAATCTCTCTATGTGGACATATAGTCAAGTTATAAAACATGGGAACTACATGATCTTTTTATGCTTTAATACCATGTAAGTTGTAATTTAAAACTTGTAAAAATAAACTCAAGAATGGTCATATTCTTATGTGAGAACCTCTAACTTGTATGTATGTTAAAGTATAAGTGCATAGGTATGTAAGAGTTGGACAGAAAATGGATGTGCAAAGCTCAACCTTTGGTGCAGCTGGGGGATGACAGCAATTGCGCCATCCCTAAGCCTAGATAGGCAGCAATTGCGCCCATCCCTGCGATCGTGAATAGTTTCTGTTTTGATCTGATGTTCGAAGCATACCTATATGATTACTTTAGCTTATATTATATGACCAATATGTTATGTAATGTGTTAAGGAGCATGCTAGGTGATAGAGAAGAATGTCAATGAGAAATTATGACTTTCAAAAGTTGAGTCTCAAATAAGGTTTACAAGCTATAAAGCAATGATTTGAAAATTACGTTGTTTGAGTTGTGGTGGTATACAATCTGATTTGTGTTATGAAGATGTAGGATATGTGATGTAGTAGGTATGAAGATTTCAACTAAGTTGGATGTTTAAGTATACGTTCAAACTTACTTATATGAGTTTATGTAACTAATCAATATCCTATACATGTAATATATTATGTTAGGACTCGAAATGAGGGTATTAAACTTTACTTTGGTAAACTAAGCTTGTAAGACCCCAACTTTTATAAATAAAGATGAATTTTCTATAAATATCATTTTTGAATATTATGGAATGAATTTGATATAATGTTATAGTTGTGGGTAATATTTATAAATTTTGCAAAGTACGCAAGTTGTTATATAATATTGGATTGGTCGGGGAATATTTGTTTTAACAGGGAATATTCATACAACGACACAATCATTGGTGGACCCCACAACGGAATTATTGTCTAATTGAGAAAACGACAAAAATACTTTATGAAAATAATGGCGGAAGTTTTACAGTTAAGCATTGTTGAAACACACGGTGTTAAAAATGCGACAATGAATACACGTGAAGTTGCATAATAGTAATATACGGAATTGATTATTAATGCTTACGTTAGAAGTCATCTCAGTTTTGTTTAATTACTTATATATATATTAGAGTTATATATATAAGGTATGTATATATATATATAATGTTGTCAAGTTGACAAAGTTGGTGGGGGGAAATATGGTGTTCACGTGGGAGGGGAGTACAATTATATATATATATATATATAGGTTTATAACATGTGTGGATTATATATATAGATATCTTTTATATTTTTTTCTTTATTCTTATTGGTTGGAGGATTGACTATTGCTAGCTTTAGTTGGCAGATTGTGGGATGCTTTTTCAAACTTAGACATTCATTGGCCAACTCCTTGAAAATGTGTACTGATACGTAGGAACCGTGAAGTTGTGTTGTTCATCCGCAAATAATTGTTGCGTCCGTTTATTAACAGTACCCCTTCAATTCTCCTATAAATAGAAGTTCATTCATTCATTATTTCTTACGAATTCACTAAAACTCTAGAAAGAGAAATTATAGAGAAACTATAGAAAAGTATTCTGCTACTTCTCTACTCTTATATCCAGTTTCTTTTACGGTAAGGGATATTATTTGTTGTACTCGTAAGGGGTATTATTTCTTTTGTATTCATGAAGAGAACTTTTGTTATTCCATTATTTATTATTCTGTTGGAATAACCTGTATACGCGGGCTACCCTATACTTAGTGAAATTCTTATGTTATTCCATTCTTTATTATTCTGTTGGAATATCCTGTCTGTGCGTTTTACGCCGGACTTGATTCCATTCTTTATTATGTTGTTGGAATATCCTATCTGTGCGTTTTACGCCGGACCTGGTTCCATTCTTTATTATTCTGTTGGAATATCCTATCTGTGCGTTTTACGCCGGAACTGATTCCAATCTTTAGTATGCTGTTGGAATATCACATGCATGCGTTTTAATGGGACCTGGTTCCGATTATTTATTATTCTCATTAGAATAACCTACTGTCATGGTCTATCGCATGCCTGGTGATTTTTTTTGTTATTCCATTCTTTATTATACTGAGTTGGTTTGACTTCTATACTCCATGAAATTAGTGGAATATCCTTGATATTTATGTTTCATCCAGTATCTTTTCATGGAAATATTCTTCTGAGCATTCTTGAATTTTACTCTACAAAGAAGTATCATGTTGACAATTTGGACCTTATTAGTTCCTGAATAAATTAATTCTTGAACTTGTTTTATTGAATTCTTACATCATTGTCATCATCCTCATATTTATATTTTTTAGAAAGTCATCTGTGGCCTGTAGTGCATAGATGGACTTGGTATGATTATGACCAGGGATTATTCGGTGTAATCATGACCGTAATGTTATAAATGATGTAGTAAAAGTCCTCTTTGGCCCGTAGTGCATTGATGAACCGTTCTTGGCATGATCATGACCATTAATGAATACACAAATATTCTTGGCCCATAGTGCATGGATAATTGTGGTCATGATACTAAAGAATATCATTGGCCGTAGTGCAGGGGTGATTCGATGATGTGGATTGTTTAGTAAGCTGAGTCCCAGCGATAAAAGTCATGAAAAACCTTTTAAATCATAGAAGATAGTAGATTTTATTCTCTACTTGACTCTTCTAATGGATTGCATGTTCCGCTGCAGTTAAACTTGATGTTTGTTATATTTTATCAGTTTAACACTGTTGAAGGCTAATGATAATTTATTCTACATTATCTTAGTCATAATATTTCTTACTGGGCTAGTTGAGCTCACCCTTTTGCTTTCATTGTTCTCTTCTTGAAATGAGAACGTAGGAGGACTAATCGGGGAACAGAGTGATGGTCCGGATAATAGCATTAGTAGTCCTCACTATTCTATGAAATAGTGTGATAATAAATGTAATGAGGACCCTATTGAGTTTGTATGTTGTCTAGATTACAATATTTGTATTAAAACTCACAACATATGTTTAGTCGTATTTTACACTACTGTTGTATAATTAAGTTGTATTTGAATTTTGTACCATGTATTTGGCGACTCAGAATAGGTGATGTATACCGATTTTGGGGGCGTCACAGTTGGTATCAAAGCTTAGGGATATGATCCCTAGCTAAGATGTGAGAATAGAACTAGGAGGGGAGAGACGGAGAATTCCTTCGCTAGTATGACCTACCTAAGTTTATTTGGTATTTAATTGGTCGGTCAGAATATAGGGATAATATGTTAAATGTCAATTAACATTTGTTTTGTGGCAGTATCTGAAAATGACATCCGAGAATGTTGAGAATAGCAATGGAGCACTGGCGACCGTTGATTCACCACATATAAATAATTAGGATAATGTGCATCTGGAAGGCGATAATCCTCATGCAAACAACAACACTGACTAAATGATGAATGATGGAATATTCAGAGGCTTTATGCAATTCATGCAACAAAGAAAGTAGAGCTTAGCTCTGTCCAAAATATAGGTGGAAACACTGGAAACTCTCGAGCAGTCCACCGCTAAAGCAGTTCAAGGAGCTGGGACTACTAGGAGTTTATTGGAGAGCCAAAACCACTTAAGGTGGAAGCATGGATAAAAGCAGATCACCAAGATATTTGATGTCTTGGGATGCTCAGGAGAGCAAAGGTTCCCTTCGCCACCTTCATGTTGCGAGGAGAGGAAGATTCTTGGTGGGAATCAGAAACGCATTACCCGACTGGACGCACTCAAGATGTCTTGGGAGAAGTTCCAAGAGTCATTCAACGACAAGTACTTTCCGAACGTATTCGGCACATGAAGGAGGTGGAGTTCATCAAGTTGAAGCAGAATAATATGACCGTGTCGCGATGATGAAACAAAGTTTTGCCGAAGTTGTCCCGATTTGCGTCCCACTTGGTGGATAATGAAGAGAGAATGACGCGGATGTTTTTAAGAGGTTTGAAGCCGGAGATACGTCAACATCTTATTTCTCATAAACTGTGTTTATATTCAAATGTTGTAAATAGGGCTCAGTTAGTGGAGCGCGATAATGAGTCAACACAACCAAAAGAGAGCAGCCATCAAAATGATAATACCAGTGAGAGCAGTCATCGAAGCGGTGACAACAAGCGTGGAGGGAATCAACAAGCTAGAAATGGTAACTACTTCGGTGGTAATCAGGGCCAAAACAATAAGAATAGACATTTCAAGAAGAGGAGATTCAACAATGATGAAAAGACGTCAGCACCAGCACCTGTTGTTAAGGAAGGAGAACGACCACCTATCATATGCTTCAAATGCGGAGGGGAGGGACACATCAATCCAAACTACGCGATGTCGTCCAAAGAATGTTATAATTATGGAAGAGAAGGTCACTTGGCCCAATTTTGTCATTCACCGAAGACAAGTTCAGCTAGGATGGAGGCACCAAAGGCCGTCCCAAAAAAGTCACAGCAGGTAGTGCAAGGGAGAGCATTTGTTGTGACCTCCCAGAAAGCAAGGAGCCTGAATGAGGTCATCACGGGTAAGCTTATCATAAACTCTAGCGAAGTCTATACTTTATTTGATACCGGTTCTACCCATTCTTTCATTTCTCCTACTTGCGCTCAACGATTAAATTTGACTCCGGAGAAATTAGACTTTGACTTATCTGTGGAAACTCCATTGGGAGAAACCTTCATTACATCCACTGTTTATAAGTCTTGTTTGGTTCAAATCGGTACCCTCACATTACCTGTCGATCTCATTTCATTAAAAATACTTGCATTTGACGTGATTCTAGGGATTGATTGGTTAACTACTCATCATGCAAAAATTGATTGTTTTCGTAAGGTTGTTAGCTTTCATATTCCTAATCAACCTGTTATGCGAATTCAAGTGACCAAACCATTAAAATCAATCATGGTCATCTCAAGCCATAAACCTATTCGTTTATTGAAAAACGAATGTCAAGCTTTCTTATCTCATGTCACGGATCTAAACCAAAATACGTCAGTTTTGAATGATATTTCTATTGTTAATAAATTTCCTGACGTATTCCCTGAAGAACTTCCTGGCCTACCCACAAAGCGTGAAGTTGAATTTTGTATCGACCTTGAACCCGGTACAAAACCCATTTCCAAAGCCCCATATCGAATGGCTCCTATTTAACTTCAGGAGTTAAAGACCCAACTGCAGGAATTGTTAGACATTGGTTTTATTCATCCTAGTACTTCTCCTTGGGGTGCTCCTGTTCTATTCGTGAAGAAGAAAGAAAGGAGTATGCGACTTTGTATTGATTATCGGGAGTTGAATCATGTCACCATCAAAAATAGGTACCCATTACCACGTATTGATGACCTGTTTGACTAGTTGCAAGGAGCCAAATTCTTTTCAAAGATTGATCTTTGTTCCAGATATCACTAATTGAAGATTAGAACAGATGACATTCTAAAGATGGCTTTCAGAACTCGGTACGGGCATTATAAATTCCTAGTCATGTCTTTTGGATTGACTAATGCTCCTGCTGCCTTTATGGATATGATGAACCGAGAATTCAAGGAATATTTGGATCACTTTGTGGTCGTCTTTATTGATGACATCCTTATTTATTCCAAAAGCCGTGAAGATCATGAGCAACACTTGAGGCTGGTACTCTAAAAGCTTCGTGAATACAAGCTTTATGCCAAGTTGAAGAAATGCGAGTTATAGCTTGAGGAAGTAGCATTCCTTGGGCACGTGGTATCAAGTCATGGAATATCTGTTGACCCACCAAAGATTGAAGCTATTCAAAGCTGGGAGTAACCTAAATCGTGGATAGGAAAAGCACGTAGCTTTCTCGGTTTAGCTGGTTATTATCGGAGATTCGTGGAAGGATTTTCTCGAATTGTTACTCCACTAACTCAGCTGACTCGAAAAGATACAAAGTTCAGTTGGAGTGAGGAATGTGAGAAGAGTTTTCAAGAACTCCAGAGGAGACTCATTTCAAAGACTGTTACGACAATACCATCCGGTTCGGAGGATTTGTCATCTCTGATGATGCTTCTGCAAAGGGTTAGGATGTGTTCTCATGTAACATGGGAAAGTTATAGCCTATGCCGCATGACAAATCAAAGAATATGAGAGGAATTATCCTACTCATGATCTAGAGTTGGCAGCTGTTGTTTTCGCACTAAAGATTTGGAGGCATTACTTGTATGGGGAGAAAGTGGAGGTCTTTACGGATCATAAAAGCCTCAAATATTTCTTCACTCAAAAGGAACTCAACATGCGACAACGACGTTGGCTTGAACTATTGAAAGATTATGATCATACCATCCAATACCATCCTGGAAACGCAAACGTGGTAGCTGACGCATTGAGTAGAAGATCATATGCGGGTACGAGTGCGATATTGTCAACGCAAAGGCCCATTTTATGTGACTTGCAAAGGATGGAGATAGAGTTAAAGAGTCTAGGGACCCATGTGATGATGGTGAATATACGAGTAGAACCAACTTTAATCGATAAAGTTAAAGCTACCCAAGCTACAGACCTGGAGCTGATGCGTATGAGGAAGAAAGTGCAAGAAGGTGCTATGCCGGAAGCAAGAATCGATGAAGAAGGAATACTTCGAGTCAACTCCAGACTTTGTGTTCCTAGCGACCCTGATTTAAAGTATAAAATTATGATGGAGGCGCATAACACACCGTTTGCAATCCATCATGGGAGTACCAAAATGTATCATGATCTTCGTCATACATTTTGGTGGAGCAATATGAAGAGAGTGATAGCGCTGTTTATCTCAAGGTGTATAACTTGTCAACGAGTTAAAGTGGAGCATCAAGTACCAAAAGGTCCATTGCAACCACTTGAAATTCCAGAATGGAAGTGGGAGCACATTACCATGGATTTTGTTACCGGTCTTCCTAAGGTTTCTCAAGGCATAGATGCGATTTGGGTCATTGTTGATAGATTGACCAAGTCCGCTCATTTTTCTACCAAATCGACGAGAAACTTATACACTTGAACGTCTTTCTCATATGTACATAAACGAGATTGTAAGGCGCATGGTATGCCAAGATCCATAGTTTCGATCGAGACCCAAGATTCACTTCACGATTTTGGGTTAGGTTGCAAAAAGCTATGGGCACATACTTACAATTTAGCTCGGCATATCATCCTCGATGAGACAGACGATGGAGAGGACTATTCAAACTCTTGAAGATCTATTAAGACTCTATGTCCTTAATTTCGGGGAAGTTGGGACAAGTTCTTACCATTGGTGGAGTTTTCCTACAACAACAGTTATCAAGAAAGTATTGGCATGGCTCCATTCGAAGCGTTGTATGGAAGAAAGTGTCGTTCTCTAGTATGCTAGGATGAGGTGGGTGAAGCAACGTTGCTGGGACCGGAGTTGGTACGTATGACTACAAAAAAGATTCAAATGATTCGGCAACATATAAAAACCTCACAAGATTGACAAAAGAGTTATGCTGATCTTCATCGAAAGGATGTGAAATTCGATATAGGAGATCATGTGTTGTTACGTGTTGCTCCATGGAAAGGAGTTACGAGATTTGGAAAAGAGAAAGCTTAATCCTCGATTCATCTACTATTTTTAATCCTCTCGATCGTAGTAGGAGCTGTGGCCTATAGACTCGCCACCGCCAAGTATGTCTCGTGTTCATAACGTTTTTCATATATCCATGTTACGTAAATATGTGGAAGACCCGAACCACATTATTGAGTTAGAACCGGACGAAATAGCCAAAGATTTGACGTATGAAGAGGTTCCTGTTCAAATCTTGGATAAGAAGGAACATATTCTACACTCCAAGGTTATACCTCAAGTCAAAGTTTTGTGGAGAAATCACGATGTTGAGGAAATGACTTGGGAGTTAGAATCTGAAATGAAATCAAGGTATCCTTACCTCTTTGACATACAGTCGTACCCTAATTTCGAGGCGAAATTTCATAAGAAGGGGAGGTTGTAAGACCCCAACTTTTATAAATAAAGATGAATTTTCTATAAATATAATTTTTGAATATTATGGAATGAATTTGATATAATGTTATAGTTGTGGGTAATATTTATAAATTTTGCAAAGTATGCATGTTGTTATATAATATTCGATTGGTCGGGGAATATTCGTTTTTATAGGGAATATTCGTACAATGACACAATCATTGGTGGACCCACAACGGAATTATTGTCGGATTGAGAAAATGACAAAAATACTTTATGAAAATAACGGCAGAAGTTTTACCATTAACTGTTGAAACACTCGGTGTTAAAAAATACTGATGTCTGGTAGTTGCATAAACACTTGGTATTGATTATTAATGCTTATGTGAGAAGTTATCTCAGTTTTTTATTACTTATATATATATATTAGAGTTATATATATAAGGTATGTATTTATATTATATATATATATATATATATATATATATATATATATATATATATATATATATATATATAATGTTGTCAAGTTGATAAAAGTGGGTGGGGGAAATATGGTGTTCACGTGGGAGGAGTACAATTATTATTATTATTATTATTATATATATATATATATATATATATATATATATATATATATATATATAGGTTTATAACATGTGTGGATTATATATATAGATATGTTTTATAATTTTTGCTTTATTCTTATTGGTTGGAGGATTGACTATTGCTAGCTTTAGTTGGTAGATTGTGGGATGCTTTTTCAAACTTAGACATTCATTGGCCAACTCCTTGAAAATGTGTACTGATACGCAGGAACCGTGAAGTTGTGTTGTTCATCCGTAAATAATTGTTGCGTCCATTTATTAACAGTACCCCTTCAATTCTCCTATAAATAGAAGTTCATTCCTTCATTATTTCTTACGAATTCACTAAAACTCTAGAGAGAGAAATTATAGAGAAACTATAGAAAAGTATTCTGCTTCTTCCCTACTCTTATATCCAGTTTCTTTTACGGTAAGAGATATTATTTGTTGTACTCGTAAGGGGTATTATTTCTTTTGTATTCATGAAGAGAACTTCATTATTCCATTATTTATTATTACATTGGAATAACTTTGTATCTGTGAGCTACCCTATACTTGGTGAAATTCTTACATTATTCCATTCTTTATTACTCTGTTGGAATATCCACATGCATGCGTTTTCTGACGGACTGATTCAATTCTTTATTATCTTTGTTGGAATATCTTATGCATGCATTTTCTGTAGGACCTACTTCCATTCTTTATTATTATGTTGGAATATTTTGTCTGTGCGTTTTACGCCGGACTTGATTCCATTCTTTATTATGTTGTTGGAATATCACATGCAATGCGTTTTACGCTTTGACACGGTTCCGATTATTTATTATTCATTGGAATAACTTTGCATGTGCGATCTATCGCATGCACAGTGATTTCTTTTGTTATTTCATTCTTTATTATACTCAGTTGGTTAAAATTTTGACTTCTATACTCCATGAAATTAGTGGAATATCCTTGATATTTGCGCTTCATCCAGTATCTTTTCATGGAAATATTCTTCTGAGCATTCTTGAATTTCACTCTACAAAGAAGTATCATGTTGACAAATTTGGACCTTATTAGTTCCTGAATAAATTAATTCTTGAACTTGTTTTATTGAATTCTTATATCATTGTCATCATCCTCATGTTTATATTTTTTTGAAAGTCATATGTGGCCTGTAGTGTATAGATGGACTTGGTATGATTATGACCAGGGATTATTCGGTGTAATCATGACCGTAATGTTATAAATGATGTGTTAAAAGTCCTCATTGGCCCGTAGTGCATTGATGGACCATTGTTGGCATGATCATGACCATTAATGAATACACAAATATTCTTGGCCCATAGTGCATGGATAATTGTGGTCGTGATACTAAAGAATATCCTTGGCCGTAGTGCAAGGGTGATTCGATGATGTGGATTATTTAGTATGCTGAGTCCCAGCGATAAAAGTCATGAAAACCCTTTTAAATCATAGAAGATAGTAGATTTTATTCTCTACTTGACTCTTCTAATGGATTGCATGTTCCGCTGCAGTTAAACTTGATGTTTGTTATATTTTATCAGTTTAACACTGTTGAAGGCTAATGATAATTTATTCTGCATTATCTTAGTCATAATATTTCCTACTGGGCTAGTTAAGCTCACCCTTTTGCTTTCATTGTTCTCTTCACGAAATGAGAACGTAGCAGGGACTAGTCGGGGAACAGAGTGATGGTCTAGATAATAGGATTAGTAGTCCTCACTAATCTATGAAATAGTGTGATAATAAATGTAATGAGGACCACATTGAGTTTGTATGTTGTCTAGATGACAATATTTGTATTAAAACTCACAGCATATGTTTAGTCATATTTTACACGACTGTTGTATAATTAAGTTGTATTTGAATTTTGTACCTATTTGGCGACTCAGAATAGGTGATGTATACCGATTTTAGGGGCGTCACAACGCTTAAAGCAAGTATCCTAAACCCTTGCATTACTTTATTCATCGGATATCGTAAGCAAGTATCGAAACCTTATCTCTTCGAATGCAAGTTATCTTACTTACTCGTTGTATTCAGCTAGTATGTTTAAACTCTTGGGAAAACTATTATTCATGTTGAACTTGGTATTGTTCTTGAATATTGTGAAAGTGTCTATGCCATTTGATTCGGCTAGACTATATGCATGTTTATAAAACTGTCCAAACCAATTGAGTGGTGAGGAAATCTTGAAAACTGAGTTGAACAACCCTTATGGTAAGGGGAGTGTATATTGTTGGAAGCCCCAACACACACATGAATATTACTGTGGTGTTATGCGTATAATTGTAGACTGATCATCTATCGTACTTAAATTCTTTTGGGTTATCAAATTAATATTGGTAATTCTAGTAGATGTTCAATAGTCGTTAGTGACTGCTTAGTGTAAATTGTGTTATCTAGTTGGATACGTTGATAGCCTTGAATTCATATATGTCAGGAATAAACATGTGAATGATATTCCTATTTAATATATGATTTGATTATGATATATATATATATATATATATATATATATATATATATATATATATATATATATATATATATATATATGAATGAAATATGCAAGTATGCTTGCATTAAGAAAAATTTATAAAAGTCCATTGATAGATAATAGAAATATATGTACAAGGACTTAGAATGAATTGATCAAATATGTTAGATTGATCCTACATAAGCAAAACGACTTTGTAAAGTCCTTAAAAAGAAATGATGTACAAGGACTATAAATATAGGAAGATCAAGCTTGTTAGGTTGATCTTATGATGTAATAGATAGGAAGCATGCGATCATCGAGCCATTGCACACGAAGTCGTGATCTGCTAGGAGAGTCGAGGCTAACTCGAGAGCTATCGAGGAGAATAGGAGTATGCAAGATAGTAGATCTTGGAGTTCGTGAGACTTCGGGGAAGCGAAGAAGGATCGAAAAGGTGTGTGAGAGTAGAGCTTCCTCGGGATCGTAGTGTGCTAAGGAAGTCATGTTCGAGAATCGTGAGAGATGACACCTTACTGAGCCCATTGGTCATCTTGAAGAAGTAAGAAACATAGACTACACTAAGAGTCGTAGAGTCCACTGATGCCGAAGCTATATCAAGGATCATAGACTACACCCTGAGTTAGTAGAGTCCAATGATTATATGCAGAGATCGCAGTCGAGCAAGATCAGATGAGGACAACAAGCCCAAGGCAGAAATCGTAGAGTGTCAAGATCTGATCTCAGGATCGTAGGGTCTACACAGCCGAAGCAGAAATCGTAGAGTGTAGAACTATGACCTCAAAAGAAGAGCTCAGAATGCATAGGCAGAATCGTAGAACAAGTACGATTCTCAACTAATGAGGACTCCCAGAATATCCAAAGGAACGAAGCCTCTGGTTCAAGCTGCAAGCTACATCCAAGGAAACTAGAGAGCACTCAACGAATGGCATGCAGGCTAACAGAAGATCTAAGCACCAACCCAATAAGCATCAAGATTGAGTTGTAAGGCCATTCGTGATGAAGTCTTCCACAAGGAGATCCAAAGAAGACTGCAGAAGCTGACTAAGGAAAGTCAGCTAATGCAGTATCTATCAAGTGAACAGAAGACAACGATCTTGGAAGCAACCAAGATCGTATTGTTTGCCAAACAAAGAAGGAACTGATGGAAGGTGAATCGATATACTGGTCAGCCTCTGATGAGCAAGTCTAAAGTGATTAAGTGCAGGGTTAGTTCGTTGATGATAAGTGAACGGGAGATCACAAGGAGAAAGCAAGCTGGACGCGCCATAAATCTAAAGTGTCTTGATATTCAGAAGGGGACCAGAGCAATGAATTAGGCCATTAGTCTCTGAGAACAGTCAAGGCAAACAGAAGTATTGAAGTACTGCACAATACAAGGAAGATGTGTTCTACATTGAAGATCCAATCAACACTCTTCAAGATCATAGTGTTAACTCAACTAGTCAATGAGCGACACTAAACAAGACACTACAATCAGGTCCTTGAAGACGTGCATCAGAATCGTAGAGTTCGAATAGCTGAAGACTGAAGCATTGGTAAAGGTTCAATCTGAAGGGTAAATATTCAGACAAGTGCTTATTGAGAGCATCGATGCAATAGGACAACCTCTGATCGAGAAATCAGAAAGAGGTAATAAAGTCTTCGACCTGCCCAAGACATTAAAGTGATACATCTGACAGTGTAGGTGAAACGATGAGATCGCTGAGATCGAGAAAAAGTATGACATGTCATATCAAGCAGTCTACCTCAAGCAACTCGAGATCTGTGAAGAGATTTGAATAGCCTTCAACGGCTACTTTCCAACGGAAGGATTGGGAAGAAGTATAAATGAGAAAGAGCTTCAAAGATCAAAGGTTGCTGGAGTTCCCGAGTTTGGGGAGAAGGTGGACTGATCTAAACCATGTGAAACAGTGAGTCCGAAGGTTCACTCTATGATCCACCAAGAACACTCAGAAGTCATATAAAGAAATAAGTAGAAGTGTGAGTTCTGTGACATCCCAGATTTTTAGAAATTATAAATGAGAATTTTATAAATAAAAGTATTATTTATGAGATATGTTGAGTGTGAGTATGTGTATGTCATATATTGTAGAATATGTGAATTGATGTGAAGAGAATGTTATATATTAATTTTAATATATATAAATATTTAATTGAATTATTTATTGAGTTAAATAAATAAATTTTGTTTTAATTATAGAGTAATGTAATTAAGAGTAGTAGATTAATTAAATGAATATTTAGTATTTAATTTAATTAATATAATAATTTTATGTTATAGTTCTAATTTAATTGAGATAATTAAATTAGATGAGTTATGTGATGATTGTTACACAAAATTATAATTAACAAGTAAATATAATTATGTGACAATTTGATGAGATTTATTGATGTTAAGCTATTGATTAATTAAAATAATGAGTATTTGTCAAACATGGTCTTAGGCTTTTCAAGTTCAAATTGGTGTAACCTATGTATTAACTTATAATTAGTATATCTAATAATTACTAGGAGTTACATATATTATATATTACTAGTATTGTATATTATATGCATATACTACAAGTTGGTATGTTAGTTTTAGAAAACAAACCAAAGAAAGAAGAAGAGAGTTAGAGAGAGTTGTAGGAGAAAAAGAAGAAGAAGGGAAAGCTTTGAAAAGACAAAACAAGCCCCATCGTCATCATCTTCATCTCTCTCTTAAATTCATACTAATAAGGCTATAATCTAAATTCCTTGTTTTAATTATATTTTTATGTTCTTCATAATGTAGGATAATGGTTATATAGAAGTTGTATTGAGAAATTGAGAGAGATAGAGAGAAATAGAGGAATTGAGATGAGCTAGAAGAAGAAGAAGAAAAAGCTAGAAGAAGGTAACTTCTAAACTCTTATTTAATCTTTGATTTTGGGTAGATTTATGTTCTAGGGTAATAGATCATGATTAATCTTTTTGTATTGGTTTAATCTTGGATTATCAAGAATCAAACAAGAGGATTCAAGAAAGAAAATGAAATGGAAAGAAAATTTGAAGAACAAAATTCGTAGGTTTTGAGTAATTGTGGACATATCTTGTGAAATTCATATCTCTTTGGGTATAATAAGTTAGAAAGTGAGCCTTATATCAAATCGAAGATATGGAAGTATGCTATATTCTGAAAGTTGAATCGCATGAAAAATCTTTGTAGATTTCTTGCAATATATACATTTTAGTAAGGCTGGTGGTCAGAAGGAAAATAATATGTCCAGAAAATCAAAACTGTTACGGTTTCTGACTTTGAAAACTTCATATAAATTCGTGTGTTTTGAATCTGAAGAAACTTAAAACTACAAAGTTGTAGATATGGAAGTTTACTAGCTAGATTCGCGTGATTGAGCCATTTTATGGACCGAATCATGTCCGAAATAAATTGTTTAGTAAGGATGTCCAGAAAATGAAATTTTCTAGACTAGTTGATGAATTACATAATCTGATTTAGATGGATAAGGGTCTGACTTTAAGGCCTAGATGAGGTTGTATTACACTGAGTAAGGGTTAATTCTATATAAGAAGGAACAAAAACGAACATGTAACGAAGGAGATACGTTAAAAACGAAAACAACGTTTTGTTAAAGAAATTGTGAAGATGAGTTTTATAATTATGTTTGAATTAAGATTTTGGGTGATGATATATTTTGATGATTAAAAATATGTTTTGACATATGTAATGAATATAGATATGTGTTATCATATTCTATGCATAATTAACCATTTAAGATCAAGAGTTGAGATAAGTTAATGTGTGCACATAACGTGCTCGATAAAATTCCTAAAAGTAATAGTTTTTCTAAACTTTGGTATACAAAGTGTCTAACTAATGGATAATATTGGATATCTAAGTATGAAAATATTATAATACAAGAATAATAATGGAACGAAATTGAAAAGGGTAATTTTTGATTTATGAAGGAAAATTAAACATGTAAACAATGTGTTGAATATGCATTTTTGAAACCAAATTGGAAAAATAAAATGGTGTGATATACGCACATTAAACTACAAGTGAGATAGTCTAGCACGTGTGGTGATGAAAATGAAAATAAAATCGAGTTGCATATAAAACACAGTTAGATGTCTATAAAGATATTATAAAGGATAATAAGATAAAGTAAGGTCTTAGAATAAATTTGACCATGAGATTGAGTATTGATTTTATTTATTATCAATCTCGCATACAGTGTAGGTTGTGCAAGGACGCGAAGTATTAGCGTGTTGGTAAAACGCTGGTAAAGGCAAGTCTTTCAGTTCCTTTTTGCTATGTGAACTTGATGATGATCTGCTTTAAAATTTTAGTGTATGATTTATTATATATGTCAAAAGTATGAAATGTGAAAATCAATCTATGACTATGATGATTGAACTATGAATGTTTATTGAGTAAGGAACTCAATCTTTATAGTTGTTATGTGAACTATAACATGTATGTTATGTTTGTTTATGATTATTCTTGTATGTTGAGCATGTTATTATGTGCTACGTGATGCATGAAAAGCACATTAGATTTTCTTTGAGTTGTCGAGCTCATTCTTGCAAATAACCATTTTCTTGATTCAAGAATTGAAGGTAACGCTATGTGCTACTTGATTGTTATGGATCAAAAGTGATATATGAAGATTTAATATCCTAGCTAAGTTGTTATTCTTGTAAACCATGTCTAATGTTTGAATAATGTATTAATGTTGAATTGTAATATTGTTTTGCGAATGTAAACTATTGTAGTATTAAAATGATTCTGAGATATTTAGATGTAAAGGTTGAAGGTTTTGGGAACGAGGATAGTTTGTAATAGAAAATTTTAATTATTCTGTAAATTTCAATGGTTGTATTATCGTTTAATGATGTAAAATTAGAGGTTGAATGTATTATTAACGACCGAAGTCGAGAATTAAATTGTATGAATTTTGGGTCGTTACAGTTGGTATCAAAGCTGTAGGTTATAAACCTTAGGTATGAGTACCGTAGGCTATAACCTTAGAGAAGGAATGTGAAGCTAATGAAAGAATAAGCTCAGATAGAGTTTGAAGAATAAGAAGTAATTCAAGAAATTTATAAAGAAGGGATTAAAACATGCGTAAGAGGATTCAAAAAACAATCTTGCAGAGTTATAAGGAATATGAATGTGGGGTTACCCAACTCCAATAATAAGGATGTAAGGTGTTAATAAATAGAGAATGTCTATAAAAAGAGAATGATAAAGAAGTTAAGAATAGAGAGTTTTATCTAAGTGGTACAATTGTACTCTTTCATAGTTGATGTATGGTATCTAGGCTAAACGATTCCTTCATAGAGCGGAGGTATATACGAACTAGTAACTCGGAACCTAGTTTGTTGGTTGTTTGTAGGAAACCACTCAGCGTACCATATTGAAACTGTTAGAGACTCGATGTGTACCAAGTATAGAAATGGATACGTATGATGAAAATGTAGAACTCGAATGAAATTTTGAGCGATGTAAATGAAGTTAGAAATTCTTAAAGGAAGAATTTTTTTTTTTATAAACAAGAAGATTCAAAGAAGAATCTAAGAGATATAAAGATAAGAAATGAGAGTTTCCTAACTCTAAAAGCCAAGATAACGAATAATGTCGTAAATGATGAAAAAGAGAAAGAAAGAGGATCGTAAAACAAAACGATCACGAGTTAAAAAAAGAATTTTAAGGGAGATGATTATAGAATAAGATCACGACGTGGTCTGTTTAAGTTATAAAAGAAAGATGATCTATAATGTTTGAATAATTATAGCTTAATGCTATGAAGATGGTGTACTATGAAAAATTACGAGATAACTCACGAGGAGTTATAGATAATGTGATACGAGGAATTCGTATCGAGCAAAGAGAAAGTTAAGAGTAAGATAGAGTTAGGTGGGATTTCAATTGAAGACTCATGTGATGGCTGAGTTGTACAAATCTTTGTATGGGTGAGGGTTTTGTGCTTACACTCAGTTTATCACATTGATAATCATTGGAATGTTTGTGTTCTTATTATTTTGCTATATACTGTTGTGAAGGTGATTCTTTTCTCATGTGTATATGAGATAGGTAGAGTATAGTTAGAGAATATTATAAGGTTAAGTGCGAGTTCTTAAAAATCATACTTATGGTAGGTTTGTGACCCATAATTATATGGTATGTTTTGAACCCCTCGGTGAATGGGCGCCTATGAATTACGACTAGGATAAGTTTTTAAACTCATATGATTGTGGCAAGTTCTGAACTCATAGCGTGTGGTAAGTTTGATTTAAGCTGGGTATAGATAAGTGTAAATGGAGTATTGAGGATGATAGGAATAGATAGACCTATTAAGCAATGGATCATTATAGAAAGTGGAGTTGATGGTGGAAGCATAGGTACTTCTAAATCTACTAGCTATGCTAGACTTTTGAAATTTATTGACTTCGTCTTTGATGTTTACACTTCTATTTTCTTGAAAAACATTGGATCAAATGATGGAACCAATGAGTTTTAACAACAATATTTTATTATTAGTATATCATGCTAATTGTTTTGGCTAGACAAAAATGATTTGCAATATATCAAAATGTATTTTATATCATTAATGCATCATGTAACCTGGTGCAAAGATGATAAAAATGATGGAGTCATCAATGTAGTATTACCTAGTGTTCTAAGGATCGTCAGCCCACTATGGTATGATGTAGTATGATAAAATCACCAAATGACGGAATCCTCGGCGAATTTGTAAATACGATCTTGGTATCATGGACGTCATAAAAGATTTTTGAGATTTCTTTGAGATATGAGAATACATATGTATGTATGTATATGTATATTTTGGTTGATGTCTAAATTGTTGTAGAGGTCTATGCTATTTGATTCAGCTAGACAAATATTGAAAGATGTTCACGAAATTCAAGAGTTTCTTGAGAAGTTATGCCAAACCAAATTGTTTTGGTGTGGATTCAGATGTTGAAAAGCTGAGATGAACAACCCTATTATTAGGGGTTGCACTTAGTTTTATACTTTGTGCTGAAATGTTTGTATACAATACATGTACAATAGGTTGATCACCTAGAGTACTTGCGGTGTTTTAGGTCTTTATGATTGATAAACATTACGCCAAAGAGGGTTTAAAGTGTGAAGAGCCCAGGGGTGAAGCACTATTAAACCTAGAGAATAGAGTTCATGGTCTTGTGACCCTCGTACGATTTGGAATCTTTTAAATTCTGAGTTATTCATACTACTTCCCAATTATTGAACAATTGTGGAGGATTCTTGTTATTACGCAAGATGGAAGTGAAAAAGAAAGTATTCCTTAGAAAGAAGTAAGTCATAAAATGCGACCTTTGAATGATGGATATTTTGAATAAGTGAGAAAAAGAAATTTTGAAGTGAGAAGGATGTGAGTTATCAAAGAATAATGTGAAACTTTTAATAGAAAAGTTTAATAATTGTAGAATGATATTTGTGGAAAGAAAGTGGTTATAGAAACCAATGAATGAATGAAGAGTAATAAATAAAAATTTCGAGGACGAAATTCTTAGAAGAAGGGGTGAATGTAATGTCCCGAGAGTTTGATCATATGATATATGATAATGATCCTTAGAGAAAGATAATGAACGGGTCAAAGAATATGTAATACTCAAATATAATTGAGTCTAAGTATATGTTATGAAATAAAACTTATAAGAATTTATTATCAAGAATGGTGAGAGTAGAAAATATAAAACCTATATTAAGTTAATGTGTTGAAGTTATTCAATGAATAGATTTGAGGAAAACTTTGAGTAAGGTAGGGTTTGGTGATTCCGAGGGACGGAATCCTTATAAGGAGGAAGGATGTGACATCCAGGATTTTTAGAAATTATAAATGAGAATTTTATAAATAAAAGTATTATTTATGAGATATGTTGGGTGTGTGAGTATGTATGTATGTCATATATTGTAGAATATGTGAATTGATGTGAAGAGAATGTTATATATTAATTTTAATATATAAAAATATTTAATTGAATTATTTATTGAGTTAAATAAATAAATTTTGTTTTAATTATAGAGTAATGTAATTAAGAGTAGTAGATTAATTAAATGAATATTTAGTATTTAATTTAATTAATATAATAATTTTATGTTATATTTCTAATTTAATTGAGATAATTAAATTAGATGAGTTATATGATGATTGTTACACAAAATTATAATTAACAAGTAAATATAATTATGTGACAATTTGATGAGATTGATTGATGTTAAGCTATTGATTAATTAAAATAATGAGTATTTGCCAAACATGGTCTTAGGCTTTTCAAGTTCAAATTGGTGTAACCTATGTATTAACTAGTAATTAGTATATCTAATAATTACTAGGAGTTACATATATTATATATTACTAGTATTGTATATTATATGTATATACTACAAGTTAGTATGTTAGTTTTAGAAAACAAACCAAAGAAAGAAGAAAAGAGTTAGAGAGAGTTGTAAAAGAAGAAGAAGAGGAAGAAAAAGAAGAAGAAGGGAAAGCTTTGAGAAGATAAAACAAGCCCCATCATCATCATCTTCATCTCTCTCTTAAATTCATACTAATAAGGCTATAATCTAAATTCCTTGTTTTAATTATATTTTTATGTTCTTCATAATGTAGGATAATGGTTATATAGAAGTTGTATTGAGAAATTGAGAGAGATAGAGAGAAATAGAGGAATTGAGATGAGCTAGAAGAAGAAGAAGAAAAAGCTAGAAGAAGGTAACTTCTAAACTCTTATTTAATCTTTGATTTTTGGGTAGATTTATGTTCTAGGGTAATAGATCATGCTTAATCTTGTTTGTATTGGTTTAATCTTGGATTATCAAGAATCAAACAAGAGGATTCAAGAAAGAAAATGAAATGGAAAGAAAATTTGAAGAAAACAAAATTCGTAGGTTTTGAGTAATTGTTGACATATCTTGTGAAATTCATATCTCTTTGGGTATAATGTGTTAAAAAGTGAGCCTTATATCAAATCGAATATATGGAAGTAAGCTATATTCTGAAAGTGGAATCACATGAAACCTCTTTGTAGATTTCTTGCAATATCTGTTTTAGTAAGGTTGGTTCGAAGGGAAAATAATCCGTCCAGAAAATCAAAACTGTTACGGTTTCTGACTTTGAAAAATTCATATAAATTCGTGTGTTTTGAATCCGAAGAAACTTAAAACTGCAAAGTTGTAGATATGGAAGTTTACTAGCTAGATTTGTGAGATTGAGCCATTTTATGGACCGGATCATGTCCGAAATAAATTGTTTAGTAAGGATGTCTAGAAAATGAAATTTTCTAGACTAGTTGATGAATTACATAATCTGGTTTAGATGGATAAGAAGTGCGAATTTAAGGCCTAGATGAGGTTGTAGTACCTTTGAGTAAGGGTTAATTCTATATAAGAAGGAACAAAATCGGACATGTAGCAGAAGGAATCGTTAAAAGCGAAAACAACGTTTTGTTAAAGAAATTGTGAAGATGAGTTTTATAATTATGTTTGAATCAAGATTTTGGGTGATGGTATATTTTGATGATTAAAAATATGTTTTGACATATGTAATGAATACTGAGATATGTGTTATCATATTCTATGCATAATTAACCATTTAAGATCAAGAGTTGAGATAAGTTAATGTGTGCACATGCGTTGCTTCGATAAAATGCCTAAAAGTAATAGTGTTTCTAAACTTTGGTATACAAATGTCTAACTAATGGCTAATATTGGATATCTAAGTATGAAAAGATGATAATACAAGAATAATAATGGAAAGAAATCGAAAAGGGTAATTTTTGATTTATGAAGGAAAATTAAACATGTAAATAATGTGTTGAATATGCATTTTTGAAACCAAATTGGAAAAATAAAATGGTGTGATATACGCACATTAAACTACAAATTAGATAGTCTAGCATGTGTGGTGATGAAAATGAAAATAAAACCGAGTTGCATATAAAACACAGTTAGATGTCTATAAAGATATTATAAAGTATAATAAGATAAAGTAAGGTCTTAGAATAAATTTGACCATGAGATTGAGTATTGATTTTATTTATTATCAATCTACGCATACGATGTAGGTTTGTGCAAGGATGCGAAGTATTAGCGTGTTGGTAAAGCCGCAGGTAAAAGGCAAATCTTTCAGTTCCTTTTTGCTATGTGAACTTGATGATGATCGCTTTAAAAATTTTAGTGTATGACGTATTATATATGTCAAAAGTATGAAATGTGAAAGTCAATCTATGACTACGATGATTGAACTATGAATGTTGATTGAGTAAGGAACTCAATCTTTATAGTTGTTATGTGAACTATAACATGTATGCTATATTTGTTTATGATTATTCTTGTATGTTGAGCTTGTTATTATGTGCTACGTGATGCATGAAAACTGTTAGATTTTGCTGAGTTGTCGAGCTCATTCTTGTAAATAACAATTTTTTGCATATTCAAGAATTGAAGGTAACGCTATGTGCTGCTTGATTGTTATGGATCAAAAGTGATATATGAAGATTTAATATCCTAGCTAAGTTGTTATTTTTGTAAACCATGTCTAATGTTTCGAATAATGTATTAATGTTGAATTGTAATATTGTTTTGCGAATGTAAACGATTGTAGTATTAAAATGATTCTGAGATATTTAGATGTAAAGGTTGAAGGTTTTGGGAACGAGGATAGTTTGTAATAGAAAATTTTAATTATTCTGCAAATTTCAATGGTTTTATTATCGTTTAATGATGTAAAATTAGAGGTTGAATGTATTATTAACGACCGAAGTCGAGAATTAAATTGTATGAATTTTGGGGTCATTACAAGTTCTATTATGTAGAAGTGAGAGTTCTACTACATGAAGAGTGTTCTGAACTGCCGAGAGAAAGAAGAGCATTATGTCATCTTGATGTCCATTATGGGAAGACTCTAAGTACAATAGAGAAGAGCCTACAGTCATCTTAGCAAGTCCATCATGAGAAGGCATCAAGTAGAAAGAAGGAAGATCAAAAATGCCATCTTGGTGTCAAGCATGAGAAAGCTTCTAAGTACCTAACAGAAGAGCTTACAGTCATCTTGGAAGCCTATCGTGTGCAGCCATCAAGTACTAAGGAGAAGGATCTTCAAGTCAGTTCATAAGGGAGTCATCCGAAGTGGTTGAGTAACCAAAGAAGCTGAGCATCATGCAACACTCAGCTGCATTTCAAGGATGATCAAGCCAAGCTGCTAAGTATAGAAGATGTTCATAGCATGAAGACATCTTAGCACTCAAAGACCAAACTCAACAACAACAAACAAAAACTCATGACCCGGACGAACTGAGTGGTCCTTGTCCGAAGGGACTAAATGAAACAGGGCCAGAAGGGTCCTTGTCCGGAAGGACTAAACAAAATTCCAAGCCTGCTGGGCTTGAAGAGTTCCTAGGGAACTAGAGGAGTTCCAAGGCTGCTGGCCTTGAAGAGTTCTTAGTGAACTGAAGTCCCAAGGCTGCTGGCCTTGAAGGAATCTTAGTGATTCAGTGTCCTACCCTTCCTTAGTGGAAATCCTGCTAGTTGAAAGCAGAAGAGTGGATTAGGAGCTTGAGTCTCTGAACCACTTAAAACCCCCTGTGTCTTTTAAATTATGTCATTTACATTATGTACTATTAACTGCTATAACTGTTATGTATGTTTTAACTGCTTTCAACTAAACTTACTCTATGAACAATGTATGTATGATTATGAATATATCAATGAAGGAGATCTTTTACTTATTCCGATGTGCTTAAAAAGATTCTTATGTTTGTCATATTGTAATTATGAACAATAGAATATAAACCAGAAAAGTATTTGAAATAAAAAGGATCTATTCAACCCCCCCCCCCCCCCTTCTAGATCTATTGTGCCCTCTGGGAACTAACAATATATATCTAATGATCTATATTGAACTATCATTTCTTATTCCAAAGATTTGATTCGAGAATTGTTGATACTCATTGTTCATGATATTATTATAAGACTCTGAACTATCTTGTAGACTATACGTTGATATTTCAAACTCGTGATATTATACTCATGACCCTTGTTGTATATTACTTGCTGGGCAATTTGTGCTCATTCTTGCTTATTTAAAACATTTCAGTTAAGGCGGAACATGGAAGTGTCTCTGAGAAAGGCATAGGCAAGGGCAAGGCTATTGACTAGCTTGTTCCTTTATGTTTAAAAGTGTTATGTTGTATTATGACTGTCTTCAGACTATGTTTAAGCTTAAGTAGGATTATGTAATAAGTCTTTATTCGATATTATTATGTAATCTATTAAGTATTTTAGGTTACGAGACTTGGGGGAATAATTATAATACATCCTTGTATATTATTCTAGATTAGATCTTCCGTTGTGAATGTGTAATTTTAGTTATTATTGTATTACAATGAGCACGCGATGAACCGAATTCGAGTGACCAAGTGGCGGTCCGAATTTGGGGGCGTCACATCACCGGGGTTGGAATTAAATTTTCTGGGGTTATCTCCGGAACTTGAACTGGATCCCTCGGGGTTATTTTCGAGGTTGGAACTGGATCTCCTGGGGTTATCTTCGGGGTTAAAACTGAATCTCTTGAGGTTATCTCCGTGATTGCAAACTGGATCTCCCAGGGTTATCTCTGGGGCTGAAACTGATTTGACATCCAGGGTTATCTCTGGAAGTTGATTTTGCCCTCCTGTAGGGTTAGTAACAGGAACACAAAATTTCTAGTGTCTACAACCACGTCAAAAATTGCTAACGTGATTGTCTAGGTAGGTCATGGTTATGCTGACGTGTAACTAAAAAAAGAGTATTTAATTTTTGATATAACAATTATTATATATTCAAGGGCAAATTTGTTAAATGACTTTATATTAAACATTAAAACTAAAAAAAAACAACAAAAGGCTAAAACCATCAGAACCACCAGACAAAAATGTAAATAAACATAAATAAAATTAATAATATCAAAACTCAACCGCCGACGATAAACCACCAGACATGGATTCCAGCCACAATGCAAACTAAAGCCGACCTTGTCAATGCCATAAATCTAACTTAATGAGAAACAATAAGAAAAAACAATGATAAGCAATAAACAAGCATGTAGATTGGATGAAAAGTGACAAAATAAGTATCCTAAAGCACACTTGGAGATGTCGATGTTGTAAGCAGAGATGATGATGAAAAAACCAATTGTGATGATTTTATTATTAAAAAAGTTATTTAGTTTTAACATTTTTACCTTTTTATTATAATAAAATGATTTAAACTAACTGATAAATGATCCTTCTTTTGTCACGTAATCACATGTACACCACCTGGCATAACCACGCCAACAATTTTTGAGGTGGCAGGTCCAATTGAACCAAATTGAAAAAAATCAATAGTTTAATCATCTAATTGACAAATTTAAAAGGTGGATAACCGAAGAGGAATATGGTTTATAGTTTAGGGTATCAATTTATATTTAATCCTATTAGTAATTGGAGGTGTTAATATAAGATGATAAGTTTGATTTTAGAATGCTCGAAATGCACAACCATAGCAAAATCTAGAGTTAGTTAGAAATGATCAACCATAAATAAAAAGCGTATTGTCAAGCATGAATTTAGAAAATAATCATAAGGGATGTCAAAATAAAGAATAGACACAGGTGGTGTCATAATAAAGAACGGACACGGGTGGTGTCATAACAAAATAGACACAAGTGATGTCGTAATAATAAAACAAACACTGGTGATGTGTCATAATAAAAGCAGACACTAGTGATTGATAAGTAGGTTTTATACCTACTTATTGGTTGCCAACTCACTGGAATTCTGTTCAACTCAAGTATATTTAGTATGTTTTATTTTCTTTTTGGTGTTTATTTTGCAGTGTGCATAGCTGGAACTCCTAAAGCATCCTAAGGCATTGAATGGCATGGTAATAGAAAAGGCAATACAAGGCTTAGTGGCTTGTGCAAGAATGAAGTTGTCAACTAGAGTCAAGCAGATAAAAAAAGGATAGCTAGAAAAACTTTGGTGTGACCAAGTGAAGAAGAAAAGAAATGAAGAAGAAGAAAGTATTAGGAAGCAACAACAGCAGCAAACACAACAGGCATGAAGCAGCAGTAGCTCGGTCGGCTGCCATAATGTTTAGTCATGGAGCGCCCGCGCCAAAGGAAATATAGATGGAGATATACCTACTGCGCGGCCGCACCCCATTATCAAAGAGTCATGGCGCGCCCGTGCAAAGCACACGACTGAGAAACCTACCGCGTGCCAATGCTCGATTCAAGCTAAAGTATCGCGCGGTCGTGCCGGTCAGAATTAAAATGCTGACTTTTCTAATTTGAAATGTGGGAGCGTGTTTGCTATTTTTTAAGACGATTTGGTTGGTTACCAGAGATATATTATTGATTCTATTATCAGTTCTATTACTATTATTAGATTTTGCTTGGCTAGAGAGAGTTTTAGATTTTCAGTTATTAGTTTGAGCTTCTCTCTTTAGAGGGTTGTTTAATAAATTTAGTTTTCATTCTGGTGATGATTGTGATTTGAAAAAGCTTAGAGTTAAGCTTTGAAGCAGGGTTTTATAGATTTGATTCCTCATCTCGATTATAACTCTTGCTTTCATTGTTCATTTCTATGTTTTGCTTCAATCCCATAATGGCTATTGATTCAGAAATGAACTAACTTCAATTATGGGATTCTAATGGATTTTAATGCGTAGTCTATACTTGTATGCCTGATTATGATGTTGTATGTTTAATACTGGATTGCCATTTATGGTTGTGCTAAAATAATGAATGATTGATCACCATTCACACTAATTACTTGTATGAAATTGAAAAATGAAATATAAGTATAGATTAGACCATGTTGGCATATGTTCATAAGACTTAGTCATATTAGGTTTTATGATTCGTGATCCGGATAGAAATATACGGTTCACCATGTGTAGTCAATGAGAACATATACTTAAATCATTCTTTCTTATAATTTACATAGACATATAGTGAGTTAGGTAATTTTGATGCTTACATGAATTCTATCAAATTGTGGGGTTTATGTGATTTGGACATAGTTCATCGAAAGATGATTATGTTTTGCTTTTGTGCTCTCGACTATCTGTCCATAATAAATAATTAGACATAACGGAAGGCATACATGTTGGATGAAGCCTTACATGAAATTAGGATCCCATATTTCTCCAACTTGATTACCGTACTTTTAGTAATTAGTATTTTTGTGTTAAAATAGATACCAATTAACTTATTATTTAATCGTTTGAGCAAACAGTAATAGTGATAAGGTTGTTGCATGATAGCATATATTTATTCACCTTTCTCCGTGGGATCGACACTTTCTGACTTTGTACTACTTGTTGACCTGTGTATACTTGCATGAGTTAGAGTCCATTTTGTTAAACCAAAAAGGAGGCAACAAGTTTTTGGCACCGTTGCCGGGGAAACAATGTTTAATTTTATTACAGTCGTCATCAATTAAAGCTAGATTTGTTTGACTTAAACAATTCTTATCTCATCTTATTTCTATTTTATTTTTATTTTCATTTCAGGTACTTGTGCATAGTATATGCGCACTTGATCGTCACATCCTGAGTTGATTCCTGCACAGGAAAATATCAATGGTAGTGCATGGAGATCGAGAACACGTAAGAATACACAAGTGAATATTGATACTTCAACATCCAACACAGCAGAAGAGCCTCGAGAAGAGCAGCATAGAGCCTTAAGGGATATTTCAATGCCCAAGATCAATGAGTTGCAGTCGAGCATATTAAGGTCAGCTATAGCAGCGAATACTTTCAAAATTAAGTCGGGAATAATACAAATGGTCCAGAATATGGTTCAATTTGGAGGTGCTACTGCGGATGACCCGAATGAACATTTATTGAGCTTCATAGAGATCTGCGACACTTTTAAGTATAATGGGTTGTTAGAAGATGCAATTAGGCTCAGGTTGTTTCCATTCTCTTTGCGGGATAAGGCTAGAAGTTGGCTCCACTCGTTACCATCGGGGTCAATCACTACATGGGAGGACTTAGCACAGAAGTTCTTAAACAAATTATTTCATATGGCTAAGACTGCAAAAATGAGGACTGCAATTTCCCAGTTTGAGCAACAACAGGGTGAATAACTGTATGAAGCTTGGGAGCGCTACAAAGAGATGCTAAGGAAATGTCCCCATCATGGAATGCCGAATTGGATGGTAATAATCACTTTTTATAATGGATTACATTGGCAGTCAAGGCCGATAGTAGATGTTGCAGCATGAGGAGCCTTATGGGCCAAACGTTATGAAGAGGCTTATGATCTCATCGAGACAATGACAACAAATGATTTTCAGAATCCTACGGCTAGGATGCCACAACCTAAAGTTGCGGGGGTGTTAGAGGTGGACGCCATCACAGTAGTGTCAGCTCAGATGGCAGCTATGGCGAAGAAGATTGATTCTTTGGCGGAAAGCAAGGTCAAGCCAGTTTCTTATGTATGTGAGATATGTGGGGGGGGGGGGGGTTACATCAAATGGACCAACTGTCTTTATCGGTCAAGGTCGGTCAGATTTGTTAGAACCTACCGGAAGCCTCGTAATCGGTTCAAAATTCTTAGCTTTTAACAAGCGCAACCATCCCAATTTCAGCTGGAATAACAATTAAAACAATCAACAACATCAGCCACAACAACAATTTCAATCTCAACAGTATCAGCCCCAACCATCTCACCAACAATATGCTTCAAAACCACCCTACCCTCCTGGATTTCAACAACAACAGCAACATCATCCGCCACATGTACCTCAGATAGAAAAGAAGTCAAAAATAGAGCAGATGATTTTGACAACCCGAGAATTTAGAAAATTTTTAAAATTTTAATTAATTGATTTAAGGTTCAAAATTAGAACCTAGACAGAAAATAAGTGTATGCGTTTGATATTTTTAAGATAGAATTTTGAGGATTTCATAATTCTGTGAAGGATTTAAGTGAATTATTCAGGATTAAGGAATATGTGAATATGTGTACAGTATGTGGTTAAGGGTCAAGGGTTAACCAGATAAACGATATGTGTGACAAACCCTAAATATATATTAAGAACGTCAACGTTCGGTTAGAAAACCCTAGCGATTAACAAGAAACCCTAGAAACTGGTTCTAGAAACCCTAATTTCAGTTTCGGGAATCCGAAACCCTAATTCGGAATTTAAAACCCTAATCCGGGAACTTAAATGATTATTATATTGCTTAAGTTCTATTAATTATAATATTAATTAGGGTAAAGCTTAATTGATTAGCAAATCCTAATTTCAAATTTAGAAAACCCTAATTTCTGGTTTAGGAACCCTAATTTGTAAATAGGGAAAAACTTAAGTGTTAATTTAATAATTGTAATGTTAATTAGAAAACCCTAATCCTAAATTTCAATTTATGAGTAATTAGAAAACCCTAATCTTATTACGAAAATATAATTTCTAAATTACAAGATTTATTTTTCTATTAGAAACCCTAATTAGTGGTTTATAAACCCTAATGACCATTTTGACCCTAATTCCTAAATTAGCGATTTTAATTAGGAAATGTTAATCCTAATTAGCAAGATTTAAATTATGATTAAGAAATGTTAATATAATTAGAAAATTCTAATTATAATTTAGAAATATTAATTTTCTATTTTTAAAACCTAAATTGAAAATTTTAGAAAACTAAATTGCAAAACCTAAGGGTTCAAACCCTAAACCCTAAGAGTTCAAACCCTAAACCCTAAATGACTCAAACCCTAAACCCTAAGGGTTTGCAACAAATAACAATTCTAGAAATAAAAGGAAATGACATTAATGCCCTTTTTGGATTTTTAATTAGGTAACTTGCAATTTTGGCCAAGACCTTTAGTTGGTAAACCACTAACTTGACATTGTGACCCATAATAATCCAGCAAATCAGTCCCAAATCAGCAACCCTATACATTGCATCTACATATAAGAGATTGAGGAGAGAAAAAGTCACACAATTGCTCATTTTCTATTTTGCTCTCACCAACTCTCTCTCACACAAAGGCATCCGGATCTCTTATGTAAATCAGTCACTAGATCACCTCTTAGAACACCTATATCAGTTACGGAGATCAAAGATCAAAGATTTGAACTTGAAGGTATAAACCCTAAAATCACTTTTGATCTTGTATGATAAGGTAAAGTTTATGTTTATGTGTTTAGATTCATGCTAGAAGGTGTTTTAAGTTGATCTATGGTGATACAGCATGGATCCATAGCATCAAAATGCTTTAAAAAGGAGTTTTACAAAAACTGTCCAAGAACACAAAATGTCGCCTGACAAGCTAATGTCAGTGGCCGTAGATCTCTTTCGGTGTTTGATTTTTCTTATTTTATGTTTTGAATCGGTAGTCTGGTATTAGGCCTTTGTTCTTCAAGTGAAATCATAGGCATTGGATTTCTAGATCGTGAGTTATTAACGATCAAAACCCATTGACCGACGTTGACCGAGTGAAATCTGGGTAACCCAGAAAATAGTTTCTGTTGTTGTTATTGTAACTATCTTGTAGTATGTTATACGTAGTCTCGATCCATGCCTTTAGATCCTTTAAACAAGCAACTGACCCAACATAGTGGACGGTCAAACTTGGCTTGTCGATCACGATGGCCGTTTCTGGAAAACCCAGAAACGGTAGAAGAAATGTTTTTGACAGTCATTGACCGGCCTTGATCTCTTTGGTCTGTTGTTATTATGATGATATGTTGATATAGATATGAAGCCTGACATCTACACTACACGATTAAACCACTAGATCGCACAAAGAAAAAACAGAATGCAAATTATAATGATCCAAAGTAGGCACCTTCAATTCTGGAAATTCCAAAAAACGAAGAACAACCTCTGACAAGTATTTTGGAGGCTTAGATCTATCTGGTAGGTTGTTGAATAGCCATGAACTCGATTGTGTATGATAGTATTACACGTATACTACATCATCAATACATTAGATTTCCCAAAACATGTAGATCAAGAATCTATCACTGGTCAAACCTACTAACTCGAACAGTGTCATGGGTTTTCTGGATTTGAGCAAGAACACCAAGAACACCTATAGCGACTGTTCTGTCGCTATAGGGCCCTTTAGCGACGGTTTTTTATTATTTATTTTCTAATTTTCCAAAAATTATTTTAAAATAGATAAAAATGGTTTTTAATTATTAAAAATACATAATAAATTCTGAAAAAATTATTTTAAAGTCTGAAAAATAGTTTTTTTTTAATTATTTTGAGTATATTTCATATTTTGGAATATAAATGGTATTTAATTTATTTAATTATAATATTAAATAAATTATTTAAAAATGATTTTAATACATAAAATATTTTAAGTTATTTTTAGTGACTTTTAATATTTTAGGATGAATTTTATTAATTAATCAATATTAGTGATAATTAGTTTATTTAATAAATATATTAAATAAATTATGGAAAAATAGAATTAATGATTTATAAATCATATAAAAATGATTTAAGTGTTATAAAAATATTTTGAGTTATAAAATATAACTTGTGACGCCCCCAAAATAGGTATACATTACCTATTCCGAGTCGTCAAATACATGGTACAGGATACAAATACAACTTAATTATACAACTATCGTGTAAAGTACGACAAAACATAAGCTGTGAGTTTTAATACAAATATTGTCGTCTAGACAACATACAAACTCAAATTCAATATTATTACATTTATTTTCTACTATTTCACTGAATAGTGAGGACTACTAATGCTATCATCTGGTTCGTCACTCCGTTCCCCGACTAGTCCCTGCTACGTTCTTATTTCCTGAAGAGAACAATAAAAGTAAAAGGGTGAGCTCAACTAGCCCAGTAGAAAATATTATGACTAAGAATGCAGAATATATTATCGTTAGCCTTCAACAGTGTTAAACCAATACAATATAACAACCATCAAGTTTAACTGCAGCGGAACAAGCAATCCATTAAAAGAGTCAAGTAGAGAATAAAATCTACTATCTTTTATGATTTAGAAGGTTTTTCATCACTTTTATCATTGGGACTCGACTTAATAAATAATCCACATCATCGAATCACCTCTCTGCACTACTGGCCGAGGATATTACAGTAGTATCACGACCACAATTATCCATGCACTACGGGCCAAGAATATTTGTGTATTCATTAATGGTCATGATCATGCCAACAACTGTCCATCAATGCACTACGGGCCAATGAGGACTTTTTCCACATCATTTGTAACATTACGGTCATGATTTCACTTAGAATAATCCACGGTCATAATCATACCAAGTCCATTTATGCACTATAGGCCACATGATGACTTTCAACAAAATATAAACATGAGGATGATGACAATGATATAAGAATTCAAAAAACAAGTTCAAGAAATATTTTATCCATGAACTAATAACGTCCAAATTATCAACATGATAATTTGCTTTGTAGAGTAAAATTCGAGAATGCTCGGAAGAATATTTCCATGAAAGATCTTTGGATGAAGTGTAAATATCAAGGATATTCCACTAATATCATGGAGTATAGAAGTCAAAACTTTAACCAACTGAGTATAATAAGGACTGGAATAACAAAAGAAAGCACCAGGCATGCGATAGACCATATAGGCAGGTTATTCCAACAGAATAATAAATAACGGAATCGGTCCGTAAAAGCGCATGCAGACGGGATATTCAACAAAATAATAAAAAGCGAGAATCGGTCCGGCGCCAAAAGCGCAGACATGGGATATTCCAATGAGAATAATAAAGGCGAGAATCGGTCCGGCGTAAAAGCATACGAGACATGATATTCCAACAGAATAATAAAAGAGCGGAATCGGGTTACAGGCGTAAATGCACGAGACGAGGATATTCCAGCGAGAATAATAAAAGGCGGAACCGGGTTGGCGTAGAAACCTATGAACAAGATGTTCCAGCGAGAATGATAAAGAATGGAACAACAAAAGAATTTCACCAAGTATAGGATAGCCCGCGTATACAGGTTATTCCAACAGAATAATAAAGAATGGAATAACAAAAGTTCTCTTCATGGATAAAAAAGAAATAATAATCCCTACCTTAGAAAAACTGGATACTGGAATAGTGAGGTAGCAGACTTCTCTTCTTCTTTCTATAATTTCTCTCTATAATAATCGCTCTAAAGCTTTTGTGAATTGGTGAGAAATGAAGGAAGAATGAGCTTCTATTTATAGAAAAATATAGTTTCGATAATTGCACGTTTTGGGGCTCAAAAAATTACAGTACAATACCTCTAACTTTTCCTTTATTTTTAATTTAGTCATGGAAGTATTATCAAACTTGCACCACCTCCCCTAATAGTAAATAATGTGATTCAATAGTAAATTATATGAATCAATAGTTCTAGACATGTGAAAATACGAATTACAGTATAGTACCTCCATCTATACCTCCATTTTTAACTTAGTCATGCAAGTATTATCAATCTTGCACCAACTCCCCTAATAGTAATATGAATGTGAAACAATAGTATACACATGTGAACAAATAGTTATAAACATGTAAAATAATAGCAATCAATTGCTCATTTATCCGGTTAAATACCCGATTGGTCAATATAACCTCCAGACATCAATTATTATCGAAATAATTGTCGATTTTCACTAACACAAATAACTCAAACACAATGAAACCATTTTTATCAAAAATATAAATTTTGGAATTTCGAAGTTTGACTTATCCCAAAAAAGTCAACTCGATATTGTCAGAACAGGTGCTGAAATGAGTCTCCTCTTGAGTTCTTGAAAACTCTTCTCACATTCCTCACTCCAACAGAACTTTGTATCTTTTCGAGTCAACTGAGTTATTGGAGTAGCAATTCGAGAAAATCCTTCCACGAATCTCCGATAATAACCAGCTAATCCGAGAAAGCTACGTACTTCGGTCACTGATTTAGGTTTCTCCCATCTTTGAATAGCTTCAATCTTTGTTGGGTCAACATATATTCCATGACTTGATATCACGTGCCCAAGGAATGCAACTTCCTCAAGCCAGAACTAGCATTTCTTCAACTTGGTATATAGCTTGTTTTCACGAAGCTTTTGGAGTATCAGCCTCAAGTGTTGCTCATGATCTTCACGGATTTTGGAATATATGAGGATGTCATCAATAAAGACGACCACAAAATGATCCAAATATTCCTTGAATACTCGGTTCATCATATCCATGAAGGCAGCAGGAGAATTAGTCAATCCAAAAGACATGACTAAGAATTCATAATGCCCGTACCGAGTTCTGAAGGCAGTCTTTGGAATATCCTTAGTTTTTAACCTTCAGCTGATGATATCCAGAACGAAGATCGTTCTTTGAAAAAAAGTGTGCTCCTTGTAACTGATGAAACATGTCATCAATAGGTGGCAATGGGTACCTATTTTTGATGGTGACATGATTCAACTCCCGATAATCAATACAAAGTCGCATACTCCCATCTTTCTTCTTCACGAATAGAATAGGAGCACCTCAAGGACACGTACTAGGACGAATGAAACCAATGTCTAACAATTCCTGCAGTTGGGTCTTTAACTCCACGAAGTTCAATAGGAGCCATTCGATATGGGGCTTTGAAATGGGTTTTGTACCGGGTTCAAGGTCGATACAAAATTCAACTTCACGCTACGGGGTAGGCGGGGAAGTTCTTGAGGGGAATACGTCGGAAATTTATTAACAATATAAATATCCTTCAAATCGACATATTTTGTTTAAATCAGTGACATGAGCTAAGAAAGCTTGACATCCGTTTTTCAACAAACGAATAGCTTTATGGCTTGAGATGGTAGTGATTGATTTTAATGGTTTGGTCGCTTGAATTCGCATAATAGGTTTATTAGGAATATGAAAGCTAACAACCTTACAAAAACAATCAATTTTAGCGTGATGAGTAGTTAACCAATCAATCCCTAGAATCACATCAAATGCAAGTAGTTTTAAGGAGATAAGATCGACAGGTAACGTGTGGCTACCGATTTGAATCGAGAACAAGACTTATAAGCGGTGGATGTAATGAAGGTTTCTCCTAATGGAGTTTCAACAGATAAGTCAAAGTCTACTTTCTCCGAGTCAAATTTAAGCGTTGAGCGCAAGTAGGAGAAATAAAAGAATGGGTAGAGAAGGGGTATCAAATAAGGTAGACTTCACTAGAGTTTATGATAAGCTTACGTGATAACCTCGTTTGAGTTCCTTGCTTTACGGGAGGTCTGATAAACGCTCTCCTTTGACCACTGGCTTTGACTTTTACGGGACGGCCTTTGGTTCCTCCATCCTAGTTGAATTTGTCTTGGTGAACGATAAAATCGAGCTAAGTGACCTTCACTTCCACAATTATAACATGCTTTGGACGGCATCATGCAGTTTGGACTGATGTGTCCCTCCCCTCCGTATTTGAAGCATATGATAGGTGGTTGTTCTCCTTCCTTAACAACAGGTCTTTGGTCTTGGCGTCTTTCCATCATTGTTGAATCTCCTTTTCTTGAAATGTCCATTTTTATTGTCTTGGCTATGATTACCACCGAAGTGGTTACCATTTCTGGCATGTTGATTCCCTCCACATTTGTTGTCACCGCTTCGATGACTATTACCACTAGTATTTTCATTATGCCGGCTGCTTTCTCTTGGTTGCATTGACTCGTTATTGCGCTCCAATAACTGAGCCCTATTTACAGCATATGAATACAAACACAGTTTATGAGAAATAAGATATTGTCGTATCTCCAGTTTCAAAGCTCTTAAAAACATTCGGGTCATTCGCTCCTCATTATCAACCAAATGGGATGCAAACCGGGATAACTCCGCAAATTTAGCCTCGTATTGCGACACGGTCATAATGTTTTGTTCCAACTTGATAAACTCCACCTCTTTCATGTGACGAATACGTTCGGGAAAGTACTTGTCGTTGAACAGCTCTTGGAACTTCTCCCAAGACATCTTGAAGTCGTCGAATTTGATGCGTTTTATAGATTCCCACCGATGAATCTGCTGTTCACGCAGCATGAAGGTGGCGAAGGGAACCTTTTGCTCCTCGGAGCATCCCAAGACATCAAATATCTTGGTGGTCTGCTTTATCCATGCTTCAGCCTTAAGTGGTTTTGGCTCTCCAATAAACTACGGTGGTCCCAGCTCCTTGAACTATTCAGTGGTAACCGTCCGAGAGTTTCCAGTGTTTCCACCAACATTTTGGACAGGAGCCGCTCTCGCCTGATGTTGCATGAATTGCATAAAGCCTCTGAACATTCCATCGTTCATCATTTGGTCAGTGTTGTTGTTTGCATGAGGATTGTCGCCTTCCTAATGCACATTATTTTGATTGTTGATCTGTGGAGACTTGATGAGTGAGTTTTATACCCATGAATTGGATACATTCGGGCTTAATTTATTGTTGTTCTTAAGTCTTTTAGGATGTTTTTATGTGTTTGTGTCTATTCATGCATGTTTTGTGTTATTTTATAGGAATTGGGACAAAAGTTACATGGATCGATGTTTGGGGTGGCTAGATTCGCGTTTTCGGCTTACCATTTACACAGCAGCCACTTCGGAGCCAATTTGACTATATCTCCTGACATTATTTCGACAAACTTCAAGAATGAAAGTTGTCGATCTACTTCTCCTCTTTCCGGAACATCTTGAATCATCAAAATCGGAGTTCGGACGAAGAAGTTATGGACATTTTCCCCAAAGGACGTCGGAGCAGAAAATGTCGGATTTTGGGCCAGCCTTGGGCACGATTTTTAGTGTATTTTCTGTTGGCAAAGGCGTAGAAATAGAACTCGGCGCCATTGCTCATTATTTGGGCTGAGGAAGGGTTTAGTGCGGACTCGGGCGCGTTTTGGTAATTTTGACACCTTTTGACTCAAATAGGATGGGGTTGTTCCAAAACTAAAAATTATACTTGTAACCTATAAATACATGATGTAAGGCATAAAATAAAAGGAGATTACATAGTTTAGCCTAGATTAAACACTCCTTTAGATTAGAAAATAACCCTAGTTCTTATTAGTTTTGGAGATTGAAGCAACTTGGAGACCATTGAGGATCGAGAGCAAGAAGCGAGAGGAGCATCAGTTTTCGGCGACAACATGATTCTATTCTCTTCTCTCATCTTACTTTTATCTTTTGATGTCTATTCAGTTGTGGATTCTTGGTTTTAATTCATTAATTATGAACTAACTATTTTTGAGATTTCAATTGAACTTTTTATGGCTATGAATTAGTTATTCATTATATTCTAATTATTTATGTTAAAGTGAGTTGTTTATCTTGTCTTGTGCTTATTGCTTAATTATTTGATCAGTAATTACTTTGTTACTCTAGAAGGAATTGGAAGAGGAATTCTAGGGTTAGAACTGGGCATGATATCATGTGACTTAGTTATTTGCATGGTGAAAAATTAGGTTTGTGAATTGAATCGAAATATCTCATTCATGCGCATGTAACACGTAAGGAATTGGGATTGGAAAGAGTTTAATTCAATTGTTTTGCATAGGAATATAGCAAGATTAATCTGGATTAAATAGAAGGCAATTGATCACTTGGAAAAGGACTTTTGGCATTTGAGAATTCACATTAACAATTAGGTAGGCATAATAATTGGGATAATTGGATAATTGATTTATAATTCATAATTGGGGATATTGAAGTCTTAATCTTTATTTATTTGAATTCATTCGTTAAAATCTTAGTTTTAATTAGTTAATTTAGTTTTCTTAATTAGAAAAAACACGATTTGAGATTGTTTAAATAAAATTAGTTTGGTTAAGAATTAGTACTTGGTGATTTTTATTAAATAATTCCTCGTGGGAACGATACTCTACTTTCACTTTATTACTTGTTGACCGTGTATACTTGCACGTATTCATTGATTGCAAAATCGATCAACAAGACTCAACGGTCTCTTGTGCTCCATTGCTATTCTCAATATTCTCGGATGCCATTTTCAAATACTGCCACAAAACAAGGGTTAATTGACATGCAACATATTATCCATACACTCTGACCAACCAATTTAAATACCAAATAAACTTAGGTAGGTCATACTAGCGAAGGAATTCCACGTCTCTCCCCTCCTAGTTCTAGTCTTACATCTTAGCCAAAGATCATATCTCTAAGCTTTGAAACCAACTGTGATGCCCCCAAAATAGGTATACATCACCTATTCTGAGTCGTCAAATACATGGTACAGAATACAAATACAACTTAATTATCCAACTGTCGTGTAAAGTACGACAAAACATACGTTGTGAGTTTTAATACAAATATTGTCTAGACAATATACAAACTCAAATTCAATATTATTACATTTATTTTCCACTATTTCACTGAATAGTGAGGACTACTAATGCTATCATCTGGTTCGTCACTCCGTTCCCCGATTAGTCCCTGCTAGGTTCTCATTTCCAAGAGAACAATAAAAGTAAAAAGGTGAGCTCAACTAGTCCAAAGAGGAAATATTATGACTAAGATAATGCGAGAATATATTATCGTTAGCCTTCACGATGTTAAACCAATACAATATAACAACCATCAAGTTTAAGCTGCAGTGAACAACCAATCCATTAAAAGAGTCAAGTAGAGAATAAAATCTACTATCTTTTATGATTTAGAAGGTTTTTCATCACTTTTATCATTTGGGACTCGACTTAATAAATAATCCACATCATCGAATCACCCCTGCACTACGGCCAAGGATATTCTCTAGTATCACGACCACAATTATCCATGCACTACGGGCCAAGAAAATTTGTGTATTCATTAATGGTCATGATCATGCTGTCCATCAATGCACTACGGGCCAATGAGGACTTTTTCCACATCATTTGTAACATTACGGTCATGATTACAAGAATAATCACTCGGTCATAATCATACCAAGTCCATCTATGCACTATAGGCATGAGATGACTTTCAACAAAATATAAACATGAGGATGATGACAATGATATAAGAATTCAATAAAACAAGTTCAAGAATTATTTTATCCAGAACTAATAACGTCCAAATTATCAACATGATCTTTGCTTTGTAGAGTAAAATTCAATAATGCTCGGAAGAATATTTCCATGAAAAGATCTTTGGATGAAGCGCAAATATCAAGGATATTCCACTAATTTCATGGAGTATAGAAGTTAAAATTTAACCAATTTGAGTATAATAAGATTTGGAATAACAAAAGAAATCACCGGGCATGCGATAGACGCCGCAAGCGAGTTATTCCAACAGAATAATAAATAACGGAATCGGTCCGGTGTAAAACACACGACGAGGATATTCCAACAAAATAATAAAAGGCGGAATCAGTGCAGCGTGAAAGCGCATGCATGCAGGATATTCAACATAATAATAAAGACGAGAATCAGTCGAGCGTAAAACGCATGAGCATGTGATATTCCAATAGAATAATAAAAGGCGAGAATCGGTCCGGCGTAAAATGCATGCAGGCGAGGATATTCCAATGAGAATAATAAAAACGAAAACCAGTCCTAGGCATAGAACACATGCAGACGGGATGTTCCAAGCAGAATGATAAAGAATAAAACAATGAAGAATTTCACCAAGTATAGGATAGTCTGGCGTATCTGAGTTATTCCAACAGAATAATAAAGAATGGAATAACTGAAGTTCTCTTCGTGGATAAGAAAGAAATAATACTCCTACCTTAGAAAAACTGGATACTAGAATAGTGAGGTAGCAGACTTCTCTTCTTCTTTCTATAATTTCTCTCTATAATAATCGCTCTAAAGCTTTTGTGAATTGGTGAGAAATGAAGGAAGAATGAGCTTATATTTATAGAAAAATATAGTTTCGATAATTGCACGTTTTGGGCTCGAAAAATTACAGTACAATACCTCCAACTTTTTCTTTATTTTTAATTTAGTCGTGGAAGTATTATCAAACTTGCACCACCTCCCCTAATAGTAAATAATGTGATTCAATAGTAAATTATGTGAATTAATAGTTCTAGACATGTGAAAATCTGAATTACGATTATAGTACCTCCATCTATACCTCCATTTTAACTTAGTCATGTGCAAGTATTATCATTCTTGCACCAACTCCCCTAATAGTAACAAGAATGTGAAACAATAGTATACACATGTGAACAAATAGTTCTAATCATGTGAAATAATAGCAATCAATTGCTCATTTATACGGTTAAATACTTGGATTGGTGATATAACCTCCAAACATCAATTATTATCGAAATAATTGTCGATTTTCACAAACACAAATAATTCAAACACAATGAAACCATTTTTTATCAAAATATAAATTTTGGAATTTCAAGTTTGACTTTTCCCAAAAAGTCAACTGTTGACTTTTGACCAAATAGTGAATTAGGAAAATTTTGTGTTTATAGACTATTTTACTAATTTCATCATTAGGAATCAAATATCACGTCCAGCGTCTCCAAATTCAACTCAGAACACAACTTCAATTTTAATAACATTCATCATTAATATTATAATTAACTCACAATATTTATCAACCGTGTCGTTCTGAGGAAGAGGGGCTTTCAATAAGGATTTCTCCTATATGGCGCCGCAATTAGGTGACCAAACCTCTCATTGTGAGAACTTCTAGACATTGCAAATATTGCAATTTAATAATATGAATAAATTTGTCGTCTCAATTATTGATTTAAAAAAAATATTATATTATGCATATGATACTATGACAATAATCGAATCAATAATATGAGAGATATGATGCAGCAATTACTGTAGCAATAATGGAGTATAACTGAGTGACTTCTCACGTAAGCATCAATAATCAATACCGTGTTCTACTATGCAACCACGCGTATTACTGTACTTTTACTACCGGGTAGTTCAACAGTTAATGGTAAAACTTCCGCCGTTATTTTCATAAAGTAATTTTATCGTTTTTCAATCAAACAATAATTCGTTAATGGGGTCCACCAATGATTGTGCCATTATATACGAATATTCCTGTTAAAATGAATATTCCCCACCAATCGAATATTATATAACAACTTGCATTTTGCAAAATTTGTAAATATTACCCACAACTATAACATTATATCAAATCCACACCATAATATTCAAAAATATATTTCGAGAAAATTTAATCTTTATTCAAAAAGTTGGGGTCTTACATAACTTTTGATATTTTGTCATGAAAATATTAATATTTTAATATTAAAAGCAATAATCGGATAATGGATTTAATTGTTTAAAAAATCATATAAATATAATTTTAAAGTATTAAAATACTTAATGATATTATAAATATATTATAATATTATGACATGTATTTCATTAATATTTGATAATAAATAAATATTAATGATAAAAGAATTAAGTGATATTTAATTTATTTAAATACGTTATTAATGATTGAAAATTCATGATAAATGATAATAATTATTTAAAAATTATTATAAGCTTACAAAAAATATTTTGACTGATATTAAAAATATCTGAGGTAATTGTTAAGTGTTAGGCAGAGTTTAATTTAACTTAGACTCGAAGTTTTGTCCGACTAAACCGTCGGGATGATAGAATTGTGTCAGTTTCAACTCGGATTTAAATAGTCTGACTTGATGCTAAGTTTTATGTGCTGAATAGACTGATAAGGTTATGTGCTATGTGTTTAGGTTATTCTATGTATATATATATAATAGTATTATATTGTGATGATATTATTCTAATATTGGAGATCTATATTACTAATATTAGGTCTTCAGATAAAGCGATATAAACTGCGTAGCGGTAATCAACGGTTCAGGCAAGTTTGTTTTTACTTAACTCTACTAAGAGTTGTTTTATTCGGATAAGCTTATGGTTAATCATTGTTGGTTGCCATGAATTGTACTCTATACATATTGCATGTATAAGCAGGTATGAAAGGCTGATCACCTTCATTACCAGTTGGTTCAGATATATTTGTTCATGTATAATACTTGTTCAGTCAAAATTTTGTTCCTGCTAGTTCACAATTATATTATTAAATTATAGCCTGCTTATTATTCAGACTCTTTCAATCATGATATATCGTTATATTGTTGAACTTAAACTTGTTGGGCAATCCTTATGATCACCATTGCTATATCATGATAAAACATTGCAGATTAAGACGAACGCGTCGGATACAAGAAAAAGTTAAAGACAGTTCCAGCTTAAAGTTAATGTGTGCAATTAGTTTTGTAATAGTGTAGTTTGATAATAATGTTATATGTTAGAAAAGTTATGATTTGTGTATAAGTTAAGGTTACTCGACCTTGGGGAATAGTGTGTAATGTATTGTATAAACAATTTACGTTTATATCTTCCGCAAATAGTAATAGTTGTATAGAATGATCGAACCGGATGTGCGGTGATTCAGGACCTCGGATTCGGGGCCCTCACAGTTAGTATCAAAGCTGTTGGTTATGAACCTTAAGTAGGAATACCTAAGACTAATAACCACAGTGATTAGGATAAGTACTAACTCAAATAGAGTTAATTGGTCGGTAAGATTCAAAGACGAATCTCGACGAGTTATAAGATACAGAGTTCCCTAACTCTGATAATAAAGTTGAACAGTAATGGTGAATAGATAGAGTCTAAAAGACTAAAAGTACAGTGATAGGAGATCGTAAAACAAAACGATAAAGATATAGAAATGAATCGTAATATATATGATGTGATCACCCCGTGATAGGATAAAGTGATAGTATAGGAAAAGAATCAATCAAATGATTGAACTGTTTACAGAAAGATTGTTGGGTGTCAGTTGTACTATGAATTGGTACAGATTCAGGAAATGATTATGAATACGAGTTAAATGAAATTCGTATTGAGAAGGGTATTAGTGTTAGGTGGGGATTCAATTGAGGATTCATGTCGTGCTGATAATGTGTAACAACCACTTAGTTCTGACAATGATAATCATTGAAATGTTTGTGTCGCGCTATTTGATATATGCAAGTTAAGAGGGTGATTCCTTTCTCATGTGTATAACAGATAGATAGGTCATAGGTAGAGGATATAAGGTTAAGTATGAGTTCTTAAAACTCATACTTATGTGACATACTTGATTCAAAGTTATATGAAATGTTTATGAACCCCTCAGCGAATGGACGCCAAAGGTCTGTCTAGGAAAGTTCTTAAACTCATATGATTGTGGCAATTTATGGACTCATAAGTGTGGTTTTACGAACTTGGTATAGTTGTGTGTAAATGGAGTATTAAGGATAATAAGAACAGATAAATTGTTAAGCCAATGATTATTAGTGGAGACATAAGTTTTCCAAACCTCCTAGCTATGCTAGACTTCAAAATTTTGACATCAAGCTAAATACGAACTATGTGCCTTTAAAAAAAATATATAGACTCGTAATCATTTTTGAAACGGTTTAAAGTATAGTCTATGCTACTCGTAATCAAAATATATTTTATTTATCACTCATGTACCATGTAACCTGGTGCAGAGATGATAAAAAGGTGATGGAGTTGTAAATACATGAATACTTAGTGTGAATTTGATCTAAAGTCGTTGTTCCACTATTGTATGATGTGTTATGACAAAGTCATTGTGACAGCCCCAAATTCGGTACTTCGATTTCACGGGATTTGGTGTTCACTGTACAAACATCATCCATCTATCTACCCATAAATAAATGCAAACCATTCAATAGATAGAAATAATAATAAATCTCCCCTTATGGGGTTACATCAACTACATAATAAATAAATCCCAGGTTACTCTAATCTTAATTCATCTGTGTGGAAACATAAACAAATAAGTCTTAAGTAACATCAATTCTAATTATCATTACATAACCACATAAATAATCAATCTTCATTACTTGCTAAGCTTGCCCTTGCCTTTACTAGTGGAAGGTTAAATACGCTCTTTTCGTTCTTAAGCGCAATGTTATTATTACGCAAGAGTGAGCACGATTGCCCACAAGTATAACAATATAATAATGAAATAATAACATGCGAATAAATTAAAGACTTCTGAAATAAAAGTTCAACTTTTGAATCAAGAATGAATAACAAGAATCAAAAGATTTCTGAGGGTCATAAGACCTTGAACTATGTCCTAGGTTATCAAGGGTTATACTTGAAACCTTTAACAATCATAAGACTATGGACCTTTCTACTCGTGCGTCTTGGGGGATCAACCCTTAGTACCCATCACATGCACAATATCTTAACGTTAACGATAAGTAAATCCCTTTGCAGGGTTGTTCATCTCAGTTTGACATTCGAGTCCACACCAAAAGAAGTTTGGTTTTGATAATTCAATAAGGGTTCTGAAATTTAGAACGTTCATCAACTATGGACTAGTTGAATCAATAAGGATTCGCTAGTCTAACAAGGTTCAATAATAATGATATTCAAATTGAATAATAATCTCAAGAAGTATAAAATAGAACAAATATTGTATAACAATTTATACTTTGAAAGGACAATCAATCTTTAATATAAAAATTTGAACTTGAATAATAGTAATGAGAATTTACTCAACGTAATTAATAAACTTGAACAATGATAACAAGTAGGGTTAGGAAACTTGCCTCGTGCATAGATTACACTTTAATTTAACTCGTTCTTTGATTTAAATCCTACATATCATTTACATTCACCACTCTAGTTAATTATAATATAATTAACCATCATAAATTCATTATTTTATCTAAACTTTGGTTATGACTATACTTAGTCAAATATCACACTTATTGTCACATAATAACACTTCATGAATAATAAGCTACTTATGTATTTCATAATTCAATCCACATGCAATTATGTTATTTACATGTTAAGTATCTATTTTAATATCTCATTATACTTATTTTTATGTTCATTACATTAAGTTGTTATCACATTGCTAGACTTGAACATTTAAAAATAATTTATTTTTGAACATTCTGGAGAGTGGCGCAATGGCGTTGCTTGGCAGGTAGTATTCTTAATTATTGATGTTAAAACACGAGTATGGTAATGTATATGACGAATCGAGAAATTATTCTACACCATGAAAATTATTGAACACGACCAAAAAATCCAATTAAAATTTTACTACACGAATTTAATCATACCCATTCATAATAATACACATATAATCCCTACTTAACCCTTCTAGAATGATTTTAACATGTTAAAACACCTAATTAACAGGATTAAACCATGAAATTTTCACTGTTCTTTGTGTTCTTGAAGGTTTTGAACAAGAACCATGAAAATTAATACTACAGATTCGTTATAAGGCCAAATCCAACCATTCAAGTTTCGTTTTGTTCGTTTTAGCATGCATAATCATATACAAGTATAAATTTTACAAAACCATTTATGGTTGACATAATAAAGTTACGTATAAGGGCCATATGGCCATATGACGTACTTTATAAATTTTGAAATAACAAGTCATCATATTATGAAACTTATGATATGGAATCATATAAAATATATATAAAACATGCTATGCTACTCGAATTATTATATATATCCCTAACCCAATTTCCCAATTTACAGAGATTCAACAGAACTTGAATGAAAGCCATTTTCATAAAACTAACTGACGTAAAATATGAGAATTGGGTTGGAGAGAATTACCCAAAGCGTAGATGAACAAGGATGATAATTTTTATCTACTTCAATCACAGTACTCACAATCTCTCTCAAAATTTCTCAATCCCTCTCTGTGATTTCCTTGTTAAACTTAGAAAAATGAATAAGAAAAGACGTATATAATACAGAAAACAACTAACACGTTGTGGTCAGTTACCCAGTCATGGGAAACTTCCCTCAACTCCCACTAAAGCCATGTTTGGCTACCATTTAAAAGCTTATACCCAATTAATTTAATAAAACCTTTTATACTATAGTTTAAACAATGTCACACTCCTTTATAAAATAAATCTATATCTTATTTAATTTACTCTAAATAAAATATAATAATTTCTCATAAATTCACATAATCACATAATTAAATTCTTCATTGATTAATAATGTCAAATTATTAACTCTCTAATTAATAATTAAATTAATTAAAATACCAATAGGCTTATTAAATATTTCTTTTAATACAATAAGCTCACATAATCACATACTTCGATAATTAAAATTCTCCACATTAATTTAATAAATATAACACATATAATTAAATTAATCTACCACAATTGCATCAAATAATTATTTAATCTAATAATTAAAGCATTGAAAATATTTATTTACTTCAATAAATATTAAAATTAAATTACAAAAATCTTGTTTGTCACTTCTTTTCCCCTTAAAAGGATTACGTCCCTGTAATCACGACTCAACAAATTCAATCCATTACATTTCCCCCCCTTACAAAGATTCTGTCCCCAGAATCGCTTACACATAAATTAAGTAAATAAATGAGGGTAATTCTTCATCATATTCTCTTCGACTTTCCACATAGCTTCTTCAGCGTTGTGGTTCCTCCAAATTACCATAACATAAGGTATTACTCTATTTCTGAGAACTTGTTCTTTTCTGTCGATAATTTGAACAGGAATTTCTTCGTAAGATAAGTCTTTTTCAAAATGCAAGGGTTCGTATTCAATTACATGCGTGTAATCGGGTTTGTAGGGTCGTAATACAGAAACGTGAAAGACGTTGTGGACATTATCTAGTGTTGGAGGTAGGGCTACCTCGTACGCAACTTCTCCGATTCTTCTCAGTACTTCAAATGGTCCAATGAATCTTAGGCTCAATTTCCCTTTCTTTCCGAACCTGATCTTTTCTTTCCAAGGAGAGACCTTCAAGAAAACATAACTACCTAATTCAAATTCTATATTTTTACGACGTGGATTAGCGTATTTCTTCTGTCTATCTTGAGCTGCTACGGGTCGTGCTCGGATCACTTTGACTATTTCTCGCCATCATTGCACCAATTCAGCCCTAGCAATTGTCTTTCGCCAACTACATCCCAATAAAGTGGAGTTCTGCACTTTCTGTCGTATAACGCTTCATAAGGCGCATGCCTATACTAGCGTCGTAACTCTACTAATGGTAGGTGATCATCCCAATTTCCTTTAAAGTCCATCACACAGGCTCTTAGCATATCTTCTAATGTCTGAATCGTTCTCTCACTTTGTCTGTCTGTTTGAGGGTGGTATGCTGTACTTATTCGCAATTTCGTTCCCATACATTCTTGTAGACGTTTCCAGAAGTTCGACGTAAAATGCGGAACTCTGTCAGAAACAATTGACACCCGCACTCCGTGCCTCGAAACAATCTATTTTACGTATAGTCTTGCCAACTGATCTAAGTTGAATCGATTTTGATCGGAAGGAAGTGGGCGGATTTCGGTCGATTCGATCAACAATAACCCATACATACATCATAGCCTTTTCCGAAGTCGCGGAAGGCCAACCACGAAGTCTATTGTAATATGTTCCTATTTCCATCCTGGGATCTCTAACGGTTGTAGCAATCCACTCGGTCTCTGATTTTCTGCTTTTACTTTCTGACAGGTCAGACACTTGGCAACACATTCTGCAACATCACGTTTCAAATTTGGCCACCAGAAGTGTTGTCGAAGATCTTGATACATCTTGGTACTACCAGGGTGAATCGAATATCGTGAGCTATGAGCCTCACTCAAAATGCCTTCCTTAATCGCTGGTACTGGTGGTACCCAAATTCTGCTCTCAAATCTCAATATTCCTTCCTTATCCATCTTGAACCTCGGTTCAGTTCCATCAGATATCTTCTTTGTCACCTTTTTACATTCTTCGTCCTGAAGCTGAGCCTCCTTTACTTTATCTAGTAGAGTTGTACCAGATTGCATCTGAAATAGCTTCTCATCAATCTCCATAGGATACTTCACTTCCAACTCCATTTTCTCTATTTCTGCAATTAGCTCCTCCTGCACAGTCAACCTCATCAATTTCTCACGACCCTTTCTACTTAAGGCGTCGGTAACCACATTTGCTTTACCCGGATGGTATAAAATTTCACAGTCGTAATCCTTAATTAATTCCAACCATCTTCTTTGACGCATATTCAAATCCTTCTGTGTGAAAATATATTTCAGACTCTTGTGATCCGTATATATTTCACACTTCTCCCCGTAGAGATAATGCCTCCAAATTTTCAAAGCAAAAACAACAACAGCTAACTCCAAGTCATGGGTCGGATATCCCTTCTCGTAATCCTTCAATTGTCGTGATGCATACGCAATGACTTTGCTATTTTACCTCAGCACACAGCCAAGTCCTTTATGCGACGCATCACTATAAACAAAAAAATTCATGTATCATCCGGAAGAGACAACACAGGTGTTGTACTCAACTTCTTCTTCAATTCTTGAAAGCTTTCCTCACACTTCTCCGTCCAAACAAATTTCACAGCTTTTCGAGTTAAATTCGTTAACGGAGTTGCGATCTTGGAAAAGTCTTGTATGAACCTTCTATAATATCCTGCCAATCCAAGAAAACTTCAGACTTGAAGCCGGCGCCCCTCGGTGATCCCATTAATCATGGCTTCGACTTTGGATGGATCTATTGAAATTCCGTTTTTATCGATCACGTGCCCAAGAAATTGCACTCGTTCAATCCAAAATTCGCATTTCGAAAACTTGGCATACAACTTTTCCCTTCTCAATACTTCCAATGTTAATCTCAAATGCTCTTTGTGTTCTTCTTTGGTTTTCGAATATACCAAAATGTCGTCTATAAATACCACTACGAACTTGTCCAAAAACGGCTTGAACACACCATTCATTAGTCCCATAAATCTCGCAGGAGCATTCGTGAAGACCAAACGACATTACTAAAATTCAGAAGTGACCATATCGCGTTCGAACGCCTGTCTTGGTACATCTTCCCGCCTCACCTTTCAGCTTGATGATAACCGCTTCTCAAGTCTATCTTGGAAAAGTATCTCGCTCCCTTCAATTGATCAAACAAGTCGTCGATCCTCAAGAATGGATATCTGTTCTTAATCGTGACCTTATTCGGTTCTCGTAGCCAATGCAGAGCCGCGTCGATCTGTCCTTCTTTTCATTAAATAACACTTACAGGCGCTCCCCACGGCGATACTTTCGGTTGAATGTACTTCTTGTCCAAGAATTCTTGTAGTTGTACCATTAACTCTTTTATCTCTACCTAGGGTGCCATTGGTATGGTGCCTTCGATATTATAGCGATTAAGCGCCAAATCGATCATGAAATCTACCTCTATCCGGTGGAAGTCCCGGAAAATTGTCTAGAAATACGTCGTGAAGTCCCTCACTGTCGGTATTTCTTCTACCTTCGGATTCTCTTTTTTCGATTTGTCGACTATGTAAGATAAGTATCCTACATAACCTTGTCTTAATAACTTTCTGGCATGCATCATCGACAGACAACTCACTTGTCTAGGAGATTTGCTACCATAAAACACAACCTTTGACAGAGTCATAAGGTTAATACGCTTCTTTTGGAAATCAATTACAGCCCCATAATTGAATAACCAATCCATTCCCAATATAACGTCAAATTCCCCCAGTCGAATAGGGATAAGATCTACATTCATGATATTACCCTTAATATCCACTCTACAGTTCTTATGTACGTACTTAACACGGATTATTTCTCTATTCACAATTTCTATGTTCATGGGGTAATCCAAATCATCCCTAGGCAAATCTAAATTCTTAGCAAAGTCATCGGATATAAAGGAACAAGTAGCACCAGAATCAAATAAAATATAAGCATTAATTTTATTGATCGGAATGATACCTGACACACCATCTCGAGACTGAACTGCATCCTGCACTGTCATGTTGAAAGTCCTAGCGGTCGGTCGGTTTGTTGCGGTTGGTCCGGTGATAGTTAAGGCATTTCCACTGTTGCTTCCCTGGTTTCCTCCTGATCCTGACCCTCCTGATCCCTTCTTAGGATAGTCTCTTGCCAGATGGTCCTTCAAACCACAAGTGAAACAAGCACCCTTCTTTGGGTTAGGACAGTTAGGTGCTATGTGGCCTTCCTGACCATAATTATAGCACACTCTATTTCCTTCATACAAACCCCCAGATGAGCTTTCCCGTAGGTCGGGCATGCTTCGATTCTATTCTTTTAACTTCCTTGTTGATTCCCCGATGATGAGTTTTCATTCCACCTTTTCTTATGATTAAAATTACCACATCCTATGCCACTTCCACTAGTCTTGTTAATTCATTCACCTTCACTCTTCTTTTTCTTCTGATCTTGATTGTACTTGGTCACCGCATTGCTTCCACCTTCAGCAAGGATGGCCTTTTCCAGTACTCCAGCAAAAGTGTTTATCTGAAATATTGATACTTTACTGTATACCCAAGGCTTTAGTCCTTGTTCGAATCTTCTGGCTTTTCTCTCGTTCGTGTGTACCTGATACGGGGCGAACCTCGCTAATTCATTGAATCTAGCCGCATAATCAGGTACGCTCATATTTCCTTGCTTTAATTCTAGAAATTGAACCTCGATCTGGTTCTATGAGCTGGTTGGGAAGTACATCTCGAAAAACATCTCTTTAAATCTCTCCCAAGTAATTACACCTTCACCTCCTCAAACTTTGTTTGTTTGCCACCAATAGCTAGCTTCAGACTTCAGCATAAACATTGCAAAAGCTGTCTTCTGGTCTTCTCTAACCCTAACAACATCGAAAACCTTCTCCATTTTCATAACTCACGTTTGAGCCTCGATCGGGTTCATGGAACCTCTAAACTCTGGCGGTCCCACCGCCTTGAAATCTTTAAACGTAGTATTTGGTGTAGCTTGAGGTTGATTATTCATTGCTCCAGTCAGTAAGTTAACCAACTACTGCACCAGATTAGCATTGACATTTTTGTTGTTATTTGTTGACTCTTCCTGAGCTGGTTGACGTGGTTGTCTTCTTCTAGGCGGCATATTTTTGTTAAGAATATACGCTTATTAGGTCTTTATTCAATTCCCCAAATATTTAAGGCTTAGCTAGAACATTTAATCATAATTCACTTAACACATCAATTTAAATAAACTTTGACATTTCATTCAATTCAAAAGTTTTAACATCATAAGATAGCGTCACTGCTATTTACATCAACTATCCCGAGATAAAGAATCTACAGGATTTAAAACATCAAAATATTCACTTGTTTATAAACACATAGGAATTTACGTCATTAACTACCAAATAGTTTTCACATAATTAAACTAATACTATCACTGTCTGTCAAGGCGTTGAATAGCCTTGATACGCTCCTCTTCCATGATACGAGACATCGTCCTGCGATCCAGCATGTACGATAGAAGTCCTTCGAACTGGATGGGGTACCTCAAAACTCGATCCTGGGCCTCATCCATTGCATGATTAAGTGTAGAGTATGTCTCTCCAAGCTTTGCCTTCTTTGCAAGACCATCCTCTTCCGCAAGATCAGCACGACGTGACTCTCTTACCCAGCCCTCCTCTGCTATTGCAAGCCTCTCTGAACTCTTTTTCAGATCCTTCTTCAACTTTTCTATCTTTGCGGTCTTATCTTCGGTTTGACCCTTCTCGTGGACCAAATCCCATTCTACATTTCCCAGTCGGGAGTGAAGAGTCGAAATCTCCCTCTCCTTCTCCTCTAGTGTAATCTGCTGAATAATAGCCCGCTCAGTCAGATCATGCACCTCATCTCGTAACTCCACGTTATGGTCGTATAATGTATCGTACATCTCAGCATCAATGGAGTGCTATGGAAACTCCTCTTCTTCCTCTTCCTCATCAAATTCCTCCTAAGGATCCTCTTCAGGATCAGTCTCAGGTTCATGCTCCTGACCAACAACGGTGATCAATGGATATGACTCCCTCTGTACCAACTGTTCCCTAACGACATGAATGTCTCTAGGCTCCTCCACTGTAGGTACTATGGGTATTCGAGGTTCCTCCTCCCCTACTCGACTAGTTCCTCTGACATCCAACATCCTGACAACAAAATTTCGAGTTTTAGTTACTAAGTCGTACTAGTGAGCACATAATTAGCACATAAAATCTTTTATTATCTTCAATGAATTACAGAAATTCATTTCTTAGAACTCAATAAGAGTTTTCCATCACTATGTTCTTTCTATAAGGCTATTACCTAAGGTTGATCCCCCACCTAAGGTTCATAACCTACAGCTCTGATACCAACCTGTGCCACCCCCAAATCCGGTACTTCGATTCCACGGGATTTGGTGTTCACTGTACCAACATCATCCATCTATCTACCCATAAATAAATGCAAACCATGCAATAAATAGAAATAATAATAAATCTCCCCTTATGGGGTTACATCAACTACATAATAAATAAATCACAGGTTACTCTAACCTCAAATCATATGTGTAGAAACATAAACAAATAAGTCTTAAGTAACATCAATTCTAATTATCATTACATAACCACATAAATAATCAATCTTCATTACTTGCTAAGCTTGCCCTTGCCTTTACTAGTGGAAGGTTCGTCTGTTCTTTCATTCTTAACTGCAATGTTATTATTACGCAAGAGTGAGCACGATTGCCCACAAGTATAACAATATAATAATGAAATAATAACATGCGAATAAATTAAAGACTTCTGAAAAAAAGCTCAACTTTTGAATCAAGAGTGAATAACAAGAATCAAAAGATTTCTGAGGGTCATAAGACCTTAAACTATGTCCTAGGTTATGAAGGGTTATACTTGAAACCTTTAACAGTCATAAGACTATGGACCTTTCTACTCGTACTTAGGGGATCACCCTTAGTACCACATCATGCATAATATCTTAACGCTAACGATAAGTAAATCCCTTTCGCAGGTTGTTCATCTCAGTTTGACATTCAAGTCTGCACCAAAGGAAGTTTGGTTTGGATAATTCAATAAGGGTTCTGAAATTTAGAACGTTCATCAACTATGGACTAGTTGAATCAATAAGGATTCGCTAGTCTAACAAGGTTCAATAATAATGATATTCAAATTGAATAATAATCTCAAGAAGTATACAATAGAAAAAATATTGTATAACAATTCATACTTTGAAAGGACAATCAATCTTTAATATAACAATTCGAACTTGAATAATAGTAATGAGAATTTACTCAAGGTAATTAATAAACTTGAACAATGATAACAAGTAGGGTTAGGAAACTTGCCTCGTGCGTAGATTACACTTTAATTAAACTCGTTCTTTGATTTAAATCCTACATATCATTTACATTCACCACTTTAGTTAATTATAATATAATTAACCATCATAAATTCATTCTTTTATCTAAACTTTGGTTATGACTATACTTAGTCAAATATCACACTTATTGTCACATAATAACACTTCATGAATAATAAGCTACTTATGTATTTCATAATTCAATCCATATGCAATTATGTTATTTACATGTTAAGTATCTATTTTAATATCTCATTATACTTCTAACATATTTTTATGTTGATTACATTAAGTTGTTATCACATTGCTAGACTTGAACATTTAAAAATAATTTATTTCAGAACATTCTAGAAAGTGGAGTTGTGGCGCCACTTGTCAGATCGGGCACTTTTCATTAGAATATGATGGATGGCTATACGGACTCTTAGCGCTGCGGTGCGGATGTTAAGGCACGAGTTTGGCACCGCGGCACGATGAACCAGAAACTGTTCTGCAATTCGCGAAAATTGCAGAACACAGCCAAAAACTCCAATTAAAATTTTACTACACGAAGTTAATCATACCCATTCATAATAATACACATATAATCCCTACTTAACCCTTCCAGCATGATTTTAACATGTTAAAACACCTAATTAACAGGATTAAAACATGAAATTTTCACTGTTCTTTGTGTTCTTGAAGGTTTTGAACAAAAACCATGAAAATTAATACTACGGATTCGTTATAGGGCCAAATCCAACCATTCAAGTTTCGTTTTACTCGTTTTAGCATGCATAATCATATACAAGTATAAATTTTACAAAACCATTTATGGTTGACATAATAAAGTTACGCATAAGATATGGCCATATGACGTACTCTGTAAATTTTGAAATAACAAGTCATCATATTATGAAACTTATGATATCGAATCATATAAAATATATATAAAACATGCTATGCTACTCGAATTATTATATATATCCCTAACCCTATTTCCCAATTTACAGAGATTCAACAGAACTTGAATGAAAGCCATTTTCATAAAACTAACTGACGTAAAATATGAGAATTGGGTTGGAGAGAATTACCCAAAGCGTAGATGAACAAGGATGACAATTTCTATCTACTTCAATCACAGTACTCACAATCTCTCTCAAAATTTCTCAATCTCTCTCTGTGATTTCCTTGTTAAACTTAGAAAAATGAATAAGAAAAGACGATATATATCGTAAAATATCGACGATTGAATTGGTTACCCGATCATGGGTAACTTCCCTCAACTCCCACTAAAGCCATGTTTGGCTACCATTTAAAAGCTTATACCCAATTAATTTAATAAAACCTCTTATACTATAGTTTAAATAATGTCACACTCCTTTATAAAATAAATCAATATCTTATTTAATTTACTTTAAATAAAATATAATAATTTCTCATAAATTCACATAGTCACATAATTAAATACCTCATTGATTAATAATGTCAAATTATTAACTCTCTAATTAATAATTAAATTAATTAAAATACCAATAGGCTTATTAAATATTTCTTTTAATACAATAAGCTCACATAATCACATACTTGATAATTAAAATTCTCCACATTAATTTAATAAATATAACACATATAATTAAATTAATCTACCACAATTGCATCAAATAATTATTTAATCTAATAATTAAAGCATTGAAAATATTTATTTACTTCAATAAATATTAAAATTAAATTACAAAATCTCGTTCATTCACATCTTTCCCCCTTAAAAGGATTTCCGACCCCATAATCACGACTCAACAAATTCAACCTGTTACATTCTCCCCCCTTACAAAGATTCTGCGTCTCGTAATAAACATACATAAATTAAGTAAATAAATGAGGGTAATTCTTCATCATATTCTCTTCGACTTCCCACGTAGCTTCTTCAGCGTTGTGGTTCCTCCAAATTACCTTAACAGAAGGTAGTACTTTATTTCTGAGAACTTGTTCTTTTCTGTCGACAATTTGAACAGGAATTTCTACGTATGATAAGTCTTTTTCAAAATGCAGGGGTTCGTATTCAATTACATGCTTGTAATCGGGTTTGCAGGGTCGTAATACAGAAACGTGAAAGACGTTGTTGACATTCTCGAGTGTTGGAGGTAGGGCTACCTCGTACGTAACTTCTCTGATTCTTCTCAGTACTTCAAATGCCAATGAATCTTGGGCTCAATTTCCCCTTCTTTCCGAACCTAATCTTTCCTTTCCAAGGAGAGACCTTCAAGAAAACATAACTACCTGATTCAAATTCTATATTTTTACGATGTGAATCAGCGTATTTCTTCTATCTATCTTGAGCTGCTACGAGTCGTGCTCGGATCCCTTTGACTATTTCTGTTGTCTGCTATACCAATTCTGGCCCTAGCAATTCTCTTTCGCCAACTTCATCCCAATAAAGTGGAGTTCTGCACTTTCTGCCATATAACGCTTCATAAGGCGGCATGCCTATACTAGCGTGGTAACTGTTGTTGTAGCCGAACTCTACTAACGGTAGGTGATCATCCCAATTTCCTTTAAAGTCCATCACACAGGCTCTTAGCATATCTTCTAATGTCTGAATCGTTCTCTCACTCTGTCCGTCTGTTTGAGGGTTGTATGGTGTACTCATTCGCAATTGCGTTCCCATACATTCCTGTAGACGTTTCCAAAAGTTCGACGTAAAATGCGGATCTCTGTCAGAAACAATTGACACCGGCACTCCGTGCCTCGAAACAATCTCTTTTACGTATAGTCTTGCCAACTGATCTAAGTTGAATCTGATTTTGATCGGAAGGAAGTGGGCGGATTTCGTCAGTCGGTCAACGATAACACATACCGCGTCATAGCCTTTCTGAGTCGTCGGAAGGCCAACCACGAAGTCCATTGTAATATATTCCCATTTAAATTATGGGATCTCTAACGGTTGTAGCAATCCACTCGGTCTCTGATGTTCTGATTTTACTTTCTGACAGGTCAGACACTTGGCAACACATTCTGCAACATCACATTTCAAATTCGGCCACCAGAAGTGTTGTCGAAGATCTTGATACATCTTGGTACTACCAGGGTGAATCAAATATCGTGAGCTATTAGCCTCACTCAAAATGTCTTCCTTAATCGCTGGTACTGGTGGTACCCAAATTCTTCTCTTAAATCTCAGTATTCCTTCCTTATCCATCTTGAACCTCGGTTCAGTTCTTTCAGATATCTTCTTTGTCACCTTTTTACATTCTTCATCCTGAAGCTGAGTCTCCTTTACTTTATCTAGTAGAGTTGTACCAGATTGCATCTAAAATAGCTTCTCATCAATCTCCATAGGATACATCACTTCCAACTCCATTTTCTCCATTTCTGCAATTAGCTCCTCCTGCGCAGTCAACCTCATCAATTTCTCACGACCCTTTCTACTTAAGGCATCGGCAACCACATTTGCTTTACCCGGATGGTATAAAATTTCACAGTCGTAATCCTTAATTAATTCCAACCATCTTCTTTGACGCATATTCAAATCCTTACGTGTGAAAATATATTTTGACTCTTGTGATCCGTATATATTTCACACTTCTCCCCCGTAGAGATATTGCCTCCAAATTTTCAAAGCAAAAACAACTGCAATTTAACTCCAAGTCATGTGTCTGGATATCCTTCTCGTAATCCTTCAATTGTCGTGATGCATACGCTTAATGACTTTGCCATTTTGCATCAAGACACGCCCAAGTCCTTTATGTGATGCATCACTATAAATAACAAAATTTCAGATCGTCAGGAAGAGACAACACACTGTGTCAGACTCAACCTCTTCTTCAATTCTTGAAAGCTTTCCTCACACTTCTCCGTCCAAACAAATTTCACAGCTTTTCAAGTTAAATTCATTAACGGAGTTGCGATCTTGGAAAAGTCTTGTATAAACCTTCTATAATATCCTGTCAATCCAAGAAAACTTCATACTTTTGACGGCGTCCTCGGCTGATCCTAGTTAATCACGGCTTCGACTTTGGATGGATCTACCGAAATTCCATTTTTATCGATCACGTGCCAAAGAAATTGCACTTGTTCAATCCAAAATTCGCATTTCGAAAACTTGGCATACAACTTTTCCCTTCTCAATACTTCCAATGTTAATCTCAAATGCTCTTCGTGTTCTTCTTTGGTTTTCGAATATACCAAAATGTCGTCTATAAATACCACTACGAACTTGTCCAAAAACGGCTTGAACACACCATTCATTAGTCCCATAAATGCTGTAGGAGCATTCGTAAGACCAAACGACATTACTAAAAATTCGTAGTGACCATATCGCATTCTAAACGCTGTCTTCGGTACATCTTCTGGCCTCACCTTCAGTTGATGATAACCGCTTCTCAAGTCTATCTTGGAAAAGTATCTCGCTCCCTTCAATTGATCAAACAAGTCGTCGATCCTCGGTAATGGATATCTGTTCTTAATCGTGACCTTATTCAATTCTCTGTAGTCAATGCAGAGCCGCATCAATCCTTCCTTATTTTTCACAAATAACACCGGCGCTCCCCACGACGATACGCTTGGTTGAATGTACTTCTTGTCCAGTAATTCTTGTAGTTGTACCATTAATTCTTTCATCTCTACTAGTGCCATTCGGTATGGTGACTTCGATATTGGAGCAGTTCTGGGCGCCAAATCGATCTACAAATCTACCTCTCTATCTAGTGGAAGTCCTGGCAAATCGTCTGGAAATACGTCGACGAAGTCCCTCACAATCGGTATTTCTTCTACCTTCGGATTCTCTTTTCGATTGTCGACTACGTAAGCTAAGTATCCTACACAGCCTTGTCTTAATAACTTTCTGTCCTGCATCATCGTCAGACAACTCGCTTGTCTAGGTGATTTGCTACCATAAAACACAACCTTTGACGGAGTCATAAGGTTAATACGCTTCTTTTGGCAATCAATTACAGTCTCGTAATTGAATAACTAATCCATTCCCAATATAACGTCAAATTCCCCAAGTCGAATAGGGATAAGATCTACATTCATGATATTACCCTTAATATCCACTCCATAGTTCTTATATACGTACTTAACAGGGATTATTTCTCTATTCGCAATTTCTATGTTCATGGGGTAATCCAATGCATCCCTAGGCAAATTTAAATTCTTAGCAAAGTCATCGGATATAAAGGAACAAGTAGAACCCGAATCAAATAAAACATAAGCATTAATTTTATTGATCGGAATGATACCTGACACCACATCCCGAGATCGAATCGCATCCCCATGACCCGTCATGTTGAAAGTCCTGGCGGTCGGTCAGTTTGTTGCGGTTGGTCCGGTGATAGTTAAGGCATTTCCACTGTTGCTTCCCCGGTTTCCTCTTGATCATGACCCTCCCGATCCCTTCTTAGGACAGTCTCTTGCCAGATGATCCTTCGAACCACAACTGAAACAAGCACCCTTCTTTGGGTTAGGACAGTTAGGTGCTATGTGGCCTTCCTGACCACAATTATAGCACACTCTTTTTCCCTTCATACAAACCCCCAGATGAGCTTTCCCGCGGGTCAGGCATGCTTCGATTCTTTTCTTCTGACTTCCTTGTTGATTCCCCGATGATGAGTTTTCATTCCACCTTTTTTTATGATTAAAATTACCACCTCCTGCGCCACTTCCACTAGTCTTGTTATTTCCTTCACCTTCACTCTTTTTTTTCTTCTGATCTTGATTGTACTTGGTCACCGCATTGCTTCCACCTTCAGCGAGGATGGCCTTTTCCAGTACTCCAGCAAAAGTGTTTATTTGAAACATTGATACTTTACTGTATACCCAAGGCTTTAGTCCTTGTTCGAATCTTCTGGCTTTTCTCTTGTCCGTGTGTACCTGATACGGGGCGAACCTCGCTAATTCGTTGAATCTAGCCGCATAATTAGGTACGCTCATATTTCCCTGCTTCAATTCTAGAAATTGAACCTCCATCTGGTTCTGTGAGCTGGTTGGGAAGTACATCTCGAAAAAATAACTCTTTAAATCTCTCCCAAGTAATTACACCTTCACCTCCTCAAACTTTGTTTGCTTGCCACCAATAGCTAGCTTCAGACTTCAGCATAAATGTTGCAAAAGCGGTCTGGTCTTCTTTAACCCTAGGAACATCAAAAACCTTCTCCATTTCCATAACCCACGTTTGAGCCTCGATCGGGTTCATGGAACCTTTAAACTCTGGCTGTCCCACCGCCTTGAAATCTTTAAACGTAGTATTTGGTGGAGCTTGAGGTTGATTATTCATTGCTCCAGTCAGTAAGTTAACCAACTGCTGCACGGGATTAGCATTGACATTATTGTTGTTATTTGTTGACTCTTCCTGAGCTGGTTGACGTGGTTGTCTTCTTCTAGGCGACATATTTCTGTTAAGAATATACGCTTATTAGGTCTTTATTCAATTCCCCAAACATTTAAGGCTTAGCTAGAACATTTAATCATAATTTACTTAACACATCAATTTAAATAAACTTTGACATTTCATTCAATTCAAAAGTTTTAACATCATAAGATAGTGTCACTGCTATTTACATCAACTATCCCGATATAAAGAATCTACAGGATTTAAAACATCAAAATATTCCCTTGTTTATAAACACATAGGAATTTACATCATTAACTACCAAATAGTTTTCACTTAATTAAACTAATACTATCACTGTCTGTCAAGGCGCTGAATAGCCTTGCTACGGTCCTCTTCCATGATACGAGACATCGTCCTGCGATCCAGCATGTACGGTGGAAGTCCTTCGAACTGGATGTGGTACCTCAAAACTCGATCCTGGGCCTCATCCATTGCATGATTAAGTGTAGAGTATGTCTCTCCAAGCTTTGCCTTCTTTGCACGACCATCCTCTTCCGCAAGATCAGCACGACATGACTCTCTTACCCAGCCCTCCTCTGCTATGGCAAGCCTCTCTGAACTCTCTTTCAGATCCTTCTTTAACTTTTCTATCTCTGCGGTCTTATATTCGGTTTGACCCTTCTCGTGGACCAAATCCCGTTCTACATTTCCCAGTTGTGAGTCGAAATCTCCCTCTCCTTCTCCTCTAGAGTAATCTCAGATCCTGCACCTCATCTCGTAACTCTACGTTACGATCGTATAATGTATCATACATCTCAGCATCAATGGAGTGTTATGGAAACTCCTCTTCTTCCTCTTCCTCGTCAAATTCCTCCTCAGGATCCTCCTCAGGATCAGTCTCAGGTTCATGCTCCTGACCAACAACGGTGTTCAATGGAGATGACTCCCTCTGTACCAACTGTTCCCTAACGATATGATTGTCTCTGGGCTCTTCCTCTGTAGGTACTATGGGTATTCGGGGTTCCTCCTCCCCTGCTCGACTAGTTCCTCCGACATCCGACATCCTGACAACAAAATTTCGAGTTTTAGTTACTAAGTCGTACTAGTGAGCACATAATAAGCACATAAAATCTTTTATTATCTTCAATGAATTACAGAAATTCATTTCTTAGAACTCGATAAGAGTTTTCCATCACTATGTTCTTTCTATAAGGCTATTACCTAAGGTTGTTCCCCCACCTAAGATTGTTCCCCCACCTAAGGTTCATAACCTACATCTCTGATACCAACCTGTGACACCCCCAAATCTGATACTTCGATTCCACAGGATTTGGTGTTCACTGTACAAACATCATCCATCTATCTACCCATAAATAAATACAAACCATACAATAGATAGAAATAATAATAAATCTCCCCTTATGGGGTTACATCAACTACATAATAAATAAATCCCAGGTTACTCTAACCTTAAATCATCTGTGCAAAAACATAAACAAATAAGTCTTAAGTAACATCAACTCTAATTATCATTACATAACCACATAAATAATCAATCTTCATTACTTGCTAAGCTTGCCCTTGCCTTTACTAGTGGAAGGTTCGTCTGTTCTTTCGTTCTTAACTGAAATGTTATTATTACGCAAGAGTGAGCACGATTGCCCACAAGTATAACAATATAATAATGAAATAATAACATGCAAATAAATTAAAGACTTTTGAAATAAAAGCTCAACTTTTGAATCAAGAATGAATAACAAGAATTAAAAGATTTCTGAGGGTCATAAGATCTTGAACTATGTCCTAGGTTATCAAGGGTTATACTTGAAACCTTTAACAGTCATATGACTATGGACCTTTCTACTCGTACTTAGGGGAATCAGCCCTTAGTACCATACTGTGCACAATATCTTAACGCTAACGCATAAGTAAATCCCTTTGCAGGGTTGTTCATCTCAGTTTGACATTCGAGTCCGCACCAAAGGAAGTTTGGTTTGGATAATTTAATAAGGGTTCTGAAATTTAGAACGTTCATCAACTATGGACTAGTTGAATCAATAAGGATTCGCTAGTCTAACAAGGTTCAATAATAATGATATTCAAATTGAATAATAATCTCAAGAAGTATATAATAGAACAAATATTGTATAACAATCCATACTTTGAAAGGATAATAAATCTTTAATATAACAATTCGAACTTGAATAATAGTAATGAGAATTTACTCAAGGTAATTAATAAACTTGAACAATGATAACAAATAGGGTTAGGAAACTTTCCTCGCGCGTAGATTACACTTTAATTAAACTCGTTTTTTGATTTAAATCCTACATGTCATTTACATTCACCACTCTAGTTAATTATAATATAATTAACCATCATAAATTCATTCTTTTATCTAAACTTTGGTTATGACTATACTTAGTCAAATATCACACTTATTGTCACATAATAATACTTCATGAATAATAAGCTACTTATGTATTTCATAATTCAATCCACATGCAATTATGTTATTTACATGTTAAGTATCTATTTTAATATCTCATTATACTTCTAACATATTTTTATGTTCATTACATTAAGTTGTTATCACATTGCTAGACTTGAACATTTAAAAATAATTTATTTCGAACATTACGGAGAGTGGCCATTCAGCTGGCGCCACTTTGTCAGATCTTAACTTTTCATGCATTGCTGGTGCGATGATGGTCTTTCTTGGTAGAACTCTCAATTCTTATGGCCACAAGGGCGTGTATGCCATACATGGATGTTAAGGCATGGGTCTGGCATCGCGGCGCGGTGAATCAGAAACTGTTCTGCAATTCGCGAAAATTGTACAACACATCCAAAAACTCCAATTAAAATTTTACTACACGAATTTAATCATACCCATTCATAATAATACACATATAATCCCTACTTAACCCTTCTAGCATGATTTTAACATGTTAAAACACCTAATTAACAGGATTAAAACATAAAATTTTCACTATTCTTTGTGTTCTTGAAGGTTTTGAACAAAAACCATGAAAATTAATACTACGGATTCGTTATAAGGCCAAATCCAATCATTCAAGTTTCGTTTTGTTCGTTTTAGCATGCATAATCATATACAAGTATAAATTTTACAAATAATTTATGGTTGACAAAATAAAGTTACGTATAAGGGCCATATGGCCATATAACGTACTCTATAAATTTTGAAATAACAAGTCATCATATTATGAAACTTATGATATGTAATCATATAAAATATATATAAAACATGTTATGCTACTCGAATTATTACATATATCCCTAACCCAATTTCCCAATTTACAGAGATTCAACAGAACTTGAATGAAAGCCATTTTCATAAAACTAACTGACGTAAAATATGAGAATTGGGTTGGAGAGAATTACCCAAAGTGTAGATGAACAAGGATGACAATTTCTATCTACTTCAATCACAGTACTCACAATCTCTCTCAAAATTTCTCAATCTCTCTTTGTGATTTCCTTGTTAAACTTAGAAAAATGAATAAGAAAAGACGTATATGATACAGAAAACAACTGACGCGTTGTGGTCAGTTACCCAGTCATGGGTAACTTCCCTCAACTCCTACTAAAGCCATGTTTGGCTACCATTTAAAAGCTTATACCCAATTAATTTAATAAAACCTCTTATACTATAGTTTAAATAATGTCACACTCCTTTATAAAATAAATCAATATCTTATTTAATTTACTTTAAATAAAATATAATAATTTCTCATAAATTCACATAGTCACATAATTAAATTCCTCATTGATTAATAATGTCAAATTATTAACTCTCTAATTAATAATTAAATTAATTAAAATACCAATAGGCTTATTAAATATTTCTTTTAATACAATAAGCTCACATAATCACATACTTCGATAATAAAAATTTTCCACATTAATTTAATAAATGTAACACATATAATTAAATTAATCTACCACAATTGCATCAAATAATTATTTAATCTAATAATTAAATCATCGAAAATATTTATTTACTTCAATAAATATTAAAATTAAATTACAAAAATCTCGTTCGTCACAGTCATATAATGACGGCATCCTCAAATGGACTGTTAATACAGTATGGCATCATGACGTCATTCTCGAAAATATTTTCAAAAATTTTAATTTGCCAACGAGGTTTGGCTACACCTAAATAATTCGATTGAATTGAATTATTGATATGGGTCTATGCTATTCGATTCAGCTAGACTAATGTTTATGAAAACTCTAAGTGTTCATTGAAAGAAATTTCCTGAACCAAATTGTTTTGGTGCGGAATCCTATAATAAGACTGAGGTTGACTATGTTGTTTGGATAAATAATTCAATCAAGTAGCGTAAATATTCTCTAGACATTATTAATACGTTATGCATGACGTTAGAGTACGATAGGCTAATCACCTAAAGTACTAGCAACGGTAGTTTACCTTCTTTGTGATTGTAAATATACCAAGTAATGTATTGTTTTGCGGTATGAATACCATTAAAACTATGTGTTCATGGTCTATATGACCCCTCAGCACAATTTGAAAACTTTTACTCTTGTGAGTGATGTATTGGGTAGCAAGAGAATATGTGTGAATGGTGTAAGCAGTATAGTGTAAGGTGTAAGGTAAATTTCGGGGACAAAATTTTTAGAAGAAGGGGTGAATGTGACAACCAGAGAATTTAGAAAATTTTTAAAATTTTAATTAATTGATTTAAGTTTCAAAATTAGAACCTGGACAGAAAATAAGTGCATGCGTTTGATATTTTTAAGATAGAATTTTGAGGATTTCAAAATTCTGTGAAGGATTTAGGTAACTTATTCAGGATAAGGGAATATGTGAATATGTTCTGTGTATATGTGTACAATATGTGGTTAAGGGTCAAGGGTTGACCAGATAAACGATATCTGTAACAAACCCTTAATATATATTAAGAACGTCAACGTTCGGTTAGAAAACCCTAGCGATTAACAAGAAACCCTAGAAATCGGTTCTAGAAACCCTAATTTCTGTTTCGGGAATCCAAAACCCTAATTCAGAATTTAAAACCCTAATCTGGGAACTTAAATGATTATTATATTGCTTAAGTGCTATTAATTATAATATTAATTAGGGTAAAGCTTAATTGATTAGCAAACCCTAATTTCAAATTTAGAAAACCCTAATTTCTTGTTTAGGAACCTTAATTTGTAAATAGGGAAAAACCTAAGTGTTAATTTAATAATTGTAATGTTAATTAGGAAACCCTAATCCTAATTTTCAATTTATGAGTAATTAGAAAACCCTAATCTAATTACGAAAATTTAATTTCTAAATTAGAAGATTTATTTTTCTATTAGAAACCCTAATTAGTGGTTTATAAACCCTAATGACCATTTTGACCCTAATTGCTAAATTAGTAATTTTAATTAGGAAATGTTAATCCTAATTAGCAAGATTTAAATTATGATTAAGAAATGTTAATATAATTAGAAAATTCTAATTATAATTTAGAAATATTAATTTTATATTTTTAAAACCTAAATTGAAAATTTTAGAAAACTAAATTGCAAAACCTAAGGGTTCAAACCCTAAACCCTAAGGGTTCAAACCCTAAACCCTAAATGACTCAAACCCTAAAACCCTAAGGGTTTACAACAAATAACAATTCTAGAAATAAAAGGAAATGACATTAATGCCTTTTTTTGGATTTTTAATTAGGTAACTTGCAATTTTGGCCAAGACCTTTAGTTGGAAAACCACTAACTTGACATTGTGACTCATAATAATCCAGTAAATCAGTCCCAAATCAGCAGCCCTATACATTGCATCTACATATAAGTGATTGAGGAGAGAGAAAGTCACACAATTGCTTATTTTCTATTTTGCTCTCACCAACTCTCTCTCACACAAAGGCATCCAAATCTCTTATGTAAATCAGTCACTAGATCACCTCTTAGAACACCTGTATCAGTTACGGAGATCAAAGACTTAAAGGTATAAACCCTAAAATCACTTTTGATTTTGTATGATAAGGTAAAGTTTATGTTTATGTGTTTAGATTCATGCTAGAAGGTGTTTTAAGTTGATCTATGGTGATACATCATGGATCCATAGCATCAAAATGCTTTGAAAAGAAGTTTTACAAAAACTGTCCAAGAACACAAAATGTCGCCTGACAAGCTAATGTCAGTGGCCGTAGATCTCTTTCGGTTTTTGATTTTCTTGTTTTATGTTTTGAATCGGTAGTCTGGTATTAGGTCTTTGTTCTTCAAGTGAAATCATAGGCATTGGATATCTAGATCGTGAGTTATTAGGTCTTTGTTCTTCAAGTGAAATTAACGCTTGAGATGCCTCCAGATCTTGAACTAAAACCCCTTCCTGATCACTTGAGGTATGAATTTTTAAATGATTGTTCAAAGTTGCATGTTATTATCTCTTCTGCACTAACATCTTTCCAGGAAGACAAACTGCTACGAGTTCTAAGAGAGTTCAAATCAGCGATAAGATGGACCATAGTTGTAACGCCCCGAAATTCGGTCTATCTTCACACCCAGATTCCGTACGTCACGAGTACATCATTCATCCAACATACATCATTATATACTGAAATATAATAATATATATTCTTAAATCCCAGGTTCTCGAAACCTTAGAACCTCTCTCATTACAAATAATGATAATTACATTATTCCTTTCATCTTACAAGAGTGACTTTTATCCGCCACCAAGGATACATACAGTTCATTAAACTAGTCTATAGTTTAATTTTCATCTTTCTATATTACAAGTCTTCACTTGATCTTCTCGCTCATTCACCTTCTGAATGACACTTCATCTGGATACTGTCAGCTTGATCTAAACGGGATCCTTAAGTTCTTCTAACATCGTTCGCTGAAAATGTTTTTCATTTAAAGCAAGCGTGAGCATTCAATTGCCTGAAGTCATGTGATTGAACATACAACTTCAAGAGTTTAAACATTCTTTTCAAACTTCAATAACCGAACAAGGTTATTTAAGCGGCTTGAATAATAGGAATAGTCTTGATTCCTATCATCTTAAAAACATTAGTCACATTCACTTTGAAATACTTTCATTCTCTATTCTCTTTCATACACATCCAAATTCATTTGGAATCAATAGTATGAGACTTAACAATAACGGTTCATGTATAAACAGAACATTCTTTTATTGAAAAATTTATCTCATAGAAACACCGAAGTGTTCACATTGTGGCACAAGGCCTCATACGTTCTACCACCTTGCACAAATATCGCACATTGGCACATAGACAAAACTTCTCAAGTTCAACATCTGAGAAGCTTAAGAAACTAGCATTCATTTAAAATATGAATGAAGTTAGGAAACTTGCCTTACGCACAGCTACAGCTTACGCTGAACTGCTCATTCCAATCCCTATAACACATAAGGAAACAACACATACACCAATTAGTTATATACTTGATTTACGCATTGGTTTACTTAACTTTACTTCGTAAGGTTCACGTTCTTACAACTAAGTTTACGCGACTAACTTTCATTACTGCTTTACGGCTTTATGACATACGGAGATGTCTTACTCAAAACGTTCATCAGCTTTGATGATTTACATTCTTATCTTCTCCTTATACTTCTCTAGGACTCAGCACACATCACTTCTCTGCTAGCAGTCCATATGGTACTCTGAGTGGTTTCCTACAAACAACCAACAAACAAGTTCCCGTCTCATCTACACTGCCATCACAGTGAGTTAGATCGGTTGCCAGTTTCGTATTTACCTTTGCTCTCTGAAGGGATTGTTTAGCCCAGCTCCCATATGTCAACCATCAAAGGTTACGATCGTACCACAACCTAAATTTCTCTTAACTTATACGAACTATTAAACTATAATGTTCATTAAGTCAATTTATTATTCCTTATGGCTTTCTGGCAAGTAATTGCCATACCTCAGGATTCATTCATCATCGTCTAAGTCATACAGTCTTTTGTATACTCGGAACGATCATTCAATGTCAATACTATGAGACCATAGCGTTAAACATTTCATATGAACTTATTCATATCTTACAACGTCCAGTTCCCTCAATTCGGAACGTTGTCCAAGTTATACTTATTAACTCGGCTTCTTAACGTTATACGTTATTGTCTTAATTTTAGTTTCTTCACCGTTCACAGGTTTAATCAATAGTCTTCGCTATCCTACAGTCAAACCATACACGGGTGTAGGTTCTACCCGTTTAATATTTGCCTACACTCAACCTTCAAGTCGGTTAAAGTGTTCAACGCTTACATTTCATTCTAACATTCTCATCCGACTCACAATCGGCTTTCATTAATCTTTTTACCGTTCGCTACGGCTTTCTTGATAATTCATATCTTACTTACTACCTTCATCAACGTCTAAGTTATACAACTAGGGTATAATTAGAACGTTCGTCCAACGTGAATACGATTCACAAGGATCGTTTACGTATTCAACGTTCACGTTGCTCGTCTCTTAATCTCTCATTCAAACTTTACTCACGGTTTCAATTACTTTCATCGTTATCCATTCCATGAACCCCATGTTCATTATTCTTTCTTAATGTCGAAGCCATATAGTTCGTTGTATGCTAAGACCGTTAGTTCATCGCAACAACGTTGCGTTCATAGCGTCTATACACTTTACACTTATTTCTTATTACCATGACATAACATCGGAATGTTATTCATTACTTTCGTCACTCAACGTCCAAGGAATCACAATCACAGTAATCCCTCACGTTCGTTCATCGTGACTAAGGTTTCCAGATATCGGTTCCGTAACCCGCACCTACATTCTTTGTCTTTTTAATGTCGTTTAATCTTTCCGTTCAACCTTCATTAAAGGTTTAATACACTTAATTGGATGTTACATTACGTGAACTACATGTTCATACTTCTTTCTTGCACGTCCTCCGATGAATCGAGAACTAAAAATCTCATTTCGGGCATTGCTTTCTGACTGCCGTACTGCATGGCCTGCGGTGCCCTTCCTTTCCTCTCGCACTGCGGCATGACCTACTTCTCTCTCCTCTCTTCCCGGACTGGCGCTGTGGCGCGAGTCCTTATTTAGTGGGCACGATCATGATATACACTCCGTAAATTTTTCGTATTATACATGGGCTGTATGCCACAAATTGTACTACGGTTTCGTGTTTGCGGGCGAACTCTTCTTTGTGTACTCGAACATCGTTATTGGCTATGACGTCGACCTCCAAGGCACAACTCACGTTGCGGCGCCGAGTATGAAACCTAGAAAATTTTTCTAAGTGTTAAGTCAAGTTTGAGACGTGTTCTTTATGATCTCATAACTTCTTCGTTATAACTCGGAACGAGGTTATTCCAAAGCCATTCTCTTCCTTATCTTATGTACTTTAATATGCCTCGGACAGAACTTCGTTCTGAATCCGTTAACATGCCATTCAATTGGCTTAATCTTAACCCTTCATTCATTTTTACGCTTTTAACGTTCTTCGCTCGTTCGTCCGTAATTCGGTCATCTGAACTCAGAATTTGTTCGTTCTTGAGTTCATGACTCACGTTTTATACGTTCCCTTACATTCTTATGAAACCCTACATGTTCGGGTTCATTTACTAACTTTCAAATTTTCGTTCTTCTTTTACAAAATTTTCGCCATAACTTCGTTATAGCTTAGTTTTAATCCATTCTTCATGAACGTTTCTAACGTTCCTAACCAAGCAATAAGCATCTAACTTATACGCGATGGTTTTAAATTTTTCCATCAACAACATTTATACTACGATGGTTTTAAATTTGTCCATCAACAACGTTCTTCGTGTTCTTCGCGCTCTTCGTTCGTTCTTCATTTTAATCGATATTTTGGATTACGATTTCACCTTTTCTTGGAATTTGATGTTATAGAACACCATTCCTTGCTTATTTAGCCTACTCAATCATAATATTCATTCGGATCTCTTAAAATCCTCACGAATCTTATACTTGCTTAAGAAATTTATAAACTAAATTTCTTATTTTTATTTCTTCCTTTTCTTACGATTTCAACCATATGAAATCATTTCTAACTTAATCTACTTCTTATCTTCATTAAGTTATGTTTTTGAACATAAAAACTTAAAGAAAATTCAGAAGAAACTAGGGTTCGGATTACCGTTCTTCTTTAATCTCCTTCCGTCGAACAAAGCATGCATTCAAGCTAACTTTTCCTTCCTTCTTCTCCTTCTCTTCCCCCATCCGAACTCTCTCTCTTTCTCTCTCAAAGTGTAGGATTTTCAAAATCTCATTCAAATGAGATTAAGCTTCCTATTTATAGATTTTCAAGGTTAGGGGCAAAATAGTTATTTCGCCCCTAAAATCACTATTCACACCTCCTTAATATTCAAGACTTAAGGACTAAGTTAACTTAGCCCTCAAGTTTGCTTAGCCCTTAAGTTTTGTAGTTCCCGTCTTTCGGGTTTCGTCCGACAGTTTTAAAAACTGCGATTCTCGGAATCCAAATATTTTTGGATATTTCGTCTTTCCTTTACCGATTAACTTTTACGTATTCTTCGAATTTTCGAAAAACTAAAAAACACTTTTTGGCATCAAGCGTTTTCCTTCACGTTTTCCCCTATAATGTAGCTAAACAAGTGAAAAGTACATAACAATACTTTTAGTTATTTTTATTTCGTCGTTTTTGGAGAAAAACTTTTATCGGCTTACTTAACTTTTCACGATATATTATCATCAAATCTTTCGACGGAATGTCATTTCGACATACCGAACTCTCAGAAAGGCTTAGGTTATTCAAACCCTAACCCTTAGGTTTTGTCGGGTGAATAGTGCATATTTCGTCCTTTTCCCCAGAAATATTTTATTCCCGAAAAATTTTTATTTTCATCTTGAAAATTCTTACTCGTTCAATCTAGATCGTAGCCAGAATCCTCCTGATTAATAATCATTCTAGGTTATAAAACGATTAATAAACACATAGCACAAAATAGTATTAATAAAATTTCCTTTTATTAATAACTAATTCTTTAAACCTAAATTCTGGATAATCCAAAATTTTGGGTTGTTACAATAGTAGACATCAAAGGGATCAGCCCATCTTTCTATATGCACAAGATCCTGCTGGAAGATGATAGCAAACCTTTAGTGGAACAACAACGCAGATTGAACCCAATTATGAAGGAAGTGGTCAAGAAAGAGGTGTTAAGGTGGCTGGACACACGAATAATATATCTGATATCAGACATCTCTTGGGTGAGCCCGGTATAGTGTGTACCGAAGAAAGGGGGAATGACTATAGTCTCCAACAAGAATAACGAGCTAATACCGACCAGGACAGTGACGGGGTGGAGAGTCTGCATGGATTACCGCAGACTGAATAAGGCTACAAGGAAAGACCACTTTCCACTTCCATTTATTGATCAGATATTGGACATGCTAGTAGATCACGAATACTACTGCCTTCTGGATGGGTACTCAAGTTATAATCAGATTGTGATAACTCCAGAAGACCAGGAAAAGACAACTTTAACATGTCCATACATAACATTCGAGTTTAGAAGGATGTCTTTCGGGTTGTGCAATGCCCTAGCCACATTTCAGAGGTGTATGATGGCAATTTTTTCGGATATGGTGGAGCACAATATAGTAAGTTTTCATGGATGACTTCTCAGTGTTTGGAGATACGTTTGATCTGTGTTTAGAGAATTTAGTAATGGTGTTGAAGAGATGTGTCGAGACAAATTTGGTTCTGAATTGGGAAAAGTGCCATTTTATGGTACAAGAAGGGATAATATTGGGACACAAGGTTTCTAAGAAAGGATTAGAGGTGGACATGGCTAAGTTAGAGACAATTAAAAATTTCCCTCCACCAACTTCTGTTAACGGTGTTCACAGTTTTTCAGGGCATGCAGACTTCTACCGTAGATTTTTTAAGGACTTCTCGAAGATCACGAAGCCACTTTGGAGTTTATTAGAGAAGGATGTGCAATTTAAGTTTAATGAAGAATGCATGGTTGCGTTTCAACATTTAAAGAAAAAGTTAACTACATCACCAGTAATCAGAGCACCAGATTGGGACCTTCCGTTTGAATTAATATGTGATGCCAGTGACTTTGATGTGGGGGCTGTTTTGGGCCAGTGAAGGGATAAGATCTTTCATGTGATTTACTATGCAAGAAAGACCCTCACTGATGCTCAGTTAAACTACACCACCCCAAAAAAGGAACATTTAGCAGTTGTGTATGCTTTTGATAAGTTTCGTGCGTATTTGATTGGGACTAGGGTGATAGTGTACATAGATAATGCAGCAATTCGGTATTTGGTGGCAAAGAAAGATGCAAAACCTAGTTTGATAAGGTGGATACTTCTTTTGCAAGAGTTTGATTTAGAAATCAAGGATAGGAAAGGGACTGAGAATCAAGTGGTGGACCACTTATCTAGATTGGGAAATCCGTGAAGGGATGTAAATGACAGAGTTTTGATCAATGAGTCATTCCCAGATAAGCAATTATTTGCGGTGCAAGGTGAAGTGCCATGGTTCGCAGATTTTGCTAACTTCCTAGAAAGCAAGATCATCCCTTCTGACTTGACTGGGTATCACAAGAAGAAGTTTCTACATGATGTGAAGTGGTTTATATGGGATGAGTCGTACTTGTTTAAGCAGTGTTCAGATCAGATGATACGAAGGTGCATTCCTTATATCGAGACATAGGGTATTTTGCAGGATTTTCATGCATCTGTATATGGAGGTCACTATGGTGGTGAACGAACACCGGCTAGAGTTTTGCAAGCAAAATTTTACTGGTCGACAATTTTTAAAGATGCTTATAGCTTTGTTAAGAAGTGTGACAGATGTCAGAGAGTCGGGAACATATCTAAAAGGAATGAAATTCCCTTGAACACAATCCTCGAGGTAGAAATTTTCAATGTTTGGGGGATAGACTTCATGGGGCATTTCTTCTCATCATGTGGGAATTTATACATCTTATTAGTAGTCGACTACGTATCCAAGTAGGTGGAAGTGGCAGCTCTTCCAACAAATGATGCTCGGTTGGTTCTAAGGTTTTTACAAAAGAGCATTTTTACTAGGTTTGGGACTCCGAGGGCAATCATTAGTGATGAGGGCATCCACTGTTGTAATCATCAGTTCACAGCTCTATTGGCTAAGTATGGGGTGAGTCATCGAATTACTACAACTTATCACCCCCAGACTAATGGCCAAGCAGAGGTCTCAAATCGTGAAGTTAAGAGAATTCTCAAAAAGATAGCGAACCCCACAAGGAAGGACTGGTCATTGAAGCTAGACGATGTAGTATGGGCTTATAGGACCGCTTATAAGACTCCGTTGGGTATGTCACCATTTCAGCTGGTATATGGAAAGGCTTGTCACCTTCCAATGGATCTCGAACACAAGGCATATTGGGCAATAATGAAGCTGAATTTTAACTTGAAGGCTGCAGGAGAAAAACGTTTACTCCAACTTAATGAGTTGAACGAATTCAGATTGCAAGCCTACGAGAACTCCAAATTGTACAAGGAAAAGGTGAAGAGATGGCATGACCAAAAGATTTTGGAAAGGGTGTTTGAATCGGAGTAGAGAGTATTATTGTTTAATTCCAGAATTAAACTCTTCCCTGGGAAGCTCAAGTCAAGGTAGTGAGGGTCGTTTACTGTGAAGACAGTTTATCCACATGGTGTGTTCGAGATTTTTGATAAGTTCCCCGACAAGCCTTTCAAAGTCAATGGACACCGGCTTAAGTACTATTTTGGTGGTGAGGTTGACAGGCAGAAGGTCACCTCAATTCTTTCTACTACATGAATCAAACAGAGATAGTCAAGCTAACTGACTATAGATTAGCGCTCAATGGGAGGCACCCCATTATTTCTCTTCTCTCCTCATGTTTAATTCTTGATAGCATAAAATTTTTAAAACAAGTTTAGTTGGAGCTGATTGTAATATCATTTTGTTTAGGAATAGCATATAGAGAATTCTTTTGGTATATTCATTCATACATGTTATTTAGTATATATTTTGATTTAGGGGAATTGGTATATCTCATATTTTTAAATGCTTTATATGCAGGTGATTTGAAGGAGTGTCATTAGCTAGTCATTTATACTTTAAGTGCAGTTCAGTTCTTTTTAGGGTACAGGGAAGCGCGGCTGCGCATCTCAGTAGTTCAAATATGGCGCATCCACGCCCCTTACACGTTCAATAGCAGCGCGTCCGTGCCATGGAAGCGCGCCCTCGCCATCCTCGGGCATAAACTCGGCGTGCCCACGCTTGAGTCCAAATCCAGAGAGTTAAAATGTTTTAAAATCGTGCCCTTCTCAACTTCTTTCATTAGTTATCCTTATTTCAAATGTGCGCTTACCCACTCTCTTTTCAAAACTGACACCTCTATCCCTTCTTCTTCTCAAACGGTTTCATTTCCAAATCGTAACTCCTCATCCCACGATTTCTATGCAACCGGTTTTCCTTCCCAAGTTCAAACTCTTATAATATCCTCCATTCAGTTACAGAGCAATACCTAGGGTTTATTCGAGTTTGTCAAAATAGTAAGTTTGGGGGTTGTCTTCAGATACAGTACATATTATTCTTCAGTAAAAATTATCTCTTCAATTAAGGGTTTCTCCTCATCAGTTGTCGTGGCACCCAAGAGAGCACGTTCTCGCACCCCAGAATCATCATCTTTAAGCAGCCAAAGCGAGGACATAGTCAAACTCACTAAGTTCGTCAGCCTCGATGCTCAGATGGAGTACTACATGATAATGGCTAAGCTAGACCTTTGTGAAGGAGCGTGGGTTTAATCTTGGAAAGCAAGACGTAGAGTTGTGGGTAATGATTAGAGAAAGAGGCCGGGTTGGAGTGGTGTCTAGTCCTATGCTTGCCCCTATGGCTATTGTCTGTGAATTCTATGCCAACGCCAAGGAGTCTATGAGTGGGTTGTCCTTTGTTAGGGGAGTTAAAGTGGATTATCGCCCACGGGTGATTCGAGGCGTGTTCAACTTACTTGACCCACCAACTGGACTTGTAAACTGAGTAGAGGCTGCATGGTTTGAGTCCGACCTAGACATGGTTCTCACTGACTTGTGCGTACCAGGTACGCAATGGAATTACAAGCCTGGCACAAATTAGCCTAAAAATTTCCTAAGCTCAACCCTTAACGGCTACGCCAAAGCCTGTAATTTATTTATCTGTGCAAGATAGATGCCATCATCCCATCAACATGACATCCCAACAGAGCGAGCAATTATTTTGTGGGGAATAGTCACTGGAAAATATATGGACATGGGCCACCTTCTCAACCATAACATGCTACGCTACATGAGGGGGAGTACCACAGGAAGGATCCCACATGCATCGGTTGTTGCTCATTTGTGTTACAAGGTGGGAGTTGTTAATTTGGCAAATGAGCAGTTGCAGTTACCAAGCCAAGACATCACTCACGCCACGATTGCCAAGTTTGAGGATTGGGCTGGACGTGAACCACATTCGATGGGCAAAGGTTTCATTCTTCCAGCCGCATCTTCGGTGCCATCCCTGCAGCCCACTGAAGCAAAAACTTCAGCCCATGCCACTGCTGAAAATGATGATCGTCGCCTTCGAAGGTTTGAGAGAAAAGTAGATGCAATGTATGATAATTTCTCGGCATTTGCTAATGGATTAACGCAGTCACTAGCCGAGGCTTTTGCGCAGCAAGGAACTATGCTAGAATGACCTCAGTTTGGGACAGCCGTGCCGTTTACACCACCAAACTCACCACCCAGGGAGGGTTGTTATGCTTAAAATTAGGGGAGTTCTCGTAACCCTTTACCTTCATTCATTGCGGACAATGATTATTATAAGTTTGGGGGTATTGAGTATTGGGTAGTTAGTAGTATAGTATAGAGCATGTAGTTTAATTTGCATCATTTTATCTATGTTTAGTATAATTTTTGCATGATAATGTGTTTAGTTGTGTTTAGTTTAATTGTGCTGATTTTTTTTGTTTTTTCTTGCTTATTTTATGTTTTAGTTATTTGTTTGGTTGCATATCCCAAGTATCTAGTTAATGGAATTTCAGTTTAACCAATGATGAATTAGAAATTTGATGGATTCTTAAATTTGGTTGATAACATGAGTTGAGTTATAATGTTATACATGATTTAATCCATGCTTGATGTTTAGATTTTAACGGTTAGCACATAAGTGTTCATGTTTGCTTGTTGGTAAAAGAATAACTTGTTTGCTTGCTGACTATAAAATGTTATTTTTTAAGATAGGATTGTGTAGGAAGTGGACATAGACTATGAAAACACTGATAATCAAACTTTGGTAACACATGGGTATACTTGCTATAAAATAATACAAAAAAATAATAAGAGAAAAAGAGAAAAGTAGAAAAAAAATTACCCTGGCTAGTCTTGTTTCGGGGCCTCTGTTACTTGAGCAAGTACGTCCGAAGGGATTGTCTTTACACCTAGCGCCCTAAGGTCTTTTATGGTTTGAGAGTCGTTGGTTGAAAGCTCGCTAAGGGGAAACACTATTTTTCACCTAATGGAATGAGGCATTGCACAATCATGGGAAAAAGAAAATTAATCAATAAACACCGCGAGGTAGTGCGAAAATCGCCCTCGTGAGTAAAAATAAAGCAGAATAAACCCATTATTGAACCTTAGTTTGTATTGAAGTGTTGGAGTAGTTGTTATTTCATTAGTATACATAGTCTTGGTTTAAACTTCAATTTTCATTCTTAAGCAGTATAACATGTGTAGTCTTTGCCTCTGTCAAGTTTATTTGTGAACACATCACACACAAACAACATCTTTATAACGAGTTGGATTATTTGATTGTATGGTGTTATATATGTAGCTTAGTGGATACTTTGTTCTTGAATCTGGGTAATTCTCTGAGGTATACTTGATTGGAATTCTATTATGGCTGGAAATCTTGGGACTCATTTGCATCATAGTGTAGTTACATAGCATATAGTTGCATTGTTTATTTTATTTTTGTGTGCATTGCTTGAGGGCAAGCAATAGTTCAAGTTTGGGGGTATTTGATAAGTAGGTTTTATACCTATTTATTAGTTGCCAACTCACTGGAATTCTGCTCAACTCAAGTATATTTAGTATGTTTTATTTACTTTTTTGTGTTTATTTTGCAGTGTGCGTAGCTGGAACTCCTAAAGCATCCTAAGGTATGGAATGGCATGAAAATGGAAAAGGCAATACAAGGCGTGGTGGCTTATGCAAGAATGAAGTTGGCAACTAGAGTCAAGCAGATAAAAAAAGGATGGCTAGAAGAACTTGGGTGTGACCAAGTGAAGAAGAAAACAAATGAAGAAGAAGAAAGTAGCAGGAATCAACAATGAAGAAACATAACATATACATGATGGCAATGAAGATGGTAATTACCGCCATAATGCTTAGTCATGGCCTGCCCGCCAGAGGAAATACAGAGGGAGATATACCTACCGCACGGCCGCGCCCCATTATCAAAACCATAAGCACAAGCAAGAAGCACATGAATGAGAAACCTCATGGCATGGCGCCGATTCAAGCTAAAGTATCGCGTGGTCATGCCAGTCAGAATGAAGATATTAATTAATTATCAATGAAGTGAATACTTTGTGACTTATGTAGATTATGTTGAGAATGTATATGATTGAATAAATATGTATGTGTATATATATTTATTTATTATATAAGGACAAATGAAAAGGAAAGTATAGTAACCTAATTATATATATTAGGTATAAGAATTAAATAACCTAAGTGTTATATTTAGTTAAAAAAGTCAAAGTATTTAAATATTGTACTAGTGGGGTAAATAAGAGATTTATTTTTAATATCTCAACCTAGTATTACTTTTAACCTAATTAAATTAATTCTAATTGGGTTATGTAATTTAATTTATATGAGTAATTATTTAACGTCAAAAGTTAATGAACTAGTAACCCTAATTAAATAACTAGGGCAAGGTAAAATTAATGTGTTGGGCCTATGATAATTTATGTGACCCAAATAAATAAGGAAATGGCCCAAACCCTAGCCCAAATTGTGTGGATATTCTAGATGAATAAATGAGCTAATATAGCAATTAAATAAAATCAAATTTGGGTGAAAAGAAAGAGGAGTGGATGGCTAAAGAAGAGAGCACATTGGCTCAATTAATAATTCTTTCCACCTTGCAAAGCTACACACTAACTAAGATAGCCTTGTGCCCTATATTAATAGCCTAAGATTTGCAAAGATATTGCTATGATTTGAAAACATTTGGAAGAGATATTGAAGATTTGGGAGATATGTATATACATATATATGTTATATAAATAATCTTTATTAATTATAAATAGCCCCATTTTATTTGCAAATAAAAGTTTAGTCTCCATCTTCATTTCTTATTCTAGAGAGAGAGAGAGAGACCAAGAAGGGGGTAATCGAGCTTATGAAGGAAGAAGGAGAGGAGCTTTTGGTCCATGACCTTAATCTTCATAACATATTTTGGCAGGAAAAGAAAAAGATCACACAAAACAAGGTTAAAAATTGTTCTAACCTTAAAACCTAACTAGATCTATGTATTTTATTGTGATTGTTTTTCATAAAATGATGAACTTGTGTTCTTGAACCCTAGAGTACTAGATCTACATGTTTTATGTTGTTTCATGCTTAGATCTTGCCATTTTATGAGCTGATAAGCTTTAAAAAGGAAGAAGAACCAAAGTAGTTTTTAGGCTTAAAAACCTTAATTTTCAGTCCATTTTGAAGCTTTAAATATTCGAAATATACAAATTATTTTTGATATCTGTCAAAGAGGTGAGCTAGATCCATGAGTTATCTGATGAATCCAAGTGGTAGCACTCAAAAATGTTAAACGAGCAAACCGTGGCATCATTTTTAGTAAACCACTCCTTGTCAACGAAAAATCTAGAAAAACCCTTGAGCATACTGTCCAGTTTTTGTGAAGGTTGTTTTGGATACTTTAACAGCTCTAAAAATTCTGGTATTTTGTGGTTTTTTGTTATTCTAACAAGTTAGATATATTTTTTTCAAAGATGGGAATTTTTGGATGTCCAGAAGTGGAGTTATGGCTTTTACAAGAAAATGAGATTTTAAAAGTAAATTGTTATAATGCAGTGTATACAGCCCCGAAAATTGTAAAAATTTAACTGAAATAGTATATAGTAGTATGCGACTACCATATAAATGTCAGAATTTTTGGACAAAAGGATAATTTATGATAAATATTAGAGTTTTGGACTGTTTTAGCTTATTTAAAAATAGGAAACGAAATTAAAAAATTGCAACAAAATCATTTTGTCACTAAAATTTAATATACTGATATTCCCCAGAAGATATAAAAATAATAATTTGGTTTGGTATTTTTTATATCTATGATTAAGTTAAGAATAATTGGGGAAATTAGGTTATATTAAGACCTAAAACACTACAAAAAAATGGGGCTTCAGCAACAACCGATTTTCGTTGCTAAAGGTGCCAAATTTCGTTGCAAAAGGGTTTTGGCAACGACTTTACTGTCGTTACGTCTTTCGTTGCGTAATGAGTATTGCTAATTGTTCCGCAACGAACGTATTTTTTTTGTTGCCAAAAGTAAAACATTTTGCAACGAAATTTGACTTTCGTACAGAGACATCGATCATTTAGCAACAAAATGTATTGTTGCAGAATAATTAAAATTTTGTTGCTAAAAAGCCCATTTCGTTGCAAAAGCCTTCTAATTGGCAACGAAATGAACTCTTTTTCTTTCCAACGACCATGCATTTTCGTTGCAATTGACATCATTTTGCAACGACATTTTTCGTTGCAGTAAATTATGAAAATTGTTGCCTAAGCTTGCTTTCGTTGCGAAATGTAAACTTTTTAGCAACGATTTTCGTTGCTGATTATATTATTTGGCAACGACATTATGCTCAATCAGCAACGAAATTTTTTGTTGCTGATTATTTTTCAATAACAACGAAAATCGTGAATTAGCAACGACATTATATGTTGTCGTTTCTTTATATGTGCAACGAAAATTGATATGATAAAAAATATTGCCTTTTATTTTAGTATTAGCAACAATATCCTCTCCGTTGTTATTAGGTTAATTTTTTGTTGCCAAAAATTATATTTTAATGCCATTACTTAACGAAAATTTGTTGCTAAATGTATAAAAATTGTTGCTATATTAAAACTTATTCAATGCTTTAGTAACGAAATATATTACATTCTTTTTGTGTACTTGGCTGGCAAATAATGGAAAAAATACAAAAAACTAAAATATTATTAACTTAATAAAATCATTCACTACATAATCATTCATTATCTTTACAATTAACCATCTAAAACTACCACAATTCTTCAATCAAAGTATATATCTACATATATAGAGAGAGTACACTTCATAATTTTGTCCTTGTCTTGATAAGCGTAGCATGAAAATTTAATACCCAAAGATTGTAAAGACAATTCGTAGGGCACTTCTGCACATATTTAAAAATAATAGCAAAATTATAATTAGTTGAATGGGGCATTTGCATTTTTAGAAGTCTAGTGGGCTAATAAGTAAAAAGTGTCAACTTCAATGGGATAATCCTTAGTTTAGCCTCTCGATTTTGATGCACGTCTTTTAAAATTATTATATATAAATAAATTATTATTTATATGATGTCATACTGACTTGGAAGGAATAGCTTCCATAAATAAAGGCGGTGTGAATGCAATTGAATTTTGATAAAGCAGAATAACAAAATTTGATTGCAGATAACCCCAAGTTCGGGGAGCAAAATAAGAAAGTTAATGCTCTCCTAAACATGCAATGTTGCACCTATTGTGTACTCATTCTCATTTCTCAATCACACAGACAGTTCAAAAGGAAATGCAGCGAGAAATTAGACAAAGGCTTCTCGAATAACACATAAGAACAATCAAACAAAATAAAGAAGGCCAACAGACACGATACTAAAAACCATATACTGCAGCAAGTATGAGATCATTTAAAGCATAAACATGTAAAAGCAGGTGCAACTTCCTCTTTCTTAGACTCAGCAGAAGGATTCCAAATATTCTCTCGGTCTTACGCCTTTGTGAGAATATAGCGAGAATCTATTTAGTACAAGCTCGCAATTTGGGAAAATATAACAAAATCAAGTTATATAACATTACCTTATGTTATTGTCAAAGAAGCCAGCAATAATGCTCTGATTAGCAACTCCAAGTTTATGCTCAGCTGCAGCTCTATCTTGTTCTTCCATAGTTTGCACCTTATTTACAGTAGATAAAAAAAATCAATAAAACCTGAATCTGAAAATTGTATAGTAATCACCAAATGGATTCCAGAAAATTGTTGCACCCTCGTGAAGGACAAAATTGGTAGTGTTACATTTTTAACAAAGTCTAATTAAAATAAAAATATGATCTTAAAAAATATGTATTTTAATAGTGTCATTTGAATTCGTAGGGAGGGATTAAAAAGCTTTCGAATGGAGAAAGAAATTTTTATTAGTAGAAGAGAGAACAAGTGGAACCTAAAAACAATGTACATATAAAGTTCGATTTCCGATATCTACAAATCAGACACAGAAAAAATGCCCCTAAGTTCCCACAGTAGAAGCTCACAGCGTAGCAAGAAAAATGATCATATCCTATAATAATCAAGCAACTGATAAATAGCTAACCCTGAAAAGCCATGCACTTGTTCCAAATCCCACAGAATAGAAAAAGTAGCACACTTCCAAAGCAAATTAACATTCCTTATTCCCCCCAAGCAACAACTCAATGCAAGGAAAGAAAAGGTTTAAAACATATAACAATATTGTGTCTCATTTATTTTGTTAACACATAAAACATAGGATAACGCTAGGGGTCTCAAATTTTTTGGCCCAAAAAGTGTCTCAAATAATGTGTCATCATTACATTGGTTAGGTAAATCTCTTGGGATTGGTTATGCTATAACGTGTAATATCCAATGACACATCATATGAGACCCCTAGCTTTACCCTAAAACATATGTTAAAATAAAATTAGGATCCCTGGCGCCATCCACACTTCAGATACCAAGCCAGCATCAAAATCATCTATTAAAATGTAAGTGATTCACTGCTATAGTTAGAATACATCTGCTAGGTGTTTTATGAAAACCAATATTTTCTTTTCTTTGATTAGTACAAACTATTTTATTTAAAGCAACAATTCAATCCAAGGTCTAAGAACTCACAGTTTCAAATCGAAGAACAAGCACTTCCCTTTTTTGACCAATCCTATGAGCCCTAGCTTGGGCTTGCAGATCAACCTGGCAGTGTGAAAAGAGATGGATTAAGAAATAATTTTAAGGTGCCAATGGATTCACAATTTCATATGATTTGGTATTCATATACTACCTGAGGGTTCCAATCTATCAAAAATTATCACAGTATTAGTAGCTTGAAGATTAACACCAACACCTCCAGTACGAATGCTAACACCACATAAAAGCAGTGTGACTAGGTAAATTCAAAAGGACGTGAACATGCATTGAACTAGGAAAATCTACACAAGCACAACCCCTCCAGAAATAGTAATTATACATGAGTCATTGTCCACATTTCTTGCCCCAAATGCTATGTTTACAATTTTACAATGTACGGGTTTCAGACTTTGTACCTATAGTCACTTAACAGGGGTGTACCATCTTAAAAAGGATTGACAAAATGTGAATTTAGGGTCTTGATTATATGGGGACAAATCTCAGTGAAATGATTAAATAATCAAATATATCTAAGCTATTTAAAGCACCCACCGACATCGCCTTCAAGATACAAGTAGGATAACTCTGCCATTTCAAAGTTTGCAACTAAAACAAAAGCTGCAAATGCCCGTTAGCCTAATACAGGCTATAACACAGGACTATTTACCTATGATTCTTCAAAAGTATCAGTTTATCTTTGATAAGAGGAGTCAGCATCAATTTCACTCTACCAACTGTTGAAATACCTAAGCTCCAAAAAAAACTACTTTTAAACATTATATAATGAACCACATAAACAACACTTGTTACCTGAACAGAAATATAAAATATGGTGAACCAGTTTTGTTGAACTGATCAATCAGGGCTAAAGGGAAATATGAAATGAGTTATAATTATAGAATGTAGGTGATAAATGTGGCTGATCGAACACACTGAAAATAGAGTGGCAAAGAGGTCGGAACAACTAAATGCAAGAAATATAGTGGTAGAGGGGTAGTTTATCAGAGGTCTCTTGTGGTGGAAAAGATCAAGATCCTTGAATAACACTAAAATCCACAAATTTAGTTTGGAAATTGGTGACTGCATTACCCATCTGTTTGAATGGACTGTCTAATAAGTGAGTACACTCCACTGAACATACTATGAGGATTAGGTGTGTTAGGTACAATCCCATGAATGAGATAACACAATTGCAGTTCTTATGAGTTATGATCTAGGAGTAGGCTTTGACCAAGTCTAAATCTAGTCTAGTCACACTAAGAACCTTGCAGCAAACAAATTTCTGTCTCACGGAACAAATAATGATTTCCTACTTTAAGTGACTGAGACATACAAATAATAATTTTTATCTTTATAAATATTGAGAATTTGTTTAAGTTTTAAATTCTGATACTGTGAATGAATGGAAGTGACAAATGACTGGAATTTCAAACTTTGGACAACAGTCCATGAAATGGCTATAGCATTCCTCACGTGGGCACATACACACGCACATGGGCTATAATTCCATATATGACAAAGACAGACCCAACATAATATAGATATACAGATATAGATATGATTAAGTTCGTAAAAACTCCAATCTCGAATCAAAAAATTGATTAATAAGGATAGTTTTGTTATTAAAGGACCTTGTGTTTCAGCCTCCGAAGTACAAATGGCCGCAGAACTTGGTGAAGACAGTTTATGATCAGCAAATTTTCCTCCTCAGATAGTAAAGCCTAGGGATTTACAAGCATCAACAAAAAGAATTTTAGAAGTGAAATTATATACAAAGGGAGCGAATAGCACTTATATGTCAAAATAGAATATGTATAAAGCTCACTTCATCAAGTGAACTATCACCATTACTCTCAAACGGTTTGTTGAACCATTGAGAAAAATCCTCTGATGAGTTGAATATATTTGGCAACAAGAAGTTAGGCAGGGCCCATAGCTCTTCAAGATTGTTCTGCATACGAACAAATTGATAACTTAGGAAGAAGTCAACCACAAAAACATGAAGAAGTAACATTTGAAAAGTAAAATAAACAAAAATTTTAGAACCTGCAGAGGAGTTCCTGTTAGCAGCAATCTGTGAGAACTGCGATAGAGCTTCAAGTCAGCGTTCAATTTGCAAGAAGCATTCTTTATACGATGGCCTTCATCAATTATAACATAATGCCACTGTATTTTGCTTAGTTTTGGCCTATCATGCTTGTTCATCAGATACTTGTATGTTGTCAAAAGGACATTGAATTTTTGAGAAACAATTCTTTCTCTGCCATGACAAAATAATTAAAAGTTTTTAGTCCTGGTGATGCCAGGAAAAGAAAAGAAAAGAATAAAATCTACGAAGAAAGGGTCGTTTAGCAATCAGAGCACATACTTAAATAACCTTCGCCGCTCCTCCGGAGGCCCAGAATAGACAATTTTATTGATGCTTGGGGCCCAAAAGTTAATTTCTGAATCCCATCCAGGAAGAACCGAGGAAGGTACAACTACTAGAAAAGGTCCTCGATCATTTTTTTGTTTCCATTAGGCCAGGTAGACGGTGCGCTCGCCTTCGTAGGCCAGGTAGACGATGGAGCCGTGAGAGATGTTGAGGGAGGAGATTAGCGTTTGGGGGTTGGACATGTCGGTGAATTGGGAGATTTGGGGTAAGGTTTTGGCGAGTAGGAGGTTTTGGTTGGTGGAGAGGGTTTGGTTATGGATTGGGACTTAGAGTTGGGATTCAATTAGGGTTTTGAGTTGGACGATTGTGATGTTTGGGTTATCGATTGTAACTCGCTCTAACCCATCTCTGCTCCGAATTTTTATCATCATCTTGATCGATTTACTAGCGATTAACTGTACAACACATATTTGAAAATTCGCGTATATAGAGAGAGAGAAATGGAGTTTAGATAGAGAAAAGTGCAGTGTAGAATGTAGATATACTCCAATGGAAGATGATAGAGAGAGACCATAAATGGATTGTGGTTTGGGAGACCTTTTGGAATCTCTTTCTCTTACGGAACAAGAAGAAGAAAAGAATGGAGTACTATTTCACAGAAAAGGATAGTCCGTGGATGTGCTGGGTTGTTCTGGGTTGGGCTATTCTAGGAGCGTAGTCTCCCTAGTTTGACCAACTACCCGTAAATCTTGGCGGTGAGCTTTCAATTTTTATAAATAAAAAAATTAATTAATTTAAGAATAATTTTTATAAAAAAAACTTTATTTTTTTTTTAAAAAAAGCTTTAATTTTATTTTAAAAAATTATTTTTAAACGAATATTTTTTAAAAAATAAAAACTTCAACGACTTCCGTTGGGAGTAAAGGCTCTCACATCTAATTTGGGAAAAACTATTGAACGTCATTTGAATTGGCGTTGAATTTTTGGATTTTTTTTGGCTAAAAATCAGAAAAGCAACCAACGCCACTTTAAAAAAATATTTTTTTATAAAAATGAATTTAAAAAAATTATCCTAATTTTTTAAAACAATTTTATTTTTTAAAGAAATTTGAAAAAATTAAATGTGATCTAATGCCAAACTAACCTAAGATTGTAACTTTTTTAAATTTTTTTTATAAAGAAAATTTATAAAAAAGAAGAGTAAGATGTAACATCACTTTAACTGACGTTGGAATCTTTTTTTTTTTTTAATTTCTTTGATCTCTTGTTCTTATTTACAAACATCAATATTTTTTTATGTTTATTCTCTGTCATCGGCGTTGGAAATGAAGGAGTATATAAGACTTCAGCTATAAAAAAATAAAAATAAAAATTCTAACGCCAATTAAAGTGACGTTGCATCTTACTCTTCTTTTTTATAAATTCATTTTTTTAAAAAATAAATAAATAAAATATGGATAAAATTGATATTACATTAATAAAACAAGTAACACTCACATAACATATTATTTTTAATAAAAACTTATTTTATTAAATAATAATCCTTACATCATAATTTACACGACTATTCAATTTTTCCATCTTGTCACAATAACTATTGCATTCAACCCGGGCTTCATTAGAAACGAGTCTTCATCATTCTTGTTTTTCGTCTCCAATTTCTCAAAAAAATCTATAAAATCCTATTACAATCTATTTTTCAAAAAATAGAAACATTGATCAGCAGTCAATGGGAGGTATATAGGAGGGAGATAGAATTTACATCAGAATATTAGAAAGGCGAGGTACACAGACCCCATTTATGAAAACCACATTCATTCAAACATCCATTAAAATTAAATCAAATCGCATTGGTCAATGGTCCATAATCATCTCCTTTATTATCATACATATCACCATATGCATAAATAAAATATTTATGCCATTAAAATAAATATTCAATATATATATATATATATATATATATGATAATCATCCGTAGCAAACGTTTGCTACGGACACTGTTCAGCAAACAAGCTCCCATCCGTTGATCTAGACATTTAATGGCTTAGATTGGTCAAAAATTCCACCTGCCGCTACAGCTTGTAGCGGTAGTCCCTTTTCCATTTTGCCTTTAGCCTTTTTACATTACTGCCCCTTCCATTTAATACATGTCTGCCGCACAAATACTGTAGTAGTAGTGAGTCTCAAATATATGGGTATAATGTAAAGATAAGTTTATATTTATGTATACATAATGTTAAAATAAAAGATAATGTAAAGATAAATAATGTAAAAATAAAAGATAAAAATAAGATAAGTTTGAATAAAAGATAAATTTAAATTTATTTTATTATAAAAGATAAATTTATTTTATTATAAAAGATAAATTTATGTTTTTATAATAAAAGATAAATTTATTTTATTGTAAAAGATAAATTTATCTTAGTATAAAAGATAAATTTATCTTTTATTCAAACTTATCTTATTTTTTATATTATGTATTTATAAAAATAAATTTATCTTTTATTCAGACTTATCTTATCATTATCTTTTATTTTTACATTATTTATCTTTACATTATCTTTTATTTTTACATTATGTATACATAAATATAAACTTATCTTTACATTATAGCCATATGGTCGAGACCCAATAATCGCTTCGCCATAAATTTGTAGCGTATGGCAGCATGCATTAAATGGTAGGGGCAATAATGTAAAAAGGCTAAAGGCAAAATGAAAAAGGGACTGTGCCACAAGTCGAAGCTATAGTGGAATTTTTTGACCAATCTAAGCCATTAAATGTCTAGATCAACGGATGTGAGCTTGTTTGCTGAATAGTGTCCATAGCAAACGTTTACTACAGATGATTACCTTATATATATATATATATATATATATATATATATATATATATATATCATTTAATGGGAAATTCTAGTTAGCATAAACCTTTTTATTAAAATCCAATTTCTAATAAAAAAAAACTCCTTTATTTTAATTTATAATTTTCAAAAAAAACTGGACAAAAAACCTATCAACAGACCCTCAAGCACCAAGCTTCAAGGGAGGGAGCGATGTGGCTCTTGCCAAGTGTCGCGACTCATAAGGAGAGCGTCGCGGCTTTGAGGCTTTTGTCCGTTCCGATTTTGGTTTTTCATATTGCGATTTTACTTTTTTATTTCATAAATCATGATTTTATACTATCAATTATGCCCAACTAAATTGTTCTAAACACATATCAACATATATAACAAATCAAAAAAATTAATAATTCACATAAGGATGTCTGTGATGTCACTATTGGTTTGTAGAAGCAAGACATACATACTATTGAATTGTAAATAGAAGTGGAAACATTGCATAAATCGAATTTAATGTTTTCTACAGTCCCGTGAATCACCTTATGTAATATTATTAATTGAGGAATGATAAAAGATTATACCTTTGAAGATGATCAACCCTTTGATGTGTTCTTCAAACTTGAATCCCTTTTCACCTTCGTGATCTCTCCAATCCTCGAATTCAACGTTCACTATAATAGTGTGCAACGCCCAAGAGGTGATCCACGAAGAGTATTTGATTGAAGATGTGAATTTAGATTCTACTAGATCTTAGGTGGCTAGCCATAATTCTCTTTATCCTAACTACTTAGGGTTTTGAGAATGCTTGCAAGAAAGTTGCAAGTAGCAAGGGTTGCATTAGTCTATCCCACAATAAGACTCCTCTTATTTAAAGACTAACCATATCTCCTAAATCTTTTAGGAGTTGGGGTTTTTAAATTAATTCCCAAGGAACTAAATATTATTAATAATAAATAATAAGACTCCTCTTATTAATTTATAATTAGTATTCCTCCATATACTAAATTATAAATATTAAGTTATTTAATTTATTCCATCAATAAATTAAATACACTTAATTTATTAGTCAAACACTTCTAAAATCATATTACTCTCTTTTATGGTGTGACCCTCTAGGTTCAATATTAAGTCGGTAGTAGAATAAATAAATAAGAAATGTTCCACTATTATTTATAATGAATTAAACTTCTTTAATTCAAATATAAATAAATAATATTTGGTCTACATCATGTGGGACACCTTATAAATAATGTATCATGACTATCCAGATAATATGAATTCAAAATTTTAATATATGGATTATCACAAAGAATATAAAGAACATATTATGTGAATAGTTATCGTACAATTCAATCATTCTACCATACAATGTCCCAATCAAATATAAAACATGAAATTACTGTCAAGATTTATTTATTTGATTATGTAGTGCCCTAAAATTAGGGTCCCTTGAACCTCAGACCTAGTGTGTCACGATACATCATCTTCATACATATTATATAACTAACACATAATATATAAAATACATTGTTCATTACACAATGGTTTTACAGTATTTCCCCAAGGGTCTAACAACCTTAAATTAATACATATCTTTAATAACTCAAAAGGTTTACATAATCGACCCATATAAGATAACATAATGGATAACATCGCATATTATAATCCACTCTTGAACTTTTCCCCTTGTCTTTGTCCTTCCTGAAGCACTCGGGCTTAACTAAAATATTATCATTATATAGAAAGGGTAAACAACTACTTTGCTCAACAAGTTTAAATACAATAATGATATGTCATGATTGGAAAAAAGAATATATCTTATGAATTTTTCGACAATATATAATAATTCTGAATGAATGAGAATCAAGTTTCAATAAATGAATAACTAAATCAATAATGTTGAGTGACCAACAATGACCATGAACAAATATTTTGGTAATCAAGCTGATCAACCTTTCATACCTGATGAACATATGAAACTTACTCTAAATTCAAATAATAATAATCTTAGATATGGAATAATTATCAATAATTAATCCACTGAAATGTTTGAAACATAATAACACGAGTTTGAGTTAGGAAACTTGCCTCTTTTGGTGATTAGTGCTACGCACTCTAATTTAATCTCTTATGAAAGACCTATCATTAATAAGATTGATCTATGAATCAGCATATCATATCATACCTCATAATACTACTACTTTATAAATAAATTATCTAACATATAGTCACATAATCAAATATTAGATAACACCTTAAACCCTCTGTAATATTTTTATCCTTTGATAATATTGCTATCACTAAATCATCATCTTAAACTTCCGCCTCATATTATTAATCAATTAATAATATTTTATTCACTTCTTAATATTATTAACCATTTAATAATATTTTATTCACTTTCTAATATTATTAACTAGTTAATAATATCTCGATACTTACAAATATTATTAATTATTTAATAATATTCTAATCACACTTTCATATTATTAATCGTTTAATAATATTCATATCATTTACTAATATTATTAATCATTTAATAATATTCAAATTATTTACCAATATTATTAATCATTTAATAATATTTTAATTATTTAAAAATATTATTAATCATTTAATAATATCCTAATCATTTACTAATACTATTAATTATTTAATAATATTTTAATAAATTAATAATATTTTAATAAATTAATAATATTTTAATCAATTATTATTAATTATTTAATCTAATATTATTAGTGATTAATAATATTTTAATCTAATATTATTAATCATATATTAATATTTTAATCATTTATTAAACTTATAAACAAATTAATTTAATTTTTGATCTCTTACTATTTAATTTATTTAACAAACATAACATACCATTCACCTAACATTTTATCAAAAATGACCAAATTACCCTTATATGGTCTTAATATATCATACTAGCGATCATTAGTCAATAAAATCATATTAACAAATTTCACTACAAAAAAATGGGCCTTTAACAACGATTTTTCAGGCAACGATTTTATAAGTCGTTGCTAAAAGTATATGTTTAGCAACGAAAATTGTCCTTCGTTGCAGATTGTGTCAGACTTTCACTTTTTGCAACAAAATTCATATATCGTTGCAAAATTTCGTTGCTAATTCATTGGCGAGAAAAAATTTCGTTAGAAATTCGTTGCAAAATTTTCGCCCACTTACTTTTCCGCCATCATGGTAGCGGAAATTTTTTGTTGCTAAAATGGGGCTTTATAACGATTTTTGTGCAACGACTTTTATAAGTCGTTGCTAAAAGTAGTATGTTTAGCAACGAAACTTGTCATTCGTTCTTGATTGTATCAAAGCTTTCACTTTTTGCAACGAAATTCATAAGTAGTTGCAAAATTTGGAAATAAAATTAGATTAGAAATTAGATTTTAAAAATTTCTAACCACTTGATTTCTCCTTATCGTAAGTAACAGCGAAATTTTTTTTGTTGCTATATTTTGTTGCCTAATATGGACCACATTCATTGGCAACAATTTTTATTTTCGTTGCATATTTTATACAACCTTTTGCAACAACTATTAAAATGTTGCCTTAAATTAAGATAATAATAATAATAATAGTTCTAATAATAATAATAATAATAACAATAACGGTAATAATAATAATAATAATAATAAATAATAATAATAGTACTAATAATAATAATAACAATAATAATAATAATAATAATAATAATAATAATAATGATCATAATAATAATAATAGTACTAATAATAATAATAATAATAATAATAATAATAATAATAATAATAATAATAATAATAATAATAATAATAATAATAATCAAAATAATAATAGTACTAATAATAATAATAATAACAATAATAATAATAATAATAATAGTAGTAGTACTACTACTAATAATAATAATAATAATAATAATAATAATAATAATAATAATCAAAATAATAATAGTACTAATAATAATAATAATAATAATAGTAATAATAATAATAATAATAATAATAATAATAATAATAATAATAATAATAATAATAATAATAGTAATAATAATAATAATAATAATAACAATAATAATAATAATAATAATAATAATAATAATAAGACTAATAATAATAATAATAATAATAATAATAATAATAATAATAATAATAATAACAATAATATTAATAATAATAATAATAATAGTACTAATACTAATACTAATACTAATAATAATAACAAATTCATAATAATAATAGTACTAATAATAATAATAATAATAATAATAATAGTAGTAGTAGTAGTAGTAGTAGTAGTAGTAGTAGTAGTAGTAGTACTACTACTACTACTACTACTAATAATAATAATAATAAATACTAATCCTTGCAAAATAATAGAAACTAAGCCTAGGTGCTCTGGGTGGTCATTTGGATCATTAAACTAAATATATATAAAGTAACTACGAATATTTTTTATATATAAATATATATATGTAAACAAATATTCAAATAAATATTTATAAATTTATCTCTAAATATTCATATAAATATTTATAACAAATATTCATATCTAAATTTTATAAATTTTAGATGAAATATTTATAAATTTATAAATAAATATTTGCTTATAAATTTTAAAGATAAAATTATATGAATATTTATTTATAAATATAAATATAAACAAATATATATATATATATATATGCTATATATTAAAATATTCATAGTTACGTTATATAAATATTCATAGTTAATTTATATATATTTAGTTTAATGTGGAGATTTAAGATGGGTATATATATATATATATATATATATATATGGTAATAAAATTTATCTAATACACATAAAATATAACATAAGAAACAAAAATATCACAACAATGTTTCGAACCTAAGACCTATGGGTTATCGGGCCACTAAGCTACCACTGAGCCATTCTAATTTATTAGTTAAGTAAACAAATCTCAACATTAAAGTAATTTTAATATGAAATATTTATAAATTTTAAAGATAAATTTATATGAATATTTGTTTATAAATATTTATATGAATATTTAGAGATAAATTTATTATATATATATGGTAATAGAATTTATCTAATACACAAAAAATATAACATAAGAAGCTAAAATATCACAACTAGGTTTCAAACCTAAGACCTATGAGTTATTGGGCCATTAAGCTACCATTGAGCCATTCTAATTTATTAGTTAACTACACTACCGCCATAACTATTAGCGATAGACACTGTAGCACATGAGCACATGAGCAAATGAGGGGCAAATGAGTAATTTCTCATGTCGCTACAGCTTGTAACGGCAGGGGAAAATCTATTTCAATCTGTGTCATCCAATGTTGCGATCAATAGTATAGATTATGGTTGTTGAAATAGTACTCGTGACAATCGATTGCCAAATATGTTAGTTTCGGTCCTCCGACCCAAATAAACCCAACTTCATCATACCTGATTATTATATCTATGCTTCTCAATGTTTCCTATTTCAGATAGAAGTGGGATATACTTACAAGTACTCTCTCACTCCTAGAATGAAAGTGATGATTGATTTTATGCGAATTTTAAAAAAAATGTCAAATGATAAAATTATTCATATTTAAATTCTCATCTAATTGCATATTTTTCTATACATGACTAGTGATATTATATAAATATTTATCAATAATAAAAATATAACATTTAATACTAATGATATTACGCATAAATTATTATAAAAAAAATAGATTATTTAGTATAAGTAAATATTTAACTTGAGATTACATAAAATAATAAGAACTTTTATTCTTAGACGGAGGGAGTAACTTAAATCATGAATATATTTTTAAGTCCAAAAATAAAACATAAAAAGAAGAATAGTAATGGTATACCCCTAGCTATTCCTAGTTCTCCTTTTACCTTTTTTCCAAATATATTATAAAATTAAATTAGAATACTATCAGTTCTAAGAGAAAACATAAAAGATAAAGTAAAATTTATTATGTTTTATGAACTAAAACAAAATAAAGTTATTTAAAATGACTTATAAGTCATTCCATTTCAAGATTTGACGATAATATGCAGTGAAAAGTTATATTAGCCGGTACAAGTTTTTCTAAAAAAACGTGCAGAAATCTGACGAAATAAAAACTACAAAAAAAATTGTTCTGTACTTTTTAATCGTTTAACTATGTTTTGGAAATATATTACGAAAAATACTGTAGATAGTCGAAATTTCGCATTCCTATTACTAACTATGCAGGAGGGAGATCATCAAACCGGTCCCCGGAGACAAACCCGGAAAATCATCAGACCAAACCCCCAAAGACAACCTCGTGGGACATCAAATCAACTTCTGAGACAACCTTGAGGACATACAGGAGTCAGCAACTGTTAAACCCCAAGGAAAACCCTGAGAAAAGATAGTTGCAACACATCAAGCCCGAAAATCAATTCGGAAGGGCAAAAGAGTGTAAATATATATGTTTATTTCAATATATTTTTTATACAGGTTGTTTATGTGATATCATATGAGCCTAGGAGCAATGTGGTCTAAGATCCAGCTGACGGATCTAGATCGGGTTCCCATAATGGACCGTTTTAAGTTTTACAGCTAGCCTTCAAGTTTTGTAATTGTAAATATAGGACGTTAAAACTGTTAATTCGGATTTAAGGTTCCCATAATTGTGAAAATCTTATGTGTAGTGATCGAGCATACTTTGATTGCTTTCATGTCCATAAGGAGCCCGACACTTATATATATATATATATATATATATATATATATTATGTTGAAGATGCTTCATATCCAAAGAATAAAATCAAAATAAGTCAAATACGAAATAAATGGAAGTATCAAAGGCCTCAATTATTATGTGAGCATAAGGGTTTGAAAACCTATTTTCAAAACATCATTATATATGTCTTGTATTAAAATTGAAATTTTATACAAGTCAAACCCTTTGTATATAGGTGCAAAAGAGGCATAGCACTACTTCTAAATAAAGCACTTAGGCCTAATTAAATGCAATGCACACGCACACATACACATAAATTAGGGAATAAAAAGCGCGGTAGCAGTGATTCAAAGGTGTCGGGGGGTGCCTAACACCTTCATACCGCTTAATCAAGCCCCCGAACTCTATGAATCTCAGTTTCCAAGACCAATTAAATAGATTTTAATATTGGGCAATATTGCAAATTCTTTCAAAACTCGGTTGAGTTGGTACAACGATTTAACTCATACCAACTGGTGACTCTGTCTAATTTAGACCATTAAAACCAAATCTTTTCAAATCGTCGACATTATATATCGGCCTTTTTCCTGAAACCTCACCCTTCAGATCAAATCAAATCACATAGAAAACATAAAGGGTAAGAAACATATAGGAAAATGGAGATATAAAAAAATTATGGCGTCCACAACTGGCGACTTTGCTGGGGATGGCAAAAGGCTTAAGCCACATTTCAATCATTTTGATTCCCTTCTTTGTAAATGTGTGTGAATTGACGTCTTTACATTGAATGGATGTGAATGTCTCTTTACCACGCTTTATATTAGTGCTTCACACAATGTCATCATTTTGCATGCGGTGAGATGCGATGAATGTATGTTGTGTGATTTCTCCACCAGGAGGCAAACCTGTCAGTCACTGATTACTGGACTCCAGCGGCGATTAAGTCCAAGTGAGGCTTAGGAAAGGTACCACTCAAATCCGCTCCATTTGAAAGATCGGATTAACTTCCCATTTAGTAGATTGCGATGATATGGGAACTTCAATGCTGAAAAGCCCGTGAGAGTAACCTAAGATAGGTTAGCCTCTGATAAAGCATATTGTTCGGGTTTATAAAGACTAAACTACCTACTCTTACTGTAGGAAAGATTGGTCGCATTACCAGATCCAAGTCTAAAAAGGAAAAAAACCTATTCATCAACATGGAAGAAAGTACCCAGCAGGGGTCAGGTTTTGTGTCTCGAGAAGAATTTGAGGTACTCAAAAATCAGATAACATAATTGGCTGTCTTCTAAAAAGAACATAGCAAAGGTATTTAGGGTAAACAAATACGTACTCAACTAGAGTCCTTCAAACAAGGTGGCAGTCAGGGTACTGACAAGAAAAAGGAAGCTAAGATTCCAGAACCTCAAAACAATGAGAAAACCAATAAAACCCCTGAAATTATCAATCTCAAAGAAGTTCGAGATAGTGATGATATCCGGAAGAAAATCCAGCAAATGGAAGAAACAATCCGGTCAATCAAAGGGACTTGAGCATGTGGGAGTGTTAAATACTCAGACCTCTACATCTTTTCAGGGGCCTGGTACCCAGACAAATTTAAAATTCTGAATTTTGAAAAATATGACGGATTTCTCCAATGAACTCTTTCAAATGAGTGAATTCTGAACTCTTTCAATGGAGAAATCGGATCCTATGTAGAGGATGAAAAGCTGATAATGCAACTATTTTAGAAAAATCTAACTGGAGATACCAAAGCCTGGTATGCCCGAATGGACAATTCTAAAATCCATAGCTGGGAAGAGTTATCCCATGCCTTCCTAAATCAATACAGCTTCCAGTCACAAATGACTCTAGACAGATATCAAATTACCAAAGTTAAAAAGTAGAATACCGAGTCATTTAGAGAATATGGCCAAAGATGGAGATGTCTGTAGGCTCAAGTTATCCCATACATAACAGAAATTGAGATGGTAATTACCTTCATCGACATATAAGAAGCTCCGTTCTATGAGAGAGTCCTAGCAGGCATAGGAAAACCATTCTCAGAAATGATCAAAACATAGAGAAATGGCTAAGATGGGGTTAAAGTCTGGAAAGATTAAAGACCTTATTGCCTTAAAAGTCGTGCCTGAGCACATTTAGGCTGGAAATTATGGGAACAATCCTCGAAGAGTTCAAATAAAGAAAGAAGAGGATGTATCCTTTGTACTACAAGGTCAAATTTAGGGGGGCAATCAAAACAAAAACCTACCCATGCAAAGAATGAATTATTCCCCTTTCTAAACATTTATACAATCCTCAAATCTTCCATTCCAAAGAACTGGAGAAGCCAAACAGCAAAGGACATTCACGACCTTAAGGGACTCACTTGAGAATATTCTCAAGCTTTTGACAGCTCAGAAGAAAATTGCTCAACTTCTTCCACCAACCAATTCAAATGGAAAGAATTTTGACCCATAAAAGAAATGTGCTTACCATTATAATTCTCCAGGCCTTGACACCAAAGAATATTGGTCTTTGAAGCACAAAATCCTAGACCTGATAGATAGTGGTGGGATCGTGATGACAAAACCAGAGCAGCAACATGTTTAGGATAACTGATGAGTGGGTTTCATACATACGAAATGATATTTTTTTGGACATCAACGGTTGTTAATCCGTAAGTTTCAGTATTGTTTTATGTGTGTGTGTTGTGTTTGTGTGCATGTTCAGTTTTTGTTGGCTTAAGGCAATGTTTGATTAGCAAAGGCAGCAGAAAGCAGCAAAATCAATGAAAGCACATAGTCATAGCCCTTCAAAGTGAAGTGGCATTTAATGTAAAGTATCCGCCGGAAATGTGGTCCACATCATCAAGATATACTTGGCCGCGGCACGGGGGGTTCCCATGATTAAAATGATATGTTTGGTAAGATGTTTATGATGTATAAGATGAACATGTTATTTATGTGCTACGTGATGCATGAAAACTGTTAGATCTTATTGAGTTGTCGAGCTCATTCTTACAAACTAACCATTTTGCAGGTCAGGGATTCAAGGTAATGATACGTGTTAATTGAATGATAGAGATCAATAGCATTTCAAGAAGATAATTTATTTTAGATGAGAAATGTATTTGATGCTTTTGATGTACCAAAATTGCGGGGTTGTAAAGTTGAGTTATCTGATGTATAATGGATACTGAGTTTGGATGTAAGTTTTTATGCAAGATTTTATATATAACTCTGATGAAGCGAATCATAGAACAAGCATGATTCGAAGATATATAAGATATAAAGGTTGTTATTCAGGGAATTACAGAAAGAAGATATAAAAGTTAGAAATTATTCTGTATTTTTATTAAGTTTAACATCAGATAAGATGTAAAGTTAGAATAAAGATGTATTATTAAGGACCAAGGTTAAGAGTTGAATTGTTCATAATTTTGGGGTCGTTACAAATATAGTTCCTATGCTTAAACCCGGAGGGAAGGTATGAGTATACGTGGATTACAAGTATTTGAAAAAATTTTATCCCAAGGTCAACTTCCCGGTACCTTTCATCCACATACTGATAGAAAACAAGGCGCAGTATGGCATAAACTCTTTTGTCAACATTTTCGCTGAGTAACACCAAATCATGGTTGCCAAAGAAGATAGAGAGAAAATAGCCTTTATCACTTCCTAGGGAACGTTCTACTATAGACGTTTGTCTTTCAGCCTTATCAACACTGGGGCTACCTATCGACGAGCCATGATGCCCTTTTTCCATGACATGATGCATAAAGAGATAGAGATTTATGTGGATGATATCATCGTTAAGTCTAGAAAGGAAGATGACCACGCTGACCATCTCAGAAAGATATTCAATCGGCTTCGCAAATACAACTTGAATCTAAATCCAGCCAAGTGTGCCTTCAGTGTCAAATCTGGCAAATTATTGGGAATCCTGGTAAGCAAAACGGGCATTGAGCTGGATCTTGCCAAGATTAAAGTCATCACTGGGATGCCGATACCCTAAACATAAAAAGAGATACGGGGATTCCTCGAGAGAATCAATTCATAAGTAGATTCATCTCCCAACTCACTATAACTTGTGAGCCCATCTTCAAGCTATTGAGGAAAAATTATTCCAGAAAATGGAGTGAAAAATGTCAAAAAGTCTTCATATCCATCAAAAAGTAACTGGTGAAAGCTCCTGTTTTAATACCACCAAGAGACAAAGTTCCCTTGATCATGTACATATCAGTCAATGTTAATGTTATGAGTTGTATGCTGGGATAGAAAGATTATAGAGGCAATGAAAGAGCTTTCTATTACCTCAGCAAGAGATTCAGCAGCGGTGAACAGAAGTAAACCTTGATTGAAAAGACCTGTTGTGCTTTAGCGTGGGCCGCCATGAGATTACAACATTATCTCCATGGTAACATTGTGAGGGCCACGAATCCAAGGTCCCGAATCACCGCGGATCCGGTTCGATCATTCTATCACTATTACTATATTTTTGTGCAAGATACAAACATAGATTGTTTATACATTAAACTTACACTTAATTCCCCGAGGTCGAGTAACCTTAACTTAATACACAATACATAACTTATTTAAATTACAATAACATTAATATATAATACTTATTACAACTCTAATCGCTCACATTAACTTTAAGCTGGAACTATCATTAACTTTTCCTTGTATCCGACGTATTCTCCTTAATCTGTAATGTTTATCATGATATAGCAAGGGTGAGAATAAAAGTTGCCCAGCAAGTTTAAGTTCAATAATTTAACGATATATCATGATTGAAAGAATCTGAATAATAAGCTGGCTATAATTCAACAATATAATTGTGAACTAGCAGGAGAAAACTTTTGACTGAACAAGTATATAACATGAACAAATATATTTGGACCAAATGGTAATGAAGGTGATCAGCCTTTCATACCTGACTTATACATGCAATATGTACAGAGTACAATTCTACAATGTTAATCAACAATGATTATCCATAAGCATATCAGAATAAAACAACTCTTAGTAGATTTAAGTAAAAACAAACTTTCTCGAGCAATTGATTACGCCACGCATAATTTATATCTCTTTATCAAGAAGACCTAATATTATTAATATAGATCTCCAATAGTAGAATAATATCATCACAATATAATACTATAATATATATATATATATATATATATATATATATATATATATATATATATATATATATATATATATATATATATAATAACCTAACCACATAACACGTAACCCTATCACCTATAACACAATAAGACTCGGTATCAAGTCAAACTATTGCAGTCTGAGTTGAACCCGACACAAAACTGACATCCCGAAGGTCTAGTCGGACAAATCTCGATTTTAAGTTCAATTAAACTCTATCTAAACACTTAACCATTATCTACTATAATTTATTAATAGTCGAAATATTTTTCGTAAGCTCGTAATAACTTTTATATAATTATTACTATTTATCATGAATTTTAAATCATTAAAATCGTATTTAAATGAATTAAATACCACATAATTCTTTTATCATTAATATCTATTTATTATCAAATATTAATGAAATACATGTCATAATATTATAATATATTTATAATATTACAAAGTATTTTAATACCTTAAAATCATTTTTATATGATTTTTAAACGAATTAAATTCATTATCCGGTAATTACTATTAAAATTAAAATATTAATATTTTCATGACGAAACGTCAAAAGTTGTATTTATAACTTAAAATATTTTTATAATACTTATATCATTTTTATATGATTTATAAAACATTAATTCTATTTTCCCACAATTTATTTAATATATTTAGTAAATAAATTAACTATCATTAATATTTATTAATTAATGAAATTTCTCACAAAATATTAAAAGTCACTAAAAATAACTTAAAATATTTTCTTTTACCATAATATGATTTTTCATTTATTAAAATCATTCTTAAATAATTTATTTAATATTATAATTAAATAAATTAAATACCATTTATATTCCAAATATTAAATATTTATGAAATATACTCAAAATAATAAAAAACTATTTTTCAGACTTTTAAAATAATATTTCAGAATTTATTATGTATTTTTAATAATTAAAAATTATTTTTTTCTATTTATTTAATTAAAATAATTATGTTTCGTAATTAAGTGTCGCTAAAGGTACCATAGGCGACAAAACTGCCGCTAATGGTGTTCTTGGGCTGTTCTTCAACAAACCCAGAACACCATGTCAGTGTTCGAGATACACACTTTGATCGGTTATAACTTCTTGTCTAACATGTTTTTGGGATATCTCCAGCATGGAATATGTAGTATTAATGTAATAAAACAACTACCAACTAAGTTCGTGGCCATACGACACGAAATCAGAGAGATCAAAGCCTCTCAATCTTCTGACAATGCTGTTCTTGAGTTTCTGGGTTGCCCAAAAACTCAAGCAGTGTCGAGGGTCTACTTTTGAACCTTGATTGATCTGGTTTCAGGTCATGTTCTAAGTGTTTGTATGATACAGAATGATTGTACATAGGTCATAGTACAAGTTTATAACACTATTACACTCAAACAACACAACAGTTGAGAGATCAATGCCGGTTAATGTGATGTCAGGAGCTATTCTTTACGATTTCTGGGTTTTTCAGATTTCCTCAAGAGCAGTCGGTCAACGATACTTTGACCAAGGTTATTTATGAATCTGATAAAGATATAGGTGATCTAAGGACACACTTGTGTAGTCCTTATGTCATACTACAACAAAAAAACAGTAACATGGCCTAAACACCAACACACAGCAAGATCAGAAGGCTAGAATTTCTTGTCAGACCGTTTCTGGAATTCTGGGCTGCCCAGAATTTGTTTTCTGTGAACAGTCAACGACATTTGACTATCTATATCTTTCACTCTACACGTGATCTGGACTTGATACAAGTATCAGATCAAAGACCATACAACATACTACAAGTACAAAAGCTTAAAACACAAAAACAGTTAACAGAGAAGAATCTAGAGGCTCTGACTTTCGGTTGTCAGGCTACTTTTTTCCAATTTTCCATATTTGACAAAATGCTAGATTCGAGGACTTTGATGTTATGGATCTGGGATTTAACAACCCAGATCACTAAAAGACACCTTATTACATAACTTTAACCAAACAAAAACAACATTTAACATCAAATAATCAGATTTTTAAGATTAGGGTTTTTATACCTTTAAAACATTGATCTTTGATTTCTGATCATTGAATCTGATATTGGAAAGCTATAAACTGAACTTGGCTTATCTTTTCTCTGTCTCTCTCACTCTACATTTCAGATTTCTAGAGAGAGAAAGTGTGGGAGAAAAATGAAAATGAAAGTATGCATTTTCTCTTTCTTAATCTATATAAATGATATGATTCAATGTTTCTAGCAATCTAAATGGCTGATTTTGGACACATAGCTATGGCTAATACTAGGTTTAGTTCAACCACTCCAATATTAGCAAGATTTGCAAGCAACATCCAATAATGCACTAAAGGGCAAAATAGTCTTTTCATAATTAATTTTAATGGCATTCTAGTAAATAGCCAACCCCTTAATATTTGGGTTAGGGTTTAGGGTTTGAACCCTCAAGTTTAGCAATTTAATTTTCTAAAATTTCTAATTTAGGTTTTAAAAATAGAAATTTAATATTTCTAAATTATAATTAGGATTTTCTAATTATATTAAAATTTCTTAATCATAATTTAAATCTTGCTAATTAGGATTAGTATTTCCTAATTAAAATTTCTAATTAAGCAATTAGGGTCAAAATGGTCATTAGGGTTTATAACCCACGAATTAGGGTTTTTAATAGAAAAATAATTTTCTAATTTAGAAATTAGATTCCGTAATTAGATTAGGGTTTTCTAATTACTTATAACTTTAAAATTAGGATTAAAATTTCCTAATTAACATTAAAATTATTTATTTAACACTTAGGTTTTGCCTAATTATAAATTAGGGTTCTTAAACCAGAAATTAGGGTTTCAAATTTTGAAATTAGGGTTTTCTAACTTATTTGTTAAGATTAACCCTAATTAATCTTATAATTATTTACACTTACGTCATTAAGTTCCCAATTTAGGCTTTCATACACCGAATTAGGGTTTCGGATTCCCGGAACTGAAGTTAGGGTTTTCAGAACCGGTTTCTAGGGTTTCTTGTTAATCGCTAGGGTTTTCTAACCGAACGTTGACGTTCTTAATATATACTTAGGTTTTGTCACAGATATCGTTTATCTGGTCAACCCTTGACCCATAACCACATACTGTACACATATACAGAGAACATATTCACGTATTCCCTTAATCCTGAATAATTCACCTAAATCCTTCACAGAATTTTGAAATCCTCAAAATTCCATCTTAAAAATATCAAACGCATACACTTATTTTCTGTCTAGGTTCTAATATTGAACCTTAAATAAATTAACTAAAATTTTAAAAATTTTCTAAATTCTCGGGTTGTCACACACACGACCGATCTCATATCCTGCATGGATCCTCTCTCAAGTACATATTCAAGAAACCCATGTTAAATTATCAATTGTCAAATGGCAATTGATCCTTTAACAATTTGACATCATTTACGTGACCCAAAAGTCCATCAAAGGTCAAGGAATTATAGATCAATTGGCCAAAGCACCGTCAGAGAATTTCGAACCCTTGGAAACTTATTTCCTAGATGAAAGGATAATGATAATTCAATAAAACCATCGAAAAGATACATGCCAATTCTGGAAACTGTACTTCAACGGGGCTGTAAACATAAGAAGGTGCGGGAGCAGGAGCAGTTCTTGTATTTATCATGGGAGAATAGTATCCCATGTCCATTAAACTGTAGTTTATCAACACCAACAACACAACCGAGTATGAAGGTTGTATAATGGGATTAAAACTAGCCTAATCCATGGGTATCCAACGGTTATCAGTCTTTGGAGTTTTCAAGTTGGTCATCAAGAAAACCACCGGGGCATATCACACCAAAGAATTGCATTTGTTGCCATACCATCGGCAGCTCATCAAGATGGATTTGGAGTTCGAAGAAATAGTCTTCATCCTAATATCAAACTTGCAAGCTAGAAGGCACCAGCTTATGGGAATTACATTGGAGAAGTATCAGATGAACTGACTCCCATCAGAAAGTCTTGGTATCAAAATATAAAAGAATATCTCTGAGCTAGATCTTCGCCCGCTAGGGCAAGTCAAGCTGAAAGAAAGCGAATACATAAAATGGCTATGAAATTCTATCTGAGTGGAGATGCACTCTACAAAAGAGATGCTAGAATAGGCTTGTTGAAATGCTGTCGACTTCGAGAAAAATTTCTGAAGAATTCCTCTTTTAAATATTTCTTACCCTTTATGTTTTCTATGTGGTTTGAATCTTGTTGAAAGCGTGAAATTAACAAAAGAGTTCGACATAAAATGTCGACAATTTGAAAATATTAATTTTATAGAGCCTTCAATTGGTAGGAATGAAATGGTTGTACCAACTCAACCGAGTTATGAAATTTTTTGCAAAAAGGCCCAATTTTTGAACTCTGTTTAACAGGCCTTGGAAACCGAGATTCATAGAGTTCGGGGGCTTGCTTAAGCGGGCGGAATGTGTTAGGCACCCTCCGACTTCCGTGAAAACACGGTTCCCACATCTTTTCAATTCCCTAATTATTTAAAGTGTGTGTGCGTATTTAATTAGGCCTAAGTGCTATGATTAAAAGTGGTGTTATGCCTCTTTTGCTCCTATATACAAATGATTTGATTCATAAAATCAATTTTTAGCAAAGAATTTAAAGGTGAGGTTTTGAAAAGAAATTTTTAAACCTTTATGCCCGCATAGTAATTGAGACCTTTGATATTTCTATTTTATTTTGTATTCAGCTTGATTTCAATTTTATTGGAGATGCGAAGCATCTTTAATAATAAATAAATATATATATAAGTGTCAGGCCTCTTATGTGCATGAAACCCATCGAAGTGACCCGAGCACCACAAACCAAAATTTAATTATGTCAGCACCTTAAATCTGTATCCCCGCTTTAAGGCCCAGGGTTACATTTACAAGGGGCTGCAAGCTGTCTATATAGTTCAAATTTGTCCATCATGAGAATCGAATCCAGATCCAAGGAATAGATCATAAATCCCATGATTCCTAGGCTCATAGAATAATTTAAAAGCTTGCACAACAAATATATTGAATTAAAATGCAGATAAAAATCTAGACGTCACAAAACAAAGGATTCGTCAGTTAAATCCATGCATGCACGTAGCCTAACTTCTCGTTCCCTTTAGATACAGAACTAGGGTTGCGTGGTTGCTTAATATTTACAAAACTAGAAAGAAAAATAGATTTAAATGAATCTTAGTCATTCTAACTCAAAGGTTCTAGTTTTACAACTTTTGAACCGGTTGAAAGTTGGATATGACTAGATTTAGATAAATCTACTCCACAAACTTCACATAATACATATTTACATCAAGTGAACAATTAAAACTGGTATTTAATTACATTAAATAACTAATACATATATATATATATATATTAAAGTTTGAAAAACCCACAGATTAGCAATCCAGGCCAAACAAGTTAATATAAATATATATATTATTATATATATTAAAGTAGTAAAAAGCTACAGATTAGCAATCCAGGCTACCTGAGTTAATATATATATATATATATATATATATATATAGCAGTAAAAAGCACAGATTAGCAATCTAGGCTAAATGAGTTAATATAAATATATATATGATTATATATATTAAATCAGAAAAAGCCACAGATTAGCAATCCAGGCCTAAATAACACTTATATATATATATATATACACACACACTAAAGTAGTTAAAAGCGTCAAATATGAAGAAATCTCACAGTGTGTAGTAAGGAAGGCTTTAAACTATTTTTGAAGCTTGAAAACTCTGTTTCCTCAGATCAAAACTTCATATGTTACACTATTTAAGTATAAAAATGTTTATAAAAAACAATAGTAGAATTTGAAACACTGTTGAAATGGTTAAGAACTAAAACGGGTGGAATATTCTCTCTTTTATTCCTTTTTTTAAATGGCTGATGGCGGGGTCTATTTATAGACAAAATTAGCCGCGGGACAACCCATGGTAGCCGCTGGTCTACCTGAGACTGGCCTGGGTGGGCCCGATCTCGTGGGTCCATTTGTCTCGAAGTACGTGCACTCCGACCAACGTGTTGTCTGCTCAAACCTTCATAACTTTCAATCCAGGAATCCGATGGAGGCGTGTTATACCTTTCCGAAAAGCCCATTCCGAGAGCTACACAATGATATAGGATTTGACCTTTTTCAAATTTGGGAAGATGAGTCCAGGATTAGTTCTTCGAGTCCTCGCAGTCCGTCCGATAAGCTATCTTACGCTGTTTTCACTCGGGATTGACGTTATGGTTCTACATGACCTTCATGGCAGTGATTTTAATCTATTTTATGTTGAGTTGGAAAAATTACTCTTTTTACCTCCCGAGGTTGTTCTAAACTTGACATGGCGGCATCTGTCTATATTCATGGTTGTTTCGATGTTGATTTGATGATTTCCGGGGTTGTCACCGGAGTTGATTTAATCTCCCGGGGTTGTCATCAGGGTTTGACTTGATCTCCGGGGTTGTCATCGTGGTTTAATTTGATCTCGGGGTTGTCACCGGTTTGTCTTGATCTTCCGGGGTTCTCACTTTGGGGTTTATCTTGATTTCGTGGTTTTCACCGAGGTTTGTCTTGATCTCTTGGGGTTATCACCGTGGTTTGACCGATCTCCTGTGGTTTTCAAATGAGGTTTGTCTTGATCTCCCGTGGTTGTAATCGAGGTTTGTATTGATCTTCCGAGGTTGTCACCGGGTTTAACTTGATGATTTTGAATTCTAGGGTTATCTCTGGAAGACAAAATACGATTATGTCCTCCTGCATGGTTAGTAACAGGAATGCAAAAATTCGAGTGTCTACAAATGTCTAGACAAAGATCAAGCACAAAGACTTATGGATGAAGTCCACGGTGGAGTATGTGGTCCTTACATGAGTGGTCCATTACTTGCAAAAAGAAAATACTAAGGACACAAAATCTTTGGATATCTCTTAAAATTTGTAATGATTACGTTAGAAGATGTTATCAATGCCAAATCCATGGAAATGCCATCCACTCCTCCAAATAAACTACACAATATGAGTTCACTATAGCTCTTTTTCCATCTTGGGGATGGGACGTGATTGGGCCAATGGAGTCCAAAGCCAAAGAATGATCATCGATTTATCTTCACCATGATCGACAACTTCACCAAATGGGTTAAAGCTGCATCTTTTCCCAAAGTTACCAAGGAGGTAATCATTGGTTTCATCAGAAATAATGTAATTTGTCGATATGGACAACCAGAGGTGATCTTATTAAAATCATTCTTAAATAATTTATTTAATATTATAATTAAATAAATTAAATACCATTTATATTCCAAAAATATTAAATATTTATGAAATATACTCCAAATAATTAAAAACTATTTTTCAGACTTTAAAATTATTTTTTGGAATTTATTATGTATTTTGAATAATTAAAAATTAATTTTTTTCTATTTATTTAATTAAAATAATTATTTTTTGTAATTAAGTGTCGCTAAAGGTACCATAGGCGACAAAACTGTCGCTAATGGTGTTCTTTAAACATTCGCACAAACCCGTAACACCATGTTAGTTAGTTCGAGATACACACTTTCAATTTGGTTATAACTTCTTGTCTAACATGTTTCTAGGATATCTCTAGCATGGAATATGTAGTACTAATGTAATAAAACAACTACCAACTAAGTTCATGGCCATACGACACGAAATCAGAGAGATCAAAGCCTCTCAATCTTACGACATCTTCGTTTTGAGTTTCAGGTTGCCCAAAACTCAAGCAGTGTCGAGGGTCTACTTTTGAACCTTGATTGATCTGGTTTCAGGTCATGTTCTAAGTGTTTGTATGATACAGAATGATAGTACATAGGTCATAGTACAAGTTTATAACACTATTACACTCAAACAACACAACAGTTGAGAGATCAATGCCGGTTAATGTGATGTCAGGAGCTATTCTTTACGATTTCTGGGTTTTTCAGATTTCCTCAAGAGCAGTCGGTCAACGATACTTTGACCAAGGTTATTTATGAATCTAATAAAGATATAGGTGATCTAAGGACACGCTTGTGTAGTCCTTATGTCATACTACAACAAAAAAACAATAACATGGCCTAAACACCAACACACAGCAATATCAGAAGGCTAGAATTTCTTGTCGATCGTTTCGGAATTACAGTCGCCAATTTGTTTTCTGTGAACAGTCAACGACATTTGACTATCTATATCTTTCACTCTACACGTGATCTGGACTTGATACAAGTATCAGATCAAAGACCATACAACATACTACAAGTACAAAAGCTTAAAACACAAAAACAGTTAACAGAGAAGAATCTAGAGGCTCTGACTTTCGGTTGTCAGGCTACTTTTTTCCAATTTTCCAGATTTGACAAAATGCTAGATTCGAGGACTTTGATGTTATGGATCCGGGGATTTAACAACCCTGGATCACTAAAAGACACCTTATTACATAACTTTAACCAAACAAAAACAACATTTAACATCAAATAATCAGATTTTTAAGATTAGGGTTTTTATACCTTTAAAACATTGATCTTTGATTTCTGATCATTGAATCTGATATTGGAAAGCTATAAACTGAACTTGGCTTATCTTTTCTCTATCTCTCTCACTCTACATTTCAGATTTCTAGAGAGAGAAAGTGTGGGAGAAAAATGAAAATGAAAGTATGCATTTTCTCTTTCTTAATCTATATAAATGATATGATTCAATGTTTCTAGCAATCTAAATGGCTGATTTTGGACACATAGCTATGGCTAATACTAGGTTTAGTTCAACCACTCCAATATTAGCAAGATTTGCAAGCAACATCCAATAATGCACTAAAGGGCAAAATAGTCTTTTCATAATTAATTTTAATGGCATTCTAGTAAATAGCCAACCCCTTAATATTTGGGTTAGGGTTTAGGGTTTGAACCCTTTAGGGTTTAGGGTTTGAACCCTCAAGTTTAGCAATTTAATTTTCTAAAATTTCCAATTTAGGTTTTAAAAATAGAAATTTAATATTTCTAAATTATAATTAGGATTTTCTAATTATATTAAAATTTCTTAATCATAATTTAAATCTTGCTAATTAGGATTAGTATTTCCTAATTAAAATTTCTAATTAAGCAATTAGGGTCAAAATGGTCATTAGGGTTTATAACCTACTTAATTAGGGTTTTAATAGAAAAATAATTTTCTAATTTAGAAATTAGATTAAGTAATTAGATTAGGGTTTCTAATTACTTATAACTTTAAAATTAGGATTAAAATTTCCTAATTAACATTAAAATTATTTATTTAACACTTAGGTTTTGCCTAATTATAAATTAGGGTTCTTAAACCAGAAATTAGGGTTTCAAATTTTGAAATTAGGGTTTTCTAACTAATTTGTTAAGATTAACCCTAATTAATCTTATAATTATTTACACTTACGTCATTAAGTTCCCAATTTAGGCTTTCATACACCGAATTAGGGTTTCGGATTCCCGGAACTGAAGTTAGGGTTTTCAGAACCGGTTTCTAGGGTTTCTTGTTAATCGCTAGGGTTTTCTAACCGAACGTTGACGTTCTTAATATATACTTAGGTTTTGTCACAGATATCGTTTATCTGGTCAACCCTTGACCCATAACCACATACTGTACACATATACAGAGAACATATTCACGTATTCCCTTAATCCTGAATAATTCACCTAAATCCTTCACAGAATTTTGAAATCCTCAAAATTCCATCTTAAAATATCAAACGCATACACTTATTTTACATCTAGGTTCTAATATTGAACCTTAAATAAATTAACTAAAATTTTAAAAATTTTCTAAATTCTCGGGTTGTCACACACACGACCGATCTCATATCTTGCATGGATCCTCTGAAGTACATATTCAGCAAACCCATGTTAAATTATCAATTGTCCAAATGGCAATTGATCCTTTAACAATTTGACATCATTTACGTGACCCAAAAGTCCATCAAAGGTCAAGGAATTATAGATCAATTGGCCAAAGCACCGTCAGAGAATTTCGAACCCTTGGAAACTTATTTCCTAGATGAAAGGATAATGATAATTCAATAAAACCATCGAAAAGATACATGCCAATTAAGGCTGTCACTTCAACAGAAACGTAACACATAAGAAGGTGCGGGAGCAGGAGCAGTTCTTGTATTTATCATGGGAGAATAGTATCCCATGTCCATTAAACTGTAGTTTATCAACACCAACAACACAACCGAGTATGAAGGTTGTATAATGGGATTAAAACTAGCCTAATCCATGGGTATCCAACGGTTATCAGTCTTTGGAGTTTTCAAGTTGGTCATCAAGAAAACCACCGGGGCATATCACACCAAAGAATTGCATTTGTTGCCATACCATCGGCAGCTCATCAAGATGGATTTGGAGTTCGAAGAAATAGTCTTCATCCTAATATCAAACTTGCAAGCTAGAAGGCACCAGCTTATGGGAATTACATTGGAGAAGTATCAGATGAACTGACTCCCATCAGAAAGTCTTGGTATCAAAATATAAAAGAATATCTCTACGAGCTAGATCTTAGCTTGCTAGAACAAAGTCAAAGTCGAAAGAAAGCGAATACATAAAATGGCTATGAAATTCTATCTGAGTGGAGATGCACTCTACAAAAGAGATGCTAGAATAGGCTTGTTGAAATGCTGTCGACTTCGAGAAAAATTTCTGAAGAATTCCTCTTTTAAATATTTCTTACCCTTTATGTTTTCTATGTGGTTTGAATCTTGTTGAAAGCGTGAAATTAACAAAAGAGTTCGACATAAAATGTCGACAATTTGAAAATATTAATTTTATAGAGCCTTCAATTGGTAGGAATGAAATGGTTGTACCAACTCAACCGAGTTATGAAATTTTTTGCAAAAAGGCCCAATTTTTTGAACTCATTTAATGAGGCCTTGAAGGCAAGAGATTCATAGAGTTGGGGGCTTGCTTAAGCAATGGAATGTGTTAGGCACCCTCAGACTTCCGTGGAAAACACGGTTCCCACATCTTTTCAATTCCCTAATTATTTAAAAGTGTGTGTGCGTATTTAATTAGGCCTAAGTGCTATGATTAAAAAGTGGTGTTATGCCTCTTTTGCTCCTATATACAAATGATTTGATTCATAAAATCAATTTTTAGCAAAGAATTTAAAGGTGAGGTTTTGAAAAGAAATTTTTAAACCTTTATGCCCGCATAGTAATTGAGACCTTTGATATTTCTATTTTATTTTGTATTCAGCGTGATTTCAATTTTATTGGAGATCTGAAGCATCTTTAATAATAAATAAATATATATATATAAGTGTCGGGGCCTCTTATGTGCATGAAACCCATCGAAGTGACCCGAGCACCACAAACCACAATTTAATTATGTCAAGACCTTAAATCAGTATCCCGCTTTAAGGCCCGTGGTTACATTTACAAAGAAATTGCAATTCGCATCTATATAGTTCAAATTTGTCCATCGTGAGAATCGAATCCGGATCCAAGGAATAGATCATAAATCCCATGATTCCTAGGCTCATAGAATAATTTAAAAGCTTGCACAACAAATATATTGAATTAAAATGCAGATAAAAATCTAGACGTCACAAAACAAAGGATTCGTCAGTTAAATCCATGCATGCACGTAGCCTAACTTCTCGTTCCCTTTAGATACAGAACTAGGGTTGCGTGGTTGCTTAATATTTACAAAACTAGAAAGAAAAATAGATTTAAATGAATCTTAGTCATTCTAACTCAAAGGTTCTAGTTTTACAACTTTTGAACCGGTTGAAAGTTGGATATGACTAGATTTAGATAAATCTACTCCACAAACTTCACATAATACATATTTACATCAAGTGAACAATTAAAACTAGTATTTAATTACATTAAATAACTAATACATATATATATATATATATATATATTAAAGTTTGAAAAACCCACAGATTAGCAATCCAGGCCAAACAAGTTAATATAAATATATATATTATTATATATATTAAAGTAGTAAAAAGCTACAGATTAGCAATCCAGGCTACCTGAGTTAATATATATATATATATATATATATATATATATAGCAGTAAAAAGCACAGATTAGCAATCTAGGCTAAATGAGTTAATATAAATATATATATGATTATATATATTAAATCAGAAAAAGCCACAGATTAGCAATCCAGGCCTAAATAACACTTATATATATATATATATACACACACACTAAAGTAGTTAAAAGCGTCAAATATGAAGAAATCTCACAGTGTGTAGTAAGGAAGGCTTTAAACTATTTTTGAAGCTTGAAAACTCGTTTCCTCAGATCAAAACTTCATATGTTACACTATTTAAGTATAAAAATGTTTATAAAAAACATAGTAGAATTTGAAACACTTTGTTGAAATGGTTAAGAACTAAAAGCAGGTGGAATATTCTCTCTTTTATTCCTTTTTTTAAATGGCTGATGGCGGGGTCTATTTATAGACAAAATTAGCCGCGGGACAACCCATGGTAGCCGCTGGTCTACCTGAGACTGGCCTGGGTGGGCCCGATCTCGTGGGTCCATTTGTCTCAAAACGTGCACTCAGACCAGCGTGGTTGCTCGCTCAAACCTTCATAACTTTCAATCCAGGAATCCGATGGAGGCGTGTTATACCTTTCCGAAAAGCCCATTCCGAGAGCTACACAATGATATAGGATTTGACCTTTTTCAAATTTGGGAAGATGAGTCCAGGATTAGTTCTTCGAGTCCTCGCAGTCCGTCCGATAAGCTATCTTACGCTGTTTTCACTCGGGATTGACGTTATGGTTCTGCATGACCTTCATGGCAGTGATTTTAATCTATTTTATGTTGAGTTGGAAAAATTACTCTTTTTACCTCCCGAGGTTGTTCTAAACTTGACATGGCGGCATCTGTCTATATTCATGGTTGTTTCTGATGTTGATTTGATGATTTCCCGGGGTTGTCACCGGGAGTTGATTTAATCTCCCGGGGTTGTCATCAGGGTTTGACTTGATCTCCCGGGGTTGTCATCAGGGTTTAATTTGATCTCTCGGGGTTGTCACCGGGGTTTGTCTTGATCTTCTGGGGTTCTCACTGGGGTTTATCTTGATTTCCCAGGGTTTTCACCGAGGTTTGTCTTGATCTCTTGGGGTTATCACCAGGGTTTGACTGGATCTCCCAGGGTTTTCAGCGGGGTTTGTCTTGATCTCCCAGGGTTGTAATCGAGGTTTGTATTGATCTTCCGAGGTTGTCACCGGGTTTAACTTGATGATTTTGAATTCTAGGGTTATCTCTGGAAGACAAAATACGATTATGTCCTCCTGCATGGTTAGTAACAGGAATGCAAAAATTCGAGTGTCTACAAATGTCTAGACAAAGATCAAGCACAAAGACTTATGGATGAAGTCCACGGTGGAGTATGTGGTCCTTACATGAGTGGTCCATTACTTGCAAAGAAAATACTAAGGACACAAAATTACTGGATATCTCTTAAAGCTGACTGTAATGATTACGTTAGAAGATGTTATCAATGCCAAATCCATGGAAATGCCATCCACGCTCCTCCAAATAAACTACACAATATGAGTTCACCATAGCTCTTTTCCATCTTGGGGATGGACGTGATTGGGCCAATGGAGTCCAAAGCCAGCAATGATCATCGATTTATCTTCACCATGATCGACTACTTCACCAAATGGGTTAAAGCTGCATCTTTTCCCAAAGTTACCAAGGAGGTAATCATTGGTTTCATCAGAAATAATGTAATTTGTCGATATGGACAACCAGAGGTGATCTTATCAGAAAAGCCAAAAATCTGAACAACTAGATGATGAAGGAATTATGCAGCAAATTCCACATTAAACATCTTAATTCCATTATTCATCATCCCAAAATGAATGGTGCTATTGAATCAGCCAACAAGAACATTAAAAAGATCATACAAAAGATGTCAGCCAATCACAAAGGGTGGTCTGACTTACTACCTCTAACTCTATTAGCCTACAGAATGTCAATGCGCACTTCCATTGGGACTATTTGCTACTCATTGATCTATGTCATTGAAGCATTACTCCCCATAAAAGTGGAAATGGAATCATTAAGAGTATTGATAGATGCTCAAATGGAAGAGGAGCAATGGATGCAAGAGCGGTACCACCAGCTATCTCTGATAGATGAGAAAAAGGAGGTAACCATCTTCCATGGTTAGCTATATCAACAAAGGAATGCTCGGTCCTACAACAAGAAGGTTTGGGTTAGGCAATTCAAAGAAAATGACTTGGTGTTCAAGAAGATCCTCACCAATCAAGATGAAGCCAAAGGAAAATTCTCCCCAAACTGGGAAGGCCCTTTCATTGTCAAAGAAGCATTAACGGGAGGAGCCCTCCGACTACAAGAAATGGATGGGGAAGAATTCCCCTAACTCATCAATTCAGACACCGTGAAAAGGTATTATGTCTGAATTACCTTTAAACCAACATCCTAGTCCAGAAAAATCAATCAAGTTAATTCAGGTTTTCACTACAAAGCTTGAACTATGAAATACCTTATCTCCCCCCATCAACGGGAGTACGTAGGTAGCTAAATATGGTGCGGTTAAACCAAATAAAACACAAATACCCAAACCGTTTAGGCCTAGTGTAAACTACAAAAGACTTGATTTCCTCATTTATCTATGAAAGTACATAGGCAGCCATCTATGGTGTGGTCTAGCCTTCAAACGAAAAAGCCAAATCCCTTTCCTTCACTCAAAAACCCAATAAAATACTAGTCTCAAGACACCAAACCATAGAAGCCTCCAGTACAATGAGCCATTTTGAGAGACCCTTTGACATCTCAATGCCAGTCCATTAAGAAAGAGCTTGTGATACATCAAAATAGCCAGTCACAAAGAAAATGGTTATCATCAAGAAAGATCAAAACATATGCAAAAGGGAAGTTAATCAAAATATATTTCCTTGCCATTTAATGTCATTTTATATATACAATGTATCATGTACATGACAAAAATGACTAACATAGTCTATGCAGGAAAATGAAAGCTAGTCTATAAACCCGCGATTAAATAGGACAACAAGTCCAACATCACATCCCTCTCTTAAGATGGAGGTGAATCTCTGAGCTCCTAGCATGAGGTCTCAATACGAGCTAAAAGATATATGGCATCCTGCATAGTACGACCATGATCATCCAAAAATGCACTCATATTTGCAATAATATCCTCCACATAGGATCTGAGAGTAGTTATATCAGCTACAACAGCATCCTTTGTAGCTCGGGCCTCATCTCTCTCAACAAAAGTGACATCCCGGCCAGATAGGGTCGTCAACATCAATGCCCTTGCCTGATCCCTCTCAAATGTCAGAAGCTGGATTATCTACTCTAAAGACTCTACAAAAGGTAGGCTAATAGCAGTTGAAGAGCTAGGAAAGTCATTGACTAAAGTTGTTGTCAGACCAGTAAATAACTCATCCTCTATGGGAGAGACATGATCCTCCATAGGCTTCTCATGGTTCGTATCAGTGCTAGGCTATGAATAAAGAATCATAGATGATGCAATGCCTGCCTCTAGCCACGAAGAATACTTCTAGGAACTACCTGAATAACTCGAGGAAAAATTAGCCCTATCCCGATGTGTCCAGTAATCATAAACTTTGGCTAGGTCATCCTCTAACAAAGATGAGGCCGACGACTTCTAACCTGAAGCTCCATCAAAAGTATAGACATCCTTATACTGGTCAAACTGTTCCATGACAGCCAAATAATGATATTTAGTAACTCCTCTCAAACTAGTCAATGAAAAAATTTTCATACCCACGACGTGAGTGACAAAGTTGTAAAGGGAACTGAACCCTTACCAAGGTAAGATTGCAAAAGAATCCTCAATCACAGTCAAAAAGATAAATCAAGATGTTGCATCTATACAATCAGCCGGTCAAAAAGAATGAGATGTAGATATTTTATGTGTAAAGTAGTACCTATGATGTCTGAAAATGTCTATCAGTCTCAGACGCATCATAAACCAGATGTATAACAATACAACACTGCCTCTAAAAAACTTAGTAGGATGGGTATGGCAGAACGTGGCCGACATCAGAGTCTCTACTAAGATCATAGAAATGATGGTATGACCCTCCCTTAGAGCCCTCACTACAGTGATCAAGCCAATGTCCATGTGATCCCTGTAAAGAGGCATATATAGATAGGCTACAACGCACATTAACAAGTTGTCTACTCGGGCATTCTGCCACTCATCATCAGAAGTGGTGAAATCTCCCGAGTATACTGAATAACTGTCTGTCCACCCAAAATGATCAATCGAGAAATCAAAAGATATAAGATATCCTAAGGTGATCTCGTCGAAGATGAATGTACGACGTAAACATGTCAATGTCATAAACTGTCATCTGAACTCACCAACAGTTGATGAGTGGGTTTTATACCTACGAATCGGCTTCTAATTCAAGCTTAAATTATGTTAACTCGTCATTTTTGTGATTTATTTTACTTTTTTAGTGTTGTTTTATGTTTAGGTATGGTGGCAATGCTTTTGGGCTTTAAAAGGTGGTTTTGTGGCTAAAATTGGCAAGATAATGAGCAAGATAATAATACTTTAGTATAGATTTTAATATTTTTCAATATCAGTTTAATTAATCCAATTTTACTTAAACATTTTTTATTTTGTTTTGCTATTTTTTATTTCAGGTTCTTGAAGTCAGTTTATGCAAACTCGGTCTAAAAACCCAGACCGGCTTCCTTTTGAGGACGATATCGAGAAAAAAATTCAAAGGTTAAGTAAGTGGATAAAGGATACTAGGGAAAACTTTGAGAATTCTGAGATAGAAGAAGTAATGGTTACAGAAGTAAAGAAAGCGTTAAGGGATTTTGCTACTCCTAAGGTGACTGAACTTCAGTCGAGTATCACTAGGCCAATGATTGTTGTAAGTACATTTGAGATTAAGCTGGGGACTATTCAGATGATTTAGAATTAATTTCATTTTGGGGGACTAGCCAACAACGATCTGACACTTGGTCAGCTTTTTGGAGATATGTGACACCTTCAGATAAAATGGGGTATCAGATGAAGCAGTCAGACTTCGCTTGTTCCCATTCACTCTACGGGACAAGGCGAAGAGTTGGTTACATTCTCTACCATCGGGTTCAATTACTACTTGGGAAGACTTTGCTCAAAAGTTCGTGGATAAGTTTTTTCCACCAACTAAAACTGCAAAGATGAGAAACGAGCTCACCATGTTTGAGCAGTAGCATGGGGAGTCTTTATATGAGGCATGGGAACGGTACAAGGAATTGCTTAGAAAATGCCCTCATCATGGACTACCCAAATGACTGCAGATGAATACGTTCTATAACGGTTTGAATGGGAATCTCAGGACTAGTATAGATGCAGCTTCGGGTAGAGCGTTTATGGCCAATAGTGACGAGGAGGCATATGAGTTAGTTGAAAATATGGCAACTAATAACAACCAGTGGCCTACATCGAGGATGACACAGTCTAAGGTAGCTGGGGTATTAGAGGTATACGGGATAATAGCGTTGGCGGCACAGATTTCAGCCTTATCGAAGAAAATGGATGCTTTGACTAGTGCACAGCCACAGCAGGTGGCATATGATTGCGAATTATGTGCAAGAGAACATCATACGGAGAAGTTTGTCATCAATTCAACGTCGATTCAGTTTATGGGAAACTATAATAGAATTCCACATAACTTGTATCAAAATGCCTACAATCTGGGGAATAGGAACCATCCTAACTTTTCGTGGAGTAATAATCAAAATTAGCAGGCTCCATGACCTTCTTATCCCCGGGGGTTCTGAAGTCATAATCAACAAGTAGTTCCACATCAAGAAAAGAAAACTGACTTAGAAGAGTTTTTGATGAAATATATATCGAGAAATGAGGCGACAATGAAAACACAAGCAGTGGCCATCAAAAATTTATAACATCAGATGGGACAGCTTGCCTTAGTATTGAATAATAGACCGCATGGAACTCTACCAAGTGACACATAAAAGAATCCGAAGGGGAATCATGAGCAGTGTTAAGAAATCATGTTGAGGAGTGGAAAACATCTTGATGGGAAAAGTTCAGAAAATTCAGCACAGCAGGATGTCACGAAAAATTAAAACAAAATTGTTGCAGAGAAACATGATGGGGAAAATCAAGGGGACAAGACCAAGTCAGATGTTAAGCCAATTGTGTATCCTCCACTGCCGTTTCAGCAGAGGGTCCAAAAATAGAAATTAGATAAGCAATTCGTTAAATTTTTGGAAGTTTTCAAGAAACTTCAAATAAATATTCCGTTCGCTGAAGCCCTAGAACAAATGCCTAGTTATGCCAAATTCATGAAGGGTATTATGTCTAGGAAGAAAAAGTTAGAAGATTATGAAACTGTGGCTTTGTTTGAGGAATGCAGCGCAGTTTTACAACGAAAGTTAACCCCAAAGTTGAAGGATCCGGGGAGTTTTACTATACCGTGCACGATCGGTAACATGGCCTTCAAGAAGTGCTTGTGTGACTCGGGGGGCAAGTGTAAACCTCATGCCATTATTCGTTTATACCGAATTGGGTCTACCAGCTCCGAAGCCTACAGACATATCATTGCAGTTAGCAGATCTATCGGTAACTTATTCGAGAGGGATTGTGGAGGATATTTTTGTTAAAGTGGAAACATTCATATTCCCAGCTGATTTTATAAATCTAGATTATGAAGAAGATAAGAACATCCCAATCATCCTAGGGAGACCATTTTTGGCTATGGGCAGGACTCTCATCGATGTGCAAAAAGGTGATGTGTGTTAGAGTTTATGCCCTAGAGGCCAATTATTTGATATAATTGCTTAACGTTTTGATATTATATTTGATTGAATAAATAAATGATTTTATTATGGTTTTATTTACTGCGTAATATAATTGTTAACATAATAAAATTCCTTAGAATAGTGATACAAATTATATAGTTTAAAGTATGTGACTTGAACATGAGATTATAATTACAATTAGTATCATTGTTCTTAAATATCCCTAGTCGAGTATCATTATTGATGGGATAACAATGATGCATTGAGACTAGTATGTGGATTGACTGATGACCAAATCTCATTGGTCATAAATATATGAGATATTAAGTCAATGCATAGGTACATGTTAGAGAACGATGTACTGGACAAACCCACCATGAGAATTCTATATGGAGCATTATGCTTAAGTGTCATTAGCAATTTCATATAGTGATAAATGATGTAATGGTCCTCCGACCTAAAATTGCTATATTACTACACGAGAATTTATGTACTTTGATATCATCAAATGTCACCTTTAATAGGGTGGACTATAAAGGTGATTATTGGGTTCATCATGAATCGTGTGAGAAATATGAGTGATCTAGATGGAATTTAACCATCCTATATATTATGGGTGATATCCATAGGCCTCTTGATTGAGTAGGACTATGAAATGCATGGCCATGCTCAAATAGTGATTTGTTTCATATAGTCTACTCATTGATCAAGAAAACTCAGATTAAATTATGAAGAGTATGACACATTCCATGACTCGAGTTTAATCTAGGATATTAAGGTTAAAAGGATTAAATTACATTGAAACATTGGTCAAGAAAAGGTTGCATCGAATCATCGATATTATTATTACTTGGGTAGCAGTGATGCATTACTAGATGCCGCTCACTGTTTATAATTTTATAATATGATTTTAAAATTATTGCCAACGTAATAATAACCTATAGGGTCACACACAAAGAACGTTATTAAAAGAGAATTAATTTAAATTGTAAGGATTTAAATATATCAATATGATTGATAGTATTTAAATCACGAATTTAAATTAAAAGGGTGCTTTATATATGTATATATATTAATTCAGTAAGACTTAATTAAGATATAATATATATATATATATATATATATATAAATTCGGATTTTATTTTAATTAGATTAGGGTTTTGATTAATTTTGATTTATTTCTATATATATGATATATCAGCGTCTTTGGAAAGTTAATCAAAACAAAAACCCTAGCCGCTCTTAGAGAGAGACTAGAGAAAATAATTCCGGAAATCCTCATCCTTGGTGGCTAGTACCGCGATCCTTTCATCTGCAGATCGTAGGACGATTCGTGTGGATACCATAGAGACGCAGTCCATTTGAATTGCGTTGGAGATTTGACCGCATCGATTCTAGCTTTAACAATCGGTATAATTTCTAACCTCTGAATTAATTGTTTTTCGCATGGATCCTGTTTTAGGGTTTCGAAAATTGCTTTAACATTTTAATTTCCGCTGTGCGTTTTCTGTGCCGAAACCCAACAATGTGATGGCCCCAAATCCAGGTACTTGAAACTCGAACTCGGTGCTTCACGATACCATTTCATTGAGTGGAATAATAACAATAATATAAATATCAAACTTAATTTACATATATATCAGAGTCTAATCCCAAGTACGCGACCTTTAAACATTCATTACATGATAATTGTTAAATATCAAAATCTTAATGAAGCCTAACTATTACATAAGATACCATTAAACTTATTATGTTTGCTTTCCTTTTCCTTTGTTCTTGCCTGAACCTTCTAGTTGATCTTGATTAGCTAAAAACATTTAAATTTAAAGCAAGAATGAGCATTTGATTGGCCATCAAGTAATAGCAACAATAAATATGGGCAAAGGTACAAAAATGCCCCTGATGTTTACACGGATGTCCCACTTCCACCCTAAACTAATTTTTTTTTCCAAAAGTACCCTTAACGTTAGGAAAATTAGGTCACCCGTGCCCCTGTTGTCAACTGACCTGCCACCTGGACTAACTCTGTTAACACGTGGATCATTTTTGCTGATTAGGCACTTAGGGAGAGAGAGATAGCAGTCGTGATTTTCAAAAAGGGCAAAAAAGCCCTAATTACTTTTACTCCACAGACAGACGGAATCGAAGAGGAGGAGAAGAAGACGCGAGAAGCTTGAAGACCAGTTCGGCGAGAGGAAGGTGGAGCCCAGTTCAGCGAGAAGAAGAATCGACATGGCTCACTATTCGTCGTCATCTTCATCATCTGCTCGAAGACGTGCCATTGATCTTGATTATGAAGCTATGCCACTGTGTTATTGTGGGTTAAGGGCTCCTTTGTGGACCTCATGGAGTGAAACAAATCCTGGCAGGAGGTTTTTCTCATGCTCAAAATTCAGAGTAAGTTCTTATAATTTACTCTGATTTTGTGTTTGAAACAATTCCTAGCAGCTAGTATGATTGGAAATATTTTACTAACAACAGTTGAATAATGCTTAATATTTTGGATTCATGAAAGGGTTGTGGGTTCTTTGTATGGCATAACCCACAGATATGTGAGAGGGCAAAAGTTGTCATAAATGATCTGAAGAGGGAGAACAAAATTTTCTTTGAATAAGGGCTCGAACAAATTTTCCCGAGTTGAAGGGCATCTGAATTATCCGAATTGAAAAGAATTGGTTCATGAGTTGAAGAAGTTGAAGTCAAATGGAGATGAAGTTTCCGTGAAACAAATTAAAGAAGTAGACTATTTGAACAGGAACTGCATTGGTGTGTTATTGTTAGTTATATTAATCTCCATTTCTGTAATGCTACTTAGGTATATAAATGGTTAGATGAATTGGTAGTGTTGTGAATTGTAATGTACTGCAGTTTGAAATATGCAGTTAACTTAATATAATCGATGAAAATGGTTAATGAAAGTCAGTGTTTTGTAATGTACTGCCTTTGTTTGATTATAATGTTTATTTTACCTGAATGTCAAAGAATTGATCCATGAACTTGGTTAATGGAAGTCTTATTTGTGTGTACAATTGTGTGACATACGATCAGTGCCAATGAGAACAAGTCTTATGTCCATGAGAACAACAAGTTTAATATATAACTCAAAATATGAACCCAAAAGATAGTGCCAAATTATATTGCCAACATATAGGCTTGAGCATAAACAACATGTTCATTACATTTCTTTTAATTGAGCATAAACACTTCTGCCATAAGGCCAAAATATATTCCCAAAATGAAAAGCTCAGTTCCAAAACCATAACTGGAAGAAGTAGAATTACTAAGTAGGCTTTAATTACAAAATAAGTCTATTGGTCAGTTATCTCCACTACAGTTTGGTGGACTTCCTTGTGACTTGCTTGCATTGCTGCTCATACCAATCCTTGCATCCCTATCTGCCATAAGGCGTGTGGTAGTGATGCAGCTTCTACCCATCCATTGCAGTCCTTGAGGTCTGAAGGTCATATTGGACATGTTTACAGGGTCACCATCACCTCTATGGTTTATCTTTCTATTGCAAACTGCAGAGGATGCTTTGTTTTTAGCTTTGTCTGCTCTTAGTTGAGCTTCATTAGGGATTGAAAATTTGGTGTTAGGGTCAACCAAAGGTGGCTGTGTCTGACTTCCTTCATTGACAATTGTTGATGATGTGTCACTCTGCATATACATAACACAACATAACACAACACAACATTAAGCTTACACATCATATTATATCACTCATAATTGAAACATATAAATTACCTTGAATGTCACTGAACCAGTTTTGTCATCATATAACAACCCAAAACCTTCCCCATGATTGGATTGCTTCCTAGAATGAGCTCTTGCAGCAGATCGAACTGGTAATTTTGATTATCGTGATCTTGAAGTAGGTTGTGCACTCATGGATGAACTTGCATTAAGCCCTACAAAATGTAAAAGTATCAAATATAGGGCAAAATGTCAATATGTATACATACACTATACAATATTTGCACCAATACATAAAGTTTAAAATAGCAAAATGCAACATATATTGCACCAAGACAAACTGCACAAAGACATATCACAGTAGACATATCATAGCACCAAGTCCATTAATGATAGATGGGCTACCTTATGCTTGAGTTTGGGATTGAGGTGGGACTGAACTTTCTGTTTGGGATTGAGGTGGGACTGAAATTTCTGTTTGGGATTGAGGTGGGACTGAACTTCCTCCTTTTCCTTGGCTGTGATTCTGGTATAGGGAAAAATGTCAATATGTATACACTATATTATTACACAAATGATTACACAGAATGAAAAATGTCAATATGTATATACTATATTGTTAAACAGATGATTACACAGATGATTACCTTTGAAAAACTGCCTTTGTTGTGTCCTGGTTGCTTACACAGACTGCATGTGATAACTTTGCCTTTTCTGGATAGCTTTGTGGTTTTATTTGTAGGTTTGGCCTCAGTTTCCTCTCTTCTTCTCTTAGTCTTAGGCCTTCCCCTGTTCTTCTCAATAGTTGGTGCCTCGACAAGTTGATATTTGTCCATTTCATAGAATCTCTTCCCTCTCACTGGCATAATTTTGTACTGATAAGCAGTTTGGTATACATCTTTATGGTACAACTTTGAAATATGGTTCATTGGGTCCTGTTTGTTATGAACTAGAGCACATATAACATGTTGGCAAGGAATTCCAGTGAGATCCGATGCCCTACATGTACATGAGTTCTTGTCCAAGAACACAGTGTGGGTGTCCTCACCCTCCCTGATTTCATAACCAATGTCTCCATTAAAGAGAACAGTGCACCCAACTGCTATGCTTTTATTTTATGCGAAAATGTCATTCATAGAGGACTAAAACAATTTATCCACTTCTCACATGCTGACCCTAGAGTTCCCAACCTGTCCATGGTTTTTTGCCTAATGTATTCCATCATAGTCCTAATGGGCTTGTGCTTAGCTTCAAGAATCCAAGAATTAAAACTTTCCACCATGTTGTTATCTACTGCCCATGATTTACTTCTGCTACTAAAGAAAGCTCTGAACCATGTATGTGGTGGAAAACTCATGAGCTCAATTGCTCCCTTTGAACCCATGTCCCCAAGCAACTTCATGTTGTCCTTAAATTCTTCCTCAAAGGTAGGGCTTTGCATCTTCTTCTCCTCCTCTTCGATTTCGTCTCTCTGTGAAAGTAATTAGGGCTTTTTTCCCCTTTTAAAAAGCATGACTGCTTTTGTTCAATCTCTGTCTCTCCCTAAGTGCCTAATTAGCAAAAATGATCCACGTGTAAACAAAGTTAGTCCAGGTGGCGAGTCTGTTGACAGCAAGGGCACAGGTGACCTAATTTTCCTAACGTTAAGGGTACTTTGGGAAAAAAAATAGTTTAGGGTGGAAGTGGGACATCCGTGTAAAAATTAGGGGTATTTTTGGACCTTATCCCCAATAAATATTAGCTGAAAGGATTAAATGTTTTCTGTGAATGATATTTCTACAATGAATCAACAGTTATGAAGTAAACTGAACCAATAATAACAGCATACAATTCTATATCAAATTTTTGAAACTACGTACTGACTATAAATAAAGAGCAGTCGACAGACTACGAACTTTGTTTTCAATTTTCGCTAAGGTTTAGCAGAACTTCATCTGCAAACCTTCATAACTTATAGGCACGAGGGTAATCATCCCAATGTGCTCTGTATTGATCAATACTACATACAAGAACGATATTTTCGTTCATCTTATCAGCCTTAGGCGCACAAAAGTTTTCCCATGTCCGGGATGTTAATACTTAGTCAGGAATACGAACTAAAGCAATTTGATTTTGATATAATAAAGTTCTATCATGTTCAACGATATTTCTAAATTTGTGTCTAGCTGGGTAAAATAGCTTAAACGACTTTTAATTAATGTATACATACTAGAAATCAATAGATATGTATCAACATGTGATTAAATACAATAATTATCCAAGTGAGGTCACTTGTATAACCATGCTTAGAAATTAACGAATATAATATATATCTTGATCTATAATAACAGAATTAAAGAACTTGTACAACATGTTATAATTTAATAATTTACTTATTCAAAATCATTGCATAATTGTATACAAGGTTAAGATATTTAAACAATGAAAAAGAATAATTTTGATATTCGCTTACGCATGTTCATTGCATAAAGTAAATGCAAAGATACGATACTTGCCTGAGCTGTTGCTTACAATTATGCAACTTAGTTTTATCTTTTATACCGCTACCTATTATTAATAAGATCATTCGTTCGATTAGAATAATATATCATAACACATAGTACTGCTATTTGCAGTCCGCACATAACCTAATCACATTGTCACATAGGTTTAGCAGTCATTGGATCACAAACAAATACGTATCTAGTCAAATTATCTAAGTCCAGATCAATGTCTGAAATATTTCGGTGTACCGATGGCTTTATTGGGTAATTATCGAGCCTAAAACTCTATTCTGTAGTTCAATATTCGATTAGATAATTTAAATAACAGTCGCATTATTTTTCCATGGCTTATAATAATTTTAAATTAATTATTATAATTTTTCATGATTTTTCAAACACTGGAATCATTTTAAAATGATTTAAATACTATATAATTATATTATCAGTAATATTTAATTAATATTAAAATTATTAATGAAACCATTGCAAAAATATTAAAGTTATTTATAATAACTCAAAATATTTTTAAAATATTTTATTACCCTTAAATGATTTTTTTAAAACATTTAAAATCATTTGTAAATAATTACCATTAATATTTAAACATTAATGCATTATTTATCAAAATATTAAAAGTCATTAATTATAACATCAAATATTTTTAAAACATGTATATCCTTTTTTAAATGATTTTTAAATTACTAAAACCATTTTTAAACTATTTATTTAATATTATTTTTAAATAACTCTAATATCATTTAATATTAAATTATTAATAAAATTTAACTTTAAATATTAAAAGTTATAATTTATAACTTCAAATATTTTTAAACTATTTATTTTTGTTTAAAATGATTTTTATAATTTTAAAATCATTTTTAACCAATTTAATTAATATAAGTATTAAATAAATCTAATATCTTTAATATTAAATAATTAATGAAATTTTCCTTAAAATATTAAAAGTTATGGTTTATAACTTAAAATATTATTAAATACATTATTATCAATTAAAATAATTTTTAATATAATAAAATCATTTTAATTTATTTATTAAATAAATTAAATATCAATAATATTCAAATAAATACTAATATTTATTAAAAATATGTCAAATTATTAATAGTAAATTTTTATAACTTCAAATTATTTTTAAAATTATTTTTGTAATTTTTAGAAATTATTTTCTATTTTAAATGATTTTTGGAAATTAATTTAATTAAAATTAAAAAGTTTGTCGCTATTGCCTTTTTAGCAACAGAAAGCGTCGCCTTAGGTGTTCTTGAGACTCAAGAACATTCAAGTGACAGTTTCGAGTTAGCTAGTTTGACCATGAATAATTATCAGATTATGAAGTTTTTAGGCATGTTATAACTTTGATCATGTACTACTAATGCACGCCCCGAAAATAGGTCCACACGACCCATTCCGAGTCACCAGATATCACACTTCAGAAATCAAATACAAACTTCATTTATACAACTGTTGAACTGTCATGCAGAGTACAACAACACATAAGTTGTGAGTTTTAATACAATTATATGTAACTCTCATGGTGCCTCGACCACAATACCATACAATGGTACTTTACATAAAAGTACAACCAATAACTGTTTTAGAAATTAAAATCTTTGGAAAATGCTCAAGGAAACCTTCGTATATGGGAGACCATACGTCTAAGTTATAATAGATATCATATGTCCACAGAATTATCCTTGGTTGACCCAATAGTCCCCAAAGAAAAATGAGAAGATTGTTATCATGTTCTTTCCAATGGTGAGTCTTCTCTTGACATATAATTATCTCCATTGTCTCCAATTGAGAATTATATTTCAACCAAACTCCAAAATTATATAGGTAGTGCTCGTAGATATACTCAGCAAGTGGATGTGCACAACCATGTCTTATGATAACACGAAGTTGTATGTCATTAGACATCTCGTATGATAGTGGCAAAACACTCTTCCAAAGATGGGTTTGCCTCACCTTATTTGATTCACCAAATATAACTATTAAATGTCGTATAAAAATAAAATACACTTATTGCGAGACCCCAGATTTTATGAATAAAGATTTAATTTTCTTGAAATATTTTTTTTTAAAATTATGGTGTGGATTTGAGATAATATTATAGTTGTGGGTAGTATTTATAAATTTTGAAAAGTATGCAAGTTGTTGTATAATATTTGATTGGTCGGGAAATATTCTTTTTGTCGGATAATATCCGTACGACGGTTCAATCATTGGTGGACCCAACAACGGAATTATTGTCAGATTGAGAAAACGACAAAAATATTTTTATGAAAATAACGACGGAAGTTGTACCGTTAACTGTTGAAACACTCGGTGTTAAAAGTACAGTAATACGTGTGGTTGCCTAGTAGCACACGGTATTGATTATTGATGTTTACATGAGAAGTCACCCAGTTTTATTTTATTAGTATTATTAATGTAATAAAACAGAAAAGCTTTTTATATAAAACATAATACTTTTATAAAGTTATTCGTTTTATTAGACTATAAATAGAATATATTATATCCTATTATGCATAGTGTTTTGCATAGTAAAATCTTTTTATATAAAACAGAATACTTTTATAAAGCTATTTATTTTATTAGACAATAAATAGAATATATTATATTTTATTATGCATAGTGTTGCATAGTGTTGTATAGTGCCTGCATAGTATTTTGCATAGTAAAATCTTTTTATATAAAACAGAATACTTTTATAAAGTTATTCGTTTTATTAGATTATAAATAGAATATATTATATTTTATTTAAAAGATTTTGCTTTAAATATGGACTGTCCAATTAAAAGTAAATCAATCTGGACCGTTCGTGAATTAGTTACTATGCAGTCCATTCTTCTATAAATAGAAGTTCAGTCCTTCATTATTTCTTACGAATTCACTAAAACTCTAGAGAGAGAAACTATCGAGAGAGTTCTTCTTCTATAATTTTGAGCGTATTTCTTTAGAGTTTAAGAAAGCTTTGAGCGTAGTACAAGTTTTCTTCGAGTATATCCACGCCATACCAGTCGAAATACTCTTCTTTCAAAGGTAAGGAATATTATTTGTTGTACTCGTTAGGGGTATTCCTTCTTTCTTATTGGTGAAATTCTTTTGTTATGCCATTCTTTATTATTCTGTTGGAATAACCTGTATACGCGGGATACCCTATACTTGGTGAAATTCTTCTGTTATTCCATTATTTATTATTATGTTGGAATAACCTGTATATACAAAGTACTGCATACATGGTGAAATTCTTCTGTTATTCTATTCTTTATTATTATGTTGAATAACTGCTTTATCTGCAAGCACCGCATACATGGTGAAATTCTTCTAATATTCCGTTCTTTATTATTCGCTGTAATATATCACATGCATGCGTTACGTGGGACTGTTTCATTATTTATTATTCATTGGGAATAACTTTCATGCATGCGATCTATCGCACGCATGGTGAATCCTTCTGTTATTCCATTCTTTATTATTCTGTTGGAATAACCTGTCAATGTGGATTACCACATGCATGGTGAATGATCCTTTGTATTCTTTCCTTATTAAATTGTGGAAATGATCTCTATACGTGGATTACCGCATGGCGGGTGAAAATCCATTTGCAGTTTCATACATTCTATTATACTCAGTTGTTTAAAGTTTTGGCTTCTATACTCCATGAAATTAGTGGAATATCCTTGATATTTGCGCTTCATCTAGTATCTTTTCATGGAAATATTCTTCTGAGCATTCTTGAATTTTACTCCACAAAGCAGTATCATGTTGACAATTTGGACGTTATTGGTTCCTGGATAAATTAATTCTTGAACTTGTTTTATTGAATTCTTATGTCATTGTCATCATCCTCATGTTTATATTATGTTTAAAGTCATTTGTGGCCTGTAGTACATAGATGGACTTGGTATGATTATGACCAGGGATTATTCGGTATAATCATGACCGTAATGTTACAAATGATGTGGAAAAATCCTCATTGGCCCGTAGAGCATTGATGGACAGTTTTTGGTGTGATTATGGCTATGGATTCTCTTCGGCCAAGGGTACAAAGATGAATTGTTGGCATGATCAGGACCGTTGATGAAAACACGATTATCTTTGGCCCATAGTGCATGGATAATTCGTGGTCGTGATACTAAAGAATATCCTTGGCCTATAGTTCAGGGATGATTTGATGATGTAGATTATTTATTGAGCTGAGTCTCAGTGTTAAAAGTGATGAAAAACCTTTTAAATCATAGAAGATAGTAGATTTTGTTCTCTACTTGACTCTTCTAATGGATTGCTTGTTCCGTTGCAATTAAACTTGATGTTTATTATATTTTATCAGTTTAACACCGTTGAAGGCTAACGATAAATTATTCTGCATTATCTTATTCATAATATTTCTTACTGGGCTAGTTGAGCTCACCCTTTTGCTTTCATTGTTCTCTTCAGGATATGAGAACGTAGCAGGGACTAGTCGGGGAACAGAGTGATGGTCCTAGATGGTGCATTAGTAGTCCTCACTATTCTGTGAAATAGTTTGATAATAAATGTAATGAGGAGTCCATTGAGTTTGTATATTGTCTAGATGACAATATTTGTATTAAAACTCACAGCATATGTTTAGTCGTATTTTACACGACTGTTGTATAATTAAGTTGTATTTGAATTTTGTACCATGTATTTGACGACTCAAGATGGGTGATTGTATACTTATTTTGGGGGCATCACTATAGACCACCGTTCTAATCCCCTGTTACCTCCGCTCGACCTAGCTACACTCTTATTACCTAAAAGGAATTGTGAAGCAAAAGGGTGAGCACAACTATCCCAGTAAAGAATATCATGACTAAAGATAATTAAATTATCAATAGCCTTCGTCAGTAATAAATCAGAGATTTAGAACATATGGTAGATGATAAAACGTTTTAACCATAGTTGCAGCGGAACGGGCAATCCATTAAAAGAGTCAAATAGACCATAAAGTCTATTATCTTCTCCATATTAAAAGTCCACCAACAATGTTTTATTCCTGTAACATCAATAAACAATTCCTGTCCACAATCATGTGAATAACTCATAATCATAATTGTGCTTCTAAATTCCTCTTCGTACCCATGACGAAGATAATTTTCATCACCTGTCTTTACCTGAAACATCAAAGATCATGGTTATACCAAATCACAGTTCCTGTTCATAATCACAATAATAAATTCATTTTTGCACTACGGGCCAACGATATTCATTAACAGTTCATCCTTGCACTACAAGCCAAAGACATGCAACTGTATTTTAGAAGAGTAAAGTAGAGCATGATATCTATTATCTTCTACGAATTAAAAGTTTATTATCAATATTTTATCGCTGAGACTCATCATAATAAATAATCCACATCACCGAATTATCCATGCACTACAGTCCAAGGATATTCATTAGTATCACGACCACGAATTATCCATGCACTACGGGCCAAGGATAATCGTGTTTTCATCAACGATCATGATCACGCCATAAAATAATTCATCTTTGCACCCTTGGCTGAAGAGAACCAATGGTCATGATCATACCAAAAACTGTTCATCAATGCATAACGGGCCAATGAGGACTTTTACCGAATCATTTGCAACATTACGGTCATGATTATACCGAATGATCCCTGGTCATAATCATACTAATCAACAGTCCATCTATGCACGTAAGCCAAAGATGACTTTCATCACAATATAAGCATGATGATGATGACAATGTTATAAGCATTAATCAAACCAAATCAAGGATACATATTAAAGACTTTAAATTTATCCAGAGTTTAAAAATATCCAAATTGTCAACATGATACTGCTTTGTGGAGTAAAATTCAAGAATAATATTCATGTATCAAAAATAATTTGGACAGAAAAGAAATATATTTTTTGGGTGAATAGTACTCCGTGAATAGTACCATGTGAATAGTACTTCGGGAATAGTACCTCGTGAATAGTACCCCGGCATGAAAAGTGCCCCAAATACCTGAGTGAATAATATTCTAGTAAATAATAACCGGGTGAATAGTAACCTGTGAATAGTAACCCGTGAATAGTAACTCGTGAATAGTACTCCGGCACGAAAAGTGTCCCGAATACCCAATTGAATAATATTCGAGTGAATAGTAACTTGGTGAATAGTAACCTGTAAATAGTAACTCGTGAATATTACTCCATGAATAGTACTCATACAAGGAAAATACAAAAGAAAACAATATTCCATGATGAGTACAAAAGAAATGATATCTCATACGAGTATAATAGAATATACGAAACTGCAAATGGATTTTCACCCGCCATGCGGTAATCCACGTAGACAGATCATTTCCACAATTTAATAAAGAATGAATATGATGGGTCATTCACCATGAATACGGTAGTCCGCGTAGACAGGTTATTCCAACAGAATAATAAAGAATGGAATAACAGAAGAATTTCACCATGCATACGGTAGTCCGCATAGACATGTTATTCCAGTAGAATAATAAAGAATGGAATAACAGAAGAATTTCACCATGCATACAGTAGTCCGCGTATACAAGTTATTCCCACAAAATAATAAAGAACGGAATAACAACCCATACGAGTATTGAAAGAAAATAACTCTTTTCATGAATACGAAAGAAATAATACCCTTACAAATATTAAACAAAAATAATATTCATATGAATACGAAAAAGAATTTCTCTTCAGAATATGAAATAAATAATACCCCTTACCTCAGAAGAAGACTGGATACTAAAATAGTGAAGTATCAGACTTCTCTTCTTCTTTCTCTCTATAGCTATCTCTCTATAATTGCTCTTTTGAGTCTTAGTGAATTGGTGAGAATGAAGGAAGAATGAGCTTCTATTTATAGGAAAATATAGTTTCGATAATTGCACATTTTGGGGCTCGAAATATTATAGTATAATACCTTCATCTTTACCTCTATTTTTAATTTAGTCATACAAGTATTATCAATCTTGCACCACCTCCCCTAATAGTACATGTATCTGAATCAATAGTACACGCATGTGAACAAATAGTTATAAACATGTGAATTAGTAGCAATTAATTGCTCATTTATCCGATTAATTACCCGATTGGTTAATATAACCTCCAGACATCAATTATTATCGGAATAGATGTCGATTTCCACTACCACTAATAATCACAACACAATGGAACAATCAATTTCGTCTTTAATCAACACAAACTTATTCATCATTAATATTATAACTCATAATATTTAACAACTAGATCATTCCCAGGAAAGAGGGGGCTTTCCGATAAAGATTTCTCCCTATTGGCGCGCAATTAAATAACCTAACCCCTTTCCTCGACACAACTTTCTAGACATCGTCAATAATGCAAATAATAATATGAACAACTTGTCTTCTCAATTACTGATTTAATAATATAAAATATTATGCAGATAATACTATGACAATAATTGAATCAATAATATGAGAGATATGATGCAGCAATTATTGTAGCAATAATTGAGTATAACTGAGTGACTTCTCACGTAAGCATCAATAATCAATATTGTGTGCTACTATGCAACCACGCGTATTACTGTACTTTTATCACCGATTATTTTATGACAACTTGTTTACTTTGAATTTTTTTTCCAAATATCACCCTTAACTTTAACCTTTTATCAATTTAATCATTTACTAAATAGAATAATAATTATAAGAAAATTGAATACTTTCATTTCATAAAATTCGGGATCTCACAACTAATGTACACTACATGATCCAACAACTATCTGGTTCAATTCATAACACAGATGCAATATATAAGGCTTTGAAATCATTGTCAGACAGTTCTTCATGTTTCTGGGCTGCCAAGAATTATAAGGTCATGGCCAGTCAACGCTATTTTTGGCCTTATATAATTTAATCTGTTGATGTTATGGGTGGTCTAGACGTCGGACCTTGTAGAGCAACTAACAGGGTACATGTTTTGAACAATAGTCAAGTCTAAACATCATCAATCAAAAAGATCTAAGACCTTAAAATAATGTCAGAGATGTTCTTCATTTTTTGGGTTACCCAAAAATGAAGAACAGTTCAACTGGTCATATTTGAGCTTCCACAACTTGTTGTTCATGTAATGTTTTTGTGATCTAAGAGTTGTAGTGTGTAGCTAACATGTAAGGGTATAAGTCTAACACATAAAATACATATAACAACATTACACTCTCTAGATCTAGTCTGGTCAAAGCATGTCAGAAACCGTGTTCATAAGTTTTCTGGGTTACCCAGAAAACTATTTTCGTGTTCAACTATGCTACTTTGACCGGCCACTACATCAAATATATATGTTATTTAGATTATCTAAAGGCTTTAAACTGCAGTCCATACACCATATTACAACAACAAGAACAAAACAACTAACACGTGCAAGATCTAAAAGTATTAACATACTATCAGACGGTTCTGTGTTACCCAGAACTTGTCCAGTCATGGTCGGTCAACGGGGTTTGACCACCAATAACATGAATTATGTTCTTGCTCTGACCTTGATTCAAGTTCCAGAATATAGATCTCATAACATACTACATGTTCAGACCTTTAAACAACAAAAACGCATAACAGACAAAGATTTATGAGGTCTGACATTCGCTTGTCAGACTTCATATTAAAATTTTCCAATTTTTGAAGAATTTCAAATCTGAGGCTATAGATGTTATGGATCTAACATCTATCAACCCAGATCATCTATATACACTACATATAACATAATACAACACAAAACACAAGATCTAACACCTCAATCAAGATCAGATTTGGTTCTAGGGTTTAAACCTCACTTTGAAAAATTTTGATTCTTGGCTTTCTGATTTGATAAGAACGAACAAGGGACTGGATTTGGGACTAAAAGTTTATCAATTTCATAGGGTTGGAGAGAGAGAGAGAGAGAGTCTAAGTTGAGCATATGATGAACAAATGGGCTAAATAAGTGACTTTTCTCTCTCTTAAATCCATATATATAATGTTACAAAGCACATGGCTGGTGAATGTGGCTGATTACTGAGAATATAAGGCACGTGAAAGTCTTTGTAAGACCCCAACTTTTATGAATAAAGATAAATTTTCTATAAATATCATTTTTTAATATTAAGGAGTGAATTTGATATAATGTTATAGTGGTGGGTAATATTTATAAATTTTGCAAAGTACGCAAGTTGTTATATTATATTCGATTGGTCGAGGAATATTCATTTTAACAAGGAATATTCGTACGACAGCACAATCATTAGTGGACCCAACAATGGAATTATTGTCAGAGTTAGAAAATGACAGAAATATCTTTTTATAAAAATAACGGCGGAAGTTTTACCGTTAAACTGTTGAAATACCCGGTGGTAAAAGTATAGTAATACGCGTGGTTGCATAGTAGTACACGGTATTGATTATTGATGCTTACGTGAGAAGTCACTCAGTTTTGTTCAATTATTGCTACATTATTGCTAAATAGTATCTCACATTATTTGATTCAATTATTGTCAATATTTTATATATTATTAAATAAATAATTGAGACGACAAAGTTATTAATATTATTATTTGCAATATTGACGATGTCTAGAAGTTCTGTCAAGGATAGGTTTGGTCACCTAATTACACGCCAATAGGGAGAAATTCTTATTGGAAAGCCCCATCTTTCCTGGGAACGACCTGGTTGTTAAATATTACGAATTATAATAATGATAATAAAGGTTGTTAAAAATATTGAGGGAATTTTTATGAAGTATTTGTTGTAGATTTTGCTTATTATTTGGATTTCCATTTACTCATTTTTCAAAATAATCGGTAGAAAGTTATTCAAATATATATATATATATATATATATATATATATATATATATATATGTGTGTGATTATGGTGGGGCCCACATTTTTTAAAAGGACATATGGGTGGAGAAATTTCAAAAGTCACGGGAATGTCAGAAAAGGAAAAAGGACGACAAGTATATATATAAATATATATTTTATATGTTTTGTTTTTTTATGAAAAATAGAATATATTATATTTTATTATGTAGTAAAAAGATAGTAAAATCAAAAAATTTAAAAATCTTCAAAGGCGTCATTCGTGAATTGAAATTATCGTATGTCAAGTGATTTTCCTAAATAGTATCCTTTCTATTCTCCTATAAATAGGATGCTTAGTTTAGAAATTGAAAATCACACCAGAATCAGAGAATTCTTCTTCTATAATATTTAGCGTATTTCTTTAGAGTTTTAGAAAGCTTTGAGTGTAGAAAACAGTGAAAGTGTTCTTCAAGAATATCACCGCTATACCAGTTGGAATACTCTCTTTTCTAAGGTAATGGATGTTATTTTTGTTCAATATTCATATGAAATAATATTTTCTTCCATACTTTGTAGTATGTAAGTAATATTATTTCGTTTCAGATTTCGAATTCTATACTCATTTTGTTAAAATTTTGGCTTCTATACTCCATGAAATTAGTAGATTATCATTGATATTTGCGTTTCATCCACTATCTTTTTATGGAAATATTATTCTGAGTATTCTTGATAAATTTTAACTTTTTCATACCAGAGTACTCTTCACTGGTTACTATTCCCGAAGTTACTATTCATAGGGTACTATTCACTCAGTTACTATTCACCCGGGATACTATTCATGACAAAAATTGATTTCTTTTCAGTCCAAATCATTTTTGATACAATATTATTCTTCAATTTTACTCCACAAAGTAGTATCATGTTGATAATTTGGACATTATTGAATTCTGGATAAATTAAATTATAAATCTTTAAAAATTTATCCTTTGCTTTTTTTTAATTGAATTCTTATATCATTGTCATCATCCTCATGCTTATATTATGTTGAAAGTCATCTTTAGTCGTAGTGCATAGATGGACTTGGTATGATTATGACCAGGGATTATTCGGTATAATCATGACCGTAATGTTACAAATGATGTGGTAAAAGTCCTCATTGGCCCGTAGTGCATTGATGGACAGTTGTTGGCATGATCATGACCATCGGTGAAAACATGAATATCATTGGCCCGTAGTGCATGGATAATTTGTGGTCGTGATACTAATGAATATCCTTAGCCGTAGTGCAGGGGTGATTCGATGATGTGTTTATTTATTAAGCTGAGTCTCATCGAAAAAAGTGATGAAAAACCTTTTAAATCATAGAAGATAGTATATATCATTTTCTACTTGACTCTTCTAATGGATTTCTTATTCCGCTGCAGTTAAACTTGATGTTTGTTATATTTTATAAGTTTAACTATGTTGAAGGCTAACGATAAATTATTCTGCATTATCTTTGTCATAATATTTTTTACTGGGCTAGTTGAGCTCACCCTTTTGCTTTCATTGTTCTCTTCAGGAAATGAGAACATAGCCGGGACTAGTCGGGGAACGGAGTGAAGGTCCAGATGTTGGCATTAGTAATCCTCATTATTCTATAAAATAGTGTTATAATAAATGTATTGAGGACTCCATTTGAGTTTGAATACTGTCTAGAAGACAAAATTCGTATTAAAACTCTCAGTTTATGTTTTGTCGTATTTTACATGACAATTGTATTATTAAGTTGTATTTAAATTTTATACGATGTATTTGGCGACTCAAAATGGGTGATGTATACCTATTTTGGGGACGTCACAGTTGGTATCAAAGCTTAGGGATATGATCCCTGGCTAAGATGTGAGACTAGAACTAGGGGAAAGAGATGGGGAAATCCTTCGCTAGTATGACCTACCTAAGTTTATTTGTTAAATTGGTCGGTCAGAATATAGGGATAATATGTGGCATGTCAATTAACCCTTGTTTTGTTATAGTATTTGAAAATGACATCCGAGAATGTTGAGAATAGCAATGGAGCACATGAGACCGTTGAATCACCAACGATCAATAACCAGGAAAATGTGCATCAGGAAGGCAACAATCCTCATGCGAACAATAACACCGACCAAATGATGAACGACGGAATGTTTAGGGTCTTTCTGCAATTCATGCAACATCAGGCGAGAGAGACTCATGTCCAAAATGCAGGTGGAAATACTGGCAACTCTCGGACGGTCACTGCTAAGCAATTCAAGGAGCTGGGACCACTGGAGTTTATTGGAGAGCCAAAATCACTTACAGTGGAGACGTAGATAAAGCAGATCACCAAGATATTTGATGTCTTGGGATGCTCTGAGGAGCAAAAGGTTCCCTTTGCCACCTTCATGTTGCGAGGAGAGGCATATTACTGTTGGGAATCTATAAAGCGTACCCAGCCTGCCACACTCAAAATGTCTTGGGAGAAGTTCCAAGAACTGTTCAACGACAAGTACTTTCCCAAAAGTATTTTCACATGAAAGAGATAGAGTTCATCAAGCTAGAGCTAAACAATATGAATGTGTCGTAGTACGAAGCCAAGTTTGCCGAGTTGTCCCAGTTTGCATCTCACTTGGTTGATAATGAGGAGAGAATGGCGCGGATGTTTCTAAGAGGTTTGAAACCCGAGATACGTCAATACTTAATTTCTCACAAACGGTGCTTGTATTCAGATGTTGTAAATAAGGCTCAGTTATTAGAGTGCGATAACGAGTCAACCCAACCAAGAGAGAGCAGCCGACAAAATGATAATACCAGTGGTAGCAGTCCTCGAAGAGGTGACAACAAATGTGGAGGGAATCAACATGCCAGAAATGGTAACCACTTTGGTGGTAATCATGGCCAAGAAAATAAAAGTGGACATTTCAAGAAGAGGAGATTCAACAATGATGGAAAAATGTCAGCACCAGCAGCCGTTGTTAAGGAAGGAGAACGACCACCTATTATATGTTTTAAATGCAGAGGGGAGGGACACATCAGTCCAAATTGTGCGCAGCAGTCCAAAATGTGTTACAATTGTGGAAGAGAATGTCACATAGCTCGATTTTGTCGTACAGTGAAGCCAAGTTAAGCTTGGATGGAAGCACCAAAGGCCGTCCTAGAAAAGTCAAAACCAGTAGTTCAAGGGAGAGTGTTTGTCGTGACCTCCAAGAAAGAAAGGAATCCGAACGAGGTCATCACATGTAAGCTAATCATAAACTCTAGCGAAGTCTATACCTTATTTGATACCGGTTCTACCCATTCTTTTATTTCTCCTACTTGCGCTCAATGTTTAAATTTTACTCCGGAGAAATTAGACTTTGACTTATCTATTGAAACTCCATTGGGAGAAACCTTCATTACATCCACTGTTTATAAGTCTTGTTTGGTTCAAATCGGTACCCTCACATTACTTGTCGATCTTATTTCCTTAAAAATACTTGCGTTTGACGTAATTCTAGGGATTGATTGGTTAACTACTCATCATGAAAAATTGATTTTTTTCGTAAAGTTGTTAGCTTTTATATTCCTAACCAACCTATTATGTGAATTCAAGCAATCAAACCATTAAAATCAATCACTGTTATCTCAAGCCATAAAGCTATTCATTTATTGAAAAACGAATGTCAAGCTTACTTAGCTCATGTCACAGATTTAAACAAAAATACATCAGTTTTGAATGATATTTCTATTGTTAATAAATTTCCTGACGTATTCACTGAAGAACTTCCTGGCTTACCCCCAGAGCGTAAAATTTAATTTTGTATTGACCTTGAACCCGGTACAAAACCCATTTCTAAATCCCATATCGAATGGCTTTTATTGAACTTCAGGAGTTAAAGACCCAACTGCAAGAATTGTTAGACATCAGTTTTATTTGTCCTAGTATGTCTCCTTGGGGTGCTTCTATTTTATGCATGAAGAAGAAAGATGGGAGTATGCGACTTTGTATTGATTATCAAGAGTTGAACCATGTCACTATCAAAAATAGTTACCTGTTGCCTCGTATTGATGACCTGTTTGACCAGTTGCAAGGCGCCAAATTCTTTTCAAAGACTGATCTTCATTTCGGATATCATCAGTTAAAGAGTAAAACCGATGACATTCCAAAGACGACTTTCAGAACTCTATACGGGCATTACGAATTCCTAGTCATGTCCTTTGGATTGACTAATGCTCCTGCTGCCTTCATGGATATGATGAATCGAGTATTCAAGGAATATTTGGATCACTTTGTGGTCGTCTTTATTGATGACATCCTCATTTACTCCAAAAGCAATGAAGATCATGAGCAACACTTGAGGCTGATACTCCAAAAGCTTCGTGAGAACAAGTTATATGCCAAGTTGAAAAAATGTGAGTTCTGGCTTGAGGAAGTAGCATTCCTTGGGCACGTAGTATCAAGTCATAGAATATATGCTGACTCGGCAAAGATTGAAGCAATCCAAAGATGGGAGAAACCTAAATCAGTGACCGAAGTACGTAGCTTTCTCGGCTTAGCTGGTTATTATCGCATATTCGTAGAAGGGTTTTCTCAAATCACTACTCCATTAACTCAGCTGACTCGGAAAGATGCAAAATTTGGTTGGAGCTAGGAATGTGAGAAGAGTTTTCAAGAACTCAAGAGAAGACTCATTTCATCACCTGTTCTGACAATACCATCTGGCTCAGAGGGATTTTTCATCTACAGTGATGCTTCACGCAAAGGGTTAGGATGTGTTCTCATGTAACATGGGAAAGTCATAGCCTATGCCTCTCGACAACTCAAAGAATATGAGAGGAATTATCCTACTCATGATCTAGAGTTGGCAGCAGTTATTTTTGCGCTTAAGATTTGGAGGCATTACTTGTATGGAGAGAAGGTGGAGATCTATACAGATCATAAAAGCCTTAAATATTTCTTCACTCAAAAGGAACTCAAAATGCGTCAACGACGCTGGCTCATATTGTTGAAAGATTATGATCATACTATTCAATACCATCTTGGAAAAGCGAACGTAGTAGCTAACACATTGAGTATAAGATCATACGCGGGTACGAGTGCGATATTGTCAACGCAAAGGCCCATTTTATATGACTTGCAAAGGATGGAGATATAGTTAAAGACTCTAGGGACCAATGTGATGATGGCAAACATACGAGTAGAATTGACCTTAATTGATAAAGTTAAAGTTTCTCAAGCTACAGACCTGGAGCTGATGCGTATGAAGAAGAAAGTGCAAGAAGGTGTTATTCTGGAAGAAAGAATCGATGAAGAAGGAATACTTTGAGTCAACTCCAGACTTTGTGTTCCAAACGATTCTGACTTGAAGTATAAAATCATGATGGAGGCGCACAACACACCATTTTCAATCCATCCTGGGAGTACTAAAATGTATCGTGATCTTCGACATACATTTTGGTGGAGCAATATGAAGAGAGAGATCGCGGAGTTTATCTCAAGGTGTTTAACTTGTCAATGTGTCAAGGCGGAGAATCAAGTGCCAAAAGGTCTATTGCAACCACTTGAAATTCTAGAATGGAAGTGGGAGCACATTACCATGGATTTCGTTACTGGTCTTCCTAAGGTTTCAGGCATAGATGCAATTTGGGTCATTTTTGATAGATTGACCAAGTCGACTCATTTCTTACCTAAACGAGAAACTTATACACTTGAATATCTTGCTCGTATATACATAAACGAGATTGTAAGACTGTATGGTATGCCAGTATCCATAGTTTCTGATCGAGACCCAAGATTCACTTCACGCTTTTGGGTTAGTTTGCAAAACTTTATGGGCACGGAGTTGCGATTTAGTTCGGCATATCACCTTCAGACGGATGGGTAGTTGGAGAGGACTATTCAAACTCTTGAGGATCTATTAAGACTATGTGTCCTTGACTTCAAAGGAAGTTGGTACAAGTTCTTGCCATTGGTGGAATTCCCCTACAACAACAATTATCAATCAAGTATCGGTAGTGCCCCATTTGAAGCGTTGTATGGAAGAAAGTGTCGTTCTCCAGTATGCTGGGACGAGGTGGGTGAAGCAACGTTGTTGGGACCAAAATTGGTATGTATGACTACAGAAAAGATTCAAATGATCTGACAACGTATTAAAACTTCACAAGATCGTCAAAAGAGTTATGCTGATCTTCATCGAAAGGACGTGGAATTCAATGTTGGAGAACATGTGTTGTTACGTGTTTCTCCATGGAAGGGAGTTACAAGATTTGGAAATAGAGGAAAGCTCAATCCTCGATTCATTGGTCCATTTGAAATCCTTGGCCGAGTAGGAACTGTGGCCTATAGACTCGCTTTATCGCCAAGTATATCTCGTGTTCATAACGTTTTTCACATATCCATGTTACGTAAATATGTGGAAGACCCGAACTACATTATTGAGTTAGAACCGGACGAAATAGCGAAAGATTTAACGTATGAAGAGGTTCTTGTTAAAATCTTGAATAAGAAGGAACATATTCTATGCTCCAAGGTTATACCTCAAGTCAAAATTTTATGGAGAAACCACGATGTTGAGGAAATGACCTAGGAGTTCGAATCTAAAATGAGATCAAGGTATCCTCACCTCTTCGTCATACCAGGTATTTACCCTAATTTTGAGGGTGAAATTTCATTAGAAGGGGAGGTTGTAAGACCCCAACTTTTATGAATAAAGATGAATTTTCTATAAATATCATTTTTGAATATTAAGGAGTGAATTTGTTATAATGTTATAGTGGTGGGTAATATTTATAAATTTTGCAAAGTACACATGTTATATTATATTCGATTGGTCGGGGAATATTCGTTTTAACAAGGAATATTCGTACGACGATACAATCATTAGTGAATTTGTTATAATGTTATAGTGGTAGGTAATATTTATAAATTTTGCAAAGTACACATGTTATATTATATTCGATTGGTCGGGGAATATTCGTTTTAACAAGGAATATTCGTACGACGATACAATCATTAGTGGACCCCACAATGGAATTATTGTCGGAGTTAGAAAACGATAGAAATATCTTTTTATAAAAATAACGGCGGAAGTTTTACCGTTAAACTGTTGAAATACTCGGTGGTAAAAGTACAGTAATACGCGTGGTTGCATAGTAACACACAGTATTGATTATTGATGCTTACGTGAGAAGTCACTGAGTTTTGTTCAATTATTGATACAGTAATTGCTGCATAGTATCTCACGTTATTTGATTTAATTATTGTCAATATTTTATATATTATTAAATTAATAATTGAGATGACAAAGTTATTAATATTATTATTTGCAATATTAACGATGTCTAGAAGTTCTGTCAAGGAGAGGTTTGGTCACCTAATTATGCGCCAATAGGGAGAAATACTTATTGGAAAGCTCCCTCTTTCCTAGGAATGATCTGGTTGTTAAATATTACGAATTATAATAATGATAATAAAGGTTGTTAAAAATATTGAGGGAATTATTATGAAGTATTTGTTGTAGATTTTGCTTATTATTTAGATTCCCATTTACTCATTTTTCAAAATAATCGGTAGAAAGTTATTTAGTGTATATATATATATATATATATAGTATTATATATATATGATTATGGTGGGGCCCACATTTTTGAAAAGGACATATAGGTGGAGAAATTTCAAAAGTCACGGGAATGTAAGAAGAAGAAAAAGGACGGCAAGTATATATATAAATATATATTTTATATGTTTTGTTTTTTTATGAAAAATAGAATATATTATATTTTATTATGAATAGTGCAACATAGTAAAATTAATTTTTTTTTAAAATCTTCAGTCGGCGCCCGTGAATTGAAATTACTGTGCGTCCGTGATTTTCCTAAATAGTATCCTTTCCATTATCCTATAAATAGTATGCATAGTTTAGAAATTGAAAATCACACCAGGATCAGAGAATTCTTCTTATATAATATTGAGCGTATTTCTTTAGAGTTTTAGGAAGCTTTGAGTGTAGAAAACAGTGAAAATTTTCTTCAAGAATATCCCCGTTATACCAGTTGGAATACTCTCTTTTCTAAGGTAAGGGATGTTATTTTTGTTCAATATTCATATGAAATAATATTTTCTTCCATACTCTATAGTATATAAGTAATATTATTTCGTTTCAGAATTCGAATTCTATACTCCATGAAATTAGTAGATTATCATTGATATTTGCGCTTCATCCACTATCTTTTCATGGAAATATTATTCTGAGTATTCTTGATAAATTTTAACTTTTTCATACCGGGGTACTCTTCACTGGTTACTATTCCCGATGTTACTATTTATAGGGTACTATTCACTCGGTTACTATTCACCCGAGATACTATTCATGACAAAATTTGATTTCTTTTCGGTCCAAATCATTTTTGATACAATATTATTCTTCAATTTTACTCCACAAAGTAGTATGATGTTGATAATTTGGACATTATTGAATTCTGGATAAATTAAATTATAAATCATTAAAAATTTATCCTTTGCTTTCTTTTAATTGAATTCTTATATCATTGTCATCATCCTCATGCTTATATTATGTTGAAAGTCATCTTTAGTCGTAGTGCATAGATGGACTTGGTATGATTATGACTAGGGATTATTCGGTATAATCATGACTGTAATGTTACAAATGATGTGGTAAAAGTCCTCATTGGCCCGTAGTGCATTGATGGACAGTTGTTGGCATGATCATTACCATCGGTGAAAACACGAATATCATTGGCCCGTAGTGCATGGATAATTTGTGGTCGTGATACTAATGAATATCCTTAGTCGTAGTGCAGGGGTGATTCGATGATGTGAATTATTTATTAAGCTGAGTCTCATCGATAAAAGTGATGAAAAACTTTTTAAATCATAGAAGATAGTAGATATCATTTTCTACTTGACTCTTCTAATGGATTGCTTATTCCGCTGTAGTTAAACTTGATGTTTGTTATATTTTATCAGTTTAACCGTGTTGAAGGTTAACGATAAATTATTCTGCATTATCTTTGTCATAATATTTCTTACTAGGCTAGTTGAGCTCACCCTTTTGCTTTCATTATTCTCTTCAGGAAATGAGAACATAGCCGGGACTAGTCGGGGAACGGAGTGAAGGTCCAGATGTTGGCATTAGTAATCCTCAGTATTCTATGAAATAGTGTTATAATAAATGTATTGAGGACTCCATTTGAGTTTGAATACTGTCTAGAAGACAATATTCGTATTAAAACTCTCAGTTTATGTTTTGTCATATTTTACACGACAGTTGTATTATTAAGTTGTATTTAAATTTTGTACCATGTATTTGGCGACTCATAATGGGTGATGTATACCTATTTTGGGGGCGTCACGGTCTTTGAGTAGTTCACAAACTTAAGTGTTGGTCAATTTTGCAAGTTAGCTAATAAAATACAAGAAGAACAAAATGGTCATTATGCTAGCAAATTTAATGGTAGTCTTGACATTTGGTTAACCCTTAGGGCTTAACCCTAAGGTTCTACAATTTGCTTTTTCTAGAATTTCTTAATTTGGTATAAAATGAAAATTTAGTTTTTAAAAATGGAAAATTAGGGTTTTCTAATTAGTTTAGTTTTCTTAATTATATAAAACATAAAAATTATGTTTAATAATTTACTAATTATCATTAAGCTTGCTAAATAGCGATTAGGGTTTCTATTTTAGCATATAGGGTCTCTAATTTGTCAATTAGGGTTTTCTAAGTAATAATTAGGGTTTCCATAATTAACATTAAGCTTTATAATTTAGCAATTAGGGTTCTAATTTAGTAATTAGGGTTTCTAGTCATTAAGGTTAATATCTTGACAAATAAGGTTCCTAGTTTAAAAATTAGGGTTTCTAACAATTAGGGTTTCAAAAATTAATAAGGGTTTTGCTAATTAAGATTAAAATCTATAATATTAATCATTAATCACATAACTCAGTTACTAAATAGATTTTAAAGTCTCATTTGACTTCAAAACTAGGGTTTATTAGTAATACTGGGGTTTTATCATGTTACACATACATATTTATAACACTTAAAAAATAACAATATTATATGATTATTCTCATTCCTCAAACAAAATCCAGAATTAGGGTTTGGATTCCATATCTGATTTATCTTACACATATAGCATTACTAATTAAGTTTAAACAATTAACTTTATTAATCTGAAATAAATTCATATAACAAAATAATTATTATAATAAATTTATAATCATTTCATTTATTATTTAAATAATTTTATAATAATATTTTCATGGAAAATAAATAATAAAAACATTTCTACTATAAAATTAATTTATTATAAGAATATAATTTATAATGATCAATAATTCAAAAAAAATATTTGAAATTATTCATGTAATAAATATATTTTTATTTATCACATAAATATATACGCTTTACCTTGCACATATTCCCACTTTTATTTTTAATAATAAAAAAAACGCAAAATTTGTTATTTAATTATATAGAAAATATCGGGTTATTACATTCACCCTTCCTTATAAGGATTCTGTCCCAGGAATCACCGTTTTAAAACCTATACACACTAGGGTAAATAGCATACACATTCATTTCAAGTAGATCTCGATCAGATTTGATCGGACTGATCTTTAACTATTCAACATAAAGTTTGTCTATCTGATTAAACGGAAATTTGATTTCTAATAGAACTCAATTTCCTCCTTCAAAATTTCTTTATAAAATACATTACTATATATAGGAAAATCATGTATAAGAAAAATAATACCTGGAGTTCCATCCCCAGCTGCCACGGTATCTTGAACGGTCATGTTGAAGACTCTTGCGATTGATTTTGTTGGTTTATTTGTTGAAGTCGGTCCAGCTATCGCCAGCGTCCCGCGCACTACTTTTCCCCGTAGTCACACTCGCTGCCTCCATTCTCCTTTTTCGGACAGTCCTTCACCTTATGCTCTGTTGATCCACACCTGAAATACCCACTGTTCATCCTTGGATTGGGACAGTTGGGAGACATATGTTCCTCCTGCTCACACTTGTAACACACAAACTTACCTCTAAGACACTCTCCCAAGTGATTCTTTCTGCAATTCTCACACTGTACAACTTGTTTCTTTCCACCACCTGGCCTATTTCCGGTATTCCCGAGATTATCTCCTTTCCTCTTTCCAGTCCTACCAGCACTACTTCCTTCTCCGGCTCTAGCTTGATTTGCCTCCCACCAAAAATTCGCCTCCCCTTTCATCATATAGGTGGTAAAAACTATCTTTTGCCCCTCCGTTACCCTAGTTATCACAAACGCTTCTATAGGGTCAGTTGTTCCTCCAAATTCGTGCGGTCCAACTGCCTTGAAGTCTTTGAAGTTCGCAAATTGATTATCTGGATGATTTCACGCGGCTGGTATTCCATTCTGAATAGCTTGAGCGACCATATTCGCAAAATTATGTATCAGGTATGGTTGTCCTCCAGCTTTGTTGACAGGTTCTTCTGCCCTTTGGTTTCATTTTTCATCTTGGTGACATTATCTGATAAAATAAAATCATGTTCATCCAACCAATTCATAGTACTTTACACCATATAGCATAACACACGCTGCTTTAAACCTCCGCTATTCCTTGTGTGACACAAAAGTCGGGATTCACTGCTATAACTTATACAAAAGTTAAGAATATTACATTATACCCAAATACCTATCATACACACATCATAGAACACTCATATTCATGTAATACTAATACTACTTATTTCATACGCCTTCACTAAGGATCAATTGCTTAATATTCTATATATTCCTAGTATCCTCAATAATCCATTCACACACATAACTATACCAAGTTCGTCAAACTTACCACACATTATGAGTTCAGGAACTTACCACAATCATATGAGTTTAAGAACTTATCCTAGTCAGACCTTTGGGGTCCATTCGCTGAGGGGGTTCAAAATTTTCATATAATTATTAGTCATGAACATACCATAAGTATGAGTTTTAAGAACTCAAACTTAACCTTATATTCTCTAAGTATACTCTACCTATCTGTTATACTAACATTTCTGGGTCCGGTAATACAGTTTCCAGTATAATCACGTCATCAGGGTTGCTTTTAAAGTGAGCCTCTATTTCAGCTATTGACTTTGATATTGGCTCGGTTATGGAGGTTGACTCCTTCTTTACAACCTGAGAGTATCCTAATCCTTTCCACCTGACATCTACACACGTAAATTATCTTGATTATCACATAGTATATACACACAAAAAATAATAGTTTTATATAAGTTATCTTTTATTTTATTTGACGATGAATTCATTCAATTCATCTCCTTTTACACTCTATTTGAGTTATTTGTATTTTCAACGTTTTCCTAGCTTTGTCCTAAAGGTTATAGCCTTAGGTCTATCCCCACCTAAGGTTTCTAACCTATAGCCTTGATACCAACATGTGACGCCCCCAAATCCAGGTACTTGAAACCCGAACTCGGTGCTTCACGATACCATTTCTTTGAGCGGAATAATATAAATAATATAAATATCAAACTTAATTTACATATATATATCAGAGTCTAATCCCAAGTACGCGACCTTTAAATAGTCATTACATTATAATTTTTAAATATCAAAATCTTAATGAAGCCTAACTATTACATAACATACCATTAAACTTTTTTTGTTTGATTTCCTTTTACTTTGTTCTTGCCTGAACCTTCCGGTTGATCCTGATTAACTGAAAACATTTAAATTTAAAGCAAGAATGAGCATTTGATTACCCAACAAGTAATAGCAACAATAAATATTAGCTGAAAGGATTAAATGTTTTCTTTGAATGACACTTCTACAACGAATCAACAGTTGTGAAGTAAGATGAACCAATAATAACAACATAACAATTATATATCAATTTTTTTAAAGTACGTACTGACTATAAATGAAGAGCAGTCGACAGACTATGAACTTTGTTTTCAATTTTCGCTAAGGTTTAGTAGAACTTCATCCGCAAACCGTCATAACTTACAGGCACGAGGTTGATCATCCCAATGTGCCTTGTATTGATCAATAATACATACAAGAATGATATTTTCGTTCATCTTATCCACCTTAGGCGCACAAAAGTTTTCCCATGTTCGGGATGTTCATACTTAGTCGGGCATACAAACCAAAGCAATTTGATTTGGATACAATAAAGTTCTATCATGTTCACCGATATTTCTAAATCTGTGTCTAGCTGGGTATAAAATAACTTAGACGACTTTTAATTAATGCATACATACCGGAAATCAATAGTTATGTATCTACATGTGATTAAATATAATAATTATCCAAGTGAGGTCACTTGTATAACAATGCTTAGAAATTAACGAACAGAATATATATCTTGATCTATAATAATAGAATTAAAGAACTTGTACATCAGATTATAATTTAATAACTTACTTATATAGAATCATTGCATAAGTGTATACAAGGGTAAGATATTTGAATAATGAAAAAGAATAATTCCGATATTCACTTACGCATGTCCATTGCATAAAGGAAATACAAAGATAGGATACTTTCCTGAGCTGCTGCTTACAATTATGTTACTTAGTTTTATCTTTTATACTGCTACCTATCATTAATAAGATCATTCGTTCGATTAGAATAATATATCATATCACGTAGTACTGCTATTTGCAGTCATCGCATAACCTAATCACATTATCACATAGGTTTAGTAGTTATTGGATTGCAAACAAACACGTATTTAGTCAAATTATCTAAGTCCACATCAATTTCTGAAATATTTCGGTGTACCGACGGCTTTATCGGGTAATTATCGAGTCTAAAACTCTATTTTGTAGTTCAATATTCGATTAGATAATTTAAATAACAGTCGTATTATTTTTCCATGGCTTATAATAATTTTTAATTTATTATTATAATTTATCATGATTTTTCAAACACTAGAATCATTTTAAAATGATTTAAATACTAAATAATTCTATTATCATTAATATTAAAATTATTAATGAAACCATTGCCAAAATATTAAAGTTATTTACAATAACTCAAAATATTTTAAAACATTTTATTACCCTTAAATGATTTTTAAAATATTTAAAATTATTTTTAAATAATTACCATTAATATTTAAACATTAATGAATTATTTAGAAAAATATTAAAAGTCATTAATTATAACTTAAAATATTTTTAAAACATTTATATCCTTTTTAAATGATTTTTAAATTAATAAAACCATTTTTAAACTATTTAATTATTTAATGTTATTATTAAATAACTCTAATATCATTTAATATTAAATTATTAATAAATTTACCTTTAAATATTAAAAGTTATATTTTATAACTTAAAATTTTTTAAACTATTTATTTTCATTTAAAATGATTTTTATAATTTTAATATCATTTTAACCAATTTATTTAATATAAGTATTAAATAAATATAATATCTTTAATATTAAATAATTAATGAAATTTGCCTTACAATATTAAAAGTTATGTTTTATAACTTAAAATATTATTAAATAACTTATTATAATTTAACATGATTTTTATATAATAAAATAATTTTAATTAATTTATTTAATACATTTATTAAAAAAATTAAATATCAATAATATTCAAATAAATACTAATATTTATGAAAATTATGTCAAATTATTAAAAGTAAATTTTTATAAATTAAAATTATTTTTAAAATTATTTTTGTAATTTTTAGAAATTATTTTCTATTTTTAAATGATTTTTAAATATCAATTTAATTAAAATAAAAAGTCTGTCGTTATAGCCTTTAGCGACAGAAAGCGTCGCCTTAGGTGCTCTTGAGGCTCAAGAACATTCAAGTGACAGTTTCGAGTTAGCTAGTTTAACCATGAATAATTATCAAATTATGAAGTTTCTAGGCATGTTATAACTTTGATCATGTACTACTAATGTAACACTACATGATCCAACAAGTACTATCAGGTTCAATTCATAACACAGATGCAAGATATAAGGCTTTGAAATCATTGTCAGACAGTTCTTCATGTTTACGAAATTTTGCCTGTAATTATAAGTTCATGGTGTCAATAAATATTATTTATGACCTTATATAATTTAATTTGATGATATTATGGGTGGTCTAGACGTCGGGCCTTGTAGAGCAACTAACAGGGTACATGTTTTGAACAATAGTCAAGTCTAAACATCATCAATCAAAAAGATCTAAGACCTTAAAAAAATGTCAGAGTTGTTCTTCATTTTCTGGGTTACACATAAATGAAGAACAGTTCGACTGGTCATATTTGGGCTTCCACAACTTGTTGTTCGTGTAATGTTTTTGTGATCTAAGAGTTGTAGTGTGTAGCTAACATGTAAGGGTACAAGTTTAACACATAAAATACATATAACAACATTACACTCTCTAGATCTGGTTCGGTCAAAGCATGTCAGAAACCGTGTTCATAAGTTTTCTGGGTTACCCAAAAAACTATTTTCGTGCTCAACCATGCTACTTTGACCGGCCACTAGATCAAATATATATTTTATTTAGATGATCTAAAGGCTTTAAACTGCAGTCCATACACAATATTACAATCCTATTACAACAACAAGAACAAAACAACTAACATGTGTAAGATCTAAACGCATGAACATACTGTCAAACGGTTCTGGGTTACCCAGAACTTGTCCAGTCATGGTCGGTGAACGGAGTTTGACCACCAATAACTTGAATTTTGTTCATGCTCTGACCTTGATTCAAGTTCCAGAATATAGATCTCATAACATACTACATGTTCAGACCTTTAAACAACAAAAACACATAACAGACAAAGATCTATGAGGTTTGACATTCGCTTGTTAGACTTCATATTAAAATTTCCAGATTTTGAAGAATTTCAAATTTGAGCCTATAAATATTACGGATCTAACATATATTAACCCAGATCATCTATATACACTACATATAACATAATACAACACAAAAACACAAGATCTAACACCTCAATCAAGATCAGATTTGGTTCTAGGGTTTATACATCACTTTGAAAAATTTTGATTCTTGGCTTTCTGATTTGATAAGAACGAACTAGGGACTAGATTTGGGACTGAAATGTTTATCAATTTCGTAGGGTTGGAGAGATAGAGTCTAAGTTGAGTACATGATGAACAAATGGGCTAAGTAAGTGACTTTTCTCTCTCTTAAATCTATATATATATATAATGTTACAAGGCACATGGCTGGTGAATGCGGTTGATTGCTGAGAATATAAGGCACATTAAAGTCTTTGAGTAGTTCACCAACTAAAGTGTTGGCCAATTTTGCAAGTTAGCTAATAAAATATAAGAAGGGTAAATGGTCATTATGCTAGCAAATTTAATGGTAATCTTGACATTTGCCTAACCCTTAGGGTTTAACCCTTAGGTTCTAAAATTTACTTTTTCTAGAATTTCTTAATTTGGTATAAAATGAAAAATTAGTTTCTAAAAATGGAAAATTAGGGTTTTCTAATTAGTTTAGTTTTCCTAATTTTATAAAACATACAAATTAGGTTTAATAATTTACTAATTATCATTAAGCTTGTTAGATAGCGATTAGGATTTCTATTTTAGCATATAGGGTTCCTAATTTGTCAATTAGGGTTTTCTAAGTAATAATTAGGGTTTCCCTAATTAACATTAATCTTTTTAATTTAGCAATTGGGGTTCTAGTTTAGTAATTATGGTTTCTAATTAATAATTAGGGTTTCTAGTCATTAAGGTTAATATCTTGACAAATAAGGTTCCTAATTTAAAATTTTGGGTTTCTAACAATTAGGGTTTCCAAAAATTAATTAGGGTTTTCTTAATTAAGATTAAAATCTATAATACTAATCATTAATCACATAACCCAGTTACTAAAAAGATTTTAAAGTGTCATTTGACTTCAAAACTAGGGTTTATTAATAATACTAGGGTTTTGTCATGTTACATTAAAATTGTTCCACAGATTAACCTTACGTGTAACATACATATATATAGTACTTGAAAAATAATAATATTATATGATTATTGCCATTCGTTAGTCAAAATCCAGAAATAGGGTTTGGATTCCATATCTGATTTATCTTGCATATATAACATTATTAATTAAGTTAAAATAATTAACTTAATTAATGAAATAAATTCATATAACAAAATAATTATTATAATAATTCTATAATCATTTCATATATTATTTAAATAATATTATAATCATATTTTCAAGGAAAATAAATCATAAAAACATTTCTACTATTAAATTAATTTATTATAAGAATATAATTTATAATGAACAATAATTCTAAAAAAAAATTTTGAAATTATTCATGTAATAAATATATTTTTATTTATCACATAAATACATACGCTTTACCTTGCACATATTCCCACCTTTATTTTTAATAATAATAAAAAATTATACGCAAATTTTTTTATTTAATTATATATAAAATGTCGGGGTATTACAGGTGAACTAACCATGAGGGTCCAAGATCAAGAGATTACGTTCAACGTATTCAATGCCATGAAGTTCCCTACTGATGAAGAGGAGTGTTTCCAAGTGGATGTCATAGACCGGATAGTCAAGGATGCTATGGTAAAAAGTTTGGTTAGTAATCCATTGGAAACTACATTACTGGGGGATGAGAATTTGGATGATCCAGAGTTCGTTGATTATTTACACATGCTAGAAGCTTTGCCGAGAGTTAGTAGATTTAAAGTTCCATTCAATCCATTACACACGGAGGAAAAAACTTCAGCTCGGATGAAACCTTCACTTGAAGAGCCACCCACTCTTACGAAGTATATACCTTATTTGATACCGGTTCTACCCATTCTTTTATTTCTCCCACTTGCGCTCAACGTTTAAATTTAACTCTAGAGAAATTAAACTTTGACTTATCTGTTGAAACTCCTTTGGTAGAAACCTTCATTACATCCATTGTTTATAAATCTTGTTTGATTCAAATCGGAACTCTCACATTACATGTCGGTCTCATCTCTTTTAAAATACTTGCATTTGATGTGATTTTAGGAATCGACTGGTTAACTACTCATCATGCTAAAATTGATTATTTTCGTAAGGTTGTTAGATTTTATATTCCTAACCAACCTGTTATGTGAATTCAATCAACCAAACCACTAAAGTCAATCACTGTCATTTCAAGCCATAAGTAAAGAGTCCCGAGCCTTTCGCTCGTGACTTCCTTGTGTGGAATGCACTGAAGCCAAACTTTCCATAAGGGACACTGTGAATAACGGTGGCAAGTTGATAGGTATCAATGTGAGGTGTTATCCAAGTCTTGATGAGAGTCACAATTTTGAATGATATTTCTATTGTTAATAAATTTTCTGATGTATTTCCCGAAGAACTTTCTAGCCTACCCCCAGAGCGTGAAATCGAATTTTTTATTGACCTTAAACCCTGTACAAAACCCTCAAATTTTTATTCACCCAAAACAAACGTAACATGCGCCAAAGACGTTGGCTCGAGCTATTGAAGATTACGACCATACCATTCAATACCATCTTGGAAAAATAAACGTGGTAGTTGACGCGTTGAGTAGAAGATCATATGCGGTTACGAGTGCGATGTTGTTAACACAAAGACCCATTTCGTAGTTAAAAGACTCTAGGGACCCACGTGATGATGTCAAATATACGAGTAGAACCGACTTTAATCGATAAAGTTAAAGTTGCTCAAGTTACAGACCCAGAACTGATGAATATGAAGAAGAAGGTGCAAGAAGGCGTTATTCTAGAAGCAAGAATCGACGAAGAGAGGAAATCTCAACCCTCGATTTAATTAGTCCATTTGAAATACTCGACCGAATAGAAAATGTGGCCTATAGACTAGCCTTATCGCCAAGTATGTCTCGTGTTCATAACATTTTTCACATATCTATGTTACGTAAATATGTGGACAACCCGAACCACATTATTGAATTAGAACCTGACGAGATAGCAGAAGATTTAACGTATGAAGAGGTACCTGCTAAAATCATGGATAAGAAGGAACATATTCTACACTTAAAGATTATACCTCAAGTCAAACTTTTATGGAGAAACCATGATATTGATGAAATGACTTGAGAGTTAGAATCTGAAATGAAAACAAGGTATCCTCACCTTTTTGACATACCAGGTACGTACACAAATTTTGAGGATGAAATTTCATAAGAAGGGGAGGTTGTAAGACCCCAAGTTTTATGAATAAAGATTTAATTTTCTTTAAATATCGTTTTGAATAATAAGGTGTGGATTTGATATAATGTTATAGTTGTGGGTAATATATACAAATTTTGCAAAGTAAGCAAGTTATTATAAAATATTCGTCGATCGGGGAATATTTGTTTTATCAGGGAATATTCATACATGACACTATCATTGGTGGACCCCACAACGAAATTATTGTCAGAGTTAAAAAATGACAGAAATATATTTTTATAAAAATAACGGCAAAAGTTTTTACAGTTAACTGTTAAAATACCTGGTAATAAAAGTACAGTAATACGCGTAGTTTCATAGTAGCACACAGTATTGTATAGTATCTTTGATTATTGATGCTTACTTAAGAAGTCACTCAGTTTTATTTAATTAGTACAACAGTAATTGTTGCATAGTATCTCACGTTATTGATTCAATTATTGTCATAAAATTTTTTATTATTAAATCAGTAATTGAGATGACAAAGTTATTTGTATTATTAACGATGTCTAGAAAGTTCTATCGAGGAAAGGAGTTTGGTCACCTAATTGCGTGCCAATAAGAAGAAGTTCTTATCGAAAAGTTATCTGGTTGTTAATATTGTAAGGTATAATAGTAATGATGAAAAAAAATGTTATTAAAAATATGTTTTGTAAAGCCAAGTGAATTGAAATAAATAGACGAGATTTTTATAAAGTATTTGTTATAAATTTGGCTTATTATATGGACCCCACTTACCCATTTTTTCAAAACTATTGGTAGAAAGTTATCTCGGTTTTGTTTATATATATATATATATATATATATATATATTATAAGTTTTATTTTTTATGTAAAATAGAATATATTATATTTTATTATGCATAGTACTGCATAGTGTGTGCATAGTGTTATATACTGCAACATAGTAAAACAAATTTTTTAAAAGTTTTCAGCTGGTGAACACCCGTGAAACCTTAACTGTGCACCCATGATTTTCTAAATTCAAATAGTATCTTGCCATTCTCATATAAATAGGATGCTCAGTTTAAAAAAAATCACACCAGAATAAGAGAATTCTTCTTCTATAATATTGAGCGTATTTCTTTTAAGTTTAAGAAAGTTTTGAGTGTAGAAAATAATGCAAGTTTTCTTCAAAAATATCTCCGCTATACCAGTCAGAATACTCTCCTTTTGAGGTGAGGGGTATTATTTATTTCATATTCGCTTACGATATTATTTTTTGTATTCATAAGAAATTTTATTTTTGTTCAATATTCGTAAGGAATATTATTTTCGTTCAATATTCGTAAGTGTGGGCCCATGTGCAAAATTAGGGTTCACATGACCTAATTAAATTAAATGCACAATCAGGGTTCCATGACCTCATTAAATGTGTAATTTAGGGTTCGCATAACCTAATGGAATGAAGATGGAAAAGTCAGAAATAAATGTGCCATACCGGGAGAAGCCTCCACGTGTCCCGAGGCGGAAGACTCGTGGAGGCGGCTCATTTTGGGAATTGATTGAGGGATTGGTTTGGTGGCTAGAAGGATAGGGCAATATGGGCATTACTTTAATGACTGAAGGGTATTTCTGGAATTTCATTGAGAACATGTGCCTAGCATGTGATGACTTAAGTCCAGGGAACTCTATAAATACCCCTTCCATTCTAGGAAGGAGGAGGACTCTTTTGGTAGCTTAAGGCTTGGATATTCCACCTAAAAGCACTAACAAGATTCGAACACTCTCTCAACTCGAAGAACTGAAGAAGGCTCTTGGAATCCCAATAACCTTAACACGGTTTCCGGATTCTAGGGGTTCTGCCACGCGTCGTTGGAGTAATCGCCCACCTGTCGTTCTCCCCTCTACAATCAATCAATCAATTCCGTATTCTTCGTGGATTTCTCTCCTCCTCAGCCAACACGAAACCCTAACCCTAGCAAGACGCGATTTCCTTGCCCACATTTATTTGGTGACTCTGTTGGGGAGGTGTAGAATTCGTGAAGGGTATGCCCACAACTCGAAGTGGGAGAACTACAGGAAGAGCTGCTTCACCAACAAATAGCATTACCTCACCGAATCCAGTTCCAAGACAAGTAACTCAAGCATTCCAAGGCGCAAACCTGGATTTTGACCAACCACTTGTTGAAGACGCTTCAGAAGGGAGTTTGACATCACTACATATGGCTAATCAACAACAAATCAACGCAGGAAGGCAAGGCGAGGATGCAGGTGGAGACCAGACGAATGTTGTGCAACTAGAAATGCTCAAGGCATTGAAGGAAGCACGAGAAGGGCAAGGGATGATGATGGCCATGATGCTGGAAATGCAGAGGAAGCAAGAGGAGATGGGGAATTTCTGCCAGCAGTTGATGCAGATTCCCACTTTCAAGGCCATGTTCCCAGGAAGTTCGCAGGGGGAACAAGTTGGAGTGGAGGACAACAACAATGGCAGCAACAACAAAGAGAACCAGATTGTACCTCCATCGACGGAAAGTCAATCGGTTCCAATAATCAACTTGGAGGCCCAGCACAGTGGCGACGTGCCACAACTTAGGTTGGAAGCAATCCAACCTCAGACAAACATCATCCCAACTGCTCTCCCGTCAATTTCACAGGTGCAAATGCCAACCATTCTAGGCAATGTCCAGCGAGTGAGCCAACAACTGCCACCAGTGCCAACTTTGCATGATGCAAGTGTGCATCAACCAATCTCTCTACCATACACATCGCCGATACAGCAGTATATCACAACACCCCAGAGAGTTCACGCCACGAGCCAGTATGTGACGATATGATCGATGTGATCAATCAACTTCGTAGGCAGACATCTCGACCCTCGGAGTTGGACTTTACTCCGCCTTACCCGGCACACATTCGGAGGCAACCTTACCCGATAGGGTATATTGAGCATCCCCCGTAGTTTCCAAAATATAACGGGGAGAAAGGAAACGCGAGGGACCATATTGCCAGGTTCGTAGAGTCGATGTCTCCGTGGCTAGGATATGACGAAGTGAACAACCATAACTTGTTTATGCGGGAATTCAACAAAACTTTGACAAATAATGCCTTCAGTTGGTACTACAATTTGGAGAAGGGGTCAGTCCATGATTGGGATGACCTAAAATTACAATTTTTTAAGAAATTTTTCTATGTGCAGAAACAGGTAACCATTGTAGAACTAATGCGGTTCAAACAGAAGCCGAATGAGGAGCTATCAGATTACGTTGACAGGTTTAGGGCCCATGCACAGAAGTGTGCAAAGCCGATTGAAGAAAAGAACCTGGTCAGCATTTGCAACAATGATGCCTTAGATTCCTTCAAGCCCCACCTCATTACCAAGGCTTGTGATTCCTTCGCGACCTCTCGACTTTTCGACAAGACTTGGGAGGAATCATGACACTGCCCACTAGCCATGCGATGGTTACATGGAGGGGCAAGAGGACAACAACTGTGGCTTTGGCTGACTCTCAGTCAAAACCACAAGGGGGCAAGAGGGAGAAGCATAAGAAAAATTTTGATCGAAGCAAAGGAAGGCCTGGAGACAAATATGCAAGAAAGTCGGTCCCGGAGGCTATCACATGCAGTGAGAAAGCATTTAGGGGTCTATACGAGTAATGGATTGAACATGGGGTGGTGAAACCCCCAAGGCCTAGATTTGCAATGATGGAAGAGATGAAGAGAATGCCAGACTTTTGTGTATTCCACCAATACGCGGGACACTCAACTATGGATTGCTATAGCCTGCGTAGGATATTCCATGAGAAGCTGGCAAATGGGGAGATTGAACTGGGAAAGGAAAGCAGTGTTCATGACAAGCCACTGCCAAATCACAAGGGGAAAGAAACATGCAACACTGTTATCCACAGCATAATCCCAGAAGTGGAGATGATGATGGAAGAAAAGGAGGAGTGTGACCCAGGCCTGCAAGTTACACCATTGATGAATGGGGCCAAGTTCAGAAATTTTTTCGATCAGATAGGATTGGCCAAGGAAGCAAGGATTGAGGCAACCAGGGCAATTATCAAGGCTGCCGAGACACAGGAGATTTGCGTGGCCATAAGCAAAGGATTTGTGAAGACAATGGAAGAAGAAGCAAATAAGATATCGTTCTCTAAAGCTGATAGAGAGATAAGATACCCGCACAATAGACTGTTGTATGTGACAGTAGTAATCAATGGCATCGAAGTTCGGAGGGCGTTCATTGACAATGGAGCATCTGTAAATATTATGCCCTACACCATGTTCAAACGGTTAGGCCTGCCAGAGAAGAAGATTGTGAAGGAACAAACAAACATTACAGGATTCGCCAACCAGAGCACAAGAACCCTGGGACATATCAAGGTAGACATGCAAGTTGGAAAGATTTGAGGGCCTATAATGTTCCATGTTGCAAAGGTAGATGCAACATACCATGTCTTGCTGGGAAGGGCTTGGGAAAATGACTATGGGGTGGTACCCTCAGTCTTTCATCAGTGCCTGAAAGTTATCTAGAAAAGGAAAGAAGTGAAGGTACCAGCAACTCGGAATCCCTTTGGACCAGAGGAGGCACACATCACCGAAGCAACTTTCTTCGATGATGTCATTTGAAGAGGAGAGAAACGGATCGCGAGGCTCGATTCCTTAAGACTAGCAAGCTGGAAGGAAGTGCAGGAAGATAAGTTTGTACCTGCAGAAAAAGTGAAGAAGAAGACCTCAAAACATGGAGAATGTTCCAAAAATATAAAGCCAGTAGTAGTGGACTTGGAGAAGGAAGGAAGAGAAGGGAAGAAAAGGCCAGCAGATCCTGAAGATGCCAGAAATATAATAAATTCCAAGAGGATAGCACAGTCTGAGGATGGCCAAAAGGCAAAATGGGAGAGGGTTGTTAAACCCGACGGAAAGGTGGTGTTTCGATTGTGACGGTGCAAGGGGGAAGAGCCCAAAGAAGCGTGCAAACCCAACGGCTCAGGAGGTGTCCCCCACTCCAGCAATAATGAAGAAGAAGAAGTTGTACAACAGAAGGTAGAACCAGCTCCAGAATGCTTTGAGGATAGGCCAAAACCTCAACAAAATGAATTAGAAGAAGTTAATTTGGCAACATATGGAGGAACGCCAAGACCAACTTATGTCAACAAGGAGCTTGAGGCTAACCAGAAGGAGGAGCTCATACAACTATTGCGAGAGTATAGAGACGTCTTTGCTTTGAATTACAACGAGATGCCCGGAATTGACAAAGATCTTGTGGAGCACAATCTAAACATAAGCCCGGGAATGAAGCCAGTGAAGCAAGCACCTCGCAACTATGCACCCGAAGTCGAAACCCAAATAAAGGAAGAAATCAAAAGTTCTTTGGAAATAGGGTTCATCAAGCCGATCCAACATCCAACATGGCTTTCGAATCGTCTGCATCGCAGTAAAGAAATCAAATGGACGATACTGAATATGTGTGGGTTTAGAGAGACTTGAACAAGGCATGCGAAGGACATGTATCCATTACCCAACATAGACACTTTGGTAGATGCAATGACTAATCATGAGATGATGTCATTCATGGGCCGGGTTTGTGGGTTACAACCAGATAAAGATGTCCATAGAAGATGCAGAATTGACAGCCTTTCGTACCCCATTTGGGAATTTCTACTATGTAGTAATGCCATTCGGATTGAAGAATGCGGGGGCAACTTATCAGAGGGCAATGCATGCTATATTTCATGACATGATTCATGATATAGTGGAGGACTATGTGGATGGCGTAGTAGTGAAATCCAAGAAGGCGACAACTCATGTGGAGGACTTGAGGAAAGTGTTTGAGCGATACCGAAGGTACAAGTTGAGGATGAATCCAAAGAAGTGCGCCTTTGGAATGACGCCTGGAAAATTCTTGGGCTTCTTGGTGCACAACAGAGGTTTAGAGGTAGACCCAAGCAAGGCGAAAGCAGTTACAGAGATGCCCCCACCAAAGACGCAAAAGCAATTGAAGATTTTTCTAGGGAAGGTCTCGTACATGAGAAGTTTCATGCCAGCATTAGTCGAAGTCACAGAACCTTTCAGCAAATTGCTAAAAGGAAAGGCACAATGGGACTGGGGGCAAGACCAATAACAGGCCTTCGAGAAGGTAAAAAGAATTTTATCTTCAGTACAAACAATGGTAGTCCCACAAAGAGGAATGCCATTAAAGTTGTACATCACATCTACCAAGAAGTCTATAGGAGGATTGATCACGCAAGAGGTAGATGGAGAAGAGAAACCTGTATATTACATTAGTCGGATAATCAGAAGACCGAAAACCAGGTATTCACAAGTGGAGAGGCATTGCCTAGCGTTGGTGTTCATTACGCAGAAAATACGGCATTATTTTCTAGCGCACGAAGTAAAGATTGCAACAAAAAATGATCCAATCAGATACCTATTGACTAGGCCAGCATTAGTAGGGAGACCTGCCAGATGGATGATGATTCTTTCAGAATACGACATCAAGTGTGTAACACCAAAGGCAATCTGATGTCAAGCCCAGCTTAGACTGCTAGCTCAATTTCCAAATGGAGAATATGAACCCCCTTCTGAGGATCTTCCGGGTGGAGAAGTAGAATCAATCGACTTGATGGATGAGGACCCAGAATGGTGGAGTTTGGCTTTTGATGGATCATCTGCAGAAGGTAAAGGCGGAGCAGGAGTGGTGTTGACCACCAAAGAAGGAAATGAAATATCCTTGTCATACAAATTGGACTTCCCTTGCACAAATAATGAAGCAGAATACGAAGCGTTCATACTAGGATTGTTGGTGGCTCAAGAGTTGGGAGCCAAATATCTTAAAGTAAAGGGAGGTTCAAACCTTATAGTGCAGCAGATAAGAGGCCAATTCGGAGTGAAGGAACCTATCTTGGCACTGTATTGAACTGTAGCACAAAAGGTGATGGAGGCTTACAAGAAGGTGGTGATTGAATATGTGCCAAGAGGAGAAAATAAACAACTTGATGCACTAGCAACAGTAGCATCTCGAGTCTATGTCCAAGGGGAAGATTTGGATGTGAAGGTAATGAAGAGAACCCACCCAACCACGGCGCTAGACTTGTTCCCCAAAGATATGATAAACGATTGGAGATATGACATCTCCCATCAACTGCAAACAAAGGAAGGAACAATACCAATCTTGGAGCTACAGAAGTACAACATCATCAAAGGTGTCTTGTATCACAAAGAAGCAGATGGTGTATTGACACGATGTTTGGGGACACAAGAAGCAAGTAAAGTCTTGCATCAGGTGCATGAAGAGAATTCGGGTTTCGGCGGACATAGAGTCAGATCGTGAGGTTAGAACGCCAAGGGTATTATTGGCACGAAATGAAGAAGAAGCGGATGCCCTACAACGCCACTGTGTTTCATGCCAAGAATACCCTGGGGAGGATGAATGCGCTTTCATTGATGATATAGCGGATTGGCGAATTCCTTATGTGGACTTCTTACAAAGTGAGACTCTTTCAACCGAAAAGAAGGATGCAATTATAATAAAGAGGAAGTCGCAACGATTCTTCTTACAAAATAGAGAATTTTCCAGAAGAGGTTTTAATGGTAAGCCCCTATGGTGTCTAGAACTAGGCAAAGCCAAAGATTTGGTTTATCAAATGCACAAGGATGAACATCAAGGGGGAGCCAAGTTGTACAAATAACTTATCGATCATGGTTACTATTGGCCAAAGATGGAAGGAGATTGTCTAGAATTTGTCAAAAAGTGCCACATTTGTCAAATACATGGAAACCTGATACATGCTCCTGCCGTGGATTTGCGCACCTTAGCAACACCATGGCCCTTTAATACATGGGGAATGGATCTTATAGGTCCTGTACACCCTAATTCTAAGGGCAACATATGGATTTTAACTGCCACCGAGATGTACACAAAGTGGGTGGAAGCCATACCCTTGAAGAAGGCCACGGGACCAGCAGTGGCAAATTTTATCAAGGAGCACATCATTTACCGTTTCGGGATCCCGAAGATCATTTTGTCGGACAATGGAACCCCCTTCATCAATAGAGACATCAAAAGTCTAATGGAAAGATACAGGGTGAAACATTACAAATCATCACCCTATTACCCGAAAAGCAATGGACAAGCAGAAGCGACAAACAAAACTTTGATAAAAATCTTATCAAAAACCTTAGACGATCATCCGAAGAAATGGGCAGAACAATTACCAATAGCGTTATGGGCATGTCAAACTTCAAAAAGAAAGCCTACAGGAAAAACCCCATACGCTTTGGTTTATGGTGAAGAAGCTATCTTGCCCGCCGAAATAGAAATTCCTTCGGCTCGAATGAGACTTCGAAGCTTAGTCGAGGAAGAGAGCCAACCAGCCGCCCTGGAGGCCTTAGGCGACTTCCAAGATAAGGCTAAAGAAAAGCTTGAACAGTACCATGAAAGACTGCTACGACAATACCATACCGCGGGGGTACCACGACAAATTCTGGTGGGAGACCTGGTGCTAAAAACGGCAACTCAAGTCATGAGGGGAACCCCAACCACCAAATTTTACCCCAAATGGGAAGGCCCATATAGGGTACGAGAGATCTCTGAAAGCGGGTATTGCAAGATATCTCATGTGGGATCGGATGCTGTCTCAGGCCCATTAAACTTGAAGTGGGTAAGAAAATATTATACATGAGAAGAGCAACACAAAAAGTTATACTTTCAACTTCAAAAGTAATCGAGGCACCTGACTAACAGCCCTCAGAAGTTACACTTTCAACTTCAAAAGTGATCGAGGTACCTGACTAACAGCCCTAAGAAGTTACACTTTCAACTTCAAAAAGTGATCGAGGCACCTAACTAACAGCCCTCAGAAGTTACACTTTCAACCTCAAAAGTGACTGAGGCACCTGAGTATAAGCCCTCAAACCCGAAAGTTACACTTTAACTTTAAAAGTGGAGAACGTTATGCTTTATTCGACAAAAGCAAGAAAGTTACACTTTATCTCTAAAAGTGGCAAACGTTATGCTTTCTTCAATAAAAGCAAGATTTACTATGTGAAACGTTATGCTTTTCATTAAAAGCAATTTTTTTATCAATAAATTGACAAACTTTCACTTATACTTGAATGTTTTAATTTTCTTAAAAAAAAGTATAAATTCAAGTGTTGGTTTGTGAAAAATATATATATATTTTTTGACAAAATTCATGTTTTCTTATAATACCTATTGTTGTCTTGGAATATTAATTTGAATAACTTGAGATTCAATGATAAATATTGAGTTTTAAGGAATCATTCAAATTAAAGGCAATCAACAAGGTTAAAGAAACCACGTTCTGATAAATGAAATATTTGTAAATGAGTTTCTGAAACAGGAAATCGAAAAAAAAAACTACTACAATGAGTTATGATCTAAAGCCCAAGACATATCAAAATGAAAATGAGGCACAACTAAAGCTTCTAAGTCAGCAATGGCAGCATCTCGAATCTTAAGATTTGCAGCTTTCAGCTCCCTAACCTGTTGGGTAGTCGACTCTAAGTCCCGGCACTGCCGCTCTACCTCCTAAAGTTTTGCCTCTAAGTCCCGACGCTGGCCCTCTAAATCTTGAGACTGGATCTTCAATTTGTTTGTGGCATCACCAAGCTCAGAAAGCTGCACTGAAAAGGATTCATCTTCACACTTATGTACAATAACCTCTGAATGTAGTGAAACAAGATTATAACTCGACTTGAGAAGATCCAACCTATCACGTAAAGGAGACATGTCAACACCTACGACTGCAAGGTCATCTACATCATCACTAAACTTCTTCAAGTCCTCAACTCGCAAGGAATATAAAGAAAGAGTATGCAATCCAAGAACAAGGCTGCATGAAATGTGCAGGAAGAGGGTTTGGGTGGAAGTTGTCTTAATAATCAGCCGGTCAAGAATCTGTGGGAACCGAGCTAGGAGACGCTCCAGACTTTCCTGACTAGAAGATAATATCTGGAAACCCCTCCAAGAAACAAGATCCCCAGTTGGATTGAAGGAAGCTCTGGCAGGAGCTACTTTAGAGGCCACCATAGAATCTGTCGAGACCAGGGATGGAGGAGGAGAAAGATGTTGTACGGCTAAAGATTCCTCGAAGCCTTGGTCACCTGGAGGATAACCAAGGTCACTATAGGGCGAGTGGGAAACATCCGGATGGAGAACAGCAAATAAAGTGAGTGCTTCAATGGGCAAAGGCAAATCTTTCATCCTCTTGCTCTGAAAACAAGATGTCAAAGCACAATATATTATAAAGAAAAAGAGGAATGGAAATTCAAGATAAATCATTTGTGTATTAAAGAAGGATGCTCACAATATAGTCAATGGAAAAGGAGTCGGGAGATGCCACAGAAAGGGGAATGTCATTCAACCCACCCAAAGTACTATCAACAATGCCCTCCCGAGCAATCACCAACTCGGTAGAATCCTTTCGGGGAGGATGAACATCACCAATAGTTTCAGAATGATTCTCCCTCGGGGAAGTAAGAGTCTCATCAACATCTTCAGACTCATCATGAGGAGCAGGCATAGGAAGGTTTGAAGAAATTGTTGTATCACCCACAGCAAGACTGGAGCTCACATCAGACAAAGTATCCTTAGCATCCAGACTAACACAATCGTCGCGAGGAGTAGATGACTCAATATCAACAAAGATAGGTTGGACGGGCTCACGACTAGTGGAAGCTGCCGCGGAAGCCTCATTTGTAGTACTATACGTTAACCCAAGAGGAACATCATCATCATCATCTTCATCGACCACGGTAACCTAAAATAAAAAAAAATAAAGGAAATAATTACTCAATGATATGTAAAAGCAGTAATACAAGGGATGAAAGAAAAATGAGAATAGTACGACAAATTACCAAATTTCTACGGTGCTTCTTGATAGGATCCTCGGCTGCCGGGATACTAGGATCAACATTATCAAGGGGGCGTTTTGCTAATGGCATTATGATAAGCCTGATAGGAGGACGACTGATTGGAACCACGGCAGAAGCAATAGGAGGAGCTATCTTAGAATCAGTAGTAGTAGCTGCTCTCGTTTTAGAACGAGTAACTCTCATCTCCTCGGCATCAGAGGATCCCTAGGGAGGAGCTAGAGAGGACACCCGAAACGGAACCCATGGTGGGAGACTACTAGAAGTACTGGGAACCTGCGATGGAATGATCTGCTGAGGGGGAGACGACTTAGGCATCAAAATGTCACTTTCAACCAACCCGGCTCTTGGTAGCCAAAGTGTTGAGCGAACATTGGGCTTGGGAGAGCATAACAGCCGGCCCCATTGAAGACGTTGTGGAATAGAGACTGGCAATGAACAAATCAAGGTATCATCCTCCCATCTTTTAAGATTGACTTTCCAGTAATTACGTTCTCCAGTAGTATATCGCCCGCTCAGGAGTGTCGTATGGTATGAAAAGGAAGGGATCTATAGGGATCACTTGATAGCCTCGGAAATGCCCATGTAAAAGAGGGGGAGGTAGAGATGAAATTGAGAAGAGCATCCTCATAATTCCCCTGGCAGGTGTGACCGAAAGGGCGTTCCTGGTCATATCCGAATTGTCTCATGACCCTGTGTGGAGAATACAATTCAGTGCCAAAACTATTATTCTCAAGGAAATAGGGAAGCTCCGTAGACCGAAGAAAAATGAACCAAGGCGATGCGAGAACCACTCAAAATGGGGTTACATTGAGGCTTGAGAAGGTACGAAATTTGTGCTTGTAAAAATGATGTAGATGACCGCAACCCCCTGAAACAATGGTATAGGGACGAGCAGTGAAGCATGAATAATCATCAAGGAAATGTCACAAATTCGTACTGTCAGGACTAAAGCGGTGATCAATCCAACATAACATGCGAGGAATGATGTTGTGTGGTGGGAGAGAATGAGACTTCTTCTTCTTCATAGAAAGATTTTCAAGATCGGAATAGCCCAGAAAGAGCTCGAAAAGAAAGATCTAAAGGAAGGAGCATGGAATGAAGCAATTGACATCATACTTGAGTAAATAAAAAAAATATTATAGAAAAGGTTAAAGGAAAAGAAGCGCAGTTTGAAAGATAATTAAATATAAAATATGAAAGTGATTACCTCCCAACGGATTCTTTCATGGCAAGGGTTGTTTCGTCTAGGCGACGATATAAGGTCCCTAGGAAGAGAGAAGCAAGGGGAATCTCTGAGCCTTGGGATAATGTCACGCTAAACCGAACATACCAGGCGGAAGGACCGATCATGGGAGACCCAGGGAAGATGAAACGGGACAACCACATAACCAGATAAGCCGCCAGAGGAAAGGGACAAGTTTCTTCATGGAAGGCAAGAACAGACTTATCGTGAATAGAGTTGTTCCACTGGTTAGTCTTGTAATCACGGATGAAATAGCGCACCTAGGATAACCAAGAATTCTTTTGCCGACTGGAGGTCTCGAAGTCTGGAAGTAGCGTATCGCCCTTGAAGCGGGAGATGAAGCGAGAAGATTGCTTGAAGGCTTCCGTCAAGTAGGCAACACATTCGTCATCTCTAGTGGACATGCTAGAAGGACCGCAGGAGTTTGAAGCAACAATAGGAAGGCTATAAGATGTAATTCAGGATAAATATACATATTTCGGAAACATGAGAATTAATGGAAGGAATAAAAGAAGAAAACTTACTGATAGAGGGCATAAACATCCTCTAGAGTAGGGGTGAATTCCCCCTAGGCAGCGATGAATGTGCAAGTAGAGGAACACCATCGTGAGATCAACACAGTAAGTGCGTTATGGTCCTGGTAAATCCGTAGGTCTCTACACAGTTGAACACAGCGAAAGATACTCGCATTCTTGAGTATTTCCACGTATTCAGCGTTGTTAAGGATCTCGTCGGTCCAATCTTGCCATCCTTGAATGCGACCAGATGAATCTGACAGGAAGCGAAGGGGACTAAAGGGGTACTCTTTCTTCTCTATGCATAGGCGGGGAATGCAATCGGCATGAGGGAAGTCATCCCAACCTCCAGAAGTTGGGGCATACAGAAACAAGCCTTCTTTCTCTGGTGGAGGAAAAGTCGTACGGTCTTAGTCTCTAACTCTATCCCAAAAGACGTCAGAAGGACCAAAGAAGGGAGCTCTTCCCCAATCAGTGATGAATGGGGACTCCTTGGGAGTTCTTAGTTCTGCAGAGCATTCAGGAGAAAGGGCCTACACGCAAGGGGAAGTTCATTATAACAATTGTAAAGAAAACAAAGAAAGGATGTAAAGTATGTGAGCTTGAAGTACTCACCATGGAAAAAGGGAGCGAACGTCCGAGAGTTAACCTTCAAAACACCTAAAAAGAAGAAGAAACAATGTCAGAAAGATTGAGGGAGTACATTTATGCAAGAAAAAATTCCCGAAAATTTTCGAAAAAACTTCGGATGGCCAAAATCTATCTTTCGGAGCCTTATTTGGACTTATAATGGCATATGTCATGGCAAAGCGATGACTTTTGAAGGGCTCGTCGATACGGTCATTTTGATATAATATAGGCCCTAAAACTCCAAATGACGCTCCTAATAGTAGAGGCTCGTCATCCCGAACTTCATTTTTTTTGCCCAAAACATGGTTTTCTGCCTAGGGTTCGGCCCCCTAGGGGTTTGGCCATCTGGAGTGGTTTCGCCGCATGCAAGCATAGCAGTTTTTTCTCCTTTCGCATTTTTGTCAAGAAAAAATGTTAAATCTTTCTTTATTATCCGAGGGAAAAAACCAAGATGTACTCAAGGTATTGGGGCTCGGAAGATAAAAGAAAGTTTAGAGAGATTCAAAAAAAAATGATAAGGTTCGGCCCCCCTAGGGTTCAGCTCCCTATAGGGTTCAACCACCACCTAGGGCGGGATGTCTCCTTCAAAAAAAATTGATAAGGTTCGGCCCCCTAGGGTTCGGCGCCCTATAGGGTTCGGTTCTTATAGGGTTCGGCCACCACCTAGGGCGGGATGTCTCCTTCAAAAAAAATAAAAATAAAAATGATAAGGTTCGCCCCCCCTAGGGTTCGGCGCCCTATAGGGTTCGGCCACCACCTAGGGCGGGATGTCTCCTTCAAAAAAAAAAAAAGGTTCGTCCCCCCTAGGGTTCGGCGCCCTATAGGGTTCAGTTCCTATAGGGTTCGGCCACCACCTAGGGCGGGCTGTCTCCTAAAAAAAAAAGTGCTTAGGTTCGCCCCTCCTAGGGTTCGGTGCACTATAGGGTTCGGCTCCTATAGGGTTCGGCCACCACCTAGGACGGGATGTCTTCTTCAAAAAAAAAAGTGCTTAGGTTCAGCGCCCTATAGGGTTCGGCCCCTATAGGGCTCGGCCACCACCTAGGGGTTTGTTCCCACGCATACCTTTGAGGTCCTGTTGCTCTCCTAATCCACGGCTTGGGACGAATGCTCCTTCACCGCGAAAATTATAGCCTTTTTCCGAGGAATTAGAAAAAAACCAAGATATGGTGATGGCCTTGAAAGAAGGCATGGAAGAGAGTCTACAATTACTTGGTGTTAGATACCGCAGAGATGTTCTTGATGGTGAGACGTGGTTGCAATTGTGGTGAATATACATATGCTCAATTCGTGGTTCCTAGTGATACATGTGGAAGAATTAAGCTTTGATGACTATTAGTAGAAATAGCTCGTATGGCTTCAAGGGGTACCTCCTTATTGCAAATAAGTGCACCCAAGTGATATGGTAACGAGACACCCTACTACAATTCAGAAGCAAGACATGTAGCCACGGATTCTGAATATCGACTTCTTACCTCTCAAAAAATAAGATAAGTAAAAAGTTTATTTTTCTGAAAAGAATAAAAATTAAGTTTGATTTTATTCAAGAAGAGGTAATTTGCGAAAATGGCTTATTTATATATATATATATACATATATGTATGTATATATATATATATATATCAAATAAAGATAGATTTTATTTTATTTCTAAAATAAAGATAGATTTGATTTTATTTCCAAAATAAAGATAGATTTGGTTTATTTCCCAAATAAAGAAAGATTTTATTTTGTTTCCAAAATAAAGAGAGATTTGATACGCAAACTAAAACTAAGATTTTATTTTCAAAATAAAATTAAGATTTTATTTTATTTCCAAAATAAAATTATGAATTTATTTGGTTTGATGAAAAAGAAAGATTTTGTGTACCACCCAAAATAAATATTTCTTTTTATTTAAATGCTATTTGATTATTTTTCTTGTTTCCAATTTTTAGAAAAAATAAAGAAACAAATCCAAGGGTTTGGCTCCGTAGAAGCTCCATTTACTAGGACCATGGTCTTCAAGACCCGTAAAGTGAAGTCACACAAAATAGTTCAAAAGTTTGAAGTATTCTTGCACGATCGTCTATTTGGAAATGCGACTCTCGTGCAGGGGGCAAATGTGGGCCCATGTGCAAAATTAGGGTTCACATGACCTAATTAAATTAAATGCATAATTAGGGTTTCATGACCTCATTAAATGTGCAATTTAGGGTTCGCATAACCTAATGGAATGAAGATGGAAAAGTCAGAAATAAATGTGCCAGACCGGGAGAAGCCTCCACGTGTCCCGAGGCGGAAGACTCGTGGAGGCGGCTCATTTTGGGAATTGATTGAGGGATTGGTTTGATGGCTAGAAGGACAGGGCAATATGGGCATTACTTTAATGACTGAAGGGTATTTCTGGAATTTCATTGAGAACATGTGCCTAGCATGTGATGACTTAAGTCCAAGGAACTCTATAAATACCCCTTCCATTCTAGGAAGGAGGAGGACTCTTTTTGTAGCTTAAGGCTTGGATATTCCACCTAAAAGCACTAACAAGATTCGAACACTCTCTCAACTCGAAGAACTGAAGAAGACTCTTGGAATCCCAATAACCCTAACACGGTTTCCAGATTCTAGGGGTTCGCCGCGGCGTCGTTGGAGTAATCAGCCACACTGCCGTTCTCCCTCTACAATCAATCAATCAATTCAAGTATTCTTCGTGGATTTCTCTCCTCCTCAGCCAACACAAAACCCTAACCCTAGCAAGGCGCGATTTCCTTGCCCACATTAAGAAATATTATATTCGTTCAATATTCGTATGAAATATTATTTTCGTTCAACAGTCGTAAGGATATTATTTTTTGTTCAATATTCGTAAAAAATAATATTTTCTTCCATACTCTATAGTATATAAGTAATATTATTTCGGTTCAGATTCCGAATTCTACACTCATTTTGTTAAGTATTGCTTCTATACTCCTTGAAATTAGTATAATATCCTTGAAATTTACGCTTCGTCGAGTATCTTTTCATAGTATTTTTCTGAACATTCTTGTTAAGTTTTAATATTTTCATGTCAGAGTACTATTCACGGGGTACTATTCACCTGGGGTACTATTCATGACAAAAATAAATTTCTTTTATGTCCAAATTACTTTTTGATACAATATTATTCTTGAATTTTACTCCACAAAACAGTATCATGTTGACAATTTGAACATTATTGAATTCTGGATAAATTAAAATATAAATCTTTAAAATTTATTATTGCTCTCATTTAATTGAATTCTTATATCATTGTCATTATCAACATGCTTATATTGTGATGAAAGTCATATTTGGCTCGTAGTGCATAGATGGACTATTGATTGGTATGATTATAACTATGTATCGTTATAATTGTAACGCCCCCAAAATCAGGACTATTTCCTTTCCTGATCTTGTGCGTTAATACTATCTTGTTCTAGCTTTAAAACATTATTCAATGTTAAAATAGCTAACAATGTGAAATAAATTTTTTTCCCTGCTATTCATTCATTCCCTGAATCGCAACCTTTACGATACTTCTTTATATTAAAATCATATTTATTATATGATTTATTTAATCTGGGTAGATATGAATATATATACAATTCATTCTTTCAACACATATCCCTATATTTCAGAACAAATAAACTTCATCTATAAAATAATTCAAAATTTTACTTCTTTGAGGTTTACACATGTAAATTACCATAGTCAGGTTTAATACATTCTGCATTAGACAATTAGTCTTCGTTTCATGCGCTCGAGGGTTCGCATCTTAGCTTTAACCTCGGTTTGTGTTTATTCTGATATGCTTGTCCAACGTTCCTTGTTTAACCTCATTTTGTTGGTTAGCAAAACTCATACACTTTCATTCATCGCATAACCCGTTTTGGTTAGAGGCTTGGTTAAATTCTTTGCTTCCATTCTTGATTTGAGATTGAATCTGACTTTCTTCTTCTTTTACTTCACTTCCAGCCGCCTCTTTTTTTCATCTCCGCCTCTTGGAGATGCCGAGCTTGATAGGGGAGTGAGTATGTTATGTTTTTATTTTCTTTTCTTGTTAAGCATACTGGCTTCATTTTTTTTTCTTTCTTTTAGTCTCCAAAGTGGGCTTATGCAAATATAGATATATTGGTTAACTTTCCCCAAGCTTGATCCTGATCATTCCAAAGGTCATAAAATAAAATAAAATAAATCTTTTATTCCTTATCTAATGAAGTTGCCGACCTTGCCCTCTGACTTACCCACGTGATGATGTTGTTTTTATTGCCAACAATACTTATCATATGAATGATTTCAGCCTACTTAACCTTTTTATATATATATATATATATATATATATATATATATATATATATATCTGAGCGAGGATCGAAGTAGATACTCTTAAGTAGTAGTAAGCTCTCTTAAATAATAGAAGCTTTATCAAAAGCGACTTTAGTTTTGATAAGGCCTTGATGACATTTTGTAAATACCATGTCAGCGTATTTAAAAAATGCTACGCGTCTTATCAAAACTACGTCGTTTTGATAAAATTATATTATTTAAGGCATTTCGCTATTTAAGAATTCTACTCTTGATCCTTTTCGTATATATATATATCCCATATATTATTTGGTAATTTATACATATATATATTTATGTATAAAAATACTCACTAATTATTAAATTAATTCATAATAAAATTAACACTTTTAGTGTAACGAACCATTTCATAAAATAAGAACTCATTTAATTTATACAATTAATATTGTACAATTAAATTAAATTTGCTTCTTCCTTCTTTCCATAAATTATTTTCAAACAATTTATTTATATATTAAATATATAATTTAATATATTCAATCATTTATTCAAATATGAATTTAATTTACTAATTTGATACCAATATAAATATTTTATATATTGGATCTCATTTTCTTAAATAAATTACTCCTACACTTTGCTTATATAAAAGCTACTTTCAATTTTTTATAAGTTGGTCACCCAACTTAAGTCTTCTCTAGTCTTCCTCTTCTTCTTTAAAAGCTTGCAAATCACCCCCTGACATATTCTTTGAATATTCTTTATTCATTAGCATATTCTTTAAGATATTTTTTAAGTTTCAAATATTAGGTTTTTAACCCTAAGATTTTCGTAACTCACACAGTTATCCCTCTCTTATCTTTAGCTTGCTTTTGTTAAGTTATTATTTAATTACCCAATCTTAGTAACTTAATTTAATCAAATAAGTTACTACATAAATCTACCTAATTTATTTTACCCTCTTGAAATCATATAATTTACATAATCCATCTTAGATACATAAATTATATGAAATATAATATAACATACTCAAATTACATATTTATTTTATAATTGTAAAATAAATATTCTACACTATAATTTCTTATGTAAATACAATTATTTAAATACCCAATATATTATTATATAATATTCTTATCTCATTATCATAAATTCAATTAAGAATTTATTTACTTTCTTAAGATATTACGATAAATATAATATCTTTTCTTTATTAAACTAATTTTATATAAGAATTTATTCTAATAGTCTTGGGTAAAGTATATATAAATATTATACGCTTAACTCGCCTCTTTTTGCCTCATTACGCAAAATTGTTCTTAACAATTTTATTTCCTGCGTAATAATAAATATATATTTATATTTATCACCTTTGCAAATAATCTTTATAATGCACATGTATTCACATCACATATAGAAAATAAATAATAAATTTATTCTCTAGCCTTATAAATTGTTTATATCAATTTATTTACATATAGTAAGTATAACTTACTATATTTACCCTATAAATGGAAATTTATTGATAAATAAGATATTATAATTAAAATAATATCTTTTCTTTATTAAAATAATTCAACTTTAGAATTTATTTTAATATCATAATTTATTTAAAGTATACAATAATTCTTGTATATTTAAGCGTAATAAATATAATAATATACTTACTACATTAAAACATACATACATTACATCCAATAATGTAATACATGATTTTTCAATAAAAAGGTGGTTATATATTAAGTATATATTTAATGCCACCAATTCACTACATTAAAATAATTTAATATTATAGATTATTTTAATTCTACCCATCTCATTTTCTTTAATAAATTGCCCCTACAATTTATTTACATATAATAAATATATAATACCAATATATTTATTAAGCATAAGCATCACATATTGCATAGTTCATACCCACTTATGCAATATAATATCATACAACGTATTATCTATTAAGAATTTTATTTATTTAATTCTTATTTTAATATTACCCAAAATTTGGATTATCACATTCTTTCCCCCTTATAAGGATTCCGTCCCCGGAATCACAATACCGAATAATTCTTAATCGGTTTAGATCTTATTCTTTCTCGTAACCTTATCGTTGAATCATTTCAACGTACCATTTCTTTAGATTTTATATCATATCTCCTTTCAATTATTAAACCGTATAGATTTTTCTTACAAATTTTAAATAAATCATCTATTTCCACTCTAGGCTTTAAACTTTAACCTTTAATTTAATCATTCAAGATCTTCTAAATTTTCGGGTTGTCACAATAATCATGACCTGTAATGTTTATAAACGATGTGGTAAAACTCTTCATTGGCCCGTAGTGCATTGATGGACAGTTGTTGGCATGATCATGACCATTAGTGATAATAATGAATATCTTTGGCCCGTAGTGCATGGATAATTCGCGGATCTGATACTAATGAATATCATTGGCCTGTAGTGCATGAATAATTCAGTGATGTAGATTATTTATTGAGTTGTATTACATCGATAAAATATTGATGATGAACTTTTAAATCATAGAAGATAGTAGATATTATGCTCTACTTAACTCTTCTAATGGATTGTTTGTTTCGTTGTAGTTAAACTTGTTGTCTATTGTATTCTATCAGTTTAACTTTGTTGAAGGCTAACGATAATTTATTCTGCATTATTTTAATTATAATATTCTTTATTGGGCTAGTTGAGCTCACCCTTTTCTTTCATTGTTCTCTTCAGGAAATGAGAATATAGATGGGACTAGTCGGGGAATGGAGTGACGGTCCAGATGGTTGCTTTAGTAGTCCTCACTATTTTGTGAAATAGTGTAACAATAATTGTAATGTGGACTTCATTTGAGTTTGGATATTGCCTAGGAGACAATATTCATGTTAAAACTCTCAGCTTATTTTACACGATAATTGTATAATTAAGTTTATATTTGTATTATGTACCATGTATTTGGTGACTCATAATGAGTGATGTATACCTATTTTGGGGGCGTCACACAAATGGCTCCAGATAGATATCAAATTACCAAGGTAAGAAGCAAAGCAGTGAATCTTTACGTGAATATGCCCAAAGCTGGAGAGGCTTGGCTGCTCAAGTCATCGTGTCAATGACAAAAAATGAGATGATAATGACATTCATTGATATACAAGAAGCTCCATTTTACGAGTGACAACCTAAGAATTTATAAGATTAATAAAATTTTAAATGATTAAATAAAGGTTAAATAATAAAACCTAGATTGGAAAATAAAGTATTGATTAAGAATTTTGTGAAGTGTTGGTATGTTTTATAAGCTGAAAGTGATTATGTGTGTGTGCAGTATGTGCTTAAGGATTAAGTATTGAGCAGATAAGTTATAACATTGATAAAACCTAATGTTATATTAAGAACTCTAATGTTCAGTTAGGAAACCCTGACGATCGATTTGAAACCCTAATTCCAATTTTTGGAAATCCTAAACCCTAATTGGGAATTCTAAACCCTAATTTGGGAACCCTAATGCTAAATATAAAACTCTAAGGGTTAAAAGTCATGTGATATATGTGAAATGACCAAATTCCCCTTCGAATTATTGGGGAAATGACCAAAATACCCTTAGTAGGTGTGAAATTACTAAAATACCCTTTTACTTAACTTTTAAGTATAAGATATAACCAAAACTCGTAAATCATCAATCCAAGATATCCCATGTGTTCAAATTAACACCAATCAGCTAATATGGAAACCTAACATCATTCTTGTCCATAGAAATTAAAGATAAGAAGCTTAAAGTAAGAAATATCTTCAGTTTATGTTCATAAGCTTAGCTAACTTTCTCTTTCTCTAACTCACAAAATTTGGAGAGAAAATCAGTGATAAGTTAAGCCAAGAACACCTGTTAGCTATCCAAGATCAGATCAAAAGGGCAGAAATCAAAGATTGGATCAAGAAAGGTATAAACCCTAATTCATACTACATCTTTAAGATCTCAGTAGATTATATTTTTTGATGTTTAAATATGTGTTATGTGAGGTTATTTAGTGATCTATGTTGATATATCATGGATCCATAACATCTAGGTGCATGAAAATAGGAATTTATGAAACTGTCAAGAACCCTAGAAATATGATCTGACAATCAAATGTTAGAGGCCATAGATCTTAATCTATTAGATGTGTGAATGGCTAAGTGTATCATTGATATAGTATGCCATAAGGAGTGTACACTGGAAGTGGAATCAAGTCCATAGAATGTGTGACGAATGATTTGTTTGAGTTGTGATTCTGGAGACAGAATCTTTGTAAGGAGGGAATGATGTAACAATCCAGAATTTTATTTTAAATTGTAATTCAAAATATTTATTGAGTTTTATAAATATTTTAATTGATGTGTTTATTGTTGAATAAATATTTGTTTAATTTTTTTTGATTTGATTTGGTTAATTATTTGTTAAATAAATAATTAATGAGTAAAGGAATTAGAGAGTTGATAGGGATTAAATGAATTATTATAATGTTTTTAATTTAATTTGGTAATAAAAGTGTGAAAAATAACTATGCTATAAATGAGTTATTAAAATAAATTAAAGGAGTTTAATTTAGTTTTTACCAAACAAGGATTTAAGATATTAAGTCTTTATTTTTTTTAAAGAGTTTTGGCAAACAGAACCTTATGGCTTTTGGATTTTTGAAATTTGAATTTTGAATAATATAAATAAAATATAAATAATATACATAAATTATGGTAATTGATAATTTAATAGGGACATTAGTAAGACGTCGGTTTTAGACGTTTGAAAGTGTGTGCGTTGAGTTCAGCTTATTTTACATAAAAGGTATTTGATCTAAAGCCTGAGCCTAAGAAGAAAGGGAAGTTGTCAGAAAATATTACAGAGAATTGAGAGAGACTAGAGAGAATTGAGAGGAGAGAACGGTGTTGTGAATTTCGGTGTTCTTGAGTTTCATTGTAGTATAAGGTCTTTATAAAATTTTCTGTAAACTAAATTTTTTTAATTGGTTATGAAATTATGTATATATGTAATTATAATGTTATAACTAGTGTGTATATATATATATATATATGTGTGTGTGTGTGTGTGTATGTGTGTGATTGTATGCTGAATTACGTCCAAAAGAAAGGAAATGGTTTTACAGTGAATATATGTATGAACATGGCTTGTAGGAGTACCAAAATTAATATTTGATTGTGAGCTAATTGTAAAATTGAACCTTGAATCACTACAAAAAAATGGGCATTTAGCAATGATTTTCCGGGTAACGACTTTATAAGTCGTTGCTAAAAGTATATGTTTAGCAACGAAATTTGTCATTCGTTGCAGATTATGTCAGGCTTTCATTTTTTGCGACGAAATTCATAAGTTGTTGCAAAATTTCGTTGCTAATTCATTGGCGGGAAAAAATTTCGTTAGAAATTCGTTGCAAAATTTTCGACCACTTGATTTCCCGTCATCGTGGGCAACGAAAGTTTTTTTGTTGCTAAAAATGGGGCTTTAGCAACGATTTTTCAAGTCGTTGCTAAAAGTGTATGTTTAGCAACGAAACTTGTCCTTCGTTGCAGATTATGTCAGACTTTCACTTTTTGCAACGAAATTCATAAGTAGTTGCAAAATTTGGAAACAAAATTTGTTGCAAAATTTCTAATCACTTGATTTCTCCTCATCGTGGGCAACGAAAATTTTTTTGTTGCTATATTTCGTTGCCTAATATGGAAACAATTTTTATTTTCGTTGCATATGTTATACAACTTTTTGCAACGATAATTAAAATGTTACCTTAAATTAAGATAATAATAATAATAGTACTACTAATAATAACAATAACTATAATAATAATAATAATAATAATAATAATAATAATAATAATAATAATAATAATAATAATAATAATAATAATAACAATAATAGTAATAATACTAATAACAATAATAGTAATAATAATAATAATAATAATAATAATAATAATAATAATAATAATAATAATAATAATAATAATAATAATAATAATAATAATAAATTTTGTTGCTGTATTTTGTTGCCTAATATGGGCCGCATTCATTTGCAACAATTTTTTTTGTTGCGTATTTTGTACAATTTTTAACAACGACTAGTAATTTGTTACCCAAAATTAAGATAAACTTAATAAGCACGTTTTCGCCTTCTTCTTTTTTAACCCAAAACGATCATTTTGTATTTTAAAATTTTTATTTATTTGAGCACAATTTTATACAGTCAAATGTTTCACTCCCTCCGTCTCAAAATAAATGTTCCATTTTACTTTTTTTTCCAGAGTTATAATTTCTAAAATTAAAATTGAGCACATATATATATATTTTCTAATTTATAAAAAATAGATTTTGCAGTAAATTAAATGTAATTTGTAATGATCATATTCACTCACTTATAATATTGAAAAAATGTAAATAATTTCTACATAAAGTTAAAATTGCTACATAAAGTACTAAATTACTTCAAATTTTCACCTCAAAATAATCTCTAGTATAAATTTATCGAAATACCCGATTGGCCAATCTCTGGTAGAAATTAACTGAGATTTGGCCACGATTGGCTTTATATAGTTTGACGATAGTCTAACTTAGTTTTCAGAGAACGACTTTATAAGTGTAAATAAATGAATTTTTGACAGATGATAACTTTATAAGTGTAAATATGTAAATCCTTTAAAATCTGATGGGATCCTTAGGTACCTTGTAAAAAGGGTGTTAATTAATTTTTTAAATGAAGTCAAACCGTATACAAATATAGTCAAATTGTATAAAATAAACACTTTGTGACTTAAGGGTGTAACCGGATATATACGAATGTATCCCTATCCGAAAAATTAATTCGCTATTCGTATCCAGTTTTTCGACGAATTTTATAAATATTATCTGTATCCGATATTCAAAATAATATCCGATACGGATAATATCTGTGTCCATTTATTTTATTTGAATAAATAGATTATTCGAATATTCAGGTATCCGAATTCGTTTATCAGTCACCTAATATAAAATTCATTCAAATTATTTATAAAAAATTTTAAAAAAAATTGAATAATTACTCATCACCAATCATAATTTAAAGTTTAAACAATATATATATTAATTAAACATCCTAATCATAAAGGGGATGAAAATGTCAAAACACATCATCATACACTATTGATCATAAAAATCAAAATTTAAACATTCTAAAGAAAGTATCAAATTAACATCATTGAAAAGATGGTAAAACTTTTGTTCTTCTTTACAATCATCCTTCATTAATTTACATTCTAACTAACTGCAACTGCAAGAGAAAAATAAATAATATTAGTATAATGTTAATCTAAAATAATTAGAAAGCTGTGAAAGGTTAAAAGCAAAAATTTTGTAAATTGGTGATTTTACCTTGCTAGCAATTCCATTGTGGATTCACTTATTTTGAATTGTGAATCTGATGTAAATTCTATACATTTATTTATTTAGGAAGTTTTAAACCCATCCCTATGGTTAGATCTTCAAACTACATCCTAGAGTTAAACTAGCCCAACTAAAACTGCTATGGCAGCTATTTGCTACAACCAATAGGCAGCAGCTGCTTTCCTTGTCCCTCACTTCGCGTAACTTTGATTCCCTGCATCTTTGATTCATTTGTCTTAAGTTTTGGATATCATACAAGTGGTACATTCATCTATTACCAAAGCACATTAGATAGGCAATCCTAGAAATTCTATGATTTTTGTCTAGTAAGAAAAACAAGTACTGCTAGGTAATTCTATGATTTTTGTCTAGTTACCTATAATTTTCGAATTAAAACATGGAAATATTGTTAGCGACTAAAATATAGGCAATCTGTTTGGACGGAATGTATTTTATTGGAAACATTTCATGCGGACATGATAATTAATCACTCATGTTCATGTCCAATTTAAATGTCCTCATAGAAGAGCTCATGTTATTGTATAAATTGACTATTTCCTTAAATTGTGCACGTAATTGAGTTATTTTGTTCAAAATTGGTTACAAAGAACAATTTTACAATAATAAATAAATAAATAATTTAATGGTGTCTTCCTGGTGCAAGCATTTCCCTGATAGAATATCTTTGGTTCATTTGATGGCTTAAATTTGGATTGTCTTCTGACACTAAATTTATCAGCAATGGAAGGTAGTCCAGTTTTTGGTGAACATGCACAACTTATTGGCATCCTGACAAGACCGCTGCGATAAAGGACTAGTGGTGTTGAAATTCAGGTAACCACAATTTTTTTAAGCTCAATCCTTACTTACAGTAGGACTGGTGGAATGTAGCTTATCTAATATTATCTTTTTTGGCTTAAAAAAATATGAAATTTGTATTTATGATAAATTTGTTCATTTATTAGTTTAAGTCTTTATTCATAAAATCAATTTTAAAGCTCACAAGCATGAAGAACAGCTGAACAGGCTAATACAAGTTACCCTAAATAAGTTGTATCTTAGAGGATAGGACAACATGAAAAATTCGAAGCAGTCCAGAATCTCAACTTGTAGTGGAATAATGAGTGTACATAATACACGTAAACCCAGAATTATATCCTTAAGATTATCTATGCCTACAAAGTTGTTTTCATGTCAAAATTAGAGATTAATTACCCTAATGATGATGGTGTTTTTTTTTAAATGTCCTTCCAAATTTTTTGAAATTTAACTTTAGAAAAAGTCACACATTTACATTAACATTCCCATTAGTTCGTACAACAACTTTCCATTATATATGTGTTACTTATATATTGTTGATCTCATTATCATCCTTTAAATTTTTTACTTCAACTTGATCGCATAATATTCTCAATATACTCTACGCGTATGACATCTTCCCTTTTATATAAAATTAATCCCGAATATAAAAATCTCTTGACACTAGTAAATATCTAAACTTGAAAAAAAAATCATCTTTTACCTTTTCTGTTCACAAGAAAGACAAAAGGCAGGAAAGTTAAGGAAAAAAATGACAGATTCTTATCTTATAAAGAAAGAATCACAATATAATTGAGCCTAAAATAGTACTCCCTCCATTCTTATTTAATTGACGTTTTAGAGAACAAATTTTGATCCTATTTATTTGACGTTTGTAGATTTCTAAGAGATATTGATTACATTACTTCCTACATTTCCCCTAAACATTTAATACTGTCCTTAATTCTATCATACTTTTCAAGCTATTTTCTCTATCCTCTAATAATATTGCTCTCTCATCTTTATCATCTACAATTTAGCTTTTTATTTATCTATGAAAGGGTGTTTTTAGTAATACATAGTAATTTTAGTGTAGTTTTTATTTATCTATGAATTTGGATTGCTAATTTTAGTGAATTTTATACATGTTGACCTCATTTTTTGGATGATGTTTTGCCACATATATAACAATTGCCTTATATTTCTTCAATTGAAATACTCAATGTTTGGTGGCTTTGTTTTGACGTTAATTGTGGTCCTAATGAATCCCAAATTTTATAAATTTGAAAACTAGGACACCCCTTAAGAATCTCACCAGTAATAGTATTTACCCAATTTAGGTAGAATTGTATCTTTTACTAGGACCTAGCTAATAATCTATGAGTTATGGCAAAAGGAATTAGTGGAGGTATCATTTTCTATGTTACGAGTCTGTAATGGATGGTTGGTTATGTACTAAATCTTTATATGGATAGTGTAAACATTTGATGCATATAGATTAAAAGAAGGTTTATAATTATGTTTTCACCAATTCAATTATTTGTTTCTGTAAAACAGACGATGCTCTGAATGCACTGAAGAACAATTTAGTTGATCCTAACAATGTTCTGCAAAGTTGGGATCCAACTCTTTTCAATCCATGTACTTGGTTTCATGTTACGTGCAACAGTGAAAATAGTGTTACAAGAGTGTAAGCCGCTTAATCTTGTGAAACTATTATTGATGCAACCTGCTATTATATTTGGGCGTGCTTTATGGTTCCTGTTGCACGCATGGTATAGTAACAATTTTTAATATTGTTTACTCCCGTTGATCTAGGAAACGCTAACCTTTCTCGGGTCAATCGTTACACGACTTGGTCACTTCCAAATTTGCAGTACTTGTAAGTCATCCTTTTGTGAGGTTGAAATTGCTTCACTTTTTTTCTCATTGGTTTATTCTTGCTAGGTTGTTTTCTTCCTCTAAAGATATTTCCTTTATTGTTACTATTGTCTGTGTATGTATTCTTCATAGCTTTCTTTTATGTGATCATTGATGATGGTAATATCTGTACATACATCTCTTCCACCCGCGGATCCACTCTTTGTTCTTGGTGGGCAGTTGCTTACCTTAACATTCTTGTGCAAAACTACTAAAATGAACTCTTTTAACAAGAAATCAAATCCATTAAAAACAACCAAGTCAAAGTGAACTCTTCTATTTGCTTCATTTTCCTGACTTGCTATTATTTTTAAATGTGCAGGAAGACTGCTTCTACGACATGCCTTACAATACTAGGTATCAAATTTTCGTGCTACGTTTACGGAAGACAATGGACGAAATTATGAAGTGTACTCTATATATGTAGATATATACTTTGATTGAAGAACTGTGGTAGCTTTAGATGGTTAATTGTAAAGATAATGAATGATTATGTAGTTGATGATTTTATTAAGTTAATAATATTTTAGTTTTTTGTATTTTTTTCATTATTTGTTATGGGGCATTGAGCCAGCCAGGTACACAAAAATAATGTCAAATTTTGATTTGGCAACAATATAATTCGTTACCAAAGCATTGAATAAGTTTTAATAAAGCAACAATTTTTTATATAGTTAGCAACAAATTTTCGTTGCTAATGACATTAAAAATATAATATTTGGCAACAAAAAATTAACCTAATAACAACGGAGAGGATATTGTTGATAATACTAAAATAAAAGGCAACATTTTTTATCGTTGCAAATCATATCAATTTTCGTTGCACTTATAAAGAAACGACAACATATAACGTCATTGCTAATCGACGACTTTCGTTGCTATTGAGAAATAACCAGCAACAAACATTTTCGTTGCTAATTCAGCATAATGTCGTTGCCAAATAATATAATTAGCAACGAAAATCGTTGCTAAAAAGTTTATATTCCGCAACGAAAGCAAGCTTAGGCAACAATTTTCATAATTTACTTAAACGAAAAATGTCATTGCAAAATAGAATCAATTGCAACGAAAATGCATGGTCGTTGCTAAAAAAAAGAGTTCAGTTCGTTGCCAATTAGCAGACATTTGCAACGAAATGGGATTTTTAGCAACGAAATTTTAATTAATCTGCAACAATATATTTTGTTTCTAAAGGATCGATGTCACTGTACGAAAGCCAAATTTTATTGCAAAATGTATTACTTTTGGCAACGAAAAAAATACGTTCTTTGCGGAACAATTAGCAACGCTCATTATCTTGAACGAAAAATAACGACAAAGAAAGTCGTTGCCAAAAACCTTTAGCAACAAAATTTGGCACCTTTAGCAACGAAAATCGGTTGTTGCTGAGGCCCCATTTTTTTGTAGTGAATATGTTGATTTGGTAAGAAATAAAGAAAACGTAGTTCAAAAGAATCAATTTGGTGTATAATTGTGATTACAGTGTTAACTTTGTCAAACAATGTCAAAAATGGAGTTTTGGCTTAAAACATGGCATTCAAGGATTTAATTTTTCTAAAGTCGTCGTTTAGTTGTTTTAAATCAGTTTATATATAATGAGTAACATTTATGTGTAATTTATGTAAGTTATACATGATAAATTGGTGTTAGAAATTAAGATACAGTAAAAAATTAGCTTTGTTCTGTTCTTCGTGCTCGGTTCTTTAATTCGGCGCCTCGACACAAAAATCGATTACAACATTCAACCTTCAACATTGCCATTGACATTGTGATTGATTAATTAACGCCAACACCACGCTTATTCTATCCATAGTAGTAATCTGAAAATGGTATCAGGCCTGTTAGCAGATGTGGTAAATGATTTTTCTTTTACACAGAGTCTGTAATTGTTGATATAATGCAATACTACGACTGTTAAAAATGTAATTTTTGTTATTGTGGTATTACAGTGCTAAGAATGAGCATATTATTAATAATTAACGGATTTTATTACTAATGTAACTTGACTATGTGGTTAAAAATCAAACCATACATGAAATAGATACTTATTTATATATAGAGCATTTGTAATGACTAATTATGTCATGATGATATGTGTATAGGATATTGTGAATCGAATTATTACGGTTTAGCTTACACGCAAGGCAAGTTTTCAAACCTTAAACTTTCGTTGAGCAAGTTTCTTAACTCTAATTATAGTGTGGAAGTTTTTAAACATTATCTCTTGATATTGAGCAAGTTTTTCTAATCTTACACCTGTTATTTAACATGCAAGTTTCTAAATTCTGATACACTAATGTTAAACAAGTTTTATCGTTCAATTTACTATTTATTATGCATGCTCAATACTCAATTCTAAATAAGATTTTAACCTTAGCTTAATATTGTTCAAGCAAGGTATGTTATGTTATTCAATACTTATGCTATTAGATTATTCCTAAAGCATGACCTTAATATACAATGTCGATTCATCTATGACTTATTCCATAACATATTGTTATTGAATTTTATTGAACTAATCCTTAGTTGATGTTCGTTGAATTCCAAATTACCTTGAAACGTATCCAAACCAAACTTAATTACTTTGGGGCAGACTTGTATTCTAAATGCTGAGATGAACAACCTAGTTAAATGGGATAATTTGTGCATAGTGTTGAAATATTTGTGCACAATACATTGTACGAAGGGTTGATCCCCCTAAGTACGAGGAGTCCCTATGGTCTTATGAATGTTAAAGTTTAAGTTTAAAGATTACTTATAACTATGGACATAGTTTGTGGTCTTATGACCCTTAAATATATATTTCAGATTTTGATTATCATTGATAGAGCATATTGTTCAATTCTATTGAGCCTATTATTTGGCAGTTGTTATAAAGTTTATTCATTGTCATTTCAAGTGAGCATTGTTTGCTCACTCTTGCTTATATAACTATTACAACTAAAGTTGAGAAGGCCGATGTACCTAGCACCAGTAAAGGGAAAGGAAAGATGAACAAGTATTGAAAACTTGTAAACATGTTGACTTTTAATATTGTCAGACTTTGTTTTTAGTTATTATGATGAAGTTATTTAATTTTTCGCACTTGATATTTGTATTTATAGGTTAGATGACCTGTGAGATTTTTATTGGAAGTTATTGATGTAATCCTTTAATGGGAAGGTTTATTTTTCAATTTAATTATATTTGGGTAGTTAGAAATGAATGTTTTTATCAAATGAACACCAAATCTTGTTGGAATAAAGTACCAGGATTTGGGGGTGTCTCAAGTTGGTATCAAAGCTTTGGGTTATGGACCTTAGGTGTGGGAAAAGCCTTAGGAAGTAATCTTTAAAAAGATAGCGGTGATAAAATTTTATCGAGTTTTATGGAAGAAGTAATAAAACACTTATGTGCTTATGTGATAACAACTTATGTGCTCATGAGTGTCGAGTAGTAATGATTAGTAATTAAAACTTAAACATTTTGTTGTCATGATGGCTAATGTAGGAGAATCCAGTCAGGCTAGGGAGGAAGAACCACAAGTGCCTAGAGAGGAGGAGCCTCATGACATTCAGGTGTTTTGGGAACAACTACTTCCACGGGAGTCATCTCCTTTGGTCACAGTGGTTGAGCAGGAAGGTTTACCTGATGAGGATGATGAGGTAGAGACGGATGAGGATGACCCCATTGAGCTGCCACAGTCAAATGAGGATGAGGATGACGAGGAGGAAGAGATTCCACTAAACTCGATCGTTGCTCGTATGTACGATGAAGTATATGACCGCAATGTGGAACTTCAGGATATCTTCGAGGAGTTGGAAGAGATAATAGCTGAACAACAGACCTTGATGGCACAAAAAAATGATGAGATCCGAGATCGAGATGAACGTCTGAATAATGTCGAAGGGAAGCTGATCCACACTGAAGGAGAGAATGAACAAATGACAGAGGAGATTGTAGAGCTGAAGAACAAGTTGAAAGAAGAATCTACTAAGAGGGAAAGAGCCGAAGATGCGTACGAGGAAGCTTATCAATGAGCCGGGATAACAGAGAGAGAGGAACACACGAAGAAGATCAAGATGGATGAGATGAATAACATATTCAACACCGTGATTAATCGAGCTCAAGATCGAGTTATGTGTTATCTGATTCAGTTCGAGACACTGCCGCCGTACATATTAGATAACAGAACAATGTTTCAGATTATGGAGGAAGAGCGTCGTAAGGCTATGCAATATCTTAGTAGTACATCGTAGGGAATGTACCTGCTATGCGATTATTAATATGATAAATAATATTCAAATCCCTGGTGATATGTAGTCAATAAGATATGATGTTGATGTTATCCTAAAACTTTTTTAGTTCAGGAAAGTAATATAAATAGCAGTGATACTATTGTTTTTATGTTTTCGAAAAGATTATGAATGAAAAAAAGTTATTATTTTATTTTATTCAAAGTGTTATGTGATGATTTTTTTATGGGGTGCAATTTAAGTAGAAAATACTTAAAGGAATTGAGTAATAATCTAATGAGTATATTTTAACAGAAAATTCCTCCAAGATGTCAACCCCGACAAAGAACCCCTGATGGATCTACCAATAACGACAATACTGAGGTTAACCTAGTTCAACAGCTAGTGACATTACTGACGGGTGCACTTCAGAATCAACCGCAAAATTAAGCTGTGACATTTAAGGACTTCAAGGCGGTTAGACCACCAGAATTCCGTGGGTCCATGAATCCAGTTGAGGCACATACCTGGATCATGGAGATAGAGATAGAGAAAGTGTTCGAGGTAGCTAGGGTTGGTGAGAATCAGAAGACTACTTTTGCTACATTTATGTTGAAAACAGAGGATAATTATTGGTGGCAAGCCAATAAAACTCGAGGAGGACAAGGGGTGATGACTTGGGATAGGTGTAAGGAGATATTCTTTGAGACTTATTTCCTGGAGAGTTCGAAGAATCAGATGGAGGTGCAGTTTTTAGAACTGAACTAGGGAACAATGACGGTATCGGAGTATGCTGCAAAATTTAACGAGTTTGTGATGTTTGTGCCATATCAAGTCAATACAGATGAACACAAGGATAAGAGGATTGAGCAGGGACTGAAACCCTAGTTGTATAGTAAGGTCTCCATGTTTCAGCTGAAGTCATTTACAACAGTGATGGAAAAGGAAATTCTAGCTGAAAGTGGAGGCGAGGTTGTAACGAAGTTTAATCAAGAACAAAGAAAGAAGAAGAATGAAGGCGAGGTTAAGAATGGTGGTGGTGGTGGTAGTAGAAATGGTAATAATAACCTGAAGAGAAAATGAAATGGAAATGTGGGTGCTGGAAACCAGAAGGGTAACCAGCAGAATAGGAAGTTCGAAGCATGTGCTACATGCGGGAAGTTTCACAAGGGTATATGCTTAAGTGGGAAATGTGTATGCTTTAACTGTGGCCATGAAGGTCACATCACCCCAAATTGCAATCTACCCAAGAAGAACGTTTGCTTCACGTTCGAGTCAAAGGATCATTTTGCTCGTGAGTGCCCTAAGATGAAAACTAGAGAGACAACATGAAGCAATGGAGGTAGCAGTGGAGGTACATGGACCATTGTTGGACCAACGTCATCAAACAGACCCACAACCAGAACCTTCAACATGACTGTGCAAGATGTTGTGCAATCAAAGGATGTTGTGTCAGGTATTATCCTAATCAATGATATAGATGCTTATGTATTATTTGATTAGGGTGCTACTTGCTCGTTTATATCTGACGAATTTGCTAAGAGGTTAGGATTACCTAGTGAAGAATTGAATTTCCCTTTACACATAGAAATTTCGAATAAGGAAGTGATACCTGTTAGGTTCGTATACAAGAATTGTAGGGTGAATATTAAAAGGAATATCATGATGGTAGATTTAATTCCGATAAAACTTGGAGAGTTTGATGTTATTTTGGGAAGGGATTGGCTATTTAATTATGGAGCGATAATTGATTGTCAAAAGAAATGTGTAAACCTTATGACTCAGTCAAAGGTAACTGTCTATGGTAGTAAATCGCCTAGACATGCGAGATATCTGAAGATTATGCAGGCCAAGAAGTTATTAAGTCAAGGTTGTGTGGATTATTTAGCTTACATAGTTGATACTCAGAGGAAAGGGGTGAAACTGGAAGAGATACCAGTGGTTAGGGAATTTGTAGATGTGTTTCCGAAGGATTTGCCAGGACTTCCGTCTGACAGAGAAATTGAGTTCATGATCGACTTAGCGCCAGGAACAACTCCGATATCGAAGGCCCCGTACAGGATGACTCCGATAGAAATGAAATAACTAATGGTACAATTACAGGAGCTGTTAGACAAGAAGTACATTCAGTCGAGTGTGTCACCGTGGGGAGTACCGGTGTTATTCGTGAAGAAGAAGAATGGGTCAATGCATCTTTGCATTGATTATAGGGAATTAAACAAAGTCATTATTAAAAATAAATATTTGTTGCCAAGAAAAGATGACTTGTTTGATCAATTGAAGGGTGCTAGATATTTCTCAAAAATAGATTTGAGACATGAGTATCACCAATTGAAAGTAAGAAAGGAGGATGTACCAAAGACGACATTCAGAACTTGGTATGGACATTACGAATTTCTGGTGATGTCTTTCGGATTGACCAATGCCCCTGCTGCATTCACGGATTTGATGAACATGGTGTTTAAACCATTTTTAGACAAGTTTGTGGTGGTATTCATTGATGACATCCTGGTGTACTCCAAATCTAAAGAAGAACATGTGGAACATTTATGTTTGATGTTGGAGACACTAAGAAAGGAAAAGTGGTACGCGAAATTCTCTAAGTGTGAATTTTGGCTAGAACGTGAACAATTTCTTGGGCATGTAATTGACAAAGATGGGATTTCAGTGGATCCATCAAAAGTTGAAGCCCTAATCAATTGGGAACAACCAAGAACACCTTTGGAGGTGAGGAATTTCTTGGGACTGGCCGGCTATTATAGACGGTTTATTTAGGACTTTTCCAAGATTGCCACTCCGTTAATAAATTTGACAAGGAAAGCTGTAAAATTTGTTTGGACGGAGAAGTGTGAAGAGAGTTTTCAAGACTTAAAAAAGAATTTAAGTGTGGCACCTGTGTTGTCATTACCAGATAATACAGGAAACTTTGTGGTGTATAGTGATGCCTCACATAAAAGATTGGGTTGTGTTCTTATGCAGAACGACAAAGTTATTGCATATGCATCAAGACAACTGAAGGACTATGAGAAAGGATATCTGACTCATAATTTAGAGTTGGCTGAGGTGGTATTTGCTCTAAAGATATGGAGACACTATCTCTATGGAGAAAAATGTCAGATCTACACGGACCATAAGAGTTTAAAGTATATTTTCACTCAGAAGGACCTGAAAATGCGTCAAAGAAGATGGATGGAATTGATAAAAGATTACGATTGTGAGATCTTTTATTATCCAAGCAAAGAGAATGTGGTTGCAGATGCTTTAAGCAGGAAAGGTCGGGAAAAATTGATGTTAATAACCACTCAGGAGGAGCTTATTTCAGCAATGACAAAGCTAGAGTTGGAAATAAAATTTCGAAAGGAATCCGATGAACGACTATTCCAGATAGAAGCTAGTCCAACTTTGGTTGACAAAGTTAAGAATGCTCAACTACAAGATGAAGAATGTGGGAAAATCAAAGAGAAAGTGGTTGAGGGTAATAATGTGAAATACAAGATCGATATCGAAGGACTACTAAGGTTCGAGGGAAGAATTTGGGTTCCTGTAATACCATAGATTAAAGAAGAAATCTTGATCGAAGCTCATAACTCAAGATACTCGATTCATCCAGGAAGTACGAAGATGTATCAAGATTTACGACGTCATTTTCGATGGCCAAACATGAAAAGAGATGTCGCAAAATGTGTCGCGAAATGTTTGACATGTCAAATAGTCAAGGCCGAGCATCAAAGACCAAGCAAATTACTTCAACCGATGGAAATACCAAAATGGAAGTGGCAACACATCACAATGGATTTTGTGGTGGGTCTTCCAACTACTCAGAGAGGATGCGATGCGATTTGGGTGATAGTGGAGAGACCTACAAAATTAGCACACTTTTTGCCAATAAAGATTAGATTCAATCTTGATCAGTTGGCAAAGTTGTACGTTAAAGAAATCATTTCGAGACATGGAGTTCCAGTGTATATTGTATCAGATAAAGATCCCCGATTCACGTCAAATTTCTGGAAGAGACTACAAGAATGCATGAGAACACAGTTGAGAATGAGTACGGCATATCATCCGCAAAAAGATGGCCAAAGCGAACGAACAATCCAAACGTTGGAAGATATTCTTAGAGCATGCATTATGGATTTCAAAGGGAGCTGGGATGAACATTTACCATTGGTGGAATTTGCCTACAACAACAGTTACCACGCGAGCATCGGCATGCCGGCTTACGAAGCATTATACGGCAGGATGTGTAGAACTCCACTTTGCTGAGATGAAGTTGGTGAATGCCAACTGTTAGGACCGGAAATGGTATAGCAAACTGTTGAGGTTGTTAAACTCATCATGACAAGATTAATAGCTGCTCAAAAGACAGACAAAAGACGTATGGTGATCAACACAGACAAGATCATGAGTTCGATGTATGAAATTACGTGTTCTAAAAAGTTTCTCCTTGAAAGGGGAAAATTTATTTTGGTAAAAAGGGAAAGCTAAGCCCAAAGTTTGTTGGACCCTTCGAAGTGATGCGAAGAGTAGGAGAAGTGGCTTACAAGGTAGCTATACCTCCAGAGTTGGAAAACATTCACAATGTTTTTCATGTTTCGGTGTTACGACCGTATAAACCTGATTACAAGCACGTGATCGAGTACGAACCATTGCAGTTTGATAAGGACTTGTCTTATGACGAAGTTCCTATCCAGATAGTTGACAGGAAAGAACAAGTACTTAGGAATAAAGTAATACCTTATTTGAATATGATATGGAGGAACCACAATGCTGAAGAAGCTACGTGGGAACTCGAAGATTATCCTGAGTTATTTGTTTAATCTATGTCTTTGATTCTGGGGGGACAAAATCTTTGTAAGTACGGAAGAATATGACGAATGATTTGTTTGAGTTGTGATTATGGGGACAGAATCCTTGTAAGGAGGGAATGATGTAACAATCCAGAATTTTATTTTAAATTGTAATTCAAAATATTTATTGAGTTATATAAATATTTTAATTGATGTGTTTATTGTTGAATAAATATTTGTTTAAATGGATTATTATAATATTTTTAATTTAATTTGGTTATAAAAGTGTGACAAATAACTATGCTATAAATGGGTTATTAAAATAAATTAAAGGAGTTTAATTTAGTTTTTACCAAACAAGGATTTAAGATATTAAGTCTTTATTTTTTTTAAAGAGTTTTGCCAAACAGAGCCTTATGGCTTTTGGATTTTGAAATTTTAATAATATAAATAAAATAAATAAAATATAAATAATATATATAAATTATGGTAACTGAAAATTTAATAGGGACATTAGTAAGATGTCAGTTTTAGACGTTTGAAAGTGTGTGCGTTGAGTTCAGTTTATTTTACATAAAAGGTATTTGGTCTAAAGCCTGAGCCTAATAAGAAAGGGGAGTTGTTAGAAAATATTATAGAGAATTAAGAGAGACTAGAGAGAATTGAGAGGAGAGAAAGGTGTTGTGAATTACAAGTCTTCTAGCAAAGGTTAACAAGCAAGAAGAGAACGTATGTTACATAACCTTAATATATATATATATATATATATATATATATATATATATATATATGTACATATATATATTTTACGGCATAATTCCTAAATTTCAAAGTGTTCTTGAGTTTCAACAGTAGTATAAAGTCTTTATAAAATTTTTTTGTAAACCAAATTTTATAATTGGTTAAGAAATTATGTGTATATGTAATTGTAATATTATAACTAGTATATATATATATATATATATATATATATATATATATATATATATATATATATATATATATATATAACATTCGTAATTTTAATTGTAATATTAAATATTTGTTGAATTATATAAATATTTAGTGGATGTATTTATCGTTAAATAAACATTTGTTTAATTGATTTGATTTTATTTGGTTAATTATTTGCTAAATAAATAATTAATGAATTAAGAAAATTATTATTATATTGATATTTCAATTTAATGGTTTGTATTGCGTTATGTGATTAAATGATTTAATTAATTAATTGTTATTTAGATTAATTAAATTAAATATGAAAGCTTGATTAAATATAGTGTGACAAATAACTATATTATAAGTAGTTATTAAAATAAATTGAAGTAGTTGTAATTTAGTTTTATCCAAACAAGGTTCAAGGAATTTAATTCTTTAAATTTAAAGGGTTTTGCCAAACAAGCCTTATGGCTTTTGGGATTTCTAATTTTTGAATTTAAATAAAATAAATAGAATAACTAAAATATAATTAAAATAGTAAATATAATATATTTATAATATATACGTTTTTTTAACTGATGTTAGTTATTAGGACTATTAAGTTATCAGTTTTTTTCCTTTGCGCTTAAGTGCTACGTGACTTGGTATTTGGCCATATTGAGAAGAGAGTTTGATAGAGCTTGACAGTGAAAGTTGAGAGAATTGAGAGATAAATTAAGAAATTTCCAGCAACTTCAGAGTTTAGCAAGAATTGTTCGACCATTTGAAGGTATGTACACAACCTTAGTGTTATATATATATGTGTATTTACATGTATATGTGTTTCACGGCAAAAATTTCATGTTCTGTGAATTTCAGCTCTTCGAATTATTGTTAGATAATTGGGTACTTGTGATTATAATGTTTATGATGATTAGAGTTTATGTTTAAGCAAGAATTTGTATGCTAGTTTCGTTTGACAATAGAAATTTTGATAGTATATATAATTTTCATATGTTCATGAAAAGTATCAATTCTAGTGGCTAATCAGTATGTGAAATTGTAAATTGAAGCTTGTATATGTTAGTTTATTAAGAATCGAGCATAACGTAACTTGAATGAAGTGTTTTTGCCATGTATTGAATTAACATAGTGGATTTTTAGGGATGAATATCAAAATTTGAGTTTTATATGAAAATCATGAAATTTGAGAAATTAACCTAGCTTAAATTGTTGTTAAATTGTTTTAATTGGTGGAATATGTTCACAAACATGTTTGTGATAGTTCTATACCATTTTTACATGTTATTATCACTTTGTTTGGTGGGTGAAATTTGTGTTTGTTGGGCTAAAATTCGCCTCTTTGTTCATCGGCCTTCTCTCGCCTCAGGTAATACGTCTGCGTGGCATTGTTGCTTGTAATGTTACAGAAAAAGGGCCTTGATTCTTGTGGGTCCTGTTTTTTTTGTATGTTGCGATTGCGCCATACCTTGGTTTTGAATATCGATTTCTGCTTCATTGTGAGACTTGGAATAGCAACATAACATGGGTTAGGGTTTTGTTAACATGTCAAATGAGTAATGACAAGGTTACATTAACATAGTGAAATGTGGTTAGTAATTCGAACGTTGTAAAAGTTGGTAAACTATGAAAGGGACGTGTTTTGATTTATTAAACATGATAAATAGTGAATAGGTATTGCGAAGATTAACACTTGGATTTTCTGATATTTGAATAGTAGCTTAAGACTTGTGTTAACATAACAAGTCTAACTAGAAATGCATATGTGGTGGTATATCTAATAGATGATGGTTCTAAACCTATATGTATGTGAACGTGAGTTAATATTATACCTTACGCTCGAGGCAAGATTTCTAACTCTACACTTTCGTTGAGTTGGTTCTATTATTACATTGTGTAACTTCATTCTTTTGATTGAGAAAGTTCAAAAAAAATCTCATCTATTACATTGAGCATGTTTAATTCTAAATTATTGGAATTCTAATCATTTTTTACTTACTCTAACTTGTTTATAGTTAAACAAGTTTCTTTAGTTTAATCTTTTACAATAAATGTTCTTGAACCTTAATTCCTTGTGTTGAATGGTTCAATCACTTTGTATATTTTATTACCATGTGGAGTAAGCATTGTTTCCAGCTTGCTATCAACTAATGCATGTTCGGTAACTAAAATTCTAATTTGACAAAATTATAGACTTAGCTTATTATTGTTCAAGCCAAGGTTTTCCATTTCTTTATTTTGATCAATACTTATGCTCTCTAGTTATTTCAAGCATGAGTCTAGAATATAATCAGTTCACCTATGAGTCTCAAATTTTCTAAGTTAAGTTGTTATTAAACAACTATTGTGTTATCAAGCATTGTTGATTCAACTAGTTCCCTAGTTGATGATTGTTAAACTTCAAATTACCCTTGAAAGCTTATCCAAACCAAACTTTCTTTGGTGCGGACTTGTACTCTAAATACTGAGATGAACAACCCTATTTTAGGGGTTTACGCTTAGCGTTGAAATGGTTGTGCACAATACATTGTACGAAGGATTGATACCCCTAAGTACGTGGAGTCCTTATAGTCATATGACTGTTAAAGTTAAAGTTGAAAGATTACTTATAACTTTGGACATGGTTCGTGGTCATTAGACCCTCAGTAGTATGTTTCAGAATGTTAATAGAACATATCATTCAGTTCTATTGAGCCTATTATTTAGCAAATGTTGTAATGTTAATAGAACATATCATTCAGTTCTATTGAGTCTATTTGGCAAATGTTGTGATGTTAATAGAATATATCATTCAGTTCTATTGAGCCTATTATTTGGCAAATGTTGTAAAGTTATTTATTCTTGTTTCAAGTGAGCTTTGTTTACTCACTCTTGCATATTTATATACTTATTGCAGCTATGATTGAGAAGGTAAATAAAACTACAACTAGCAAAGGAAAGGGAAAAATGTACAAGTGATGAATACTTGTAATTTTTTTTATCATTATGATGATAGACTTTTAATAATGATGTGATGTAATAATTTATTTTATGCATTTGAATGATTGTAATTAAAGGTTAGATAACTTGGGAGATAATTTTATTAACGTAATCCTGTATGGGCAGGTTTTATTATTCAATTATATTATGATTGGGTAGTTGGATATGAATGTTCTGATTAAGTGAACACCGAATCTTGAGGTAATGAAGTACCGAGATTTGGGGGTGTCACAAGTTGGTATCAAAGCCTTAGGTTATGAAACTTAGGTGGGGAAAAGCCTTAGGAAGTAACCTTTGAAAAGATAGTGGTGATAAACTCTTATCGAGTTTTAAGGAAGAAGTAATAAAACACTTATGTGCTTATGTTGTTTATAACTTATGTGCTTGTAAGTGTCGAGTAGTTATGATTAATAATTAAAACTTAAAATTTTGTTGTCAGGATGACTAATATCGGAGAATCCAGTCAGGCTAGGGAGGAGGGACCTCAGATGCCTATAGAGGAGGAGCCTCACGACATTCAGGTTTCTTGGGAACGACTACTGCCATGGGAGTCAGCCCCGTTGGTCACAGTGGTTGAAGATGAGGATGATGATGTGGAGACGGATTAGGAGGATCCCGTTGAGTTGCCACAGGAGGATGAGGATGACAAGGACGAGGAGGAAGAGACTCCACTAACCTCGATAGCCGCTCGTATGTACGATGAAGTCTACGACCATATTGTGGAACTTTAGGATACAGTCGAGGAATTGCAAGAGATAGTAGCTGAGCAACAGACTGCAATGACACAGAAAGACAGCGAGATCCAGGATCATGAGGAACGCCTGACTAATGTCGAGGAGAAGCTAGTACACACCGAAGGAGAGAAAGAACAATTGATCGAGGTAATCGCAGAACTGAAGAACAAACTGATGGAAGAAGCTACTAAGAGAGCAAGAGCTGAAGATGCATACGAATAAGCTTTTCAACGAACTGGAATAGTAGCGAGAGACGTACATGCAAAGAGCGTGAAGATGGACGAGATGGATAAAGTATTCAACACCATGATTAATCGAGCTCAAGATCGGGTCATGGGATATCCTATTCAGTTCGAGACGCTGCCATCGTATGTATTAGATCGCAGAACAATGTTCCGAATCATGGAGGAAGAACGTAGTAAGGCTAAGAAGTATCTTAGTAGAACATCGTAGTTGTTAAGCGATGAATAAAGTGTTATGAAACGTATGGGATATGATGATGATGTTGTCCTGAAACTTTTGTAGTTCAGGAAAGTAATGTAAATATCAAAGATGCTATCGTTTTAAAGAGAATATGAATAAATACAAGTTATTATTTCATTCAAGGTGTTATGTGTTATGTGGGCAAGTTAAGTAGAAGTTACTTAAAAGACTTGAATAATAATCTAATGAGTGTATTTTTTTAAACAGAAAATGCCTCCCAGACGTCAACCACCACGATAAAGAACCACTGAAGGAACCAATAATAACAATGCTGAAGATAATCCAGTTCAACAATTCGTAACGTTACTAACAAGAGCGTTGAAGAATTAACCTCAGAATCAAGGTACAACGTTTAAGGATTTCAAGGCAGTTGGACCACCTGAATTCCGTGGGTCCACGAATCCAGTCGAGGCACAAACCTAGATTATGGAGATAGAAAAGGTGTTCGATGTTGCTAGGGCACGGGATGATTAGAAGACTGCTTTCACAACATTCATGTTGAAAGCAGAGGCTAGTTATCGGTGGCAGGCCAATAAAACTTGTGAAGGGCTAGGGGTGATGACCTGGGATAGATTTAAGGAGATATTCTTCGAGACCTATTTCCCAGAGAGTTCGAAGAGTCAGCTAGAAGTGTAATTTTTAGAACTGAAGCAGGGAACGATGACGGTATCTGAGTATGCCGCTAAATTCAACGAGTTGGCGAGGTTTGCGCCTTATCAAGTCAGCACGGACGAACGCAAGGTGAAGAGGTTTGAACAGGGACTGAAGCCCTGGTTCTAGAGTAGGGTTTCCCTATTCTAATTGAAGACTTTCACAGTAGTGATGGAGAAAGCAATACTCGTTGAAGGTGGGGGAGAGGCAGTGACAAAGTTCAATCAGGAACAGAAGAAGAAGAAGAATGAGGTGGAGATTAAGAATGGAGGTGGTAGTGGTGGAAACAACAACAACAACAACAACAACCTGAAGAGAAAGTGGAATGGAAACGTGGGTGCTGGAAACCAGCAGGGTAACTAGTAAAATAAGAAGTTTGAAGCATGTGCTACATGCGGGAAGTTTCACAAGGGTACGTGCTTGATGGGGAAACGAGTATGCTTCAATTGTGGTCAGGAGGGTCACATCGCCATAAATTCCATTCAACCTAAGAAGAATTTGTGCTTCACATGCGGATCAAAGGATCACTTTGCTCGTGAATGTCCTAAGAAGAAGGCTAGAGAGACAACCAGAAATAATGGAGGTAACAGTGGAGGTACATGGGCCACTGCGGGACCTACATCATCAAACAAACCCACAGCCAGAACCTTCAACATGACTGTGCAATCAAAGGATGTGGTGTTAGGTATTATCCCAATCAATGATATAAATGCTTATGTATTATTCAATTCGGGTACTACTTGCTCATTTATATCTGATAAATTTGCTACGAGGTTAGGAATACCTAGTGAAGAACTGAATTTCCCTTTGAACATAGAAATTGCGAATAAGGAAGTAATCCCAGTTAGGTTCGTATACAAGAACTGTAGGGTGAACACTAAGGAGAATATCTTGATGGTAGATTTGATTCCGATTAGACTTGGAGAGTTTGATGTTATTTTGGGAATGGATTGGCTATTCAAATATGGAGCAGTAATATATTGCCAAAAGAAGTGTGTAAACCTTATGACCCCGTCAAAGGTAGTATTCTATGGTAGCAAGTTGCCTAGACAAATGAAATGTCTGACAATTATGCAGGCCAAGAAATTGTTGAGTGAAGGTTGTGTGGGCTATTTAGCTTACATAGTCGATACTCAGAAGAAGAATGTGAAACTGGAAGAGATACCAGTGGTGAGGGAATTTGAGGATGTGTTTCCAGAGGATTTTCCAGTACTTCCGCCTGACAGAGAAATTGAGTTCGTGATCGACTTGGCGCCGGGAACAACACCGATATCAAAGGCCCCATACAGAATGGCTCCGGTAGAAATGAAGAAACTAATGGTGCAATTGCAAGAGTTGCTAGACAAGAAGTATATTCAACCAAGCGTATCACCATGGGGAGCGCTGATGTTATTTGTGAAGAACAAGGATGGGTCAATGCGTCTTTGCATTGATTATAGGGAATTAAACAAAGTCACAATTAAAAACAAATATCCATTACAAAGAATAGATGACTTGTTTGATAAGTTAAAGGGTGCTAAATACTTCTCGAAAATAGATTTGAGAAGTGGGTATCACCAATTGAAGGTGAGGAAGGAGGATATACCTAGAACGGCATTCAGAACTCGGTATGGACATTACGAGTTTCTGGTGATGTCTTTTGGTTTAACCAATGCACCTGCTGCATTCATGGATTTGATGAATATGGTGTTTAAACAATTCTTAGATAAGTTTGTAGTGATATTCATAGACGACATTCTGGTGTATTTCAAAACTCAAGAAGAACACGTGGAACACTAAGAAAGGAAAAGTTGTACGCGAAATTCTCTAAGTGCAAATTTTAGCTAGATCGTGTACAATTTCTTGGGCGTGTGATTGACAAGGATGAGATTTCAGTGGATCCATCAAAAGTGGAAGCTGTAATCAATTGGGAACAACAAAGAACACCGTCGGAGGTAAGGTGTTTCATGGGACTGATCGGTTATTATAGAAGATTTATTCAAGATTTTTCTATGATAGCCACTCCGCTAACAAATTTGACAAGGAAAGCGGTAAAATTTGTTTGGACGGAGAAGTGTGAAGAGAGTTTTCAAGATTTGAATAAGAAACTAAGTGTGGCACCTGTATTGTCATTACCAGATAGTACATGAAACTTTGTGGTGTTTAGTGATGCCTCACATAAAGGGTTGGGTTGTGTTGTTATGCAGAACGACAAAGTAATTGCGTATGCATCAAGATAGCTGAAGGATTATGAGAAAGGTTATCCGACTCATGATTTGGAATTTGCTGTAGTAGTATTTGCTTTGAAGATATGGAGACACTATCTCTATGGAGAAAAATGTGAGATCTACACAGACCATAAAAGTCTGAAGTATATTTTCACACAGAAGGACCTAAACATGCGTCAAAGAAGATGGATGGAATTGAAAAAAGATTACGATTGTGAGATCTTTTATCACCCGGGCAAAGCGAATGTGGTTGCAGATGCTTTGAGCAGGAAAGGACGGGAGAAGTTGATGTTGATAACCACTCAGGATGAGCTTATTTCAGCAATGACAAAGCTAGAGTTGGAAATCAAATTTCCAAAGGAATCCGATGAACGACTATTCTAGATAGATGCTAGTCCAACTTTGGTGGACAAAGTGAAGAGTGCTCAACTATAAGATAAAAAATGCGAAATGATCAAAGAGAAAGTGGTTGAGGGTAGTGAAAAATACAAGATCGATACCGAAGGACTACTATGATTCGAGGAAAGAATTTGGGTTCCAGCAGTACCAGAGCTTAAAGTCAAAATCTTGACCGAAACACACAACACAAGATATTCGATCCATCTAGGAAGTACGAAAATGTATCAAGATTTCCGGCGACATTTTTGGTGGCCAAATATAAAAAAAGACGTTGCCGAATGTGTGGAAAAATGCTTGACTTGTCAGAGAGTCAAGGCCGAGCATCAAAGATGAAGCAGATTACTTCAACCATTAGAAATACCGGAATGGAAGTGGGAACACATCAAAATGGATTTTGTGGTGGGTCTTCCAACTACTCAAAGAAGATGCGACGCGATTTGGGTGATAGTGGACAGACTGACAAAATCAGCGCACTTTTTACCAATAAAGATTAGGTTCAATCTTGATCGGTTAGCAAGGTTGTACGTTAAAGAGATCATTTTGAGGCATGGAGTGCCAGTGTCAATTGTATCAGATAGAGATCCGTGATTTACATCAAACTTCTGGAAGAGACTACAAGAATGTATGGGAACACAATTGCGAATGAGTACAACATACCATCCGCAAATCGACGGGCAAAGTGAACGAACAATCCAAATATTGGAAGATATGCTTAGAGCATCCATCATTGATTTCAAAGGAAGCTGGGAGGAACATTTACCGTTAGTGGAATTCGCCTACAACAATAGTTACCACGCGAGCATCGGCATGCCGCCTTATGAGGTATTATACGGCAGAAAGTGCAAAACTCCACTATGCTGGGATGAAGTAGGTGAACGCCAACTGTTAGGACCATAACTGGTACAACAAACTGCTGAGGTTGTCAAACTCATCAGAACAAGATTGGTAGCAGCCCAAGACAGACAGAAAAAGTATGTCGATCAACACATGCAGAATCACGAATTTGAAGTAGGAACTTTCGTTTTCCTAAAGGTTTCTCCTTGGAAGGGGAAAAGTTATTTTGGCAAGAAAGGAAAGCTCAGCCCAAGATTTATTGGACCTTTTGAGATACTACGAAGAGTGGGGGAAGTGGCTTATGAGGTAGCTCTACCTCCATAGTTGGAAAACATTCATAATATTTTTCACATTTCGGTGTTACGACCATATAAACCTGATTACAAGCACGTGATCGAGTACGAACCATTGCAATTCGATAAAGATTTGTCTTATGAATAGATTCCTATCCAGATAGTCGACAGGAAAGAACAAGTGCTCAGAAATAAAGTGATACCTTCTGTGAAGGTGATGTGGAGAAACCACAATGTCGAAGAGGCAATGTGGGAACTCGTCGAAATGATGAAAAATTACCACAAGTTATTTGTTTAATCTATGCCTTCGATTATGGGGGATGTAATCTTTGTAAGTAAGGAAGAATGTGACGATTTGATTATTTGAATTGTGATTCTCGAGGATGAGAATCCTTTTAAGGAGGAATGATGTAATATTCCGAATTTTAATTGTAATATTAAATATTTATTGAATTATATAAATATTTAGTGGATGTGTTTATCGTTGAATAAACATTTGTTTAATTGATTTGATTTTATTTGGTTAATTATTTGTTAAATAAATAATTAATGAATTAAGGAAATTATTATTATATTGATATTTCAATTTAATGGTTTTGTAGTGCATTATGTGATTAAATGATTTAATTAATTAATTGTTATTTGGATTAATTAAATTAAATATGAAAGCTTGATTAAATATAGTGTGACAAATAACTATATTATAAGTAGTTATTAAAATAAATTAAAAGTAGTTGTAATTTAGTTTTATCCAAACAAGGTTCAAGGATATTAATTCTTTAAATTTAAAGGGTTTTGCCAAACAAGCCTTATGGCTTTTCGGATTTCTAATTTTTTAATTTAAATAAAATAAATAAAATATAATTAAAATAGTAAATATAATATATTTATAATATATACGTTTCTTTTAACTGATGTTAGTTATTAGGATTATTAAGTTATCAGTTTTTTTTCCTTTGCGCTTAAGTGCTACGTGACTTGGTATTTGGCCATATTGAGAAAAGAGTTCAGAGAGTTTGATAGAGCTTGATAGTGAAAGTTGAGAGAATTGAGAGAGAAATTAAGAAATTTCCAGCAACTTCAGAGTTTAGCAAGAATTGTTCGACCATTTGAAGGTATGTACACAACCTTAGTGTTATATATATGTGTATTTACATGTGTATGTGTTTCATGGAAAGAATTTCATGTTTTGTGAATTTCATCTCTTCGAATTATTGTTAGATAATTGGGTACTTGTGATTATACATGTTTATGATGATTAGAGTTTATGTTTAAGCAAGAATTTGTATGCTAGTTTCGTTTGACAGTAGAAATTTTTACAGTATATATAATTTTTATATGTTCATGAAAAGTATCAATTCTAGTGGCAAATTAGTATGTGAAATTATAAATTGAAGCTTGTATATGTTAGTTCATTAAGAATCGAGCATAACGTAACTTGAATGAAGTGTTTTGGCCATGTATTGAATTCACAGTGGATTTTTAGGGATGAATATCAAAATTTGAGTTTTATATGAAAATCATGAAATTTGAGAAATTAACCTAGCTTAAATTGTTGTTAAATTGTTTTAATTGGTGGAATATGTTCGCAAACATGTTTGTGATAGTTCTATACCATTTTTACATGTTATTATACTTATTTGGTGGGTGAAATTTGTGTTTGTTGGGCTAAAGTCTGGCCATCGTTTATCGACCTTCTCACAGTATATACAAGAATTGGCCAAGAACAGTGCGTCGAGTGCCAAGGCAAAAAATAGCTAGCCTACGCATGATCCCAAGCCTTTGTATGGCGCGATCTGCGCGCTACACTCGGTTTGAGATAATCGATTTACGCCTTTCTTTGCAGACTTGGAATAGCAACATAACATGGGTTAGGGTTGTGTTAACATGTCAAATGAGTAATGACAAGGTTACATCAACATAATGAAATGTGGTTAGTAATTCGAACGTTGTAGAACAACTTCTACAACGTTCGAATTTGAATAGTAGCTTAAGACTTGTGTTAACATAACAAGTCTAACTAGAAATGCATATGTGGTGGTATATCTAATAGATGATGGTTCTAAACCTATATGTATGTGAACGTGAGTTAATATTATACCTTACGCTCGAGGCAAGATTTCTAACTCTACACTTTCGTTGAGTTGGTTCTATTATTACATTGTGTAACTTCATTCTTTTGATTGAGAAAGTTCAAAAAAAATCTCATCTATTACATTGAGCATGTTTATTTCTAAATTATTGGAATTCTAATCATTTTTACTTACTAACTTGTTTATAGTTAAACAAGTTTCTTTAGTTTAATCTTTTTACAATAAATGTTCTTGAACCTTAATTCCTTGTGTTGAATGGTTCAATCACTTTGTATATTTTATTACCATGTGGAGTAAGCATTGTTTCCAGCTTGCTATCAACTAATGCATGTTCGGTAACTAAAATTATAATTTGATAAGATTATAGACCTAGCTTATTATTGTTCAAGCCAAGGTTTTCCATTTCTTTATTTTGATCAATACTTATGCTCTCTAGTTATTTCAAGCACGAGTCTAGAATATAGTCAGTTCACCTATGATTCTCAAATGTTCTAAGTTAAGTTGTTATTAAACAACTATTGTGTTATCAAGCATTGTTGATTCAAATAGTTCCTTAGTTGATGATCGTTAAACTTCAAATTACCCTTGAAAGCTTATCCAAACCAAACTTTCTTTGGCGCAGACTTGTACTCTAAATACTGAGATGAACAACCCTATTTTAGGGGTTTACGCTTAGCGTTGAAATGGTTGTGCACCATACATTGTACGAATGATTGATCCCTCCAAGTACGTTGAGTCCTTATAGTCATATGACTGTTAAAGTTAAAAGATTACTTATAACTGTGGACATGGTTCGTGGTCATTAGACCCTCAGTAGTTAGTTTCAGAATGTTAATAGAACTTATCATTCAGTTCTTTTGAGCCTATTATTTGGCAAATGTTGTAATGTTAATAGAATATATCATTCAGTTCTATTGAGCCTATTATTTGGCAAATGTTGTAAAGTTATTTATTCTTATTTCAAGTGAGCTTTGTTTTCTCACTCTTGCATATTTATATACTTATTGCAGCTATGATTGAGAAGGTAAATAAACCTACAACTAGCAAATGAAAGGGAAAATGTACAAGTGATGAAGACTTGTAATTTTATTTTATCGTTATGATGATAGACTTTTAATAATGATGTGAGGTAATAATTTAATTTCTGCATTTGAATGATTGTAATTAAAGGTTAGATAACCTGGGAGATAATTTTATTAATGTAATCCTGTATGGGCAGTTTTTATTATTCAATTATATTATGATTGGGTTATTAGATATGAATGTTTTGATTAAGTGAACATCGAATCTTGAGGTAATGAAGCACAAGGATTTGGGGTGTCACTGATATATATATATATATATATATATATATATATATATATATATATATATATATGTGTGTGTGTGTGTGTGTGTGTGTGTGTGTGTGTGTGTGTGTGTGTGTGTGTGTGTGAGAGAGAGAGAGATTGTATCTTTGAATTACATCTAAAAGAAAGGAAATGGTTTTACAGTGAATATATGTATGAACATGGCTTGTAGGAGTACCAAAATTAATATTTGATTGTGAGCTAATTGTGAAATTGAACCTTGAATATGTTAATTTGGTAAGAAATAAAGAGAACGTAGTTCAAATGAATCAATTTAGTGTATAATTGTGGTTACAGTGTTAACTTTGTCAAACAATGTCAAAAATGGAGTTTTGGTTTAAAACATGGCATTAAAGGATTTAATTTTTCTAAAGTCTAAATCAGTTTATATATGATGGGTAACATTTATGTGTAATTTATGTAAGTTATGCATGATAAATTGGTGTTAGAAATTAAGATACAATCAAAAATTAGCTTTGTTCGTTTCTTCAGGTTTCGGTTATGTAATTCGCACCTCAAATACCAAATAAGTGACGCATTTCAACCTTCAAGACTACCTGACCCATTACCGATGGCTCTGTGATTCACAAGAAGAAGGTTAACACTGCTATTGCAAATAATATTCACAAAGGTAAACTATGGCGCCATAGAACGCCGGTTAGCAGTATGGCCAAAAATAATTTTTCTTTTACACCGAGTCTGTAATTGTTGATATAATGCAATACTACAACGGTTAAAAATGTAATTTTTGTTATTGTGGTATTATAGTGCTAAGAATGAGCATATTATTAATAATTAACGAGTTTTATTACTAATGTAACTTGACTATGTGGTTAAAAATCAAATCATACATGAAATAGATACTTATTTATATATAGAGCATTTGAAATGTCTAGATTCCAAGTTATTAATGGTCAAACATGGTTGACCAGTCACAGAAACTGGAATATGGAAAACCCTAATTTCCCAGAAATTGTCTGACAAGATTTTTAGGGGCTTAGATCTTGCATCTGTTATGCTTTTAGCTTGTCTAAGTGTATCATTAATATACTATGACATATGGACTATAAAACTATGACACTAGAACACCTACATCATGACCAGAATCAATGTTATTAATGGTCAAAAATGTGACACCCCCAAATCCAGGTACTAAAACTTCCCTCAGATTCGGTGTTCACTCATCAAAATAATTAACATCTAACTACCCATATTAATGAAAACAATAAAATTGAAATCGAAATCCTCCCAATATAGGGGTGACAAACTCTTAAATGAATAAATCCCAGGTTATCTAACCTTAATACATCAAATGCGGACACATCATAAACATCATAAGTCTTAACATAATAATTCTTAAATAATAATAACAAGTCTGCATCACTTGCTTGCTTTTCCTTTGCCCTTACTTGTAGATGGCTCATCAACTCTTTCAATCGTAGCTGCAATGTTATTATGCAAGAATGAGTAATAATTGCCCATAAGTTTTAACAATAATAGAAATAATAACATCTGAATATACAATGGATACTAAACAAAGGGGAACTCGACTTTTAAATAAAGATTAGAATAGGAATCAAAAGTACATCTGGGGGTCATAAAACCATGAACTATGTCTCAGGTTATCAAGTATTTCTACTTTAAACCTATAAAAGTCATTACTATATGGACTTAACTTCTTGTACTTAGGGGGGTCAACCTTATGTACCATGTATGTGCACAACATCTTAATGCTATCGCGTAAAATAATCCCCTGTAGCAGGGTTGTTCAACTCAGCTTTGACATTAGAGTCTGCACCAAAGGAAGTTAGGTTTGGATTGATCTTAAAGGTAACATAAAGTTCAATAATCATCAACTAAGGATTAGTTGAATCAATAAGGATTCAATATCTATTCAAGGTACAATGCAATAATAAAATCAATATTCAAATAAAAGATTGAATCTCAACTCTATACAATTGAACGAACATTGTATAACAAGAGTAATACTTTAAAAGAGTTAGAACATTTCATTTGAAATCATGAACTTGAATGATTAATTTATAAACAATTAGAAACAAGAATACGATGTTTGCTTAACGATAATAAAGTTTAATAACTTGCTCAATGGAATTTAGAATTAGAACCTTGCTCAATCATAATATAATATGGAATAAGAATTTTTCTCAATGTAAAATTAGGGTTTGGAAACTTGCTTAACATAAGAGTAGGGTTCAGAAACTTGCATCGTGCGTAGATTACACTTTTACTATTCATGTTTTTCAATTTAATCCTACATACCATTAACATTCACAGTACTAGTTAATTATAACATAACTCGAATCATAAGTTCATTCTTTTTTGTCTAAACTCTGATTATGATTATACTAATCAAGTCAGAACATTAGTTTTTACATATTATTAGACTTCACGAACGACTAGTTAACTATGTGTTCGATATATCATTTAAACACATAAGAACAACATTGACATGTTAAGGATCTATTTTAACATCATATTACATGTTTAATACATTTTCATGTTCATTAGATTGAGTTTAAATTACATTCTCTAGACTTGAACAATTAAATAATATTTTATGGGCGATTATGGTAACCAGCGCTGCAGTGCCCAGAATGAACTGGGAACCGGCGTTGCATCTCTGCTATTAAGCCCATAGCCTGGTGTTGTAGCTCTGACTCGGCGATGTAGCGCGCAAAATACGCTTGAGGCCAGCGCTGTGGCACTGCAGCGCACAGACATGCATGCTAAGTGGCGATGCAACGCTGCTTAGCAGTTTTTGTTTCTGCAGTTCGCGACGAACAAATAACAGGGCCAATTTAGGCCAAAATCTCACACAAACAATTAATACAATTTCACCCAAATTTCCTAAACTTAACATAAACATTTAATGACACTTCTAGCATGTTTTTAACACCTTAAGTCACATAAACGACATGAATTAAAGCCAAAATTTTGATGTTCTTATGAAAACTCCATTTTTTACATTCCTAACGAAATCAACTACTGCCAACTCATTTTTCAACCAAATCAGTCTGTTTAAGTTTCATTTTTTTTTCGTTTTTACATGTATAAACGTAATCATCCATCAATTTACCGATTAATATGCAATTTAAACATAGATTTTTGTAGTTATAAGCCATATTCATATATTTTTCTCTATAAAACTATAAAACTCCAATTTAAACATAATATCATGGATTAATTACTCTAAAACACATATAATGTGACGCCCCCAAAATTAGGTATACATCACCCATCTTGGGTGCATGAGATATGGTATGTAATTCAAATACAACTTACTAATACAACTGTCGTGTACAATACGACAAAACATAAACTGTGAGTTTGAATACAAATATTATCTACTAGAGATTATACAAACTCAAAAGGAGTCCTAATTACAATTATTATCACACTATTTCATAGAATAGTGAGGACTACTAATGCTATCCTCTTGACCATCACTCCGTTCCCCGACTCGTCCCCAGCTATATTCTCATTTCCTGAAGAGAACAGTGAAAGAAAGGGTGAGCTCAACTAGCCCAGTAAGAAATATTATGACTAAGATAATACATAATAAATTACCATTAGTCTCCAACAATGTTAAACTGATAAAATATAATAGACATCAAGTTTAACTGCAGCGGAACAAGCAATCCATTAAAAGAGTCGAGTAGAAAATAAAATCTACTATCTTTTATGATTAAAAGGGTTTTCATCATCATTATCGCCGAGACTCGACTTAATAAATATTCCACATCATCGAATCACCCCCACACTTTTCTGCCAAGGATATTCTTTAGTATCACGACCACAATTATCCATGCACTACGGGCCAAGAATATTTGTGTATTCATTAATGGTCATGATCATGCCAACAACCTGTCTATCAATGCACTACGGGCCAATGAGGACTTTTACCACATCATTTGTAACATTACGGTCATGATTACCTTTGAATAATCCTCGGTCATAATCATACCAAGTCCATCTATACATGCACTACAGCCACGAGATGACTTTCAACATAATATAAACATGAGGATGATGACAATGATATAAGAATTCAATAAAACAAGTTCAAGAATTTATTTGTCCAAGAACTACTAATGTCCAAATTGTCAACATGATAATCTTGCTTTGTAGAGTAAAATTCAAGAATGATCGAAGAATATTTCCATGAAAAGATCTTGGATGAAGCCTTGCAAATATCAAGGATATTCTACTAATTTCATGGAGTATAGAAGTCAAAACTTTAACCAACTGAGTATAATAAAGAATGGAATAACAAAAGAAATCACCATGCATGTGGTACTTCGCATAGACAGGTTATTCCAATAGAATACTAAATAACGGAACCAGGTCAGACAAAATTCGCACCGACAGGATGTTCCAACAGAATAATAAAGAATGGAATAACAACAGAAATCACCATGCATGCGGTACTTGCGATAGGCATAAAAGTTATTCAATGAGAATACTAATAAGGATTTAAATCAAAGTCCCGTAAAATGCATGTAGATGCGGATATTCTAATGAATAATAATAAAGATGGAACTGTGTCCGTACAAAAACGATAAAGGAGTGATATTCCAAATGAGAATAGTAAAGATGGAATAATAGAAGAATGTCACCAAGTATAGGGTAGACCGCGTATACAAGTTATTCCAACAGAATAATAAGCAATGGAATAACAACAGTTCTCTTCATGAATAAGAAAGAATAACACCTCTTACCGTAAAAGAACTGAATATAAGAGTAGTTAAGTAGCAGAAATCTTTTCTTCTTTCTCTCTATAATTTTTTTCTCTCTAGAGTTTCAGTGAATTGGTAAGAAAATAATGAAGGAATGAGCTTCTATTTATAGAAAATGGACTGCATAGTAACTAACTCATGAACGATCCAGATTGATTTACTTTAATCTGACGGTCCATATTTAAAGTAAAATCTTTTAAGTAAAATAAAATATATTCTATTTATAATCTAATAAAATGAATAACTTTATAAAAGATTTTACTATGCAAACACTATGCAGGCACTATGCAAACACTATGCATAATAAAATATAATATATTCTAATTATTGTCTAATAAAACAGATAGCTTTATAAAAGTATTCTGTTTTATATAAAAAGATTTTCTGTATTATTACATTAATAATACCAACAAAACTGAGTGACTTATTACGTAAGCATTAATAATCAATATTGTGTGCTACTATGCAACCACGCGTATTACTGTACTTTTAACACCGGGTGTTTCAACAGTTAACGGTAAAACTTCCGCCGTTATTTTCATAAAGTATTTTTGTCGTTTTCTCAATCCGACAATAATTCCGTTGTGGGGTCCACCAATGATTGTGTCGTTGTACTAATATTCCCTGTTAAAATGAATATTCCCCGACCAATCGAATATTATATAACAACTTGCGTACTTTGCAAAATTTATAAATATTACCCACAACTATTATATCAATTTCACTCCATAATATTCAAAAATAATATTTATAGAAAATTCATCTTTATTCAAAAAGTTGGGGTTTTACATATAAATCATTTATAATTGAACTAAATATGTTAATAAACATATAAAACATCATAGATTTAATAATTAGCCATGAAAATTCAATTACAGAAAGTTAAAAGCCAATTTTCACGAAAAACATTAAGAACGTAAATTAAAAGTTTAGATTAAGGAATTACCTTTAATTTCTCTGTTAAGATTGCTAAAGAGTGAATTCTTTTTTATTAATTCTCTAATTCCTTTTTCAATTCACACAAAATCTCTCTCTTGTTTCTCTTTTCTTTCTCTGAGTTTTGCTCTCCAAGTTTGCAAATAAGAACTGAATAAAAGACGTATAAATTAACTGCTGAATCATGGGCATCAATTAAGTGCAACGGGGCCTTTACTGCTCCCATGCTCCTTAGGTCATGTTTGGCTTTAACATTAAATCCCCCTTCTAATTTATTTTAATTAATTTATTAGTATATAGTTTATTTGTCACACTTCAAATAGTATTATTTAAACTCAATTAAATAAAGGGTAATATTACCCATTAAATCACATTATTACATAATTAAAATTCTCATTTATTAAATATGACAAATCAATAAATCTCTAATTAGTTATTAAATTAATTAGAATAACATTAAAATTATTTAATAACTCATTTAATTTAATTATCTCAATTAAATTCTCACTTTGATCAATAAAGTTATTCCACATTAATTTAATTAATGTGGCACACTTAATTAAATTAATATACCACACTTCCATCAAATAATTATTTAACTCAATAAGAAAATAAATAAAATATTTATTTAATTCAATAAATATTTAGAAATTAATTACAAAATTCTCGTTCGTCACATATTTCCTCTCTTAAAAGGATTATGTCCCAAGAATGATAATTCACTTAATTCGTCCTGTTACATTCTGCCCCTTACAAAGATTTTGTCCCTAGAATCGCTACACACAGATTAAGTGTGACGCCCCCAAATTCGGACCGCCACTTGGTCACTCGAATTCGGTTCGTTGCGTTCTCATGGTATTACCATAATAACTAAAATCACACATTCACAACGAAAGATCTAATTTAGAATAATATACAATGATTTATTTTAATTATTCCCCCAAGTCTCGCAACCTACAGTGCTTACTAGATTACATAATAATATCGAATAAAGAGTTATTACATAATCCTACTTAAGCTTAAACATATTCTGAAAATAGTCTTAATACAACATAATAGACTTAAACATTGTAACAACCCGATATTTTCTATATAATTAAATCAAAAATTTTATGTATAATTTTTTAATTTTTTAATTTAAAGATGAGGATTTGTTCAAGATAAAGAGTATGTATTTATGTGATAAATAAAAATATATTTATTACATGATTAAATATAAGTAATTTTGTTTTAGAAATATTGATTATTATAAAGTATATTCTTATAATAATTAATTTTATAGTAGAAATGTTTTTATTAATTGTTTTCCATTAAATACAATCATATATTATTTAAATAATATATGAAATGATTTTTAGAATAATTAGAACAATTATTTTATTATATGCATTCTGTTCGTATTATTAATTTAATTATTTTACCTTAATTATTAAGGCTAATTATGGAAGAATAAATCAGATATGGAATCTAAACCCTAATTTTGAATTTTTATCAAGGAATGAGAATAATAATATAATATTATTATATTTTAATTTTTAGTGCTATAAATATGTACTGTATGTATGTGGACTGACAATGGTTGGTCAATTATGGTGTATTATGTCAAACCCTAGTTTTACTGTGGGAAAACCCTAATTTGAAAATCAATTGTGAGTTTAAGATTATTATATAACTGTGTTATATGATATTTTTGATTAATTAGTTAAACCCTAATTAACATTTAGAAATAATAATTTTTAGAAATCCTAATTTAGTAATTAGAAATCCTAATTGTGTTTTGGTAACCCTAATTACTAATTGTGAACCCTAATTGCTAAATTAGCAAGGTTAATTATAATTAATAAATAACTAAACCCTAATGTTTCTGTATAATGTAATTAGAAACCTAATCTAATTAACAAACCCTAATTTTCTATTTTTTAGAAACTAATTTTAATTTATTTTTATTTTAAACCCTAAAATGTAATTCTAGAAAGCAAATTGTTGGAAACCCTTAGGGTTAAACCCTAAGGGCCAAACCCTAAGGATTCGCTAATTGCCCAAAATGCCATTAAATTTTCAAGCGAAAAGACTAAAATGCCCTCTAGCATTATTTAAGATAGCTTGTGTATATTGCCATATATGGAGTTGGTGAACTAAACTTGACTTCTTTATTGACCAAAATCTCAACACATAATTAATTATCAGCCATTACATTACACCTTGCTCTATATATAGATTAAAGAGAGAAAAATTCATTTGTTACCTCATTTGGTACAAGTACTCAACCAACGAAATCATAAGGCAAATCAGTCCCAAATTCAACCCCCACTAACATCTATATCAAATCAGAACCCTAAGATCAAGATTGATCAAAGTGAAGGTATAAACCCTACTTGAAAATCTGTCCATTGATCCCATGTTAAATGTTGTTTTTGTGGGTTAAACATGTTATATGTAGTGTATAATGATGATCTGGGTTGCTAGATGTTAGATCCATAACATCTAGAGGCTCGGATTTGGTGTTTTTAAAAAATCTGGGAAAATATTTTTTGTGACTGACAACCAAATGTCAGGTCGTGTAGATCTCTTTCTGTTAATTATTTTTGTTGTTTTAAGCTTTGATCTTGTAGTATGTTATGAGATCTTTGCACTAGAACTCAAATCAGGGTCAGATCGATTGTAGGTTGCAAGTTATGGGTGGTCAAACACCGTTGACCAACCATGACCGGTCAAGTTCTGGGTAACCCAGAAAGCGCTGACAAGATTTTCAAGAGCTTCGATCTAACAGTGGTTTGATGTTTCATTATGTTTCTTGCATCAATGTTGTAATGTGTTGGTTATACTACATTCTAGTGTCTTTAGATCACATTAACATTAAACTGGTTAGATGTATGGGACGGTCAAACCAGCGACTTGATCATGTTTTACATTCGCTTTTCGGGTAACCCGTAAAAGCAGATGAACACTGATCTCGACATGGTTTGACCGGATCTTAACGGTTGATTATGTTGTTGTTATATGTGTTTTAAATGATAGATATATCTCTTCACTTACATGCTGGCTACATACTGCACTCATTATCTCACACAAATGTTACCAGAACAGAAAGTTGTGGAAGCCCAAACTAGGCCTCACGAACTGTTCTTCATTTTCGGGTACCCCAAAAATGAAGAACAGCTCTGACAACCACTTTGGACGATCATATCTTCTTCATTATACGTCGTATGATTATATTTGTTGTTGGATCTTGTAGTATAACATTAGTAGTACAAGCTCTGATCAATAACAAACCCAGAAACACATTACACAGTTCACAATTCTTGATCAAACAAGGTATCTCGAAACTGGCTATGAATGTTCTTGAGGTCTCAAGAACACCTAAGGCGAAGCTTTCTATTGCTAAAGGCTATAGCGACAAATATTTTAATTTTATTTAATTATTTTCAAAAAATCATTTAAAAATATAAATTAATTTCCAAAATTATAAAATTATTTTAAAAATTATTTTAAGTTATAAAATTAACTTTTAATAATTTGAAATATTTTTCATAAATATTAGTATTTATTTAAATATTATGGATATTTAATTTAATTATTAAATGTATTAAATAAATTAATTAAAATGATTTTATTATATTAAAAATCATTTTAAATGATAATAAGTTATTTGAAAATATTTTAAGTTATAAAATATAACTTTTAATATTTTAAAGAAAACTTCATTAATTATTAATATTAATGATAATTAAGTTATTTACTAAATGAATTAAATGAATAAATTAAATATGATTTTATTATATTAAAAATCATTTTAAATAATAATAAAGTATTTAAAAATATTTTAACTTATAAAATATAACTTTCAATATTTAAAGGTAAAATTCACTAATTAATTATTATTAATGATATTAAGGTTATTTAATAATTATATTAAATAAATTAGTTTAAAAATGATTTTAATATTAGAAAAATCATTTTAAATGAAAATAAAGTGTTTAAAGATATTTTAAGTTATAAAATATAACTTTTAATATTTAAAGGATAATTTCATTAATATTAATGATATTTGAGCTTTGATAGAATATCTGGAGCGTTTATTGCTTTTATGTATATATCATCGAAATCGGAACTCGATTGAGCCTGTATAGAATTTTTCGGTGTGTTTAGCGCTTTTATATATATATATATATATATATATATATATATATATATATATATATATATATTTGCAACTTTTACATATATATCTGCTTTAATCGCTTTCATAATGTAGATATTTAACTTTCTAGTCTGTGGACTAGATTTGCCTAAATTTGGCTACTTCTAACTTTGTCAGGTTCAAAAGTGACTACCAAATCCGGGTCTCTTCCAACCCGACATATGGTGCTCCACGATGCTACAGTTCACACAAACATTCAATTGAAATGCCTCAAAAGAACGAATATGTCTTATATATATATTTCCAAACAATACTACCATTTCCCAAGTTCTTTATAACCGTTACATTTGTCCTTGTCATAATATCAAATATTATCATTACAAACTTATACTATTACATAAGTAATCTACAAGTTTGCTTTAGCCTTCTCTTTATCCTTGTCGAATCCTTCGGTCCAATCAGTCTAAGCTGCATTCATATGGTTCAAGCAAGAGTGAGCATAACAAGCTCGGCAAGTAAAATAATTTCATTTAAAAAGCATGCTTGAAACATAGGAATCGTATATCTTTAATAACTGGATAATAGTTACGAAGTACTATTAATAATTAAAAATAACATTTCTTCTCCTTCAAAACGTTTTACAATGATAATATTCAGTAAAACATCAATTCTGGTCCAAGACCATGAGCGTTTCATAATTTCTTTAAAAAGGACATCCCGGCACGAAGTCCGTAAGTTCGGCATAGCTTACGAGCACTTCTAGGTGATCAACCTATAGTACTCTATGTTGATCAACACTACATCCATTAAACGTGTGTACGTTTAAGTTGTGGCAACCTCACGTGCCCATCGAATACTCGATGAAAATACATTTGTTTATTCATATTCAGGCTTACCTTGAATCTGTACCAAACAATTGGCGTAGGATAGCGTTAGTAATTCTATATTGAAAGACTTGTAAATAAATCAATCACTCTATCAAGATTAGTCTAGTCGAGTTAAAACTAGCATCGACTCTTTCTTTAAAACCATACATGCATCTCATAACTTGAATCATTTGAAAACTTGGCTAACACGAGGGTTAGACAAGCGTTTAGAAAAACTTGCCTTCAATGTCTGCTACAGTAAAATTATGTTTCCTTTGAGTCTTTACGGTCTCTACAACACATAATCACATAACATACCACATTAGGTCATGAATGAATATACATGTTTCTTAATGAATCTTACCCTTCTTCTCAATCTAATCATATATTAGATTTGTTATTTATTGGTTCCAGCTCACCGTCGTTCTTTTACATCATTCTTACCAACTTCTTTCTCTTATATACTTAATTGAAATTATTTCATTAACACAACTCGGTTAGAGTTAAGCATCCTTCCTCACGACTTATTTATGGTCTTACGTTATTAATCGAAACTCGATCGTCATTGGTGAAGTATTAACATCAAATATCATTCACGATTTATTTAATTAACCTTTACGTTCTCTGTTCCAGCTCAATTGATTATCTTCAACCTTTAGTTATACTTAAGGTTTATAACATCCTTAATGATGCTACATTAAGTTTAAGTATTGGTTCATTACTAATCAATTATCTTTATTTCCTTAATTGTAAGCATTCCTACTATGTGATCTGAGTCTTTGTGTCTTTACCGCAACGCCTTTTTTCCTTAGGCTCGGTTGTTCTTGCTGCAGCTTTGGTTTCTAGAATTGGTCATTACGTGACTGCCAAGGCCATGCCTAGTGTATTCGATCATGCTGCGGCTGCAAATTATTAATTGTGGGCTATGGTCCTGGTCTCACATAATACGGACTTTCGCTTTGAATGCGCCTATGCATGGCCTTGCAAACTCTGTGCATCGAGATAATTTTGATGATTTTTTCATTTTCATGCGATTCAGGCTCAGAAACTTCTTCGTTATAAGTCCAAATTGGCTCGTTCAAGAGCCTACGGTTCACAAATTATATACTCTACGTGTTCATGCAAGAATTTTATCTATTCGACTTCGTTTGCTAAAAATTCACCTATTAGTTCATTTTTAACGAAAACGATAAACGTTCGTGAATGTTCAACGCTCGTTTCTTCGTTCTAAGTCGGAATCCGGTCATTTTTGAGTCCGCAACTTTATAATGCCAAATAAGGCTTGTCTCCATTAAAAACCAATGTTCCTAAGCTCAATATCAAAATTCGACTTCCATTCCGAGAATTTCACGAATTCGATGATTATCGTCCAATCGTGTGAATTCCGACAAAACTTCGTTACATAAGATTTGTTCTTCGTTTCAAATGGATTCATTGCATCATACTAACTTCTTAATACACATACTTCATTAACTTATAAACATGATAAGTTATTACTTGTTCTTAATAAGTTCAAAACTCATAAGCTCATAACTACTTATAATTCTATTTCTCATGATTTATCATGGCTTTAAATCTTTTAACCACCATCCTTGCTCCTTATTATCATACTGACGTCATTATTATTAAAATATGATAAGTTCATATAGGCTTCTCATGATTTCATATCTTCTTAAGGTTTGAATTACTTATTCCTGACTTATACGGCTTAAGTCCATTGATTTATTCATTCTCTTCATTTCTTAACATACAAATCCTACCACTACTCACTTCTCTAATAATGGAAGAGAAAGAGAAACATGGTTTAAGTTCTTACCCTTGGAGATCACTTGTTTAATCTTTGTTCTTCCTTCTTGCTTCTTGAATTAACAAAGCCTAACTTTCTAGCTTTTCTAGCTTTTTCTCTCAAGCAAATAAGCTCTCAACTTATAATGTATAAAGTGTTGGATGAATGAACACTAACAATGACAACCCGAGAATTTAGAAAATTTTAAAAATTTGAATTTGATTTATTTAAGGTCAAATAATAGACCTAAACAGAAAATTATGCGTTTGAGCGTTTTTGAGATGGAATTTTGTGGATTTCAAAATTCGTGAAGGAATTAGGTGAATTATTCAAGATTAAGTCTATACGTGAATATGTACGTGAATGTGAATATGGTTATTTATGTATAGTTATGTGGTTAATGGTTCAAGGGTTGACCAGATAAATTTTATCGATGTCAAACCCTAAGTATATATTAGAACGTCGTCGTTCGAGGTTAGAAAATCCTAACGTCGATAAAAAACCCTAGAAATCGGTTACGAAACCCTAATTTACTTTGAGGGATTTAAAACCCTAATTAGGACATTATAATCCTAATTTGGGAATTTAAATGTAATATATAAGGTTTATATTTTTAATTACAAACCTAATTAGGGATAACCCTAATGATTAAATTAAATTTTCTAATAATTTAGAAAACCCTAATTTTACAGTTTAAAACCCTAATTGCTCGTCAGAACCCTAAATTAATAAGTTATGGAATTTTAATTGCTAAAATCTAAAGTGTTAAACCCTAAACCCTAAGGGTTGTGGCCAATGTCTAAAATGCCCTTAATAATGAAAGTGAGAAGTCTAAAATACCCTTGTGCATTATTAAAGGTAGTAATCAATTATTGGTATGGAAATTACCATTTTACCCTTTTGTCTTATATGTGAATTATTGGAAGCAAATCTTGCAAATCTAGCAAATAATTGAGTTGGGGAATAATTCTAGCCTAGCATGTGACTTCTTGTCCAGCAATCAGCCAAACTTAGCATCTATATACATTGTATCATATTAATTATATAGATTTAAAGAGAGAGAAATGGCTACTTTATTTCTCATTTTAGCCAAAGCATTTATCTCTCTAAAAATCCGAAATGTAGAGTAAGAGTGAGTGGTTAGATGAGCCATGATCAGGTATTAGCTTCACAAGAACAGAATCAAAAGACAGAAATCAAAGATCAAGCTTGAATGGTATAAAATCCCAAAATTTAGAAATTTTATGATCTGAGGTTATTTGTTGTAATTGGTTGTTTAAAGTTGTGTATTAGGGTGTTAATAAGTGATCTCGGGTTGTTAGATCAAGGATCTATAACATCTAGATGCACGCAATTTAAAGATTTCTCAAACTGGAAATCGGAAAATTAGAGTTCGACGATCCAAATGTCGGACCTCATAAATCAAATCTCTGTTAATTTTTTGGTGTTTTAAGAGTTTATACTTGTAGTATGTTATGTGGTCTTTGATTTCCAACTTGACTCAAGTCCATAACATGTGTAGATTGAAAGTAATAGGCAGTCAAAACCCGTTGACCAACCATGAAATTTGGAATCTGGACAGCCCAGATTTGCCCAAATTTCGCCTGACAAGCTTTTCTGTGCTTCATATCTTCATGTGTTTTGGTGTTTAGTCTATGTTGTTGTTGTTGTTATGTTGTAGTCGTGTATGTGATCTACAAATAAAAGTCGGTATAACACCTATATCTATTATAGAATCAAAACTATTGCTGGTCAAAATGGCTTTGACCGTCTGATTTGCCAAATTCTGGAAAACCCAGAATTCATCAAGAACACGTTTTCGATAAACAAGTTTGATTGGCTAGATCTTTACATGTGATGTTAATTTGATGATCCGATGATTTAGAGTTTCTATTTGACATCTCTACTATATATTTGAACAATTAAAACACATTATGAAAGCCCGAATGCTAAGATTGAAGAGCTAAAAGTAGGTACCTCAAACTGGAAAACCGAGAAAGTTAAAAGCGATTAGGTTCCACATGAACTTCAAAGGCTTAGATCTTGTAGATTTTATATGTTTTGGCTACTAAACTTGATGAATATTATAGTATTACATCAATACTACAATCCTATTATATTATCTTGCTTGAAACCTTATGATTAAGAACTTAATGATGGTCAAACCAAGCCCCTCGGCCTCTGACATGATTTCTGGAAAATGGCCAAGAACACCTATAGCGACGGTTCTGTCGCTATAGGCCACTTTTAGCGACAGTTTAATTAGGAAATGATTTAATTAATTAAATAAATAGATAAAAATGATTTTTAATTATTATAAATACATAATAAATTATGAAAAATTATTTTAAAGTCCAAAAATTAGTTTTTTATTATTTTGAGTATATTTCAAAAATATTTAATATTTTTGAAATATAAAAGGTATTTATTTATTTAATTATAATATTAAATAAATTATTTAAAAATGGTTTTAAATGAAAAATCATGAAAAATTATATTGTGATATTAGAAAATATTTTAAGTTATTTTCAATGACTTTTGATATTTTTGATGAAATTCATTAATAATTTATTATTAATGGTAATTAGTTTATTTAATAAATATATTAAATAATTATGGAAAAATAGAATTAATGGTTTAAAAATCATATAAAAATGATTTAAGTATTATAAAAATATTTTAAGTTATAAAATATAACTTTTGATATTTTGGCATGAAAATATTAATATTTTATTATTAATATCAATTATATCGGATAATGGATTTAATTGTTTTAAAAATCATATAAATATGATTTTAAGGTATTAAAAATACTTTGTGATATTATAATTATATTATAATATTATGTTATGATTTTCATTAATATTTAATGATAAATAGATATTAATGATTAAGGAATTATGTGGTATTTAATTCATTTAAATACAATATTAATGATTGAAAAAATTGTTGATAAATGATATTAATTATCTGAAAATTATTGCAAGTCTATGAAAATTATCTTGACTGATAAGAAAATTATCTGTGATAATTGTTTAGTGTTTAACCAGAGTTTAATTGAACTTAAACTCGTGAATTGTCCGACTAGACCGTCGGGATGATAGAATTGTGTCGGTTTCAACTCGGTCTGCAATAGTTTGACTTGATGCTATGTTTTATGTGTATAATAGATCGATAGGATTATATATTATGTGTTTAGGTTATTCTATATATATATATATAATAATATTATACTATGATGATATTATTCTAATATTGGAGATTTATATTATTAATATTAGGTCTCGATTTAAGCTTATTATATTGTGTTACGTGTAATCAATGGTTCGTGCAAGTTTCCTTTTACTTAACTCTACTAAGAGTTGTTTCATTCGGATATACTTATGGTTAATCATCTCTGATTGCCATGTTGAATTGTACTCTGTACATCTTGTATGTATAAGTCAGGTATGAAAGGCTGATCACCTTCATTACCAGTTGGTCCAGATATATTATTGTTCCTGTTCAATACTTGTTCAGTCAAAATTTTGTTCATGCTAATTCACAAATACATTGTGAAGGATTGCCATCTTATTATTCAGACTCTTTCAATCATTATATATCTTTAAATTATTTTAAAACTTGCTGGGCAACTTTCATGCTCACCCTTGCTATATCATGATAAAACATTGCAGATAAGGCGAATGCGTTCGGATACAGGAAAAGGATAATGCCAAGTTCAAATTTTGGGATAAAATGTGCAGCTAATTTGTAAAAGTAGTTTTGATTAGTATTGTTATGTGTTAGATAGTTTATGATTTGTGTATAAGTTAAGGTTATTCGATTTTGGGAATAGTGTGTAAAGTGTACTGTATAAACAATCTATGTTTATATCTTTCGCAAAAGTTATAGAAATAGTGTACCGAATCCGCGGTGATTTCGGACCGATTAAGGGACGCCTTCTGATTGGTATCAAAGCTGTTGGTTATGAAGCTTAGGTAGGAATACCTGAGACTAATAACCGCAGTGATTAGGATAAGATCTAACTCACATAGAGTTAGTGTGTCAGTAAGATTCAAAGATGAATCTCGGTGAGTTGTAAAGACACAGAGTTCCCTAACTCTGATAATAAAGTTAAACAATAGTGATGAATAGATCGAGTCTAAAAGAATGAAAGTGCAGTGATAGGAGATCATAAAACAAAATGATCAAGATATAGAATTGAATCGTAATATATACGATGAGATCACCCCGTGATCTGATAAGGTTATAGTATGGAGAAGGATCAAGCGAATGATGGAAAAGTTTACAGCAAGATTGCTGTGTATCAGTTGTGCTATGAATTGGTACAGATCCAGAAAAGGATTATGAATACGGATTGAATGAAATTCGTATGGAGAAGGGGGTTAAGATTAGGTGGGGATTTCAATTGAGGACTCATGTCGGCAGCTGAGTTGTATGATTCCTTGTATGGGCGGGGGATTGTACTTGGTGTAAAAACCACTTAGTTTCTGGTATTGATAATCATTGAAATGTTTGTGTCGCGCTATTTGCTATATGCATGTTAAGAGGGTGATTCCTTTCTCGTGTGTATAACAAATGGATAGGTTATAGGTAGAGGATACAAGGTTAAGTACGAGTTCTTAAAATTTATACTTATGTGACATTCTTGACTCATAGTTATATGAAATGTTTATGAACCCCTCAGTGAATGGACGCCAAAGGTCTGACTAGGGTAAGTTCTTAAACTCATATGATTGTGGCAATTTATGAACTCATAAGTGTGGTTTGATGAACTGGGTATAGTTATGTGTGAATGAAGTATTGAGAATAATAGGAACAGATAGATTGTTAAGCATATGATTGTTAGTGGAGACATAAGTTTTCCTAAACTCCTAGCTATGCTAGACTTCGAAATTTTGACATCAAGCTAAATACGCACTATGTGCTTTAAAAAAAATGTAGACTCGTAATCATTTTTGAAGCGGTTTAAAAACTGATCTATGCTACTTATTTTGGCTGCTAGACAAAATGATTTGAAGTATCAAAAGTTATTTTAATTATCACTTATGTACCATGTAACTCAAAGTGCGAGAGATGATAAAAATGTGATGGAGTTATAAATACAGGAATACTTAGTGTGAATTTGATCTAAAATCGCTATTCCACTATTGTATGATGTGTTATGACAAAGTCATACAATGACAAACATCCTCAAAGCGGACCGGTAATACAAAGACGACATCATGGCGTCGCCATTCGAAAATGTTTTCAAAAATTTTAATTTGCCAACGGGGTTTGGCTACACTTAAATAATTCGATTGAATTGAATTATTGATATGAGTCTATGCTATTTGAATCAGCTAGACTAATGTTTATGAAAACTCTAAGTGTTCATTGAAAGAAATTTCCCGAACCAAATTGTTTTGGTACGGAATTCTATAATAAGACTGAGGTAAATAAATTTTGTGCCTATGGCAATGATGAGAAACAAATCAGACCAGCAGTACTTGGCAAAGTACAGGGCATACCGGGCTAATTACCCTCTATGTCCGTAAGTTATGACGGTTTGTGGATGAATTTCCATAAAACCTTTGCGAAAATGACAAACAAATAGTCTATGTAACTCATCAGCACAATTTTAAAATATTACTCTTGTGAGTGGTGTATTAGGTAGCATGTGATGATATGTATGAATGTTGTAAGGTGTATGGTATACGGTGTAAGTTGAATTTCGGGGACGAAATTCTTAGAAGAAGGGGTGAATGTGACAACCCGAGAATTTAGAAAATTTTAAAAATTTGAATTTGATTTATTTAAGGTCAAATAATAGACCTAGACAGAAAATTAGTGTATGCGTTTGACGTTTTTGAGATGGAATTTTGTGGATTTCAAAATTCGTGAAGGAATTAGGTGAATTATTTAGATTAAAGTATATGTGAATATGTTATGTGAATATGGTTATTTATGTATACAATTATGTGGTTGAGGGTCAAGAGGTTGACCGGATAAATTTTATCGATGTCAAACCCTAAGTATATATTAGGAACGTCAAACGTCAGGTTAGAAAATCCTAACGTCGATAAAAAACCCTAGAAATCGATTCGAAAACCTAATTTGCATTTTGGGATTTAAAACCCTAATTCGGACATTATAATCCTAATTTGGGAATTTAAATGTAATATATAAGGTTTATATTTTTAATTACAAACCTAATTAGGGATAACCCTAATGATTAAATTAAATTTTCTAATAATTTAGAAAACCCTAATTTTACTGATTTAAAACCCTAATTGCTTCGTCAAAGAACCCTAATATATGATTATGGAATTTTAATAGCTAAAATCTAAAGTGTTAAACCCTAAACTCTAAGGGTTGTGGCCAATGTCTAAAATGCCCTTAATAATGAAAGTTAGAAGTCTAAAATACCCTTGTGCATTATTAAAGGTAGTAATCAATTATTGGTATGGAAATTACCATTTTACCCTTTTGTCTTATATGTGAATTATTGGAAGCAAATCTTGCAAATCTAGAAAATAATTGAGTTGGGGAATAATTCTAGCCTAGCATGTGACTTCTTGTCCAGCAATCAGCCAAACTTAGCATCTATATACATTGTATCATATTAATTATATAGATTTAAAGAGAGAGAAATGACTACTTTATTTCTCATTTTAGCCAAAGCATTTCTCTCTCTAAAAATCCAAAATGTAGAGTAAGAGTGAGTGGTTAGATGAGCCATGATCAGGTATTAGCTTCACAAGAACAGAATCAAAAGACAGAAATCAAAGATCAAGCTTGAAAGGTATAAAATCCCAAAATTTAGAAATTTTATGATCTGAGGTTATTTGTTGTAATTGGTTGTTTAAAGTTGTGTATTAGGGTGTTAATAAGTGATCTGGGTTGTTAGATCAAGGATCTATAACATCTAGATGCACGAATTTAAAGATTTCTCAAATCTGGAAATCTGGAAAATTAGAGTCTGACAGTCAAATGTCAGACCTCATAAATCCGTCTCTGTTAATTGTTTTTGTGTTTTAAGAGTTTATACTTGTAGTATGTTATGTGGTATTTGATTTCCAACTTGACTCAAGTCCATAACATGTGTAGATTGAAAGTAATAGGCAGTCAAAACCCGTTGACCAACCATGAAATCTGGAATCTGGGATTTGATTTGCCCAGATTACCGACAAGCTTTTTTCTGGTTTCGGATCTTCATGTGTTTTGGTGTTTAGTCTATGTTGTTGTTGTTATGTTGTAGTCAGGTATGTGATCTACTAATAAAAGTCGGTATAACACCTATATCTATTATAGAATCAAAACTATTGCTGGTCAAAATGGCCTTGACCGTCTGATTTGCCAAATTCTGGAAAACCCAGAATTCATCAAGAACACGTTTCTGACAGCAAGTTTGACCTGCTAGATCTTACACATGTGATGTTAATTTGATGATCTGATGATTTAGAGTTGCTATTTGACATCTGTACTATATATGTGAACAATTAAAACACATTATGAAAGCCTAGAATGCTAAGATTGAAGAGCTCAAAGTAGGTACCTCAAATCTGGAAAACCCAGAAAGTTAAAAACAGTGTCTGACATGAACTTCAAAGGCTTAGATCTTGCCGATTTTATATGTTTTGGCTACTAAACTTGATGAATATTATAGTATTACATCAATACTACAATCCTATTATATTATACTGCCCAGAAACCTTATGATTAAGAACTTAATGATGGTCAAACCAAGCCCCTCGACCTCTGACATGATTTACGGAAAATGGCCAAGAACACTATATAATGACAGTTGCTCACGTCATTATAAGCCACTTTTTAGCTTGACAGTTTAATTAGGAAATGATTTAATTAATTAAATAAATAGATAAAAATGATTTTTAATTATTATAAATACATAATAAATTATGAAAAATTATTTTAAAGTCCAAAAATTAGTTTTTTATTATTTTGAGTATATTTCAAAAATATTTAATATTTTTGAAATATAAAAGGTATTTATTTATTTAATTATAATATTAAATAAATTATTTAAAAATGGTTTTAATTCATGAAAAATCATGAAAAATTATATTGTGATATTAGAAAATATTTTAAGTTATTTTCAATGACTTTTGATATTTTGTGATGAAATTCATTAATAATTTATTATTAATGGTAATTAGTTTATTTAATAAATATATTAAATAATTATGGAAAAATAGAATTAATGGTTTAAAAATCATATATAAAATGATTTAAGTATTATAAAAATATTTTAAGTTATAAAATATAACTTTTGATATTTTGGCATGAAAATATTAATATTTTATTATTAATATCAATTATCGGATAATGGATTTAATTGTTTTAAAAATCATATAAATATGATTTTAAGGTATTAAAAATACTTTGTGATATTATAATTATATTATAATATTATGTTATGATTTTCATTAATATTTAATGATAAATAGATATTAATGATTAATGAATTATGTGGTATTTAATTCATTTAAATACGATATTAATGATTGAAAAAATGTTGATAAATGATATTAATTATCCGAAAATTATTGCAAGTCTATGAAAATTATCTTGATCGATAAGAAAATTATACGTGATAATTGTTTAGTGTTTAGCCGAGTTTAATTGAACTTAAACTCAGGAATTGTCCCACTGTAACCGTCGGGATGATAGAATGTGTATCGGCTTTCAACTCGGAACGCAATAGTTTGACTTGATGCTATGTCTTATGTGTATAATAGACTGATAGGATTATATGCTATGTGTTTAGGTTATTCTATGTATATATATAACAGTATTATACTGTGATGATATTATTCTAATATTGGAGATTTATATTATTAATATTAGGTCCCGAATTGAAGCTTATTATATCAGGTTACGATAATCAACGGTTTAGGCAAGTTTCCTTTTACTTAACTCTACTAAGAGTTGTTCATTCGGATATACTTATGGTTAATCATCTCTGATTGCCATGTTGAATTGTACTCTGTACATCTTGCATGTATAAGTCAGGTATGAAAGGCTGATCACCTTCATTACCAGTTGGTCTTGATATATTATTGTTCTGTTCAATACTTGTTGACCAAATTTTGTTCATGTTAATTCACAAATACATTGTGAAGGATAGCCAGTTTATTATTCAGACTCTTTCAATCATGATATATCTTTAAATTGTTTTAAAACTTGCTGGGCAACTTTCATGCTCACCCTTGCTATATCATGATAAACATTGCAGATAAGGCGAATGCGTTCGGATACAGGAAAAGGATAATGCCAAGTTCAAACTTGGGATAGAATGTCTTGACTAATTTGTAAAAGTAGTTTTGATTAGTATTGTTATGTGTTAGATAGTTTATGATTTGTGTATAAGTTAAGGTTATTCGATTTTGGGAATAGTGTGTAAAGTGTCTTTGTATAAACAATCTATGTTTATATCTAAAAGAATCCATGATGATTTCGGACTGGATTCGGGGATTATAGAAATAGGAACTTACTTAACCTTCCTTTTAGCTCCTAAAAACTATTTTCTCACATCTCACCCCAATCATACTTCTTAATAACAAATCTGTCTATCTCTTAAGCTACAATTCACACGTAGTGAATCTCATATCCAACTTCTCCCTCCGTAGTGTTTCTCACACTATTTTCAAATGTTCAACGTGATCTTCTAACGTCTTGAAGTAGACTAGAATATCACCAATGATCATTATGACATCTTTGTCCAAATATTATTTGAACACTTTGTGACGCTAATGGTACCTTCAACCGTAGCACCTTATATGAGAAACTATCTGATTACCACCGACTTGCTCGGTGGCCCTTACGGAAAGTCCAACTTCCGCACATTAGTCAACCCAAATGACATAACCAGAACTTGTCATAACCATAACGAGTTCTGAACGTCATCTTAGGTACCTCCTCCTACTTTACTTTCCACCTACGATACCCTCTACGCATATCTATCTTAGAAAAATTATTTGCCCCTTTCAACTGATCAAATAGATCATCAATCTTGGGCCATGGGTATTTATTCTTAACTGCTAACTTACTCCTATTATGATAGTCAATACGCAACCATAACGACTCATCCTCTTCTTTAACATCCTCCTAACTTGCGTCATGGTTAGAAACAAGAGCGTCGTGGTATTTTATTACCGTAAATTACTACCTTTAATTTTCTGAGAAAACTGAAGATTCACACTTTTCTTATAACAATTTATTAAAGTTCTATGGTTAATCAACCCATTCATACCGAGAATTTCTTCAAATTCTCTCAACATTAACAGTACTTATCTACCCACACTTACTTACCTTTATTATCCATGAAACAATTTTCACGAATATAATCAACGAACGTTATTTCCTCCTCCTCTACCTTAATGTTTAAAGGTACTTATAATCCTTTTCTTTCAGACTCCTAGATGAGTCTTTCCATATGTCTTACACGTTTACGCTAAGGATCCCCTTGTCCCACTCTAGTATTCTCGGATTTAAAATTCTTTTTTTTTGGCATACTTCCACTAGCATTCTCTGCCTTGGTTCCTCCCTCTCCCTTGCTCTCATTCTTTCTCTCTTTGTGGTATTGAGTCAACGCCTCACTACCACCTTCTGCTATAATCACCTTCTCTAGAATGGTCTAATAGAAAACCCTCTGGAACACTGCAATCCTACTATAGAGCCAGGGTTTCAGGCCCTGCTCAAACCTATGAGCCTTCCTCTCCTCAGTGTCCACTTGATGTGGATAAACCTTGCAAATTCATTGAATTTGGCCGCGTGCTAGGGAACCGTCATGTCCCCTAGTTTAGGTTCTAAGAACTTAATCTCCATCCTCCCCTGCATGCTTGTAGGGAAATAATTCTCAAAGAAAACCTTCTTGAATTGTTCCCATGCTACCACATATGTTCTAGCCCTACCCTAGTGAGCCTCCAACCAAAAGTTGGCTTCCCCTTTCATCGTGTAAGTCGCAAAAGAAATCTTTTGCGCCTCACCTACGTTTGTAATAACAAACGCCTTCTCTATTTCTTTTACCCATGTCCGGGCCTCTATTGGGTCCGTCGTTCCTTTGAACTCCGGCGGACCTACGCTTTTAAGCTTTTTAAAGATAGTCGTTATGTCGACCCTAGGTCACGTGGGTACTCTACCCCAAATTTGGTTAAATGCAGCCGTTAATAAATTAACGAACTCTTGCATAGGGTTGTTTTAATACCCTTGGTTTTCATTATGTGATTATGCTTCTTGATTACGTTGTCTTTTCCTTGGCAGCATTCTCTGATAAAATAAAATTTTCATTATTATCTACTTACTTACTTAGTTGTCGCTTTTCAAACAATAACTCGTACCACAACCAAGCATGTTAAATGAAAACTTCATTATATTCATAGGCTTCTTCATAGTTCGAAACTATTTAAAATTTGTTTTCATAGCCAAAAGCTATTATATTTTCTATCCCGCAATTGAACTTCCCAACAGTTGGGATTTACAAAAAGACTACACTTTTATACAAAAGAGGATTTTACGTCACTACAAACATATTTATAAATCTAGATTTCTAATAATGCATAACATCATCCTCGTGTTTCTCATTCGCAATCGTCATTACAGTATCCCGACTAATTGTATGACGGGTTTGTCGTGACTCATTGGAATAACAAGCAACTTTCAGCTTGAAATCCTTATGAGCGCTCTCATGGATGTAAGACATTCGTGCTATCTTCCGATCCTTCTCCCTCAGTTCTTTACGAAGCTCATCGGCCTCCTTCTTAAAATTCCTAGCCTTATTTATCATGAGCACCTTCTCATCATGCTCTAACTCAAAATCTTCTTCTGCAGACATATTAGCTTCATAGAGATAACTAATCTCTTCACTCTGATTCTGCACAACTGTCTCAGTTGCACATTCTTGTCAAGCTCTGCTAGATACAATGATCTCATTGCATCTGGAGGTGATGACTCTAGTGTAGGTACCACCGTAGTAACCAATGTTACCTCTCTTTCTTCCTCCACATAGTTCGTCATACTAAGGTATGACACTATATTCATATCTCACTCGAAGTAGTCTTCCTCAGAAAAGTACTCCTCTATCTCCGATTCCTCTAAAATCAATAATGGTACCTCCGCCACTGGCATAGGTACAGGCTCTACTCTGTTCACAGTTCCTTCGCTCACCTCGTGAATATCTCTATACATCAAGCTATTGATCGACATCCTACAATAACACATAACAAATCACATTTAATTTATTTAGGGTTACTTTCCATCTTTTAAATCTTTCAGTACAGAGTTTCCTCAATACCTTATTAACTCATTCGACTTAAGTAAAGCTCAAGTTTGCTTCCTTCAGACTTCTCTTCCTTAACGAGGTTATTAGCCTAAGGTTCTTCCCCCTTTAAGTTTTATAACCTAATGCTTTGATACCAACCTGTGACGCCCCCAAATTTGGCTCTCTTCCAACCCGACATATGGTGCTCCACGGTGCTACAGTTCACACAAATATTCAATTGAAATGCCTCAAAAGAACGAATATGTCTTATATATATATATATTCCCAAACAATACTACCATTTCCCAGGTTCTTTATAACCGTTACATTTGTTTTTGTCATAATATCAAATATTATTATTACAAACCTATACTATTACATAAGTATTCTACAAGTTTACTTTATCCTTCTCTTTATCATTGTCGAATCCTATGGTCCATTCAGTCTAAGCTGCATTCATATGGTTCAAGCAAGAGTGAGCATAACAAGCTCAACAAGTACAACAATTTCATTTAAAAAGCATGCTTGAAACATAGGAATCGTATATCTTCAATAACTAGATAATAGTTACGAAGTACTATTAATAATTAAAAATATCATTTCTTTTCCTTCAAAATATTTTACAATGACAATATTCAGTAAAACATCAATTCTGGTCCAAGACCATGAGCGTTTCACAATTTCTTTAAAAAGGACATCCCGGCACGAAGTCCGTAAGTCCGGCATAGCTTACGAGCAATTCTAGGTGATCAGCCTATAGTACTCTATGTTGATCAACACTACATCCATTAAACATGTGTACATTTAAGTTGTGGCAACCTCACGTGCCCATCGAATACTCGATGAAAATACATTTGTTTATTCATATTCAGGCTTACCTTGATCTGTACCAAACAATGGGCGTAAGATAGTGTTAGCAATTCTCTATTGAAAAACTTGTAAATAAATCAATCACTCTATCAAGATTAGTCTAGCCGAGTTAAAACTGGCATCGACTCTTTCTTTAAAACCATACATGCATCTCATAACTTGAATCATTTGAAAACTTGGCTAACACGAGGGTTAGAAAAGCATTTAGAAAAACTTGCCTTCAGTGTCTGCTACAGTAAAATTACGTTTCCTTTGAGTCTTTACGGTCTCTATAACACATAATCACATAACATACCACATTAGGTCATGAATGAACATACATGTTTCCTAATGAATCTTACCCTTCTTCTCAATCTAATCATATATTGGATTTGTTATTTATTGGTTCCGGCTTGTCGTCGTTCTTTTACATCATTCTTATCAACTTCTTTCTCTTATATATTTAATTAAAATTATTTCATTAACACAACTCGGTTCAAGTTAAGCATCCTTCCTCACGGCTTATTTATGTTCTTACGTTATTAATCGAAACTCGATAGTCATTGGTGAAGTATTAACATCAAATATCATTCACGATTTATTTAATTAACCTTTATGTTCTCCGTTCCCGCTCAATTGATTATCTTCAACCTTTAGTTATACTTAAGGTATATAACATCCTTAATGATGCTACATTAAGTTTAATAATGTATTAGTTCATTACTAATCAATTATCTTTATTTCCTTACTTGTAAGCATTCCTACAGTGCATGATCTAGTGTCTTTAGTGCCAGCCACTGACTTTTCTCCGTTAGGCTCGAGCATGCACGGGCTTTTGGTTCCTAGAATTGATCAGCCATACTGCGGTGCCATGCCTAGTGTATTCTACTGTGTCTTTGCATGCGCCAATTAATCTTGGCTATGGTCGATCTCGCGCATAAATACGGACTTTCTTCCTTGAGTCGCGCCTTGACTCTGTGCATCAAAATTTTTTGACAGATTTTTCATTTTGTGAGATTCCCTTGCTCATAACTTCTTTGTTATAAGTCTGAATTGGCTCGTTCAAGAGCCTACGGTTCATAAATTACATACTCTACGTGTTCATGTAAGAATTTTAACTATTCAACTTCGTTTGCTAAAAATTAACCTATTAGTTCATTTTTAACGAAAACGATAAACGTTCGTGAACGTTCAACGCTCGTGTAAGACCCCAACTTATTGTAAATAAAATTGAACTTTCTCTAATTATTATTGTGAATAATAATGTGTTAGTTTGATATAATGCTTTGGTTATGGGTGAAATGTGAATTTTTTGCAAAATAAGCAAGTGGTTATAAAATATTCATTGTTGTCGGGGAATATTCGTTTGGTCGTGGAATATTCATTCTGTCGGGGAATATTCGTACGACGGCGCAACCATTTGTGGGCCCCATAACGGATAACGGTTGGATGAAGAAAACGACAAGTTTGAGTTTTTATATATAACGGCGTAATGGTTGCCGTTAACACTATTGGAATACCCGGTGGTTAAAATACAGTAATACGCATGGTCGCACAGTAGCACACAGTTTTGCACAGTATATTGAATTATTGATTCTTACGTAAGAAGACACTACTCAATAATTGTTACAGTAATTACTGTTCAATATTTTATTTTATTGATTCAATAATTGATGCGTTGATATTTTATATTATTGTTGTTTCAATAATTGTCATTTCACAGTATCTCCATTATCAGATCAATAATTCATATTATTTGAATAATATTGTTAGATAACATTATTGGCAATGTCTAAGGAAGTTCTGTCTAGGAAAGGGGTTTGGTCACCTAATTGGGCGCCAGTAAAGAGAAATCCTTATCGAAAAGCCCTCTCTTTCCTGAGAACGACCTGGTTGTCATAATTGCAATTCTGTAATATTATTTATGAATAATTAATTATTGATTTATATGATAAGAAAATATTTATTTTATGCGGTTATAAATGATGAATATATTTATTGTGGTTATAAATGAAGGAATAAATACTGAGGTGTTTTATCAGTATTTTGTCGGAATGAAGGTAGTAAAAATCGTTCGTATGTGGATTTCGATCATTTTTTGTTTGGAATTTTTTAAAAACTTAAACTTACAAAGTTGTAGAGAATTTAATTTCCTATAAAATAGACATGAGATTCGAATTTTTCTGATAAAAGGGCTATTTATTATGAATTATTGAAGTTTCGGAAATAAATATTCTTATTAAAAATATGGTGGGCCCCACTTTTGGTTGGTGAGAAATAAAATGTTGTAGAGTTTATTTTCAAAATTGATGGGCTTGAATAGTAGCAGATAAAGCCATCAGGTAGCAGGTTAGTCTACTATGGCGTTCTAAGCATTTTCCTATAAATAGAGTGCTTAGTTAGAATTGAAAATCACACCATAAACAAGTTTTTCTCTCTTTCTCTCTCTATATTATCGAGTGTATTTTGTGAGTATTTAGATACTTTGTAAGTTGCTAGTCATCAGTGCAAGTTTCCTTCAGCCTTATACCGATATTCCGATCAGAAGTACTGATATTTTGAGGTAAGGGATGTTATTTTCTTCATAATGATATTATTCTTTCAATATCATTATACCAAAATATTGGTATGGATTTTATTGTGGAATTTCTACCTTTTTGTATCGGAGTTACTATTCACGATACTCGGACCTTTATTCACGATATCGACACTATTCATGAATATCAAGACTTTATTCGAAAAAAAAAAGAAATTTTCTTTTCTTTATCCAAGTTGTCTATTATGGTTACTATCTTTGATTGTATCCATGTTTTGATCTTTATTCTTGAATTTTGCTCCACAATTTGATTATTATAAGGTATTTTTGAACTTGGATAAACTAAAGTATGAATCCCTAATCTTTGATCTTTTATCTCACTAGATTCATTTTCTTTAAGATATTTTTCATCATCCTCAGTCTTAAATTACGATATTACTATGAGGGCCCCGAATTCGAGGTCCCGAATCACCACGGATCCATCATTCTATAACTATTACTATTTGCGAAAGATATAAACATAAATTGTTATACAATACAATTTACACACTATTTCCCAAGGTTGAGTAACCTTAACTTATACACAATACATAGCTTATTTAACTTACAATAACATTAATATACAATACTTATACAAATCTAATCGCACACATTAACTTTAAGCTGGAACTGTCTTTAACTTTTCCTTGTATCCGACGCATTCGTCTTAATCTACAATATTTTATCATGATATAGCAATGGTGAGTATAAGATTGCCCAGCAAGTTTAAGTTCAATAATTTAACGATATATCATGATTGAAATAATTTGAATAATAAGCTTGCTATAATTCAACAATATAATTGTGAATTAGCACGAACAAACTTTTGACTGAACAAGTATTAAACATGAACAAATATATCTGGACCGAAGGGTAATGAAGGTGATCAGCCTTTCATACATGACTTATACATGCAATATGTATAGAGTAAAATTCTACAATGACAATCAGCAATGATTAACCACAAGCATATCTGAATGAAACAACTCTTAGTAGAGTTAAGTAAAAACTTGCCTGAATCGTTGATTACCGCTACACAATTTATAACGCTTTATCCGAAGACCTAATATTAGTAATATAGATCTCCAATATTAGAATAATATCATCACAATATAATACTATAATATATATATATATATATATATATATATATATATATATATATACACACACACAGAATAACCTAAACACATAACACATAACCCTATCAGTCTACAACACACATATCACTTTCAGATCAAGTCAAACTATTGAAGTCCGAGTTGAACACGACACAAATCGACATCCCGAAGGGCCTTACAGTGGACTTTTATCGAGTCTAAGTTCAATTAAATTACGCTTTAACACTTAACAATTATCTCAGATAATTTTAATATTAGTCAAAATAATTTTCACAAGCTTGTAATAATTTTTAAATAATTATGATCATTTATCATAATTTTTCAATCATTAAAATCGTATTTATATAATATAAATACCACAATAATCTATTATCATTAATATCTATTTATTATCAAATATTAATGAAATACATGTCATACTATTATAATATATTTTAATATTTTAAAGTATTTTAATACTTTATTATTTCCTTTAAATGTTTTTAAAGTAATTAAAAACATTATTCAATAATTGTTATTAATATAAATACCACATTATTCTCTTTATCATTAATATATATTTAATATTAAATATTAATGAAAATAATCACATAATATTATAATATATCAAAGTATTTTTAATACCTTAAAATCATATTTATATAATTTTAAACACTTAAATCCATTATCCGATAATTGCTTTTAATATTAAAATATTAATATTTTCATGATAAAATATCAAAAGTTATATTTTATAACTTTAAATATTTTTATAACACTTAAATCATTTTTATATGATTTATAAATCATTAATTCTATTTTTCCTTAATTTATTTAATATATTTAGTAAATAAATAAATTATCATTATTATTAATTAATTAATAAAATTCCTCACAAAATATTAAAAGTCACTAAAAATATCTTTAAATATTTTCTTATACCATAATATTATTTTCATGATTTTTTATGTATTAAAATTATTTTTAAATAATTTATTTAATATTATAATCAAATAAATTAAATATCATTTATATTTCAAAAATATTTAATATTTATGAAATATACTCTAAATAATTAAAAACTATTTTTCAGATTTTAAAATAATTTTTCAGAATTTATTTTGTATTTTTAATAATTAAAAACCATTTAATTTGATTTATTAATTAAAATAATTAATTTCTTAATTAAACTGTTGCTAAATGGGCCCTATAGCGACAGAACCGTCGCTATAGGTGTTCTTGATGAAAACCTAGAAATTCTTGTCAGAGGCCGAGGGGCTTGGTTTGACCATCATTAATTTCTTTATCATAAGGTTTCTGGGGAGTATAATGTAATAAGATTGTAGTATTGATGTAATACTATAATCTCCATCAAGGTTCATAGCCAAAACATATTAAATCTGCAAGATCTAAGCCTTTGAAGTTCATGTTAGACACTGTTCTTAACTTTCTGGGTTTTCCAGATTCGAGGTACCTACTTTGGGTCATTATAGATTGATTTATGTGTTCTATTTGTATGATCTACAAGTTCACACATGTAGTATACATGTCCGGCTACAATTCTATATCATCATAACATCATAAAATCATTACAAAAGAAATATTAAGGCTGGTCAAACTACTGTCAGACTTGTGTTCTTGAGAAATCTGGGTTTTCCAGATTTCGTCAAAAACTGGTGGTCAACGATGGTTTGACTGCTCATTACTTTAATTCTATGCAAGATCTGAGTGATCTATTAACATGATTGTGTACTACTTATACCATTCTATAATAGTAAAACCACAACTTGCCAATACTAACCAAACCCAACAAGATCTAGAGCTTAGAAAAGCTTGTCAGAACTTTCTGGAAAATCTGGGTCACCCAGGTTCCAGTTAGCCATGGTCGGTTAACGACCTTTGACTGCTTATCTCTTGAGATCTAGACATGGTATGGATGTGATTCCACTTCCAGTCTACTCTCCTTACGGAAAAGAACAAGTCTATAACTTAAAATACAACAAATCAATAACAGGTTGAGATTTATGAGCTCTGACATTGGCTTGTCAGACAACAAAATTAGGGTTCTAAGTCAGTTTAAAAAATTTATTTTCTGGCTTCTAGATGTTATGGATCCTTGATGTTACATCTTGGATCACTAAATAACATCTCTTAACACAACTTTAACAAACAAATAACATACTCTATCATCGAACACATAGATTTACAAATTTAGGGTTTCTATACCTTTTATGTTTTGATCTTGATTTCTGACTTTTGAATGTTGTTCTTGGCTTGATAAGAGGATAACCTATCTTAACTTCTCTCTCTCTCACTCTAGACTTTCGAAATGTATGAGAGAGAATGGTTTGGCAAAAATGAGAAGTAAAGTAAGATTTCTTACTTACTTAATCTTTGATTTTGTATACATGATATGTAATGTTGCAAGGTGGCATACCAAATCTGATTTGGGAAGATTTTTAAGGCACAAGTTATTATCTAGCTTGATGACACAAGATTTTGGTAAAAGGGTATTTTGGTCATTTCGCATTCACTAAGGGTATTTTTGTCTTTTCCCCTATAACTTAAAGGGTATTTTGGACATTTCCATTTTATCTCATAACATTTTACATTTAGCCAAATAAACTTAAATTTTAAATTCCCAAATTAGGGTTTTCAATCCGATTGTTAGGGTTTCTAACAATTCGTTAAAGTTTTCTAACTTAATAAACATATGTTTAACATAACTTTAGGGTTTGCTAAAGTTACAACTTATCTGCTCAAGATCTTAACCATAAACCACAACTGTTCACATATAAAATTTCTGATTAGGGTTTAATAACTTAACCCTTAACGTTCTCATTATAATCTTAGGGTTTCATAATTTATGTAACTTATCTGATCAAAATTTGATCCTTAGCCACAAATTATACACGAAAAAATTTACTATTCAAATATATAATCACATATACCGACTTGTATACGCATAGATACTTAACCCTGATAATTCTTCACAAGAGTTTTAAATCCACCAAAATCTTATACCTTATTACCAGACTATCACTTACAGTCCACCAAATTATTCAAGTCTTGTCCAAAAACAAATTTTGAAATCCTTAAAATTTTATTACAGAACTGTCAATTCCATACACTTATTTTTAGTCTAGGTTCTAATATTGAACCCTAAATAAATTAATAATTTTTTTTAAAATATTCAAAATTCTCGGGTTGTCACAATTATTGAATATCTTTGGCCTGTAGTGCAAAGATGAATGATTATCTAATGAATATCTTTGGCACGTAGTGCAAAAGATGAAGCAGTGTTGAGATGAACATGATTGTTGGTGATACAAATGAATATTTGGCACAGTAGTGCAAAGATGAATATTTGATTCAAGATGTATATTGATTGATGTTACAGGGATAAAATATTGATGATGGACTTTTAAATCTTAGAAGATAGTAGAATTCTTTCTCTACTTGACTCTTCTAGTGGATTGATGTTTCCGCTGTAGGTGTTGATCTAAAACTTGTTGTCTATTATATTCTATCAGATTTGTCTCTATTGAAGACTAATGATAATTTGTTATATATTATCTTAGTCATAATATTCTTTACTGGGCTAGTTGAGCTCACCCTTTTCCTTTTGTTCCATTGTTCTTCTAAGGAGGGGAGAATTTAGTAGGAACTAGTCGGGGTATGGAGTGATGATTCAAGATAGTTATTTTAGTAGTCCTCACTATTTTGTAAAATAGTGTATCAATAATTGTAATGATGACTCCTTTTGAGTTTTTTTACTGTCTATTAGACAATATTTGTATTCAAACTCACAGTATATGTGTTGTCGTATTTTGCACGACAATTGTATTACTGAAGTTTTATTTGTTTCTGTACCATGTATTTGGCGACTCAGAATGGGTGATGTATACCTATTTTGTGGGCATAACAGTTGGTATCAGAACTCAAGGATATGATCCCTGGCTGAGATGTGAGATAAGAACTAGGAGGGGAGAGACGGGAAATTTCTTCGCTAGTATGACCTGACTAAGTTTATTTGGTATTTATTTGGTCGGTAAGAGTATATGGATAATATGTGACATGTCAATTAACCCTTGTTTTGTGGCAGTATTTGAGAATGGCAGCTGGAAATATTAACAATGAAGTTAATGAGACCGTGGAGACACCTTTAATCACTACCTAGGAGAACGTGCAACAGGAAGGCAATATTCCTCCTGTAAACAACACTACCGAACAAATGATGAATGATGGAATGTTTAGAAGCTTTTTGCAGTTCATACAAAACCATACGAAGGAGACTCGTGCACAGAATACAGGTGGAAATGATAGGAATGCGCAGCTTGTCACAGCCAAGTAGTTCAAAGAGTTGGGATCACCATAATTTGCGGGAAAGCCTGATCCGATCAAGGAGGAAACGTGGGTCAAACAAATTACCAAGATATTCGAAGTCTTAGGATTCACAGAGGAACAGAAGGTTCCATTTGCCACCTTTATGTTATGCGGTGAGGCAGATTACTGGTGGGAATCTGTGAAGCGTACCCAACCAGCCGCACTCAACATGTCTTGGGAAACGTTTCAGAAACTATTTAATGACAAGTACTTTCCTGAAAGTATTCGTCATATGAAGGAGGTGGAGTTTATCAGACTGGAACAAAACAACATGATGGTGTCCTAGTACGAGGCGAAGTTCGCAGAGTTATCCAGGTTTGCACCTCATTTGGTAGAGAATGAGGAACGAATGACACGGATGTTTCTGAGAGGTCTAAAACCCGAGATTCAACAATATCTTATCTCTCACAAATTTTCTTTATATTCAGATGTTGTAAACATGGCTCAATTATTAGACCGAGATAATGAGTATGTGCAACCGAGGGACCACAACTAGGGTTATACTGGTGGTGGAAGCAATCGGAGCAATGAAAACCAGCAGTGAGACAAATATTCGGACAAAAGCGGTAACCACTCTGGTGGTAATCGTGGTCGTGATAATAGAAGGAGTGAGTCGGGAGGAGATTTCAAGAAGAGAAGGTACAACAATGATAACGTGAAGACATCAACACAAACATCAACTGTTTTTAGGGGAGGAGAATGAGCACCGGTCATTTGTTACAAATGCGGGAAAGAGGGACACATCAGTCCAAACTGCCCACAACAATACAAGGTGTGTTATAACTGTGGAAAGGAAGGTCATATAGCTAGAGATTGTCTAGTTACGAAACCAAGTTCAATGGGGATAGTGACTCTAAAGGCTGTCCTAGACAAGTCAAAGTCGGTGGTTCCTGGAAGGGTATTTGTCGTGACTGCACAAAACGCGAGGAACCCAAACGAGGTGATCATGTGTAAGATAATCATAAACTCTTGCGAAGTTTATACCTTATTAGATACCGGTTCTACCCATTCTTTTATCTCTCCTGCTTGTGCTCAACGTTTAAACTTGACTCCGGAGAAATTAGACCTTGACTTATCTGTTGAGACTCCGTTAGGAGAAACTTTTATTACATCTACTGTTTATAAATCTTGTTTGATTAAAGTTGGTACCATCACATTACCTGCCGATCTTATTTCGTTGAAAATTCTTGCATTTGATGTGATTTTAGGGATTGATTGGTTAACCATGCATCATGCTAAAATTGATTGTTTTCGTAAGGTTGTTAGTTTTCATATTCCTAACCAACCTATTATGTGAATTCAAACAACCAAACCATAAAAGTCAATCACTATCATATCAAGCCATAAAGCTATTCTTTTATTGAAAAACGGATGTCAAGCTTTCTTAGCCCATGTCACGGACTTGAACAAAAACACATCAGATTTGAATAAAGTTTCTGTTGTTAGTGAATTTCCTGACGTATTTTCTGAAGAACTTCTCGGTCTACCCCCAGAATGTGAAGTTGAATTATTTATTGAACTTGAACCTGGTACAAAGCCCATTTCTAAAACCCCATATCGAATGGCTCCTATTGAACTTCAGGAGTTAAAGGTCCAACTTCAGGAGTTGTTGGACATCGGTTTTATTCGTCCTAGTACATCTCCTTGGGGTGCTCCTGTGTTATTCGTAAAGAAGAAAGACGGGAGTATGCGACTTTGTATTGACTACCGAGAGTTGAACCATGTCACCATCAAGAATAGGTATCCGTTACCTCGAATTGATGACTTGTTTGACCAGTTGCAAGGAGCATAATTATTTTCAAAGATCGATCTTCGTTCTGGATATCATCAGCTGAAGATTAAAACTGAGGATATTCCAAAGCGCGCTTCGTAACCGATGCGGGCATTATGAATTCTTAGTCATGTCTTTTGGATTGACTAATGCTCCTGCTGCTTTCATGGATATGATGAACCGTGTGTTTAAAGAATATTTGGATCAGTTCGTTGTTGTCTTTATTGATGACATCCTCATCTATTCCAAAAGCAGTGAAGATCATGAGCACCATTTGAAGCTGGTACTTCAAAGGCTTCGCGATAACAAGCTATATGCCAAGCTGAAGAAATGAGAGTTTTGGCTTGAGGAAGTAGCATTCCTTGGGCATGTGGTGTCAAAACATGGAGTATCTGTCGACCCGACGAAGAGTGAAGCCATACAAAGTTGGGAGCAACCGAAGTCGGTGACCAAAGTACGTAGCTTTCTGGGCTTAGCTGGTTACTATCAGAGATTCGTGGAAGGATTTTCTCAAATCGCTACTCCGTTAACTCAGCTGACTCGTAAAGATACAAAATTCGGTTGGAGCGAAGATTGTGAGAAGAGTTTTCAAGAACTCAAGATAAGACTCATTTCGGCACTTGTTCTGACAATACAATCTGGTTCGGATGGATTTGTTATCTACAGCGATGCTTCAGACAAAGGGTTAGGATGTGTTCTCATGCAACATGGGAAAGTCATAGCCTATACCTCGCGACAACTCAAAGAATATGAGAGGAATTATCCTACACATGATTTGGAGTTGGCAGAAGTCATTTTCGCGTTGAAGATATGGAGACACTACCTGTATGGGGAGAAAGTGGAGATCTATACAGATTATAAAAGCCTCAAATATTTCTTCACCCAAAAAGAACTCAACATGCGGTAACGACGTTGGCTCGAGTTGTTGAAAGATTATGACCATACCATCCAATATCATCCTGGAAAAGCAAACGTGGTAGCTGACGCATTGAGTAGAAGATCATATACGGGTACGAATGCAATGTTGTTAACACAAAGGTCCATTTTGTATGACTTGCAAAGGATGGAGATAGAGGTAAAGACTCCAAGTACCCACATGATGATATCAAACATACTAGTAGAATCGACTTTAATCGATAAAGTTAAAGCTGCTCAAGCTACGGACATGGAGCTGATGTGTATGAAGAAGAAAGTCCAAGAAGGTGCTATTCCAAAAGCAAGAATCGATGAAGAAGGAATACTTCGAGTCAACTCTAGACTTTGTGTTCCTAATGATTTTGACTTGAAGCATAGAATCATGATGGAGGCACACAACACACCGTTTACAATCCATCCTGGGAGTACCAAAATGTATCATGATCTTCGACATATATTTTGGTAGAACAATATGAAAAGAGAAATCGCGGAGTTTATCTCGAGGTGTTTAACTTGTCAACGTGTAAAAGCGGAGCATCAAGTACCAATGGGTTAATTGCAACCACTTGAGATTCCGAAATGGAAGTGGGAACACATTACTATGAATTTCGTTACGGGTCTTCCCAAGGTTTCTCAAGGCATATATGCGATTTGAGTTATTGTTGATAGATTAACCAAGTCTGCTCATTTCTTGCCTATACGGGAGACTTATTCCCTTGAACGTCTTGCTAGTATGTACGTAAATGAGATTGTGAGATTGCATGGCATGCCAATATCCATAGTTTTGGATCATGACCCAAGATTCACTTCATGATTTTGGGTTAGCTTGCAGAAAGCTATGGGCATGGATTTACGATTCAGTTCGGCATACCATCCTCAAACGGACGAATAATAAGAGAGGACTATTCAAACACTTGAAGATCAATTAAGACTATGTGTCATAGATTTCAAAGGGAGTTGGGATAAGTACCTACCATTGGTGGAATTCTCCTACAACAACAGTTATCAAGCAAGTATAGGTGTGGCTCCATTCGAGGCGTTGTATGGAAGAAAATGTCATTCTCCGGTATGCTGGGACGAGGTGGGTGAAGCAATAATGTTGGGACCAGAGTTGGTATGAATGACTACAGAGAAAATCCAAATGATTCGACAACGTATACAAATGGCACATGATCAATAAAAGAGTTATGCGGATCTTCATCGGAAGGACGTGGAATTTAATATTGTGGATCATTTATTGTTACGTGTTGCACCATGGAAGGGAGTTGCAAGATTTGGGAAGAGAGGAAAGATCAATCCACGATTTGTTGGTCTATTTGAGATTCTTGACCGAATAGGAAATGTGGCCTATAGACTCGCATTACCTCCAAGCATGTCTCGTGTTCATAATGTTTTTTCACATATCTATGCTTCGTAAATATGTTAAAGACCCAAACCACATTATTGAGTTAGAACCAGATGAGATAGCCACAGATTTAACGTACGAGGAGGTACCTGTTAAGATCTTGGATACGAAAGAGCATGTCCTACGCATGAAGGTTATACCACAAGTTAAGGTTTTGTGGAGAAACCATGCTATTGAAGAAATGACCTGGGAGTTGGAATCAGAAATGAAAGCGAGGTATCCTCACCTTTTCGAAACACCAGGTACGTACGTCAATTTCGAGGACGAAATTTCATAAGGAGTGGAGGTTGTAAGACCCCAACTTATTATAAATAAAATTGAATTTCCTCTAATTATTATTGTGAATAATAAGGTGTTAATTTGATATAATGCTTTGGTTATGGGTGAAATGTGCAAATTTTGCAAAATAAGCAAGTGGTTATAAAATATTCATTGTTGTCGGAGAATATTCGTTTGGTCGTGGAATATTCTTTTCGCGTGGAATATTCGCACGGCCAGTGCTGTACGACCATTTGTGGGCCCCATAACGGATAACGGTCGGATGAAGAAAACGACAAGTTTGAGTTTTTATAAATAATGGCGTAATGGTTACCGTAACACTGTTGGAATACCCGGTGATTAAAATACAGTAATACGCGTGGTTGCACAATAACACACGATTTTGCACAGTATTTTGAATTATTGATTCTTACGTAAGAAGACACTACTCAATAATTGTTACAGTAATTACTGTTCAATATTTTATTTTATTGATTCAATAATTGCTGCGTTGATATTTTATATTATTGTTGTTTCAATAATTATCATTTCACAGTATCTCCATTATCAGATCAATAATTCATATTTGAATAATATTGTTAGATAACTTTATTAGCAATGTCTAAGGAAGTTCTGTCCAGGAAAGGGGTTTGGTCACCTAATTGCTCGCCAGTAAGGTGTAATCCTTATCGGAAAGCCCCATCTTTCCTAGGAACGACCTGGTTGTCATAATTGCGATTCTGTAATATTATTTGTGAATAATTAATTATTAATTTATATGATAAGGAAATATTTATTTTATGCGGTTATAAATGATGAATATATTTATTGTGGTTATAAATGAAGGAATAAAGGGTGAGATGTTTTATCAGTATTTTGTCGGAATGAATGTATTAAAAATCGTTCGTATGTGGATTTCGGTCATTTTCTGTTTGGAATTTTTTAAAAACTTAAACTTACAAAGTTGTAGAAAATTTAATTTCCTATGGAATAGACATGAGATTCAAATTTTTCTGATAAAAGGGCTATTTATTATGAATTATTGAAGTTTCAGAAATAAATATTTTTATTAAAAATATGGTAGGTCCCACTTTTGGTTGGTTAGAAATAAAATGTGCTAGAATTTATTTTCAAAAGTGGTGGGCTTGAATAGTAGCAGGTAAAGCCACCAGGTAGCAGGTTAGTCTGCTATGGCGTTCTAAGCATTTTCCTATAAATATGGTGCTTAGTTAGAATTGAAAATCACACCAGAAACAAGTTTTCTCTCTTTCACTCTCTATATTATCGAGCGTATTTTGTGAGTATTTAGATACTTTGTGAGTTGCTATTTATCAGTGCAAGTTTCCTTCAACCTTATACAGATATTCCGATCAGAAGTATTGATATTTTGAGGTAAAGGATGTTATTTTCTTCATAATGATGTTATTCTTTCAATATCATTATACCGAAATATTGGTATGTATTTTATTGTGGAATTTCTACCTTTTTCTGTCGGGGTTACTATTAACGTATACGACACTATTCACAGAAAAAATGAAATTTTCTTTTCTTTGTCCAAGTTGTCTATTATGGTTACTATCTTTGATTGTATCCATGTTTTGATATTTATTCTTGAATTTTTCTCCACAATTGATTATTATAAGGTATTTTTGAACTTGGATAAACTAAAGTACGAATCCCTAATCTTTGATCTTGTATCTCACTGGATTCGTTTTCTTTAAGATATTTTTCATCATCCTCAATCCTAAATGATGATATTACTGAATATCTTTGGTCTATAGTGCAAAGTTGAATGATTACCTAATGAATATCTTTGGCCCGTAGTGTAAAGATGAACAGGTATTGAGATGAACATGACCAACTGGTGATACAAATGAATATCTTTGGCTTGTAGTGCAAAGATGAATATTTGATTCAAGATGTATATTGATTGATGTTACAGGGATAAAATATTGATGATGAACTTTTCAATCTTAGAAGATAGTAGAATTCTTTCTCTACTTGACTCTTCTAATGGATTGATGTTTCCGCTGCAGTTGTTGATCTAAAACTTGTTGTCTATTATATTCTATTAGATTTGTCTCTGTTGAAGACTAATGATAATTTGTTGTATATTATCTTAGTCATAATATTCTCTACTGGGCTAGTTGAGCTCACCCTTTTCCTTTTGTTCCATTGTTCTTCTCAGGAGGGGAGAATTTAGCAGGAACTAACCGGGGTATGGAGTGATGATTCAAGATAGTTGTTTTAGTAGTCCTCACTATTTTGTAAAATAGTGTATCAATAATTGTAATGAGGACTCCTTTTGAGTTTTTATACTGTCTATTAGACAATATTTGTATTCAAACTCACAGTATATGTGTTATCGTATTTTTCACGACAATTGTATTACTGAAGTTGTATTTGTTTCTGTACCATATATTTGGCGACTCAGAATGGGTGATGTATACCTATTTTGGGGACGTCACAGCTCGTTTCTTCGTTCTAAGTCAGAATCCGGACATTTTCGAGTCCGCACCTCAATAATGCCAAATAAGACTTGTCTCCATTGAAAACCAATGTTTCTAAGTTCAATATCAAAATTCGACTTCCATTCCGAGAATTTCACGAATTCGACGATTATCGTCCAATCATGTGAATTCTGACAAAACTTCGTTACTTAAGATTTGTTCTTCGTTTCAAATGGATTCATTCCATCATACCAACTTCTTAATATACATACTTCATTAACTTATAAACATGATAAGTTATTACTTGTTCTTAATAAGTTCAAAACTCATAAACTCATAACTACTTATAATTCCATTTCTCATGATTTATCATGGCTTTAAATCTTTTAACCACAATCCTTGCTCCTTATTATCATACTTACATCGTTATTATTAACATATGATAAGTTCATATAGGCTTCTCATGAGTTCATAACTTCTTAAGGTTTGAATTACTTATTCCTGACTTATACGGCTTAAGTCCATTGATTTATTCATTCTCTTCATTTCTTAACATACAAATCCTACAACTACTCACTTCTCTAATAATGGAAGAGAAAGAGAAACATGGTTTAAGTTCTTTCCCTTGGAGATCACTTGTTTAATCCTTGTTCTTCCTTCTTGCTTCTTGAATTAACAAAGCCTAACTTTCTAGCTTTTCTAGCTTTTTCTCTCAAGCAAATAAGCTCTCAACTCATAATGTATAAAGTGTTGGATGAATGAACACTAACAAATGAAATGGAAGCTTGCTATTTATAGGACTTGCTAGGTTAGGGTAGTTTGGTCATTAAACCATCCACCTCCTTACTATTCCAAGATTAACCATCAAGTAAACTTGCTCCCCACATAAACTTGGCCATCACAACACTTAGCCATTAAGTTATCTTGCTTATCACACATACTTGCCCATTAAGTCTACTTGCTCATCACTTTAGCACTTTGTTTGCTCACCACACTTACTTAGCTTTTAAGTTTGCTTGCTCCCTACTTTGGATCATCCATGGTTTTTTCATGGGTTTAAACCAACCCATAACCCATTGGTTCTTACTTTGGGCTTTAGCTTAATTAACTTAGCTTAATCATTTGGGCTTGCATTAAATTACTTTGGGCTTCAAATTACCAATAATTGGGCTTGCATATTAATTCTATTGGACTTTCATATTAAATCATATTGGGCTTGTACATCTCACATAAACCACAAGTCTATTCACAAATGGCTTAAAGCCTTATAACATATACTCTACGTATAATTCTCGTATTCTAACTCGTATTGTGACAACCCGAGAATTTAGGAAATTTTTTAAAATTTTATTTAATTGATTTATGGTTCAAAATTTTATCCCGTGTATGCGTTTGATATTTTTAATATAGAATTTTGAGGATTTTAAAATTCTGTGAAGGATTTAGGTGAATTATTCAGGAGTTAGTGTATATGTGTTTATGTTATGTGTATATGGTAATTTATGTGTTCAGAATGTGGTTAAGGGTCAAGGGTTGACCAGATAAATGATATATGTAACAAACCCTAAGTTTATATTAATTAAGAACGTCAACGTTCGGTTAGGAAACCCTAGCGATTAATAAGAAATCCTAAAACCGGTTCTGAAACCCTAATGTCGGTTCCGGGAATCCGAAACCCTAATTCGGAAATTTAAAACCCTAATATGGGAATTTAAATGATAATTATAATGCTCAAATGCTATTAATTATAATATTAATTAGGGTAAAGCTTAATTAATTAGCAAACCCTAATTTCACATTTTAAACCCTAATTTATGGATTTAAAACCCTAATTTATAAATAGGGAAAACCTAAGTGTTAATTAAATAGTTTTAATGTTAATTAGGAAATATTAATCATAATTTTCAAGTTATAAGTAATTAAAAAACCCTAATCTAATTACAAAATCTAATTTCTAAATTAAAAATTATTTTTATATTAGAAACCCTAATTTTTGGGTTGTAAACCCTAATCACGTGATTTTGACCCTAATTACTAAATTAGTAATTTTAATTAGGAATTATTAATCCTAATTAGCAAGATTTAAATTATGATTAAGAAATTTTAATAAAATTAAAAAATTCTAATTATAATTTAGAAATATTTATTTTATTTTATTTTATTTTTAAAACCTAATTTGGAAATTCTAGAATTATTTTTCCAAACCCTAAACCCTAAAGGGTTCAAACCCTAAACCCTAAGGGTTTGTCCATTTAATAGAATGCCATTAAATTTAATAGTCTAATGACCATTTTGCCCTTTGTTGAATAATTGAAGGAAACTTACAAATCTAGCCATAATCTTGAGTGGGTGAACAAACCCTAGTCCTAGACCTAGATATGTGTCCAAAATCAGCCATTTAGATTGCTAAAAACATTGAATCATATCAATTATATAGATTATGTAACGACCGAGAAATTCGGATCTTATTGTAAAATGATTTTATTAAATTAAATAATAATAAAATCGTATTCCTTATGTTATCAAGATGGTTGTCATTATATAACCTATTGATGTTAGAATGTCGTAGTATTTGAGTTACGTGGATGAATTAAAGTGTTTGAATTTCCAAGACGAAAATAAAAGTTTTTCGAGAAATTTTTCGAAAATACTATTCATCGGTATTTGCTCGGGATATAATTTTGAGTTTCCGAGAAATACGTAATGATGAAATAACAATGTAAGATGGATTATGTAATAAAAATCTAGTTATGGAAAATGTAATAATTCGCTTGTGGACATAATTTATAAACGTTAAGTAAAGCAAAGTGTTAAGGAATAAGTAATAATTGTATGATACTTGGTATTGTACAAAGTAATGAAAACGAGTATAATATGAAGTATTATACGAGTTTGTATGAAGGATGAAATATCGTATATAAATTCTATATGAATTAGAATACGAAAATAATATATAAACTATATGTATATGTATTAAGAAATGTTAATGGACTTGGAAAGATTGATAAGAATTAATATAAGTCCAAGTGAATTAAAGGAAGAGGCCCAATAATTGATTAATGAACAAGCTAGTGTTTATTAATGCAAAGCCCAAGGATTTATTTAATCCAAGCCCATGCTAGAGTCCAATGAATTAATATACCCATGGGGCAAAACCATATTAATATGGTTATTGTGGTGACCAAGTATAGTGGTGACCAAGTAATGTGGTGACCAAGTTAGTGTGGTGACTAAGACTTTGAAGTAATGACCAAGTGTAGGATAAGTTTTGTGCCTTGCAAGAAATGAATAGTAAGGAGGAGCATGAGGAGGTGGGATTGTTTAATGACTAAACTACCCTAGCTTTGCAATTTCTATAAATAGAGGAAGCTTACAAGCCATTTGTTGGTTGTTCAAATAATCTAGACATCACAAAGTGCTTAAGTGTTAGAGAGTTTAAGTCACAAATAAGTTACTTCCATAAGTAAGAAGAAGAAGAAAGCTACTTTACCAAGACTTCAAAAGAGTAAGATTTCTTCTCAAGTATCTTCTATCTCTACCATGATAGGATAATAAGAAAAGTTGGATTAAGAAACATGAATGAGTAAGTAGTGAACTTAAGCCAATTAAGTTGGTAATAAGTCATTTAAGCTAGCATAAGTTATAAACTTATGTGAAAATAATATGAACTTGTAAGGAGTTTATTAAGAGAAATGATATGAATATAAAAGAATTTATATGATCATATGTATCATGTATACCTAAGTTAAGTTATATGTTAAGAACATATAAGAAATGATGTTTAAGAAACTTTAATTGTCATAAGTCATTAACAATGAAATCTTAAGTAGTTTATAATTTGACAAGTTATAAGCTCATGAAGAATAAGTCAAAATCCAACAATGAATATAAGTTGTTGTATTAAGTATGTTAGTGTGTTCACATGATAAATGAATTTCATTTGTAATGTTGAATAAATCATAAGGAAGAATTGCCGGAATTTGTACGATTGGACGATAATCGGCGAATTCGTAAAATTCTCGGAATGGAAGTCAAATTTTGTGTTTGAACTCGGAACCATTGTTTTCCAAAGGAGACAAGTATTATTTGGCATTTAAGAGTTGCGGACTCGAAAATGACCGGATTCCGACTTAGAACGAAGAAACGAGCGTTGAACGTTCACGAACGTTTATCATTTTCGTTAAAAAATGAACCAATAGGTGAATTTTTAGCAAACGAAGTCAAATAGATAAAATTCTTGCATGATCATGTAGATTACATAATTTGTGAACCGTAGGCTTTTGAACGAGCCAATTCGGACTTATAACGAAGAAGTTATGCGTCCGCGAAGTTCACAAATATTAAAAACTGAAATTTTTTGGTGACTGAGTTCAGCCATGCATGGCCAACCCCTAGGCAAACAAATTAGCCTTGGCAGCATGTGAAAACGAATCGAAACACAACAAGAGTTCGTCAGAGCGTAACTATAGTACATATATGTGGCCAGCATATTACGCATGAAACAGACCAAAAACCTCTGGAGAGTGGCGCCGCAACACGACCCAATAAGTAAGGACTCGCGCCGCAGCGCCAAGTCCGGGACAATGACATTAAGAGCTCAATGGCAAGCAAACACGAGATATATATATATATAAATTGGCCCAGCCAGCCCTCAGTAATCTAAGATAGTAATGAAGGTTTCTATGTACAAAGAAAAGAAAACCTAATTGATTTAAAAGTAAACATAACTTAAGGAAAGTAATGTAACATTGTTTAAACTTTGTTAAACCTTAAGGAATGTAATGTAAAGGTTGGGATAACCTAGTCGAATATAAATGGAAGGGTAATGATAAACCGGAATGAATAGTAACTGAATCTAATACACAGTTAGATTGAAATGAAGGGTATGATATAGTCATATACATACTTGATTATATATGACCTAATCATAAGGAATTGGGATTGTAACGAGTTTAATTCAATTGTTTTGCATAGGAATATAGCAAAATTAATCTGGATTAAATAGAAGGCAATTGATCACTTGGAAAAGGGCTTTTGGCATTTGAGAATTCTCATTAACAATTCAAGTGAGACATAATAATTGGGATAATTGGATAATTGATTTATAGTTCATAATTGGGGATATTGGAGTCTTAATCCTTATTTACCCGAATTCAATCAAATCTTAGTTTTGTTTATTTTTTTCTTTCTTTAGACTAATCTCTTTTAATTGTTTAATTTAGTTTTCTTAATTAGAAAAATAACGATTTGAGATTGTTTAAATAAAATTAGTTTGGTTAAGAATTAGTACTTGGTGATTTTTATTAAATAATTCCTCGTGGGAACGATACTCTACTTTCACTTTATTACTTGTTGACCGTGTATACTTAGACGTATTCATTGATTATGAAATCGATCAACAAGTTTTTAGCGCCATTCTAGGGAATTAATTTAATAATTAGTTTCAATATTAATTTCAATCAAATTAGTCTTAATTTAAACATTTTTATTTTTATTTTAATTCTCTTTCTATATTTTTCTTTTCGTACCATGGATGGCTTTGTGTATCAATGGCCATATACGAACATGACTCAACCAAGGGGAGCGGAGATTGAAAGACTAGAAACTTTACGCATTGTCAAGACAGATTAAGACACTTTCGAGGATGTTTGAAGCTTTTGAAGCTCAAAACGTCAAAGTATGGCGGTTACTTGTGATTATTGTGTCTTTGGAAATCATACGAGTCATCAATGCGCCATCGAGTTCGAAAATAAGCAGAAGATAGTGGTGATTACCCCAATAATTATGTCTATCCCAACAACTATCATCGAGTTGGGGGTATCACCCGGATTTTTCATGGAGTAACAATCAAGCGCGCACTCAACCACCTAGACAACAAAACACCTCCGATTTCAAAATCCGACTCAACAACCGAGAGAGGATATCAAGTTTGGAAGAAGCCTTGGAAAAATTCATTAGAGCTTCCGACAAAAAAAAGAACGAGGAACAAGATAAGAAATTGAATCAAGTAGATCTTACTTTGCAATGCCATGGGGCATCGTTAAAGAATCTGGAAAATCAAGTGGAACAGAGATAGCACACACGTTGAACAAGTACCGTCCTCAATACACTGGACCTATGACATGGATTTTAGAGGACCGATGGAGAGCCCGAAAGCGAAATCTATGTTGGATGAGCCACGAGATGAAAAGAGGAGACAAGTGGGGATAATGACAACAAGGTCGGTGAAGAACTAATTGTGAGAACCAATGATGATGAGCCAATGTTATTTATGCCTCAAGTGCCTTCTCCTCCACGATTCAAGAGTCCCGGTTAGATTTGCAAAACCTTGTCCGATTGGTAGTCATGTGTCGCGCAATACTCTCTCTGTGATGTAAAAGCAAGTACACCTTGAAACCATGGTGCGATGAGTGGAGAAGATAGAAGAAGAAAGCTGTTGTGTCGACAAGCTTCAATACGAGTAATATATTCGCAGACACAATGGAGAAACCACCTAGATCTTCGGACGTTCTTGAATGTGATCTTATCTAAAGAAAGCATGCTAGGTGACTTTAATACAATGGCTATCGTAAATGGGAACCTACCAAAAGCTATATTATTTTCGATGGATGGAGGGTTCCTCAACTTTCGTAGGGAATTAGATAGAGAATTGAAGAAGTCATTTGAGACTATAAAACAAGCGCTTATTGGGAGGCAACCCAAGTTTAATTTTTATTTTAGTTTTATTAAGTTTTATATTAGTAGTTTTGAATTTGCATTTATTTAGGATTTAATAAAATTACTTCTATCATGGTTTTACAAGTTATTCAAGTCAAATTCAAGTGTGGTGCCCAATTTGTTCCATGTGCTTAGCCTGTTCTCCAAACTTAGCGGGCAAGGAGGAAGATTGCTATATTTTTAGGGAAGTCCTCTGCTTTAATTTTTTCTATTTCATCATTGAGGACAATGTCTAGTTTAAGTTTGGGGGCATTTTAGTGTCGTATTGCATATAGTTAGTTATTTACATTGTAGTTCGTTATGTTTTCTAAGTTATTTACATTTAGTTGTTGCATTCGTTTTTTTATTTTTTGTTTAAAAAAAATTTTAAATCGCAAAATAGTAGTTAGTTTACTATGTTTGTTCTTGATTAGTTTATATTTGCATGATTCCAACTGTTAGATAGTAAAAGTCTATTTTGGCCAATGATGACTATTCAAACTCTTTAAGATCTATTAAGACTCTGTGTCCTAGATTTACCTACCATTGGTGGAATTCTCATACAACAACAGTTATCAGGCAAGTATAGGTGTGGCTCCATTTGAAGCATTGTATGGACGAAAGTGTCGCTCTCCAGTATGCTGGGATGAGGTGGAAGAAGCAAGATTGTTGGGACCACAATTGGTACGCATAACTAGAGAAAAGATCCAAACGATTCGATAACGTATACAAACGGCATAGGATCGACAAAAGAGTTATGCGGATCTTCATCGAAAAGACGTGGAATTTAATATTGGGGATCATGTATTGTTACGTATTGCTCCATGGAAGGGAGTTACAAGATTTGGGAAGAAAGGAAAGCTCAATCCAAGATTTGTTGGTCCATTTGAGATTCTTGACCGAATAGGAAATGTGGCCTATAGACTCGCATTACCTCCAAGCATGTCTCGTGTTCATGATGTTTTTCACATATCTATGCTTCGTAAATATGTGAAAGACCCGAACCACATTATTGAGTTAGAACCGGATGAGATAGCCGAAGATTTAACGTACGAGGAGGTACCTGTTAAGATGTTGGATAGGAAAGAGCATGTCCTACGCACGAAGGTTATACCATAAGTTAAGGTTTTGTGGAGAAACCATGCTATTGAAGAAATGACCTGAGAGTTGGAATCAGAAATGAAAGCGAGGTATCCTTACCTTTTCGAAATACCAGGTACGTACGTCAATTTCGAGGACGAAATTTCATAAGGAGGGGAGGTTGTAAGACCCCAACTTTTGATAAATAAAATCGAATTTTCTCTAATTATTATAGTGAATAATAAGGTATTAATTTGATATAATACTTTGGTTATGGGTGAAATGTGAAAATTTTGCAAAATAAGCAAGTGGTTATAAAATATTCATTTTGTTTGGGAATATTCGTTTGGTCGTGGAATATTCTTCATTGTCTGAGAATATTAAATTTACGGCCAGCAACCATTTGTGGGCCCCATAACGGATAATGATCGGATGAAGAAAACAACAAATTTGAGTTTTTGTAAATAGCAACAGTAATGGTTTCGTTAATTAACCTTTGTTGGAATAAAATTGGTTAAAATATAAGTAATCTGGCATGTGGTCGCAAAGTAGCATTGCAGTATTGCACAATATTTTTCAAATTATTGATTCTTAAGTAAGAAGGCATTACTCAATAATTGTTACAGTAATTACTGTTCAATATTTTATTTTATTGATTCAATAATTGCTGCGTTGATATTTTATATTATTGTTGTTCAATAATTGTCACTGCACAGTATCTCCATTATCAGATCAATAATTCATATTATTTGAATAATATTATTAGATAGCATTATTGGCAATGCCTAAGGAAGTTCTGTCTAGGAAAGGGGGTTGGTCACCTAATTGCGCGCCAATAAGGAGAAATCCTTATCGGAAAGCCCCCTCTTTCCTAGGAACGATCTAGTTGTTATAATTGTGATTCTGTAATATTATTTGTAAAAAATTAATTATTAATTTATATGACAAAAAATATTTATTTTATGTGAATATAAATGATGGATATATTTGTTGTGGTTATAAATGAAGGAATAAATGCTGAGGTGTTTTATCAGTATTTTGTTGGAATAGAGGTGTTGAAAATCGTCCGTATGTGAATTTCGGCCATTTTTCGTTTGGAATTTGGAAAAACTTAAACTTATAAAGTTGTAGAGAATTTAATTTCCTATGAAATAGACATGAGATTCAAATGTTTCTGATAAAAGGTCTATTTATTATGAATTATTAAAGTTTTGGAAATAAATATTTTTTATTAAAAATATGGTGGGCCCCACTTTTGGTTGATGAGAAATAAAATGTGCTAAAATTTATTTTTGACAGTGGTGGGCTTGAATAGTAGCAGGTAAAGCCATCAGGTAGCAGGTTAGTCTGCTATGGCATTCTAAGCATTTTTCTATAAATAGGGTGCTTAGTTAGAATTGAAAATCACACCAGAAACAAGTTTTCTCTCTTTCTCTTTCTATATTATCGAGCGTATTTTGTGAGTATTTAGATACTTTGTAAGTTGCTATTCAGTGCAAGTTTCATTTGGCTTTACATCCGATATTCCGATCAGAAGTACTATTATTTTGAGGTAAGAGATGTTATTTTCTTCCTAATGATGTTATTCTTTCAATATCATTATATCAAAATATTGGTATGGATTTTATTGTGGAATTTCTACCTTTTTGTGTCGGGGTTACTATTCACGTATATGTCACTATTCACGTATACGACACTATTCACGAATACTGCATTATTCACTGAAAAATGAAATTTTCTCCTTTTTGTCCAAAATGTCTATTATGCACCTTAGCTTTCTTGCTGGATGGCCCTTGAAGCAGCATGTTGCTTCTCCTCTTTGTTGTTTCAGCAGTTAGGACTTTTTCTTCTTTATCCTTGTCCTTGGAGGAGAGACTCCTTGGTGGGGTCTGAGCTTTCTTCACAACACCAGCTTTGTTCACACCTCTGGATTTCTTTCTGGCTGGTGTGGTTGATGTTGGCACAAAGTCATCAGACTCAGAGCTTTCTACCTCTTCTACTTTTCTCTTCTTTGCAGAGGTCCTGCTGCTGCTTCCAGTTGTTAGCCTTCTGTTCTCCTTGGGGTTTTTCTTCCAGTTCATAAATAGTTGTGCAGACATTACCTTGTGAACATTCAAAGGCTCTCCCTCATCATCCTTGATCTTTCCTCCTAGCTTCTTCTTCATCACAATACTCAGCAGTCTTCCATGAAACATCTTAGTTAGGGGTTTTTCAGTGGACTTCTTCATCTCAGCTTTTTCTACCCACTTGGAGATTTGATCGAACAAGATAGCTCCAAAGTTGAATTATTTCTTCAGAATTATTGCTGACATTATCTTCAACTGTTGGTCAAGAACCGTGTCATTTGCAGTGTCTTTGCACAGTATGCATTTTCCAACTATTTCAGCAAGGAACTCGTACTCTTCAGGAAACTCCTTATTCTTTATGTCTTTCAGACTAGGGTTTCTTTGGTACCCCATGATCTCCTTTGCTTGTTCAATATTGACATCATCAAGGTTCTTCAGCCCTTGGTTAGGAAAACCTAGGCATTGATTGAGGTCAGAAGATTTCAGCTTTAGATACTAACCTTTGACCTTGGTAGAAAGGGTTCCGGAGTTTATGAAGGTGTTTGAGTAGAACTCTTTTACCAGGTTGACGTATACTCGAGTGCTAGCCTCAAGACATTATGAGAATCCAGCTTTCCTCACAAGTTCAAGAATGTCTCTGAACTTCTTTTCGGATTTCTTGAATGACTTGGTTCCTAGCTGAATGCCAGTGATTACTCGCCAGTTTTCCATTTGATCAGTTCGAAGAATTTGGGTATTTGATTCGAAGAGGTTTATAAGAGATGGCTGATTGTGATTTGATAAAGCTCTGGAGTGTTAATCTGTTATGGCTCTTGAGAGGATTTTAGGGTTTGAAAATTGGAGGGAGAAAGGTTCGATAGCTTCTGATAACTATCTGCAGATTTGAAATTGTCTTTATGATAGTGCCTTCTCACTCTGCATAACTAGTGATGTGTCAACCGACCATTGGTTTCACGAAGCCCAGTAATGAGCTGTAACTCCCCATACTTTTCAGTTAGAAATTTCCTTTTAGAAGAGTTGTCGTTTAGACGACGTGGCTTTGACCGTTGACCTTTTGATTCGTAGAGTAGCATGGTAAGGCAGCTATGGACTCTACAATTTCCTTTGTTGACTCAACGATCAACTTTTGAGAGATGCTACAGTGGATGGCTTTGACTTCTATCCTCATTTTGATGCATCATAGTTTGATCATTGATATACTCAAACTTATCTCCTCATTTTGAATGGTTGAGCAATTGTCTCATTTTCCAAGCTCCTTCTGAACTGGAGTACCCTTTGGTAGAACTACGATCGTCGAGTTGTCTTCTATGATGATTGAGGTTGCACTGCGATCGTGGAGTTCTCTTCAACCTCGACTCTACGATCGTTGACTGACTTGGTCCTTGAGATGAATTTGATTAAGCAATTCTTCTGGGACAAGGTAGCTCTGGAAGGGCCAACCTCTTAGAGTGAGCTAAGGGTCAGGTTTGTCCCTGAGGCGCTTTCCAGATGAAATGCTATAGAAGTGATTTGCAATGACATCTCATTCAACCTTTTCTGGTGTGGAGATCCTCTACCAACTTTAGACAATTGCTTGTTGAAATCGTGGTATCCTCATGTTCTTACACTATGATCACATGTTTGATCGTAGGCACTTCACGATGTTGGGTTGTGTGGCTGAAGGGTTATCAGTAGTGCATTTTGAGACGTTCCTACTGACTATGGATCTTCATTTGGTTCATCAGCCACAAAGTTTTGAGACTCTGTAGCTGGTACATTTCTTCATAGAAATCCTCAGTACAGTTGCTTCTTAATAGATCACTGCTCCCCCATTGTTGATGTTGTTTTCTCAGCTGTGAATCCCTTTTCTACATGTGTCAGAAGGCAGCCTTCCATATCTCCTTCTGACTGGAATCACTATTATCACTTAGATCTCCTTGTATCGTAGGCATGGATATTTTCAGGACTGACCGCTCTACGATCTTTTAACAGCACTACGATCGTAGTCTCCTTTGACAGTCTTGTGTTTGTGAAGTTTTGCTTCCACAATGAGTTCCTCTAGACTGATGCTCAATGATCCTTTGTTGTGAGCTTCCTTGAGAATTCTTCTCATATATCATTCTTTGCTTGTTCCTGAGCACATAGGATCCTTTAGTTGACTGGCCTGCTTCCATACACAGATTAGCAACCATGTGAGCTCCATTCTGGTTAGCTCAGAGGGTCTTCAAGGATAGGCTTGAATATATAGGAACTTTATCAAAATCATCTCTGAACAGTCCTTAGCCTTCTGTTGGTTGAGTCTTCTTGACTGAAATCTTCTGCTTCAGCATTCCTTAGTGTGGTCAGACAGACCAAGTACCTGCAAGTTTAAATATATTTCTATTTTTGGTACCCATAATTAAATGGGTCCTGCTAGGTTAGTTCTAAAACCCATGTTCCTCTTATATTTGGATAATCATCACATTTATCACCAACATCATATTCATGCATAAAACTAGTTTTAGTAATACCTTTTGATATGCATGAAGGTGAGTGTGTGTAAGATTTGACATTTAATAACACACTCTTTATCTTTGATGGTTTCATCATTTGCTGGGTTATGTTCACAATGTTTAAGTGTTCACAAAGTGAGAACCAACTCTACGATTTAGGAGTATCTAGTTGATTCATGGAGGTGATCAGTTTCAACACATCATCAAGATACTCTTTTAGAACTGATCATACTTTGTGTGTTATCAAACACTTAGAACAAGGATTTGTACATACATACTAACCCACCAGCAAAGATTACTTCTCATAAAATTCATTTGACATGTGATGCTCTTATGACCCATTTCAGATTTCTTTCAAGATGTCATCTTCAACCTAAAACTTGGATGGAGAGAAAGTTTATAGACATTTGAGTTTACATCCTCAGAGTACTTTCTCTCTTCACCTTTTCAGGTGGATTATGACTTCTTGACTGATTACTATTATGGTTCATAAGAAGGTGCATTTATGATGTACACATGTATAATAGTGATGAATCGTACCTTTTTACTGTCAGTCTCTTAATAGTCATTTATCTTAGATATACTGAGTTTAGACATTGATGTGCATAGCTTCACATTTGCTCCTGACAGCTTGTTGCTCGTGTTGGCCTTTAATCAATCAGTCATGGTCTTGAAGATGTAGGCCAAGAGAATCTCAACATTAAGATCTTTGACATCCTTTAGTTTACAAAGTTTGCATCCAGTTGCTGGTTGGCCAGACATAAGTTTGAGAAGATCTTCTTTCTTCTCTTGATAAGCATTTCTTAGCATGTGTGGCCTCTTCATCTTTCAGGCTGGTGGATGCTTGACTCTTTGTCGTTGATGTCTCTTGAGCTTTCTCATATGGTCTTCAGACTACAAGATTGACTGAAGGCAGGGATTGGTCTTGTTGATGTAGAAATCAAGAACATGGACCAACTCTCAAAGCGACTTCAGTGTATATACACATTTACCTATACACAGTATTTCCAACGTGTGAGCTCATCTTCATATAACAAGTTACTTACTACTAAACTAAGTTTAGAATAATGTTTGTGCCTGGGATTAGACTCAAAGCGATTAGCTTTTGAATATTGCATGAGAACCTTCTTTGATACCAATTGTTAGTTCCCAGTAGGCACAATAGATGTAGAAGGGGGGGGGGGGGGTTGAATAGATCCTTTTTATTTCAAATACTTTTCTCTTTTATTTTGTATAGCTATTAAATTAGCATATGACAAACATAAGAATCTTTTCAAGCACAGCGGAATAAGTAAAAGCCCTTCATTGATATATTCATAATCATACATACATTGTTCGTAGAGTTAGTTTGGTTGTAAGCAGTTAAACCATACATAGCAGTTATAGCAGTTATAGTACATAATGTAAATGACATAATGTAAAAGACACAAGGGGTTTAAAGTGGTTCAGAGACTCAAGCTCCTAATCCACTCTTCTACTTTCAACTAGCAGGATTTCCACTAAGGAAGGGCAGCACCCTGAATCACTAAGATTCCTTCAAGGCCAGCAACTTTGGGACTTCAGTTCACTAAGAACTCTTCAAGGCCAACAGCCTTGGGACTCATCTAGTTCCTTAGGAACTCTTCAAGCCCAGCAGGTTTGGAACTTCGTTTAGTCCCTCCGGACAAGGACCCCTCAGGCCCTAGCTTCATTTAGTCCCTTCGGACAAGGACCCCTCAGGCCCTGGCTTCTGTTGAGTTGTTTATTTATTTGTTGGAGTTGGTGCTGAGCTGCTAAGATGTCTTCTTGCTCTAAACATCTTCTGTACTTAGCAGCTTGGCATGATCATCCTTGAAGTGCAGTTGAGTGTTGCATGATGCTCAGCTTCTTCAGTTACTCAATCACTTCGGATGATCCCTTGATGATTTCCTTGAAGATCTATCCTCTTGATACATGATGGATGCACATGATAGGTTTCCAAGATGACTGTAAGTTCTTCTGCTAGGTACTTAGAAACTTTCTCATGCTTGCCACCATGATGACGTTTGCGATCTCCCTTCTTGATACTTGATGTCTTCTCATGATGGACTTGCTAAGATGTCTGTGAGCTCTTCTCTATTGTACTTAGAGTCTTCCCATGATGGACACCATGTAATGCCCGAGAAATTCGGATCCTTTGTAAAAACATTTGAAAGAATTAAATATTGAATAAAATAATATTAATTGTTATTATATGTGTTAATAAGATGTATGTTGTTCTATAACCTAGAAATATCGGAATATCGTAGTATTCGAACCACGTGAGAGAATTAAAGTGTTTGAATTTTCAAGACAAAAATAAATGTTTTCTGAGAAAGTTTACGAAAAACACTATTCATCGTTTATCGCTCGGGAATTATTTTTGAATTTTTGAGAAATACGTAATGTTAGAATATCGAGGCGAGGTGGATTATGCAATAATAATCTAAGTATGGAAAATTCAATAATTCGCATGTGGACTTAAATTGGGATTATATGTATTAAAACCTAATGGAAGGAATTAAGGTAATTTTGTATAAAGATCAAGTCCAACATGTATAAGGTGTAAACTTATGTGGGATTTATTATCAAGCCCAAGTAATTGATTAATGAAGCCCAACAAGGAAATTAGCCATTATTATTAGCAAGCCCAAAGGATAAGTTAATTGGATTAAGCACTAAGCCCAAAGGATGATCCAATGGGTAAAGTAGGATCCATGGGGCAACCAATGGGTGAAGTGGTAACCAAGTACTTTATGTGATGAGCAAGTGTTGTGGCTAGCAAGTTACTTGGTTGCTAGGTTATGAATAGTAAGGAGGTGGAAGTGGAGGAGGTTAACTAAGGAGGTGGGGTGGCCTAAATGTCCATAGTGCCCTCACTTTGGGTTGCCTATAAATACCAAGCCTTATTTCTTAATTTGGTTGTTTAACTTTCATCCAACTCCTCTCAAGATAAGCAACTTATTTGTTAGAGTCAATAAGCACTTTGAGCTTAACCTTTCTTAGTAGATTTCAAAGCAATTGAAGTAATCATCAAAGGTAAATTATCTTGTCTCTTCCATCTCTATCATAATAGGATTGATAGAGAAGTGAGATGGTTTGATGATAGCATGTAATAAGTCATTGATGAATGAACTTAAGCCGGATAAGTTGAATAAGAAACTTGAACCTAAATAAGTTGATGAACTTATGAGGAATTTCCATTTGTTGTCATAAGCATGAGAATTGTACTTAATAAGGGGAATAAGTCATAACCTACCTTATATTAATTTGGTGTAATAAGTAACTTGTAATGTCTACATGTTGATTAAAATCCACTTAGAATGATTAGTATTGAGGTTTCGCCGAAATTTGCACGATTGGACGATAATCATCGAATTCGTGAAATTCTCGGAATGGAAGTTATATTTTGTGTTTGGCATTGGAGACGTTGGTTTTCAATGGAGGCAAGTCATATTTGGCATTATAGAGTTGCGGACTCAAAAATGGTCGGATTCCGACTTAGAAAGAAGAAACGAGCGTTGAACGTTCACGAACGTTTATCATTTTCATTAAAAATGGACTAATAGGTGGAATTTTAGCAAATGAAGTAAAATAGATAAAATTTTTGAATGAACGCATAGAGTACGTAATTTGTGACCCGTAGGCTCTTGAACGAGCCAATTCGGACTTATAACGAAGAAGTTACGAGTCCGGGAATTTCCACTTGTGAAAAATCATCCAAAAATGTACGGTAAGATGAAGTGGCATGCATGCCAGACAAGAGAAAATAGTCCCACGCCGCAGCTCCAAAGTGGCCTTTAGACCCTGTAAAATCGTTCTACTGTAGCGACAAGTAATAGAGACTCGCATGGCAAGGCCGAAGTCTGGATTTTTTGAGAGTAAGTGGCGCCAGCAGAGCTGCGCACCAAGTGCAATAGCCGTGCTATTGCAAATGCCATCTTCATAACCTAGATTGTAATGAATGTTTACATGTTGAACATGTTTAGTAATGGATGAACATTAACCAAAGATTTTAAAAGAAACATTGTTAAGACATGATTAAGTTTTAAGCATGAACACTTAGAGTTAAGTTAAGCCAATTACTTATGAATGTGAGAATGACGTAATGGAAAGCCGGAACCTTTAATAACAAATCTAATACGTAATTAGATTGAGAAGTATGGTAAGATTCTTTAGAAACCATATGTGATCATTCATGACCTAATGTTCTATGTTATGCTATCATCTAATGTAGAGACCTTAAAGACGTAAAGTCCACGTGTTATAAATTATAGCAAACGCTAAAGGCAAGTACTCTAACCCTTGTTCCAGTTCGATCTGGACAAGTCTTTGTGATTCATGTATTCTTCGCATGAGTTTTTGAGGAATGTCAAAGCCAATCCTTTCGGCTAAAAGTATGCTATGTTATTCTATCAAGTGTTGATAAGGATTTACCAAACTAATATTGGTGTGGTTTTCAAAAGTAGATTGAGTATGCTAAAATGTTTTGTCGTCAAACGACAGGCACGTGAGGTTTCCACAACTTAAACATATACACGTTTAATGAATGTAGTGTTGATCAACATAGAGTACTATAGGCTGATCACTTAGACGTACTCGTAAGCTATACCGGACTTACGGACTTTGTGCCGGGATGTCCTTTTCAAAGTACTTATGAAATGCTTACGGTCTTGAACCGGAATTGATGTTTTACTGAATAATATAGTTGTAAAACGTTTTGAATGAAAAGAACTGATATTTTGAATTCTCAATAGTACTTCGTAACTATTATCTAGTTATTGAAGATATACGATTCCTATGTTTCAAGCATGCTATTTTCCTTGATTTGTTGTACTTCTTTGAGCTAGTTAGGCTCATTCTTGCTTGAACCATATGAATGCAACTAAGACATAACTCGACCAATGGATCCTAGAAAGATAAAGGGAAGGCAAAGGCGAACCCGTATATTTCTTATGTAATAGTATAGGTTTTGTAAGGAATAATAATGATATTATGACAAAGACAATGTATTGGTTGTAAAGAACCTGGGGTATGTAAATATTCTTTTGATATATATATAAGACATATCCGTTCTTATGAGGCATTTCAATTGAATGTTTATGTGAACTATAGCACCGTGTAACACCATCTGTCGGGTTGGAAGATACCCGGATTTGGGGGCGTCACAGGTTGGTATCAAAGCAATAGGTTATAAAACTTAAGGGGGGAAATAAAAACCTTAAGTCATAACCTTAAGAAAAGTCGAAGAATAAAAAATGGAAGTTAACCTTATTAAAATGCATCATATATGTTATGTGTTTTATTATACTGACGTTTACTAATCAACTCTTTGTGTTGTTATAGATGTCAGGTGAAAATTGAGATGTACAGGTAGTCAGCGAAGGGTTGGTAAACCAGATAGAAATCATACCGAACCCTATAGCAGCAGATCCTGAGATAGTTGTGGTGGAGTCTGGAGACTCCGAAAGCTTAGACCTCATGTCGGTATTTGACGGCATGTTGGAAGAAGAAGTGGAGGTAGTATCCTTCAATCCAGTGGCTATAGCAGCAGAGATAACTCCAGGGGAGTCGATGATGTCTGTAACGACCGAGAAATTCGGATCTTATTGTAAAATGATTTTATTAAATTAAATAATAATAAAATCATATTCCATGTGTTATCAAGATGGTTGTCATTGTATAACCTATTGATGTTAGAATACAGTAGTATTTGGGCTACGTGGATGAATTAAAGTGTTTGAATTTCCAAGACGAAAATAAATGTTTTTCGAGAAATTTTTCGAAAAACACTATTCATCGGTATTTGCTCGGGATATAATTTTGAGATTTCGAGAAATACGTAATGATGGAATAACAAGGTAAGATGGATTATGTAATAAAAATCTAGTTATGGAAAATGTAATAATTCACTTGTGGACTTAAATTATAAACGTTAAGTAAAGCGAAGTGGTAAGAAATAGTAATGAATGAGTAATAATGGTATGATACGTTGGTATTGTACAAAGTAATGAAAACGCGTATAGTATGAAGTATTATACGAGTTTGTATCAACAATATATATTTAGAAATGTTAATGGACTTGGATGATTGGTTAACAATTATATACAAGTCCAAGTGAATGAAAGAGAGAGTTTTAACTATTAATTAATGAACCAACTAGTGTTTGTTAATATAAGGCCCAAGGATTTATTTAATCCAAGCCCAAACTAAAGTCCAATAATTTGGTTTACCTATGGGGCAAACCATATTAATATGGTTGAATGTGTGGTGACCAAGTGATGTGGTGATCAAGTAAGTGTGATGATCAAGTAGGAGTATTGACCAAGACTTTGAAGTAATGACCAAGTGTAGGATAAGTGTTGTGTTAGACAAGTAATGAATAGTACGGAGGTGGCTTAAGGAGGTGGGATGTTTTAAAGACCAAACTACCCTAACCTTGGAAAATCTATAAATAAAAGAGCTTTCTTTAGCCATTTGTTGGTTGATCAAATAATCCAACACTTCTAAAGTGCTTAAGTGTTAGAGAGAATAAGCTACATAAGTCATTCCATAAGTAAGAAGAAGAAGCAAGTTACTTACCAAGTCAACAAAAGAGTAAGACTTCTTCTCAATTATCTTCTATCTCTTCCATGAAGGGATGATAAGAAAAGTTGGATTAAGAAACATGAATGAGTAAGTAATGAAAGCCTATTAAGTTGGCAATAAGTCATTTGAACTTATAAAAGTTATAAAATTATTATAAGTTAACCTTGAATGTTAAGTATGAAAATATAAACTTGTGATGAGTTTAGTAAGAAAAGTGAATTAAAGGACTCATATGATTATATGTATCGTGTATACCTATATAAAGTTATATGTAAAGAGCATGTAATGTAGGATGATTAAGAAACCTTAATTGTCATAAGTCATGAATAATTTGACAAGTTATAAACTTATGAAGAACAAGTCAAAATCCAACAATAAATCTATGTTGTTGTGTTAAGTATGTTAAGATGTTCACATGATGAATGAAGTTCATTTTGTAATGTTGAACAAATCATAAGAATAAAGAATTGCCGAAATTTGCACGATTGGACGATAAACGTCGAATACGTAAAATTCTCAGAATGGAAGTCAAATTTTGTGTTTGATCACGAAACCATGGTTTTCCAATAAAGACAAGTCATAATTGGCATTTAAGAGTTGCGGACTCGAAAATGACCGGATTCCGACTTAGAACGAAGAAACGAGCGTTGAACATTCACGAACGTTTATCGTTTACGTTAAAAATGAACCAATAGGTGAATTTTTAGCAAACGAAGTCAAATAGATAAAATTCTTAATGGTCATGTAGAGTACGTAATTTTTGAACCGTAGGCTTTTGAACGAGCCAATTCAGACTTATAACGAAGAAGTTATGCGTCCGGGAAGTTCACAAAATTTCAAAACTGAAATTGATATCTAGTGACAGAGTCAGCCATTGCCGCCAACCCACAAAAACTCGCCATGTGCATGAACGGAGCGAATCGAGCCATCGCAAGAGTTCGCCGCAAAGACGTAACCTTAGTTCAATAAGTGGCGTCGCAGCGCCATGAACAGTGACAAAATCCTCTGGAGTGTGGTGCTGGCAGTGCTGCCCATTAATTCAAGGACTCGTCAGCAGCCGCCAAGTCCGGGACGATTATACATTAAGCTCAAGGCACACAAAGACGAGATGTAGGTATAAAGCTGGCGCTGCAGCGCCAGTCTCAGAGCGAAGATAGTAATGAAATTTTCTAAGTATAAAGAAAAGAAATGGAAGTAAACATAACTTAAGGAAGGTAATGTTACATTGATTAAACATTGTTAAACCTTAAGGATGATGTATAAAGGTTGAGATAACCTAGTCAAGTATAATGCAAGCATAATGATAAACCGGAACGAATATTAAATGAGTCTAATACACAATTAGATTGAAATAAAGAGTATGATTTAGTCATATACATACTTGATTATATGTGACCTAATGTAAGGCATTATGTGATCATGTATTGTAGAGACTTGAACAACTTGAACATAAAGTTAATTTACCGTAGCAGATGCTAAAGGCAAGTATTCTAACTCTTGTCTCAGTTCAATCTGAACAAGTTTTTTTTTTGAGGTTCATGTATTCTTTCGCATGAATTGAAGTATGTTGAAGTTGAAGCCAATTACTTTGGCTAAACTTGATGTATTGATAATCTATTATTGTATTATCAAATGTTTTTATCTTTTGTCAACTACTGGAAATGGTTTTCAAAAGAAGACTGAAATGTTAAACAAATGTTTTGTCGGTAAAACGACAGGCACGTGAGGTTACCAAATGCTTAAACGTGCGTACATTTAATGGATGTAGTGTTGATCAACATAGAGTACAATAGGCTGATCACCTAGAAGTGCTCGTAAGTGATATCGGGCTTACGGATTTGTTTCCGGGTTGTCCTTTTCCAATAAAGAATGAATACTCTAGGTCTCTGACCGGAGTGAATGTTTTACTAAATACTGTTGTTATTGTAAAACATTTTGAAAGGAATAATGAAGTGCTATTTTGAATTATCAATAGTACTTCATAACTATTGTTCAGTTATTGAAGATATACGATTTGTATCAGTCAAACATGTTGTTATTAAATTGTTATACTTGCTGAGCTAGTTATGCTCACTCTTGCTTGAACCATATGAAAAGCTAAGATTGAACGTCCCGCAGGATCGAAAAAAGGATAAGGGAAAAGCTAAGGCAGATTACTAAGTTGTCTTGTAATAGTATAGGTCTATTGTTGTAATCTAACTGATATTATGACAAATAACCTTTTGTAACGGAATAGAACTTGGAAAATGTAAATATTACTTTCAATGTATAGAAGTTATGTTCGTTCTTTGAGACTTTTCAATTGAATGAATGTATGAATGTTGTACAGTATAGCACCATCTGTAGGGTTGGAAGATACCCAGATTTGGGGGCGTTACAATGTCACTGTTCATGTCAGTGATAGATAGGAACGTACACTACTGTCAGGAGGTCAAGAAGCTAAAGGCGGAGCTCCAAGCGGTTATAGAGGACAAGACGGACGTGGAGTCCATGTGGGAGCAGGAGCATGACGAGAGAGTTTTGGCTAAGGACAAGTTCCATGAGCTAAAACAGGAGGTCTTTGAGCTTAGGAGGGAGCTAAAGACCAAGAAATAGAAGATAGGGAGAATGTCCTATATTCATATGAGTTCTCATGAGGATTTCTAGTTACAGGTAGCTGGGTATCCGGTAGAGACAGGGCAGACACGGCATACTATCAGCCGTGATATTATTATCGGTCTTGCCAAGGCAGATTTCGAGAATGCCTTAAGGCAGATATGATCGAGTAGTTGTTAGAGTAGTTAGGTATGTACATATTTGTGTATCTAGTAGTGACGTAAAGCCCTCTTTTGTATAATCAAGGGTAGTCTTTTGTAATTCCCAATTTTTAGAAAGCAATAGCGGGAAAGTAATGTATCCAGCTTGGGCTATGTAACCGATGTAGTATTATACTACAATGAATTAATATAAGTTTTCATTTTCAAAAAATGTTGAGTAACGAATGTGTAAGTTATTGTTTAGCATGGAATAATAACTAAATGACAGGAAATGTATAATAACGGATTATGTGTTTATTGTAACAGCAAAATGCCTCCAAGAAGAGCACCCCTACCCAAGGTGCGAACACGAATCAACCGGAGGGAGGTCCGATTAACCCCATCCAAGAATTTTTGAACCTTTTAACCGCAGCCTTTAACCAAACTGGGGCTAATATCCCCGTGAATTCTGGTGTAGTACGAGCTACTACATTTAAGGACTTTAAGAGTGTGGGTCCGCCGGAGTTCAAAGGAACTACGAACCCTATCGAAGCCCAAACGTGGGTTAGGGAGATTGAGAAGGCATTTGTTATAGCAAATGTCAATGAGGGCCCAAAAGGTTGCCTTTGCAACCTACATGATGAAGGGAGAGGCCGACTTTTGGTGGGAGGCCAATCAAAGTAGGCCTAATAGATGCTATAACATGGGAGAGGTTCAAGGAAATATTCTATGAGAACTACTTTCCCACAAGCATGCATGGAAGGATGGAGATTCGATTTCTCAATTTAAAACAAGGGGACATGATTGTTCCTCAAAGATGCCGCCAAGTTTAATGAATCGCAAGGTTCGGCTCCACATCAAGTGAATACCGAGGTGAGGAAAGCTCGACGATTCGAAAGGTGGCTTGAAACCCCGGCTCTATAATCGATCTCAGATTCCAAAGTACTTCCTTTGGGATTGTGTTAGAGAAGGCAATAATTAGAAGGTTGTAAAGCGAGGCGTTGAGCCAATACCATAAGGACAAGAAAAACAAAGGGAATGTAGATGGAGGAGTGAAGGTCGAAGGTTCCAGCGGGAGTGGCGAAGGGTATAAGCGGAAGGTGAGTAGTTCGGGGAATCCCGAAGTTAAACTAAGGGACCTGAAAAGGAAGATGGAGGCTCTGAAGACTCGCGGAAGACTCATTTAGGAGTCTGTCTCAAAGGTAAGGCCGTGTGTTATAACTGTGGATAGGAGGGGCATATTGCGCCAAACTGTACAAGTCTGAAGAAGAATCATGGGTGCTTTGTATGTGGGTCTACGGACCACATGGCAAAGAACTGCCCAAAGAAGGGAACAGATGTGTATAAGGGCGCTAATAGTGGTAAGTTAACTATTGGGGGCCCAGCGCAGCCAGGTAGGCCGTACCTTTAATATGACTGTCCAGGATTCGATGGCTTCGGGGGACGTAGTTGCAGGTATTATTTCGATCAACGACTTAAATGCATACATACTGTTTGACTCGGGTGCTACTTGTTCGTTTATTGCATGTGATTTTGCTAGACGACTAGGACTACTTCCCAAAAAGTTGCCTATACCTTTGAATATTAAGGTAGCAAACGAGGAGATAATTCCTGTTGAAGATAATCATAGAAGTTGTTGCGTAGACATTCGAGGTTGTAAATTATCGGTAGATTTGATACCGATAAAGTTACGAGAATTCGATGTAATTCTCGGAATGGATTGGTTGATAAATCTTGGGGAAATTATAGATTGTCAAAAGAAATTCGTAAATATTAAAACATCAATTAAGTCTCATGTAATATTTTACGGGAATAAATCACCGGGACGTTCATGTTGTCTTACCATGACACAAACTAGGAAATTATTGAGGAAGGGGTGTGTAGGCTATTTGTGTCATGTGGTTTGATACCCAGAGAGTGGGAGCGACCATGGAACAAATACCTATAGTGAGTGAGTTCATGGATGTATTTCCAAGTGAGTTACCGGGTCTTCCACCGGATAGGGAGATCGAGTTCGTAATAGACATTGTGCCAGGAGCGGCACTAGTTTCCAGGGCACTGTATCGTATGGCGCCAGTGGAGATGAAGGAGTTGATGGTACAGCTACAAGAATTGTTGGACAGGAAGTACATTCAACCGAGTGTTTCGCCGTGGGGAGCACCGGTGTTGTTTGTCAAGAAGAAGGACGGATCGTTGAGACTTTGTATCGACTACCGAGAGTTGAACAAGTTAACGATAAAGAATAAATATCCATTTCCCAGGATTGATGATCTTTTTGATTAGTTGAAGGGGGCAAAATATTTTTCCAAAATAGATTTAAGAATGGGGTATCATCAGCTAAAGGTTAGGAATGAAGATGTGCCAAAGACAACATTCAGGACTCGGTATGGGCATTACGAGTTTCTGGTGATGTCATTTGGGTTGACTAATGCACCTGCTGCATTTATGGACATGATGAACAGAGTGTTCAAACAATATTTGGACAAGTTCATTGTGGTGTTTATCGATGATATTTTAGTCTACTCTAAGACGCCAGAAGATCATGCTGAACACCTAAGAATAGTGTTGGAGACACTAAGAAAGGAGAAGTTATATGCGAAGTTCACTAAGTTTGAATTTTGGTTAGAGAGGGTGCAATTTTTAGGTCATGTTATTAACCATGAGGGGATTTCAGTAGATCCAGCGAAGGTGGAAGCCGTGATGAATTGGGAACAACCGAAAACACTGACTGAGGTACGGAGTTTCCTAGGATTAGCGGGTTACTATCGAAGGTTCATTTAGGACTTTTCGAAGATAGCTACTCCGCTGACTAACTTGATGAGGAAGACGGTGAAGTAGGATCCATGGGGCAACCAATGGGTGAAGTGGTAACCAAGTACTTTATGTGATGAGCAAGTGTTGTGGCTAGCAAGTTACTTGGTTGCTAGGTTATGAATAGTAAGGAGGTGGAAGTGGAGGAGGTTAACTAAGGAGGTGGGGTGGCCTAAATGTCCATAGTGCCCTCACTTTGGGTTGCCTATAAATACCAAGCCTTATTTCTTAATTTGGTTGTTTAACTTTCATCCAACTCCTCTCAAGATAAGCAACTTATTTGTTAGAGTCAATAAGCACTTTGAGCTTAACCTTTCCTTAGTAGATTTCCAAAGCAATTGAAGTAATCATCAAAGGTAAATTATCTTGTCTCTTCCATCTCTATCATAATAGGATTGATAGAGAAGTGAGATGGTTTGATGATAGCATGTAATAAGTCATTGATGAATGAACTTAAGCCGGATAAGTTGAATAAGAAACTTGAACCTAAATAAGTTGATGAACTTATGAGGAATTTCCATTTGTTGTCATAAGCATGAGAATTGTACTTAATAAGGGGAATAAGTCATAACCTACCTTATATTAAGTTGGTGTAATAAGTAACTTGTAATGTCTACATGTTGATTAAAATCCACTTAGAATGATTAGTATTGAGGGTTTCACAAAATTTGCACGATTCGACGATAATCATCGAATTCTGTGAAATTCTCGGAATGGAAGTTATATTTTGTGTTTGGCATTGGAGACGTTGGTTTTCAATGGAGGCAAGTCATATTTGGCATTATAGAGTTGCGGACTCAAAAATGGTCGGATTCCGACTTAGAAAGAAGAAACGAGCGTTGAACGTTCACGAACGTTTATCATTTTCATTAAAAATGGACTAATAGGTGGAATTTTAGCAAATGAAGTAAAATAGATAAAATTTTTGAATGAACGATAGAGCACGTAATTTAGGACCGTAGGCTCTTGAACGAGCCAATTCGGACTTATAACGAAGAAGTTACGAGTCCGGGAATTTCCACTTGTGAAAAATCTGTCCAAAAATGTCTGGTGCACAGAGCTGGCGCCGCGGCGCCCGTACAAGGAAAATAGTCCCACGCCGCAGCTCCAAAGTGGCCTTTAGACCTGTGAAAATCGCTCTACTGTATGACAAGTAATACAGAGACTCGCATCATGGGCTGGCCGAAGTCCTGGATTTTTTGAGGAGTAAGTGGCGGACGCCAGAATGCCAACACCAAGTGCAATAGCCGTGGTGATCATAAATGCCATCTTCATAACCTAGATTGTAATGAATGTTTACATGTTGAACATGTTTAGTAATGGATGAACATTAACCAAAGATTTTAAAAGAAACATTGTTAAGACATGATTAAGTTTTAAGCATGAACACTTAGAGTTAAGTTAAGCCAATTACTTATGAATGTGAGAATGACGTAATGGAAAGCCGGAACCTTTAATAACAAATCTAATAATGTAATTAGATTGAGAAGTATGGTAAGATTCTTTAGAAACCATATGTGATCATTCATGACCTAATGTTCTATGTTATGCTATCATCTAATGTAGAGACCTTAAAGACGAAAAGTCCACGTGTTATAAATTATAGCAAACGCTAAAGGCAAGTACTCAACCCTTGTTCGATTCGATCTGGACAAGTCTTTGTGATTCATGTATTCTTCAGATGAGTTTTTGAGGAATGTCAAAGCCAATCCTTTCGCTTAAAAGTATGCTATGTTATTCTATCAAGTGTTGATAAGGATTTACCAAACTAATATTGGTGTGGTTTTCAAAAGTAGATTGAGTATGCTAAAATGTTTTGTCGTCAAACGACAGGCACGTGAGGTTTCCACAACTTAAACATATACACGTTTAATGAATGTAGTGTTGATCAACATAGAGTACTATAGTCGATCACTTAGACGCATCGTAAGCTATAATGGGACTTACGGACTTTGTCTTGGGGATGTCCTTTTCAAAGTACTTATGAAATGCTTACGGTCTTGAACCGGAATTGATGTTTTACTGAATAATATAGTTGTAAAACGTTTTGAATGAAAAGAAGTGATATTTTGAATTCTCAATAGTACTTCGTAACTATTATCTAGTTATTGAAGATATACGATTCCTATGTTTCAAGCATGCTATTTTCCTTGATTTGTTGTACTTGCTGAGCTAGTTAGGCTCATTCTTGCTTGAACCATATGAATGCAGCTAAGACATAACTGACCAATGGATCCGGTAAAGATAAAGGGAAGGCAAAGGCGAACCCGTATATTTCTTATGTAATAGTATAGGTTTTGTAAGGAATAATAATGATATTATGACAAAGACAATGTATTGGTTGTAAAGAACCTGGGGTATGTAAATATTCTTTTGATATATATATAAGACATATCCGTTCTTATGAGGCATTTCAATTGAATGTTTATGTGAACTATAGCACCGTGTAACACCATCTGTCGGGTTGGAAGATACCCGGATTTGGGGGCGTCACAGGTTGGTATCAAAGCAATAGGTTATAAAACTTAAGGGGGGAAATAAAAACCTTAAGTCATAACCTTAAGAAAAGTCGAAGAATAAAAAATGGAAGTTAACCTTATTAAAATGCATCATATATATGTTATGTGTTTTATTATAATCGACGCTTACTAATCAACTCTTTGTGTTGTTATAGATGTCGTGAAAATTGAGATGTACTGTAGGTAATGTGAAGGGTTGGTAAACCAGATAGAAATCATACCGAACCCTATAGCAAAGCAGATCCCCGAGATAGTTGTGGTGGAGTCCGAGACTCAAAGCTTAGACCTCATGCTCAGATTTGACGGCATGTTGGAAGAAGAAGTGGAGGTAGTATCCTTCAATCCAAAGGCTATAGCAAAGAGAGATAACTCCAGTGGGAGTCGATGATGTCTCAGAATTTAACCGAGAAATTCGGATCTTATTGTAAAATGATTTTATTAAATTAAATAATAATAAAATCATATTCCATGTGTTATCAAGATGGTTGTCATTGTATAACCTATTGATGTTAGAATACATGAGTATTTGGGCTACGTGGATGAATTAAAGTGTTTGAATTTCCAAGACGAAAATAAATGTTTTTCGAGAAATTTTGAAAAACACTATTCACTCCAGATTTGCTAGGGATATAATTTTGAGATTTCGAGAAATACGAATGATGGAATAACAAGGTAAGATGGATTATGTAATAAAAATCTAGTTATGGAAAATGTAATAATTCACTTGTGGACTTAAATTATAAACGTTAAGTAAAGCCGAAGTGGTAAGAAATAGTAATGAATGAGTAATAATGGTATGACACGTTGGTATTGTATAAAGTAATGAAAACGCAGATAAGTATGAAGTATTATACGAGTTTGTATCAACAATATATATTTAGAAATGTTAATGGACTTGGATGATTGGTTAACAATTATATACAAGTCCAAGTGAATGAAAGAGAGAAGCCCAACTATTAATTAATGAACCAACTAGTGTTTGTTAATATAAGGCCCAAGGATTTATTTAATCCAAGCCCAAACTAAAGTCCAATAATTTGGTTTACCTATGGGGCAAACCATATTAATATGGTTGAATGTGTGGTGACCAAGTGATGTGGTGATCAAGTAAGTGTGATGATCAAGTAGGAGTATTGACCAAGACTTTGAAGTAATGACCAAGTGTAGGATAAGTGTTGTGTTAGACAAGTAATGAATAGTACGGAGGTGGCTTAAGGAGGTGGGATGTTTTAAAGACCAAACTACCCTAACCTTGGAAAATCTATAAATAAAAGAGCTTTGCTAGCCATTTGTTGGTTGATCAAATAATCCAACACTTCTAAAGTGCTTAAGTGTTAGAGAGAATAAGCTACACATAAGTCATTCCATAAGTAAGAAGAAGAAGCAAGTTACTTACCAAGTCAACAAAAGAGTAAGACTTCTTCTCAATTATCTTCTATCTCTTCCATGAAGGGATGATAAGAAAAGTTGGATTAAGAAACATGAATGAGTAAGTAATGAAAGCCTATTAAGTTGGCAATAAGTCATTTGAACTTATAAAAGTTATAAAATTATTATAAGTTAACCTTGAATGTTAAGTATGAAAATATAAACTTGTGATGAGTTTAGTAAGAAAAGTGAATTAAAGGACTCATATGATTATATGTATCGTGTATACCTAAATAAAGTTATATGTAAAGAGCATGTAATGTAGGATGATTAAGAAACCTTAATTGTCATAAGTCATGAATAATTTGACAAGTTATAAACTTATGAAGAACAAGTCAAAATCCAACAATAAATCTATGTTGTTGTGTTAAGTATGTTAAGATGTTCACATGATGAATGAAGTTCATTTTGTAATGTTGAACAAATCATAAGAATAAAGAATTGCCGAAATTTGCACGATTGGACGATAAACGTCAAATACGTAAAATTCTCAGAATGGAAGTCAAATTTTGTGTTTGATCACGAAACCATGGTTTTCCAATAAAGACAAGTCATAATTGGCATTTAAGAGTTGCGGACTCGAAAATGACCGGATTCCGACTTAGAACGAAGAAACGAGCGTTGAACATTCACGAACGTTTATCGTTTACGTTAAAAATGAACCAATAGGTGAATTTTTAGCAAACGTAAGTCAAATAGATAAAATTTTAATGGTCATGTAGAGTACGTAATTTTGAACCGTAGAGGCTTTTTGAACGAGCCAATTCGGACTTATAACGAAGAAGTTATGCGTCCGGAAGTTCACAAAATTTCAAAATCGAAATTGATATCTAGTGCACAGAGTCAGCCATGGCGCCCAACTGAACAAGTAAAGACTTCGCATGTGCCATGAATAAAGAATCGAGCCTCATCGCAAGAGTTCGCCGCAAGACGAACCTTAGTTCAATAAGTGGCGCGCCGCAGCCATGAACAAAGGACAAAATCCTCGAGTGTGGAAATAGCAGTGCATGCCCATTAATTCAAGGACTCGCGTCCGCAGCCAGCCAAGTCCGGACATGATACATTAAGCTCAACTACAAAGACGAGATGTAGATAAAAGAAATAGCAGCAGCAATAGATCTCAGAGCGTAAGATAGTAATGAAATTTTCTAAGTATAAAGAAAAGAAATGGAAGTAAACATAACTTAAGGAAGGTAATGTTACATTGATTAAACATTGTTAAACCTTAAGGATGATGTATAAAGGTTGAGATAACCTAGTCAAGTATAATGCAAGCATAATGATAAACCGGAACGAATATTAAATGAGTCTAATACACAATTAGATTGAAATAAAGAGTATGATTTAGTCATATACATACTTGATTATATGTGACCTAATGTAAGGCATTATGTGATCATGTATTGTAGAGACTTGAACAACTTGAACATAAAGTTAATTTACCGTAGCAGATGCTAAAGGCAAGTATTCTAACTCTTGTCTCAGTTCAATCTGAACAAGTTTTTTTTTTGAGGTTCATGTATTCTTTCGCATGAATTGAAGTATGTTGAAGTTGAAGCCAATTACTTTGGCTAAACTTGATGTATTGATAATCTATTATTGTATTATCAAATGTTTTTATCTTTTGTCAACCATCGGAAATGGTTTTCAAAAAAGAAGACCGAAATGTTAAACAAATGTTTTGTCGGTGAAACGACAGTGCACGTGAGGTTACCAAATGCTTAAACGTATGCGACATTTAATGGATGTAGTGTTGATCAACATAGAGTACAATAGGTCGATCACCTAGAAGTGCTCGTAAGTGATATCAAGCTTACTTGATTTGTTTCCGTTGTCCTTTTCCAATAAAGAATGAATACTCTAGGTCTCTGACCGGAGTGAATGTTTTACTAAATACTGTTGTTATTGTAAAACATTTTGAAAGGAATAATGAAGTGCTATTTTGAATTATCAATAGTACTTCATAACTATTGTTCAGTTATTGAAGATATACGATTTGTATCAGTCAAACATGTTGTTATTAAATTGTTATACTTGCTGAGCTAGTTATGCTCACTCTTGCTTGAACCATATGAATGCAGCTAAGACTGAACGTCCCGCAGGATCGAAAAAGGATAAGGGAAAAGCTAAGGCAGATTACTAAGTTGTCTTGTAATAGTATAGGTCTATTGTTGTAATTTAACTGATATTATGACAAATAACCTTTGTAACGGGAATAGAACTTGGAAAATGTAAATATTACTTTCAATGTATAGAAGTTATGTTCGTTCTTTGAGACTTTTCAATTGAATGAATGTATGAATGTTGTACAGTATAGCACCATCTGTAGGGTTGGAAGATACCCGGATTTGGGGGCGTTACAATGTCACTGTTCATGTCAGTGATAGATAGGAACGTACACTACTGTCAGGAGGTCAAGAAGCTAAAGGCGGAGCTCCAAGCGGTTATAGAGGACAAGACGGACGTGGAGTCCATGTGGGAGCAGGAGCATGACGAGAGAGTTTTGGCTAAGGACAAGTTCCATGAGCTAAAACAGGAGGTCTTTGAGCTTAGGAGGGAGCTAAAGACCAAGAAATAGAAGATAGGGAGAATGTCCTATATTCATATGAGTTCTCATGAGGATTTCTAGTTACAGGTAGCTGGGTATCCGGTAGAGACAGGCAGAACACACGGATACTATCAGCCGTGATATTATTATCGGTCTTGCCAAGGCAGATTTCGAGAATGCCTTAAGGCAGATATGATCGAGTAGTTGTTAGAGTAGTTAGGTATGTACATATTTGTGTATCTAGTAGTGACGTAAAGCCCTCTTTTGTATAATCAAGGGTAGTCTTTTGTAATTCCCAATTTTTAGAAAGCAATAGCGGGAAAGTAATGTATCCAGCTTGGGCTATGTAACCGATGTAGTATTATACTACAATGAATTAATATAAGTTTTCATTTTCAAAAAATGTTGAGTAACGAATGTGTAAGTTATTGTTTAGCATGGAATAATAACTAAATGACAGGAAATGTATAATAACGGATTATGTGTTTATTGTAACAGCAAAATGCCTCCAAGAAGAGCACCCCTACCCAAGGTGCGAACACGAATCAACCGGAGGGAGGTCCGATTAACCCCATCCAAGAATTTTTGAACCTTTTAACCGCAGCCTTTAACCAAACTGGGGCTAATATCCCCGTGAATTCTGGTGTAGTACGAGCTACTACATTTAAGGACTTTAAGAGTGTGGGTCCGCCGGAGTTCAAAGGAACTACGAACCCTATCGAAGCCCAAACGTGGGTTAGGGAGATTGAGAAGGCATTTGTTATAGCAAATGTCAATGAGGCCCAAAAGGTTGCCTTTGCAACCTACATGATGAAGGGAGAGGCCGACTTTTGGTGGGAGGCCAATCAGGCGAGGGCCGGAATAGATGCTATAACATGGGAGAGGTTCAAGGAAATATTCTATGAGAACTACTTTCCCACAAGCATGCATGGAAGGATGGAGATTCGATTTCTCAATTTAAAACAAGGGGACATGACGGTTCCCCAGTATGCCGCCAAGTTTAATGAACTGGCAAGGTTCGCTCCACATCAAGTGAATACCGAGGTGAGGAAAGCTCGACGATTCGAGCAGGGCTTGAAACCCTGGCTCTATAATCGTATCTCTGTATTCCAAAGTACTTCCTTTGGGATTGTGTTAGAGAAGGCAATAATTGCCGAAGGTTGTAGCGAGGCGTTGAGCCAATACCATAAGGACAAGAAAAACAAAGGGAATGTAGATGGAGGAGTGAAGGTCGAAGGTTCCAGCGGGAGTGGCGAAGGGTATAAGCGGAAGGTGAGTAGTTCGGGAATCCGGTTAAACTAAGGGACCTCGAAAAGGAAGATGGAGGCTCGCAAGACTGGGAAGACTCATTTAGGAGTCTCATCTCAAAGGTAAGGCCGTGTGTTATAATCTGTGGATAGGAGGGCATATCGCGCCAAACTGCATAAGTCTCAAGAAGAATCATGGGTGCTTTGTATGTGGGTCTACACGGACCACATGGCAAAAGAACCGCCTAAAGAAGGGAATGTATGTGTATAAGGGCGCTTAATAGTGGTAAGTTAACTATTGGGGCCCAAATAGCAGCCTGTGTAGGCCGTACCTTTAATATGACCGCCCTGTGATTCGATGGCTTTGGGGACGAGTTGCAGTATTATTTCGATCAACGACTTAAATGCATACATACCGCTTTGACTCGGGTGCTACTTGTTCGCTTATTGCATGTGATTTTGCTAGACGACTAGGACTACTTCCCAAAAGTTGCCTATACCTTTGAATATTAAGGTAGCAAACGAGGAGATAATTCTCGTGAAGATAATCATAGAAGTTGTTGCGTGAGACATTCGAGGTTGTAAATTATCTGTGAGATTTGATATCGATAAAGTTACGAGAATTGATGTAATTTCTAATGGATTGGTTGATAAATCATGGGAAATTATAGATTGTCAAAAGAAATTCGTAAATATTAAAACATCAATTAAGTCTCATGTAATATTTTACGGAATAAATCACCGGACGCTCATGTTGTCTTACCATGACACAAACTAGGAAATTATTGAGGAAGGGGTGTGTAGGCTATTTGTGTCATGTGGTTTGATACCCAGAGAGTGGGAGCGACCATGGAACAAATACCTATAGTGAGTGAGTTCATGGATGTATTTCCAAGTGAGTTACCGGGTCTTCCACCGGATAGGGAGATCGAGTTCGTAATAGACATTGTGCCAGGAGCGGCACTAGTTTCCAGGGCACTGTATCGTATGGCGCCAGTGGAGATGAAGGAGTTGATGGTACAGCTACAAGAATTGTTGGACAGGAAGTACATTCAACCGAGTGTTTCGCCGTGGGGAGCACCGGTGTTGTTTGTCAAGAAGAAGGACGGATCGTTGAGACTTTGTATCGACTACCGAGAGTTGAACAAGTTAACGATAAAGAATAAATATCCATTTCCCGTGATTGATGATCTTTTGATTAGTCAAGGGGCAAAATATTTTTCCAAAATAGATTTAAGAATGGGGTATCATCGCCTAAAGGTTAGGAATGAAGATGTGCCAAAGACAACATTCAGGACTCCAGATGGGCATTACGAAGCTCGGTGATGTCATTTGGGTTGACTAATGCACCTCGCCGTGATTTATGGACATGATGAAAGAGAGTGTTCAAACAATATTTGGACAAGTTCATTGTGGTGTTTATCGATGATATTTTAGTCTACTCTAAGACGCCAGAAGATCATGCTGAACACCTAAGAATAGTGTTGGAGACACTAAGAAAGGAGAAGTTATATGCGAAGTTCACTAAGTTTGAATTTTGGTTAGAGAGGGTGCAATTTTTAGGTCATGTTATTAACCATGAGGGGATTTCAGTAGATCCAGCGAAGGTGGAAGCCGTGATGAATTGGGAACAACCGAAAACACTGACTGAGGTACGGAGTTTCCTAGGATTAGCGGGTTACTATCGAAGGTTCATTTAGGACTTTTCGAAGATAGCTACTCCGCTGACTAACTTGATGAGGAAGACGGTGAAGTATGTATGGACTGAGAAATGCGAAGATAGTTTTCAAGAACTGAAGATGAAGTTGAGTGAAGCGCATGTTTTGTCATTACCCGATGACACAGGAAATTTCGTAGTTTATAGCGATGCTTCGCATAAAGGACTGGGTTGAGTGCTCATGCAGCATGGCAAGGTCATTGCGTATGCATCTAGGTAGTTGAAGGATTATGAGAAAGTTTACCCTACTCATTATCTGGACTTGGCCGCGGTGGTGTTTGCCTTAAAGATATGGCGACATTATCTTTATGGGGAAAAGTGTGAGATATATACGGACCACAAGAGTCTAAATATATCTTCACACAGGAGTTGAATATGAGACAGAGAAGGTGGCTGGAGTTGATAAAGGATTACGATTGTGAACTCCTGTATCACCATGGAAAAGCCAATGTAGTGGCCGACGCCTTGAGTAGAAAGGGTCGGGAAAAGTTATCTTTTATTAACAACTCAAGCGGAGTTAATAACAGAGATGGCTAGGATGGAGTTAGAGGTGAAGTTGCCAATTGAAGTGGATAAGAGACTATTTGCGACAGAGATTCAGTCTACCATCGTAGAGAGAGTCAAGGAGGTACAGCTCAAAACTGATGAGTGTAACCAGATGAAGAAACGGTTGACCAATGAAAAAAATATTAAGTTTAGTCTTGATAATGAGGGATTATTAAGATTTGAGGGAAGAATTTGGATTTCGAATGAGACGGAATTAAAGGAGCAAGTTTTATAAGAGGCTCAAAGTTCGAGGTACTCGATTCATCCTGGTAGCACTAAGATGTATCAAGACCTTCGACGAAGTTTTTGGTGGTCGAACATGAAGAGAGAAATAGCCAAGTATGTGAGTAGGTGCTTGACTTGTCAAAGAGTTAAAGCCAAACATCAACGACCGAGTGGCTTGTTACAGTCACTAGAGATTCCGGAGTGGAAGTGGGAGCATATCACGATGGACTTTGTGGTGGGACTTCCGACGACTCAGAAGGGATATGATGCGATTTGGGTAATAGTGGACCGGTTGACGAAGTCAGCTCACTTTTTACCAATTCGAATTAAGTACAACTTAGATCAGTTAGCTACACTCTATGTTAAGGAAATTATTTCCAGACATGGAGCACCTGTTTTGATAGTGTCAGATCTGACCCAAAATTCACATCGAACTTTTGGAGAAGTCTTCAAGGGTAGTTGGGGACGCAGTTGAAGTTGAGTACAGCATATCATCCACAAACTGATGGACAGAGCGAGAGAATAATTCAGACGTTAGAAGATATGTTGAGATCTTGCGTCATGGATTTCAAGGGTAGTTGGGATGATCATCTACCATTAGTAGAATTTGCATATAACAACAGTTATCATGCAAGCATAGGTATGCCACCGTATGAAGCTTTGTATGGAAGGAAATGCAGAACACCGTTGTATTGGGATGAAGTGAGAGAAAGCCGGATGCTAGGACCAAAATTGGTGCAGCAAACAGCGGGAGTGGTGAAGTTGATTCGAATGCGTCTTGTAGTAGCTCAAGACAGACAGAAGAAATACGCAGACTTACATCGGGAGAATAGAGAATTTGAGGTAGGCTCGTACGTATTTCTAAAGGTATCTCCTTGGAAAGGAAAGATACGCTTTGGAAAGAAGGGAAAACTAAGCCCAAGGTTTATAGGACCTTTTGAGGTATTAGAACGGGTAGGTGAGGTAGCTTATAAGGTAGCGTTACCTCCAGACCTAGAGCGAATACATAATGTATTTCACGTTTCAGTGCTACGTCCTTACAAACCAGATTACAAGCACATGATAGAATATGAGCCTATTCAAATTGAGAAGGATCTAACATATGAAGAGATGCCGATTCAAATCATCGATAGAAAAGAGCAAGTTCTGCGAAACAAGGTCATATCGTCAGTAAAGGTGTTATGGAAGAACCACGATGTTGAAGAAGCAACGTGGGAACTTGAAGAAAAGATGAGAAAGAAATATCCTTTTCTATTTGAGTAAGATAGGGCGAGATTCTGGGGACAAAATCTTTATAAGGGGGGAAGAATGTAACGCCCAAGAAATTCGGATCCTTTGTAAAAACATTTGAAAGAATTAAATATTGAAGAAAATATTATTAATTGTTATTATATGTGTTAATAAGATGTATATCGTTCTATAACCTAGAAATATCGGAATATCGTAGTATTCGAACCACATGAGAGAATTAAAGTGTTTGAATTTTCAAGACGAAAATAAATGTTTTTCGAGAAAGTTTACAAAAAACACTATTCATCGTTTTTCGCTCGGGAATTATTTTTGAATTTTTGAGAAATACGTAATGTTAGAATATCGAGGTGAGGTGGATTATGCAATAATAATCTAAGTATGGAAAATGCAATAATTTGCATGTGGACTTAAATTGGGATTATATGTATTAAAACCTAATGGAAGGAATTAGGGTAATTTTGTATAAAGATCAAGTCCAACATGTATAAGGTGTAAACTTATGTGGGATTTATTATCAAGCCCAAGTAATTGATTAATGAAGCCCAACAAGGAAATTAGCTATTAGTATTAGCAAGCCCAAAGGATTAGTTAATTGGATTAAGCACTAAGCCTAAAGGATGATCCAATGGGTAAAGTAGGATCCATGGGGCAACCCATGGGTGAAGTGGTAACCAAGTACTTTATGTGATGAGCAAGTGTTGTGGCTAGCAAGTTACTTGGTTGCTAGGTTATGAATAGTAAGGAGGTGGAAGTGGAGGCGGTTAACTAAGGAGGTGGGGTGGCCTAAATGTCCATAGTGCCCTCACTTCGGGTTGCCTATAAATACCAAGCCTTATTTCTTAATTTGGTTGTTTAACTTTCATCCAACTCCTCTCAAGATAAGTAACTTATTTGTTAGAGTCAATAAGCACTTTGAGCTTAACCTTTCCTTAGTAGATTTCCAAAGCAATTGAAGTAATCATCAAAGGTAAATTATCTTGTCTCTTCCATCTCTATCATAATAGGATTGATAGAGAAGTGAGATGGTTTGATGATAGCATGTAATAAGTCATTGATGAATGAACTTAAGCTGAATAAGTTGAATAAGCAACTTGAACCTAAATAAGTTGATGAACTTATGAGGAATTTCCATTTGTTGTCATAAGCATGAGAATTGTACTTAATAAGGGGAAAAAGTAAAAACCTACCTTATATTAAGTTGGTGTAATAAGTAACTTGTAATGTCTACATGTTGATTAAAATCCACTTAGAATGATTAGTATTGAGGTTTCGCCAAAATTTGCACGATTGGACGATAATCGTCGAATTTGTGAAATTCTCGGAATGGAAGTCATATTTTGTGTTTGGCATTAGAGACATTGGTTCTCACTGGAGGCAAGTCATATTTGGCATTATAGAGTTGCGGACTCGAAAATGGCCAGATTCTGACTTAGAACGAAGAAACGAGCGTTGAACGTTCACGAACGTTTATCGTTTTCATTAAAAATGGACTAATAGGTTGAATTTTAGCAAACGAAGTAAAATAGATGAAATTCTTGAATGAACGCATAGAGTACATATTTTGTGACCCGTAGGCTCTTGAACGAGCCAATTCGTACTTATAACGAAGAAGGTACGAGTCCGGGAATCTCAACTTGTGAAAAATCATTCAAAAATGTTCTGTTCCACAGAGTCAAATGGCTGGCCAAAGACAAGGCAAATAGTCCCACGTCGCAGTGCCAAAGTGGCCTTCAGACCCTGAAAACTCATGCTGCAGTGCGACAAGTAACTGAGACTCTGGCCGCAAGATCGAAGTCTGGATTTTTCGAGGAGTAAGCGAGGCGCCGCAGATATGACACAAGTGATAATAGCCGTTCTTGCAGCCACTTCATAACCTAGATTGTAATGAATGTTTACATGTTGAACATGTTTAGTAATGGATGAACATTAACCAAAGATTTTAAAAGAAACATTGTTAAGACATGATTAAGTCTTAAGCATGAACACTTAGAGTTAAGTTAAGCCAATTACTTATGAATGTGAGAATGACGTAATGGAAAGCCGGAACCTTTAATAGCAAATCTAATACGTAATTAGATTGAGAAGTAGGGTAAGATTCTTCAGAAACCATATGTGATCATTCATGACCTAATGTTCTATGTTATGCTATCATCTAATGTAGAGAGCTTAAAGACGTAAAGTCCACGTGTTATAAATTATAGCAGACGCTAAAGGCAAGTACTCTAACCCTTGTTCCAATTTGATCTGGACAAGTCTTTGTGATTCATGTATTCTTTGCATGAGATTTTGAGGAATGTCAAAGCCAATCCTTTCAGCTAAAAGTATGCTATGTTATTCTATCAAGTGTTGATAAGGATTTACCAAACTAATATTGTTGTGGTTTTCAAAAGTAGATTGAGTATGCTAAAATGTTTTGTCGTCAAACGACAGGCACGTGAGGTTGCCACAACTTAAAAACGTATACACGTTTAATGAATGTAGTGTTGATCAACATAGAGTACTATAGGCTGATCACCTAGACGTGCTCTTAAGCGATACTGGACTTACGGACTTTGTTCCGGGATGTCCTTTTCAAAGTACTTATGAAATGCTTACGATCTTGAACCGGAATTGATGTTTTACTGAATAGTATAGCTGTAAAATGTTTTGAATGAAAAGAAGTGCTATTTTGAATTCTCAATAGTACTTCGTAACTATTGTCCAGTTATTGAAGATATACGATTCCTATGTTTCAAGCATGCTATTTTCCTTGAATTATTGTACTTGCTGAGGTAGTTAGGCTCATTCTTGCTTGAACCATATGAATGCAGCTAAGACATAACTGACCGATGGATCCGGCAAGGATAAAGGGAAGGCAAAGGCGAACCCGTAGATTTCTTATGTAATAGTATAGGTTTTGTAAGGAATAATAATGATATTATGACAAAGATAATGTATTGGTTGTAAAGAACCTAGGGTATGTAAATATTCTTTTGATATATATATAAGACATATCCGTTCTTTTGAAGCATTTCAATTGAATGTTTATGTGAACTGTAGCACCGTGTAGCACCATCTGTCTGGTTAGAAGATACCCGGATTTGGGGGTGTCACACACCAAGACGACATGATGCTCTTCTTTCTCTCGGCAGTTCAGAACACTCTTCTTGTAGTAGATCTCTCACTTCTACATAGTAGAACTCTCACTTCTACTTCATCCTTTGCATGTATCTGAGTGTTCTTGGTGGATCGTAGAGTGAGCCTTCGAACTCACTATCTTACGTGGTTTAGAAAAGTCCACCTTCTCTCCAAACTTAGTAACTCCAGCAACCCTAGATCTTTGAAGCTATTTCTGGTTTATACTCCTTCCCAATCCTTCCGTTGGAAAGTAGCCATTGAAGGCTATTCAAATATCTTCACAGATCTCGATTTGACAGAGGTAGACTGTTGATGTGACATGTCATACTTTATCTGACATTGCAGTCTACTGTTTCACCTACCCCATTAGAGTTGTCACTTTAATGTCTTGGGCAGGTCGAAGACTTTATTTCCTCCTTCTAATTTCTCGATCAGAGGTTGTCCTTTTGCATCAATGCTATCAATAAGCTTTTGTCCGAATACCATCCTTCAGTTTGAACCGTTGCCAATGCTTCAATCTTCGGGTGTTCGAACTCTATGATTCTGATACTTGTCTTCTTGGACCTGATCGTAGTGTCTTGTTGAGTGTTGCTCATTGACTGGTAGAGTTAACACTACGATCTTGAAGAGTGTTGATTGGATCTCCAATGTAGTACACCTCTTCTTTCTATTGTGCAGTGCTTCAACACTTCTGTTTGCTTCGCCTGTTCTCAGAGACTGATGGCCTAACTCCTTGCTCTGGTTCCCTCTGAATAGCAAGACACCTCAGATTTGTGGCGCGTCCAGCTCGCTTTATCCTTGTGATCTCCCATTCACTTATCATTAATGGACTGACCCTACGCTTAATCACTTTAGCCTTGTTCTTCAGAGGCTAACCAGTATCTCGGTTCAATTTCCATCAGTTCTTTCTTTGTTTGGCAAACACTACGATCTCGGTTGCTTCCAAGATTGTGTCTTCGCTTTTCTCGACACAACTCATCGCTTGACTTGTCGATTTTTTTTTTAGTCGCCATCAAGTCTTCTTCTGATTTCCTTGTGGAAGACTTCATCTCGAATGGCTTTACAACTCAATCTTGATGCTGATTGGGTTGGTGCTTAGATCTTCTGTTTAGCTTGTATGGCACTCGTTGAGTGCTCTCTGGTTCACTTCAGGTAGGATGTATCTTTGCATTGCCAACCAGAGGCTTTGTTCCTTTGGATATTCTGGGAGTGCTCATTAGTTGAGAATCGTATTTGCTCTACGATTATTCCTTGGCATTGTGAGCACATTCTGTTGAGGTCGTAGTTCGCGACTCTACGATTGGGATTTAATTTGCACAGACACACGACTTGGATCGATCTTGACACTCTACGATTTCTGTCTTTGTGCTCGATGTCTTCATCTGATATAGCTCAACTACGATCTCTGCATGTAATCAATAGACTCTATGAACTCAGAGTGTAGTCTACGATCTTTGACATGGTTTCTAGATCGAAGAGATTCTCACGACCTCGAGTGTAGTCTCTACGATCCTTGACTTGGCTTCAGATCAAGAGACTCCTACGACTCGAAAGTGTAGTCTACGCTTCGACTTGGCTTCAGCAGATTTTCATTTACTTGTAGGCAGTTGTCTCTACAATTCTGAACATGACTTCCTCAGCAGACTTCGGTCCTGAGGAAGTTCTACTCGACACACTACGATCCTTCCTCGTCTCTCCTGGCAGTCTACGAACTCCGAGATCTACTATCTTGCATACTAAAATTCTGCCTCGACAGCTCTCGAGTTTTCCTTGACTCTCCTGGCAGACTACGATTTTTGGTGTAGTGCTCGACGATCAGACAAGCCTATCTAATACATCATAAGATCAACCTAACATGTTTGATCTTTCTATATTTATAGTCCTTGTACACATGTTTCTATATTTCTTTTTAAAGACTTTACAAAGCTGTTTTGCTTATGTAGGATCAACCTAACATACTTGATCAATTCATTTTAAGTCCTTGTACACATGTTTCTATTATCTATCAAAGGACTTTACAGCTTTTCTTAATGCAAGCATACTTGTATATTCATTCATATATATATCATAATCAAATCATATGTAAATAGGAATATCATTCATATGTTTATTCTTGACAGTGCGGAAATAAAATTATTACATCACATCATTCTTTAAAAGTCTATGATCATAACAGTAAAAATAAAGTTACAAGTCTGCATCACTTGTACATTTTCCCATTTCCTTTGCTAGTTGAAAGTTCTTCTACCTTCTCAACTTTAGCTGCAATGAGTATATAAGTATGCAAGAGTGAGCAAAACAATTGCTCACTGGGTATAACAATGGATCAACAAAAGAATAATAATAATAATTGCCAACAATAGGTTCATCAAAACTGAATAGTACTCTAACGATGATAATCAAAAACTGGAATCCAAAATATGGAATATATCTAACTGAGGGTCATAAGACCATGAACTATGTCCATAGTTGTGAGTAATCTTTCAACTCCAACTTTTACAGTCATAAGACTATAAGAACTCCTCGTACTTAGGGGGATCAGCCCTTCGTACAATGTATTGTGCACAAACATTTCAACGCTAAGCGTAAATTATCCCCTAATAATAGGGTTGTTCATCTCAGTATTTGGAGTACAAGTCCGCACCAAAGAAAGTTTGGTTTGGATAAGCTTTCAAGGGTAATTTGAAGTTTAACGAACATCAACTAGAGGACTAGTTGAATCAATAGTGTTTGATAACACAATAGTTAACCAATAATAACGTGATATGAAAGAACGAATAAGTGTAAGCGAACTAATTATATCTTGAACTCATGCTTAGAAACAACTATAAAGCATAACTATTGAATAACAATAAACCTTGCTTGAATAAAAATTAAGCTAAGACTATGAATTATTGAATAACATTAGGTAATACCAAGCTGAAAATAAAGCTTGCTCACTATGAGAATGACTTGTGTCAAGTAAATGAACTAAGATAATTCAACATTAGAATTTAGAATTCAAGAAAATTGTATTCATAATACATGAATGACAATAAAGAAACTTGTCTAACAATAAACAAGTTAGAATACATCAATAAATATTAGAATTCAAATTTTGTTCGAATAAAGTTTAAGTCATAGCTAACTTATTCAAATAATGATTAGGAATACAAGGATTCGATTAATAAAGGATTAAAGTAAGAAACTTGCTCAATGTAAATGAATAAAGTTACACAATGTGATAATAGAACTAGCTCAACAAAAGTGTGGATTTAGAATACTTGTTCAATATAAAAAAGAAAGTTTAGAAACTTGCCTCGAGCGTAAGCTACAATATTAAACTCACATTCACCTACACATTGGTTTAGAACCACATTATCTATTAGATATGATAACATACCACATCATGTACATTTCTAGCTAACATTCTCATTTTAGAATAAGTCTTATGCTACCATATATATTTCAGAATTCCAAAGTGTTAACATCACAACACCTATCTAACATTCATTGTATAAACTAAGTTATCACATAATGCGTTCGTAACCTACTAATCACTTTTACAACTTTGAATTCATAATCCATATAACACAACTCTGTTTTAGCCTTGTTATTATATGTTGGACACATTAACTTATCATTAAGCTAAGTTAAATTGAACACCCAAAGTCGCGTATAATTAACACCTCCTCTTTTATCATGGCGTTTATGGTAGGTATTGGCGGCCATGGCCATTTTATATTAGGTGGCGGCGCCACAAGAACAAGGCTACTACTTAAAGACACAGCGCCGTCTTATGCATGCGATTCCGATTCCAGAGTAACATGGTTACGGCAGTTTTCTTACGCCAACTAACACGAATTTCACCCACCAAACAGTGATAATAACACGTACAAATGGTATAGAACTATCACAAACATGTTTGTGAACATATTCCACCAATTAAAATAATTTAACAACAATTTAAGCTAGGTTAATTTCTCAAATTTCATGATTTTCATATAAAACTCAAATTTTGATATTCATTCTAAAAATCATCACTGTGAATTCAATACTTGGCCAAATCACTCCATTCAAATTACGTTATGCTTGTTTTTCTTAATGAACTAACATAATCAAGCTTAAATTTACAGTTTAACATAAGAATTGACCATCAAAATTGGTATTCACCTAAGCCATATAAAGAATACATATACTGTCAAAATTTTCTGTTGTCAAAACGAAATTAGCATACAAATTTCTTATTTTAAACATAACTCTAACATCATAAGCATATATCATCACAATTACCAAGTATATATCCACAATTCACAAATTTTGATTTCACAGAACACAAACAAGGTTATGCCGTAATTTCATATATGTGTATATATATATATATATATATATATATATATATATATATATATATATATATATATATATATATATATATTACAAAGGTTAGATAAAATACCTTCAAATAGCTTGGTAATCCTTGCTAAAATTGCCAGAAATTGCTTAAGTTCTCTCACAATTCTCTCAACTCTCTGAACTCTCAGTGTTCTACTCTCTTAGGCTTAGAAATTAGAATGCGTAAAACAACTGATAGCTATAATGCGTAATAACAAAGATATAAAACTGATATTGTGACGCCCCCAAAATTCGGACACCCATATCTCGAATTCGGTGCATCACGTGCAACTACGAATATCTTACTAAATCATTAACAACGGAAATAATAGAATAATTTACATTGATATAATATAAATATTCTCGTTCCAAGGTATCGTAACCATTACTACGATAATTCAGTGATTAACTTAAACATAACTTAATCATTCTTGAATACATCATAACAAGCATAACAATAATAATAATAGTTCTAGTCTTAAGGACTAAGTTATTCTGTCGCCTTGCCCTTTCCTTTGTCCATTCCTGATGTACCACCATGCTCTGCCTTAACTGTAATGTTTTAGGAAGCAAGAATGAGCAACAAGTTTGCCCATCAAGTAATATAGCCAGAAGAACAAGCAGTTATAGCATTTAAATCTTTCAAGGGTATAATAATAATTGGTAGTTCAAGGATATCAAGAAATATCAAGAGTATTCGATAAGTGTCATTTATAGACTTGAAGGATATCAACACTTTTTCGTGATTTATTCATTTTGAGGTTCAATATGAATGAGCCTTTGGCGATCACTAGAGACTAAGAACTCTTATTAGAATTAACAGTATTACACTTTAATCCAATATAAACGAGTACAACAGGTGATCAGCCTAAAGTACCCTACGTTATGCATAACATTTAATCATACTTATATGCGCACGTCGGTTTCCCGACAATATATAATTTCCCCTCCAATGAGGGTTGTTCATCTCAGTAGATTTACGATAGTTCACACCAAGTCAATTGGTTTGGATAACTTTTAACACATAATAATAGTCTAGTCGAATCAAAGGCTTAGACAAAATTTTTATAATGCATTTAAGAACGATAAGTCCAATGCTTTAACAACGTCAAGGTATACAAATGATTTTTGAATAGAAAGCAGAGATATTTGCTTGAGACAACAATTTGAACGTATACGAGGTAAGAAGTAAGGAACTTGCCTCGCTCGTCGATTATGTTTACCTTTTTGACACCTTGTCACGATTATCGCCTATAATATAATAATATAGTTGTATAAATTAGTGATTTGTTGAAACCAACTCACTTTAGCTATTAATCGCATGTCATCCCGGTTTAAGGTACAATTCTCTCATAAAATTCATAAAATACTACATTTCTTACTTACTACACATTTATGCTCACAAATACGAAAACTATGCACATAACATTTATTTATTAAACTGTTGCTCAATTAGTTATCTGAAACTAATTTTTATTAATTGGAGTTTTAAAAAAATGACATTACACATATATAAACATCCCACTTTATGGAAACACTCTTCTTATTGTATTTAAATATTTCTCTATTTATCCTCAATGACCATTATGGAATAACAATTTATTTTATTTTTATTTTTATTTTTATTTTATTATTAGTATTATTATTATTATTATTATTTTTATTTATCAAGTCCTACGCTTGGTCTTGCTGGAGGTACTAAAATATAAAAATGTGTTTGCTATAAAGTCTTCTAAATCTTCACATTGCCCACATTTTACTATCCAAGAATACTTAATAGGAAAGGCTAAAAGATCTTTAATTTCCTTGTGTACTAATTAGCAAATTAGAATTTAGCCTTAAAATATAGCAGCACCTTTATTGCAAAAAAAAATTAACGTGTAGCAACATGTCTTGCACATTAGCAGCCGAACTTAGCAAAAAGAAAATATAGCAGCACTTCTATACAAAAATAAAATCACATATATCACCCTTAATAGGTACAACAACCCGCCCCCCATCACTTCATTTACATGCTTGATTGCTTGTTTCTTTTTTTTTAGCAGTATCCTTAATGCAACAACAAAAGTAATATGGAGCACCCAATAAGTTATACCCACGCAGCCCCCCTTTTGTATACATGCTTAGCAGTAACCTTATAGCAAAACAAGATGAAGCACCCAAAATTTTTTACACATTCAGCCTTCTTTGTTTTTTTTTCTACGCAAATCATTTATGCATCCTTGCAAATTAATTTATTTATTTTGAAGCACATGGTAAATATTAATTTAGCATGCACACATCTAGTTAAGTATACAAATTTACAAACAACACAAATATCCACACTACATCAAAAAGAAAAACAAGTGTGTACAAGAATTTAAATGGAAAGAAATTTTATTTAACTAATTATCTATATACCTTAGCTTGAAGAAAAATAGAATTAGTTGCCAAGATGAAAGCTATATTTCGCTACCTTCAATACAAGTCATCGAACACACCTCACTATTTGGTTCTTGTTGTGTGTTTTTTTTTTGTAAAGAAAACTAGAGTAAGGGTTATATATACTAAAAGAAAAAGTGCATAAATCAATCAAAAGTCTTCTTGGCCATTCCCTATTATAACCTTATAGCATCCCTAGTACTCTAATACATCCCATCACACATGCCCATATCTTTGCCAACAACCAACAAAACACACACGCAAGCTCCCTTTTCTTAGATACAAGGTTCTAAATAATAGCCTAAATCATGGGTAATACCCAATTCTCTAGGACTTAGTAAGTTGGAAGTGAGTAATTACTATCCAAGGCTAATTCAATTTGGTTGCCACTATTGCTAACTGCCGAAATGAGTGGGAAAAAATTCATGAGGCTTGCCGAAAATAACATGAAATGGGTGGGCAATGATTTTTTTTTTTACATGGCTGCCGAAAATAACATAAAATGGGTTGGCTAGAAAATCTCATTAAAGTTGCCCGCTAAATCAATTTAGGCCTACCACCTTATTCTACCAGATTTATTATTTGGATTATAAACATGTAGATACTTAATTATTATGGCAGCAATTTAATTAATTAATTTACCCAAATAACACTAAATTACACATCACCTTAATAATTATTAATAAGTTGGGCTATTTCACATAATTTAAGTTACTCACAAAATGATTTAGTCTTTCTAGATAAGCTTTCAACCTATTCAATGGTTTATTATTACTCTGGTATATTTAAATAAATTAATTATACACCACCTCTCTTATTGACATCTTTTACTTAGTAATGCATTCCTTCTTTAATTTATTCCTCACTAATTCCATCATTGAGTCACCAAGACATTTCATAAACCTATCATAATTCTCCACATCTTATCAATTATTAAAAGTTCAATTTAATTCAATTGAGTTACTCACTTCATGCCATGTAAGCATTTATAAAATAAAAATCACAGGCTCTATTTATATAGATATTAATATTAAATCATAAAATTTACGGTTATTACATCCTCTCCCCCTTATAAAAATTCCGTCCTCGGAATTGATACAAGGTTACACAAAAAGATGGGGATAGTGTCTCTTCATCCTATCTTCTAATTCCCATGTGGCCTCCTCGACATCGTGGTTTCACCAAACTACTTTTACAGAAGATATAACTTTGTTTCTTAGCGTTTGCTCTTTCTTATCTAATATCTGGACATGAATTTCTTCATATGCCAGATTCTTCTCAACTTGAATGGGCTCATAGGAAATCACGTGTCTATAGTCAGACTTGTACGGACGTAGTACAGAAATGTGAAACACGTTGTGGATGTGTTCCAGTTCGGGTGGCAAGGCAACTTTGTATGCCACTTCGCCCACTTGCTTCAATATCTCGAATGGCCCTATGAACCTCGGACTTAATTTTCCTTTCTTTCCGAATCTGATCTTTCCCTTCCAAGGAGATACCTTCAAAAACACAAAACTACCGACTTCAAAGTCTCGGTTCTGACGATGCAAGTCGGCATACTTCTTTTGGCGATCTTGAGCTGCTACCAATCTGCCCCTTATTGTTGTTACCACGTCGACCATTTTTGGACTAATTTCGGTCCCAAAATTGCATTGTTCTCCCGACTTCATCCCAACATAATGGTGTCCTACACTTTCTCCGTAAATAGCTTCATATGGCGGCATACCGATACTCGCATGATAGCTATTATTATTGTGGCGAATTCTACCAATGGTAAATGGTCGTCCCAAATCCCCTTGAAGTCCATCACGCAAGCTCTCAGCATGTCCTCCAACGTTTGTATGGTTCGTTCACTTTGCCCGTCAATTTGAGGGTGATAAGCAGTACTTAATCTCAATTGAGTTCCCATTCGTTCCTGCAAACTTTTCCAGAATTTTGACGTGAAACGCGGATCTCGATCGGAGACAATCAACACCGGCACTCCATGTCGCGATACGATTTCCTTTACATACAAATTTGCTAACTGGTTAAAATTGAATCGAATCTTGATGGGTAAAAAATGAGCTGCATCTTTGTTAGTCGGTCCTGATAACCCAAATGGCATCATAACCCTTACGTAAGTAGGAAGTCCAACCACGAAGTCCATCGTAATGTGCTCCCATTTCCATTACGGTATTTCCAGCGGTTGAAGTAGTCCACTTGGCCTCCGTGTTTCGCTTTGACTCTTTCACAAGTGAGACATCCGCTAACACACTTTGCAACCTCTCTTTTCAAATTAGGGCACCAAAAAATGGTGTCAAGATCCCAGTACATTTTGTGCCTCCTAGATGTCTGAGAATACGTCAGATTGTGTGCTTCGTGTAGGATTTCCTCTCTCAGTTCGATTACAGCTGGCACCCATACTCGACCCTTGAACCTCAATATGCCGTCCTTATCTACTTTGAACCTTTCTTCCTTATCTTCTACTATTCTCTTCTTTATCTTCTCACATTCTTCTTCTTTCTCTTGTGCTTCCTTTATTCTATCCAATAACGTCGGGTGAGCTCTCATCATGAGTAATCTTCCTTTCGCTTCTTTTGGTTCCTCCACCTCTATTTCCAACTTTTCCATTTCTCTTATTAATTCCTCTTGAGTTGTCGGGTTTGAATAACTTCTCCTTCCTTTTCTACTCAAAGCGTCTTGGCTACAACGTTTGCTTTTCGGGTGATAAAGAATTTCACAATCGTAATCCTTGATCGGTTCAACCACCTTCTTTGTCGCATGTTCAACTCCTTACGTGTGAAGATATATTTGAGACTCTTGTGATCCGTATATATCTCACATTTTCTCCATACAAATAGTGCCTCCATATCTTCAATGCAAAGACTACCGCCGCTAACTCCAAGTCATGGGTAGGGTATCATTTTTTCGAAATCTTTCAACTGTCGTGAGGCATATGCAATGACCTTGCCATGTTGCATTAGCACACAACCAAGTCCTCTATGCGATTCATCACTATACACCACAAATCCTCCCGTATCATCTGGTAATGATAATACAGGCGCCTCATTCAACCTCCTCTTCAATTCTTGGAAACTCTCCTCGCATTTGTCCGTCCATACGAACTTCTCTGTCTTCCTGGTTAGATTGGTCAGCGGGGTTGCTATCTTAGAAAAATCTTTGATAAATCTTCGATAGTACCAGGCTAAACCTTAGAAAATCCTAACTTCTGTTGGCGTCTTCGGCTGTTCCCAGTTACTTACCGCCTCCACCTTTGCAGGATCCACAAAAATTCCATTTTGATCTATCACGTGTCCTAGAAATTGAACCCATTCCATCCAAAATTCACATTTTGAAAATTTAGCATACATCTTTTCCCTTCTCAATGCTTCCAATACCATCTTTAGGTGTTCGGCGTGCTCTTCCTTCGTCTTTGAATAGATCAAAATATTATCGATAAATACTACTACGAACTTATCTAAGTATGGCTTGAAAACCCGGTTCATCAAGTCCATGAATGCTGCCGGAGCATTGGTTAACCCAAATGACATCACTAGAAATTCGTAATGTTCGTAGCGAGTTTGAAACGTCGTCTTTTGTATGTCCTCCTCTCGCACTTTCAACTGATGATAACCCGTTCATAAATCTATCTTGGAAAAACACTTCGCTCCCTTCAGTTGATCGAAAAGGTCATTTATCCTTGGCAATGGATATCTATTCTTAATTGTCACTCGGTTCAACTCTCGATAATCGATACAGAGCCTCATCGATCCATCCTTTTTCTTTACAAACAACACTGGTGCTCCCTAAGGAGACACACTTGGCCGAATGTAACCCTTATCTAGTAACTCTTGCAATTGAATCATCAATTCCTTCATTTCTACTGGCGCCATTCGATATGGGGCTTTCGAAATTGGTACGGTTCCCGGTGCTAAGTCTATTATGAATTCAATTTCTCTGTCTGGCTGAAGGCCAGGCAGTTCGTCTGGAAATACGTCTTGCAAATCTCTTACCACTGATATATCTTTCATTTCTATTCCCTTTTGCTGAGTGTCCACTATATAGGCTAAATAACCTACACATCCTTTCTTTAACAATTTCTTGGCCTGCATCATCGTAAGGCAACACGATTGCTTGAGCAATGAGCTACCGTAAAACACTACCTTAGACCGATTTAAGGTCTAAAGGTTCACACTCTTCTTCTGACAATCGATTATCACAGTGTGGCCGGATAACCAATCCATTCCTAATATCACATCAAACTCTCCCAGTTTAATCGGAATTAAGTCTACGTTTAGTTCGTGACCTTTAATGTTTGCACAACAGTTTTGATAAACAAACTCTATGGGAATTACTTCCTTATTCGCAATCTCTACGTTCAATGAATTTTCTAAATGTTCAGGAGGTATGTTTAGTCGATTAGCAAATTCTTCAGACACAAAGGAATAGGTAGCACCCGAATCAAATAATACATAGGCATTTATATTATTGATGGGAGAATATACGACACCACGTCCTTGCATTCACTGCGTCTTGGAGCAGTCATGTTAAAGGTTGAGGCAATGGCCGATTGGATTGCGTTGGTCCGCCGATCATCAGCTTGCTGCCCCTTCCCTGTTGGCCGCTTCCTCCGTTGATTCCCTTATTTGGGAAATCCTTGATTTGATGCTCAGTTGAGCCACACGCGAAACATCCATTGATCTTTTTCGGCTTTGGGCAGTTGGGTGAAATGTGCCCTTCTTGGCCGCAGTTGTAGCAGACGCTGCGCCCCTTCCAGCATTCCCCTTGATGGTTTTTCCCATATTTCGAGCAAGCTTCACTTCTTTTATTAAACCCTCCTTGATAACTTTCTGACTGGTTGATGTTTCGGTGGTTGGTGTTGTTGTTGTTGCTTTTGTTGCGGTTATCCCATTTCCTCTTTCCCTGATAACTTCCACCACCGCTACTCCTCCACGAAGTTTCTCCCCAACATTCTTGTTCTTCTTCTCCTTGTTGTATTGGCTCAATGCCTCGCTACCTCCCTAAAGCAATTATCGCCTTCTCCAATAATGTGGCGAAGCGAGTCGATTTGAAGGACCGACACCTTGTTGAACAACCAAGGTTTTAGTCCAAGTTGAGCGTCGAGATTTCCTTTCTTGATGTCTACTTGATGTGTTGCGAATCGTATGCGAGTTCATTGAACTTGGCCGCATACATTGTGCCATCATCTATCTCCCTTGTTTTAGTTCTAGAAACTTTACCTCCATCTTATTCTTCATGCTCTTCGGGAAAAAATTCTCGAAGAACAAGGTCTTAAACCTCACCCAGGTTATAGTCCCTTCTCCCGCCCTCTGTTGATTTGCTTCCCACCAGTAGTTTGCTTCACCCCTCATCATATATGTAGCGAACACGGTTTTCTGGTCTTCACCCACACGAGCAATGGCGAAGGCTTTCTCAATTTCCTTGATCCACGTTTGCGCTACGATAGGATCGGTAGTACCCATGAATTCCGGATGTCCCACATTCTTACAGTCCTTGAAGTTTACGACTGGAGCTACTTGGGGAATTGGTGGTACTTGTTCATTTCTTCCCCTAACAAATCCACAAGCCTCTGAATGGGATCTACTTGTCCTCTCTCATCATTAACCAAACTCTTCCAAAGTCTGCGGTTAATCTACGTCATGCATTTTTCTGCATCAAAAAACTTCCATTTTTATTATCTAATTATATTAATTCTCCATAAAAGGAATATGATTTCAAAATACATTTTAGAACATGATCATTTATATTCATATGCCAAATTGTTACATTACATGTTTATCTCTAGCATACTTCTATAAACGATACAACTTATCCCCTAATATCACAAAAGATGGGGAAAACCATTAACATACTACCCCTCTAATATAACTCAAAAGTTTGGGGCTTACAACTATCTCACATTCTGCATAAAAAACTGAAATTACAACAACAGATAATACACTACATAACGAACTACAACTAATAACTTTTAACACTAGACTTAATCTATCATTCCGTGCTCCACAGCGCTCTGGTACTCCCTCTGAGTAATGTGCACCACCAAATCTCGGCTTATGGTGTGCCGAAGTGCATCGTCCTGCTCTGTACGGGTAGTGATTTACCCATCAATCGGGTCTCTCCATGGTCGTGCGCACTGCATAGCCCATCCTATTCATCTTCCTCCTTTCGCACCTCACTTCATCTTCTAGATCGTTAGCCCTATCATTGGCCCCTTCCCACTTCTCTTCGAAATGGATCCTATCCATTACCTTCATCTCTAACTGAGTACGGATAGCTTCATTCACTGTCCTCTCGCTCAACTCCCTCTGCTCCATTTCTTCCAATTTCCCTGCCAGTTCTACATTCCTAGCCACCGCCCTGTGAAACAAAGCCCCCATCTGGATCCCTACCTCCTTACGGTGAGCAATCTCTACCTCCATCTCATGCATCACTAACTTTCTCTGGTGGTCTTCGTCCCTCAGCTTTTGGAACTCGGACTCCCTGTCCCTAGCCTCAGCCTCTAACTCCTCAACTTTGCACCCTAACTCTAAATTCTGCTCCTCATACTCCCCCAACATCCTATCCTCAAAAGTAGCCTCGTCGGAGTCCCCCATGGGTTCGTCCACCATACGCTCCTCCATAGGCTCCTCTTCTGGATCAGACTCCTCTTCTGGATTAGACTCCTCGGGTATTGGCTCCATCTCCTTTTCCTCATCATCATCATCGATAGGGACTACAGTTGATACAGGATCCGCTATCAACGGTGCCTCATATACCACGTGTATGTCACGCGGCTCCTCTTCTACTACTCGGCTAGGTCCTCCCATGTCAGTCATCCTACAATCACCAACACAAGACAAAACAAACAACAACTCCATTAGAATGTTAAATAACATAAGTTCATTGTATAGAATGAAGTTATATTCTATAACATGCTAAGTCTCTCTCTACGAAAACTCTATACGAGTTTCATCCCTTTCTATCTTCTAAGTTCTCCTAAGTTATAATCTAAGGGCTCTCGCTCCTAAGGTTTATAACTATAGCTTTGATACCAATCTGTGGCGCCCCAAAATTGGACACCCATATCTGAATTGATTGCATCACGTGCAACTACTTAATATCTTACTAAATCATTAACAATGGAAATAATGGAATAATTTACATTGATATAATATAAATATTTGCGTTCCAAGGTATCGTAACCATTACTACGACAATTCAAAGTTGATTAACTTAAAACATAACTTAATCATTCTTGAATACATCATAACAAGCATAACAATAATAATAATACTTCTAGTCTTAAGGACTAAGTTATTACAATCAGCCTTGCCCTTTCCTTTTCCTTTCTCAAGTACCGCATTGCTCGCTTTTAACTGTAATGTTTTAGGAAGCAAGAATGAGCAACAAGTTTGCCAAAGTAGTAATATAGCCAGAAGAACAAGCAGTTATAGCATTTAAATCTTTCAAGGGTATAATAATAATTGGTATTTCAAGGATATCAAGAAATATCAAGAGTATTCGATAGGTGTCGCTATAGACTTGAAGGATATCAATAACTTTCAGGATTTATTCATTTCGAGGTTCAATATGAATGAGCACTAAGCAGTCACTAGGGACTAAGAACTCTTACTAGAATTAACAGAATTACACTGTAATCCAATATAAACGAGTACAATAGGTGATCAGCCTAAAGTACCCTACGTTATGCATAACATTTAATCATACTTATGTGCGCACGTCGGTTTCCCGACAATATATAATTTCCCCTCCAATGAGGGTTGTTCATCTCAGTAGATTTACGATAGTCCGCACCAAGTCAATTGGTTTGGATAGCTTTTAACACATAATAATAGTCTAGTCGAATCAAAGGCTTAGACAAAATTTTTATAATGCATTTAAGAACGATAAGTCCAATGCTTGCAACAACGTCAAGGTATACAAATGATTTTCGAATAGAAACAGATATTTGCTTGAGAAAACAATTGAACATTATATAGTGTAAAAGTAAGGAACTTGCCTCGTTAAATCGATTATGTTTACCTTTGACACCTTGTCACGTATAACGCCTATAATATAATAATATAGTTGCATACAAATTAGTGATTTGTTGAAACCAACTCACTTTAGCTATTAATCGCATGTCATCCTCGGGTTTAAGGTACAATTCTCTCATAAAATTCATAAAATACTACATTTCTTACTTACTACACATTTATGCTCACAAATACGAAAATATGCACATAACATTTATTTATTAAGCTGTTGCTCAATTAGTTATCTGAAACTAATTTTTATTAATTGAGTTTAAAAAAATGACATTACACATATATAAACATCCCACTTTATGGAAAACACTCTTCTTATTGTATTTAAATATTTCTCTATTTATCCTCAATGACCATTATGGAATAACAATTTATTTTATTTTTATTTTTATTTTTATTTTATTATTACTATTATTATTATTATTATTTTTATTTATCAAAGTCATACGCTTGGTCTTCTTTGGAGGTACTAAAATATAAAAATGTGTTTGCTTATAAAGTCTTCTAAATCTTCACATTGCCCACATTTTACTATCCAAGAATACTTAATAGGAAAGGCTAAAAGATCTTTAATTTCCTTGTACCACAAGCAGCCGAAAATAGCCTTAAAATATAGCAGCACCTTTATTGCAAAAAAAATTAACATGCAAAGACATGTCTTGCACATTAGCAAATTAGAACTTAGCAAAAAGAAAATATAGCAAAGACTTCTATACAAAAATAAAATCACATATATCACCCTTAATAGGTACAACAACCCGCCCCCCATCACTTCATTTAAATGCTTGATTGCTTGTTTCTTTTTTTTTTTAGCAGTATCCTTAATGCAACAACAAAAGTAATATGGAGCACCCAATAAGTTATATCCACGCAGCCCCCCTTTTGTATACATGCTTAGCAGTAACCTTATAGCAAAACAAGATAAAGCACCCAAAAATTTTTTACACACGCAGCCTTCTTTGTTTTTTTTTTCTACGCAAATCATTTATGCATCCTTGCAAATTAATTTATTTATTTTGAAGCACATGGTAAATATTAATTTAGCATGCACACATCTAGTTAAGTATACAAATTTTACAAACAACACAAATATCCACACTACATCAAAAAGAAAAACAAGTGTGTACAAGAATTTAAATGGAAAGAAATTTTATTTAACTAATTATCTATATACCTTAGCTTGAAGAAAAATAGAATTAGTTGCCAAGATGAAAGCTACTAGCTGCTACCTTTAATACAAGCTGTCGAACACACCCTCACTATTTGGTTCTTGTTGTGTGTTTTTTTTTTGTAAAGAAAACTAGAGTAAGGGTTATATATACTAAAAGAAAAAGTGCATAAATCAATCAAAAGTCTTCTTGGCCATTCCCTATTATAACCTTATAGCAGCCCTAGTACTCTAATACATCCCATCACACATGCCCATGTACTGCCAACAACCAACAAAACACACACGCAAGCTCCCCTTTTCTTAGATACAAAGGTTCTAAATAATAGCCTAAATCATGGGTAATACCAAATTCTCTAGGACTTAGTAAGTTGGAAGTGAGTAATTACTATCCAAGGCTAATTCAATTTGGTTGCCACTATTGCTAACTGCCGAAATGAGTGGGAAAAAAATTCATGAGGCTTGCTGAAAATAACATGAAATGGGTGGGCAATGATTTTTTTTTTTTTACATGGTTGCCGAAAATAACATAAAATGGGTTGGCTAGAAAATCTCATTAAAGTTGCCCACTAAATCAATTTAGGCCTACCACCTTATTCTACCAGATTTATTATTTGGATTATAAACATGTAGATACTTAATTATTATGGCAGCAATTTAATTAATTAATTTACCCAAATAACACTAAATTACACATCACCTTAATAATTATTAATAAGTTGGGCTATTTCACATAATTTAAGTTACTCACAAAATGATTTAGTCTTTCTAGATAAGCTTTCAACCTATTCAATGGTTTATTATTACTCTGGTATATTTAAATAAATTAATTATACACCACCTCTCTTATTGACATCTTTTACTTAGTAATGCATTCCTTCTTTAATTTATTCCTCACTAATTCCATCATTGAGTCACACAAGACATTTCATAAACCTATCATAATTCTCCACATCTTATCAATTATTAAAAGTTCAATTTAATTCAATTGAGTTACTCACTTCATGCCATGTAAGCATTAATAAAATAAAAATCACAGGCTCTATTTATATAAATATTAATATTAAATCATAAAATTTATGGTTATTATAGATATGGCCATAATAATCCTCATCAGTTACAACATATAACGTATATATTATAAATATATTATATTTACTATTTTAATTATATTTTATTTATTCTATTTATTTTATTTAAAATAAAAATTTAGAAATCCAAAAGCCATAAGGCTTGTTTGGCAAAACCCCTTTAAATTTAAAGAATTAATATCCTTGAACCTTGTTTGGATAAAACTAAATTAAAACTACTTTAATTTATTTTAATAACTCCTTATAATATAGTTATTTGTCACACTACATTTAATTAAGTTTTCATATTTAATTTAATGAATCCAAATAACAATTAATTAAATAAATCATTTAATCACATAACTCAACACAAATAATCAACCATTAAAATGAAATATCAATATAATAATAATTTCTTTAATTCATTAATTATTTATTTAACAAATAATTAACCAAATAAAATTTAATCAATTAAACAAATATTTATTCAACGATAAACACATCCATTAAATATTTACATAATTTAATTAATATTTAATATTACAATTAAAATTCTGGAATGTTACATCATTCCCTCCTTAAAAGGATTTTATCCTCAGAATCACAATTCAAACAATCAAATCGTCACAGGGAGAAAGTGGAGATATATACAGATCATAAAAGCCTCAAATATTTTTTCACCCAAAAGGAACTCAATATGCGGCAAAGACGTTGGCTCGAGTTGTTGAAAGATTACGACCATACCATCTAATATCATCCTGGAAAAGAAAATGTAGTAGCTGACGCATTGAGTAGAAGATCATATGCATGTACGAGTGCAATGTTGTTAACACAAAGGTCCATTTTATATGATTTGCAAAGGATGGAGATAGAGGTAAAGGCTACAAGTACCCACGTGATGATATCAAACATACGATTAGAACCGACTTTAATCGATAAAGTTAAAGATGCTCAAGCTACGGACATCGAGCTGATGCGTATGAAGAAGAAAGTGCAAGAAGGTGCTATTCGAGAAGCAATAATTGATGAAGAAGGAATACTTCGAGTCAACTCCAGACTTTGTGTTCCTAACGATTCTGACTTGAAGCATAGAATCATGATGGAGGCACACAACACACCGTTTGAAATCCATCCTGGGAGTACCAAAATGTATTATGATCTTCGACATACATTTTGGTGGAGCAATATGAAAAGAGAGATCGCGGAGTTTATCTCAAAGTGTTTAACTTGTCAACGTGTAAAGGCGGAGCATCAAGTTCCAAAGGGTCCATTACAACCACTTGAGATTCCGAAATGGAAGTGGGAACACATTACTATGGATTTTGTTATGGTTCTTCCCAAGGTTTCTCAAGGCATAGATGCGATTTGGGTTATTATTGATAGATTAACCAAGTCTGCTCATTTCTTGCCTATACGGGAGACTTATTCCCTTGAACGTCTTGCTTGTATGTACGTGAATTAGATTGTAAGATTGCATGGTATGCTAGTATCCATAGTTTCGGATCGTGACCCAAGATTCACTTCACGATTTTGGGTTAGCTTGCAGAAAGCTATGGGCATGGATTTACGATTCAGTTTGGCATACTATCCTCAAACGGACGGGCAATCAGAGAGGACTATTCAATCTCTTGAAGATCTATTAAGACCCTATGTCCTAGATTTCAAAGGTAGTTGGGATAAGTATCTACCATTGGAGGAATTATCCTACAACAACAGTTATCAAGAAAGTATAGGCATGGCTCCATTTGAAGCATTGTATGGACGAAAGTGTCGTTCTCCAGTATGTTGGGATGAGGTGGGAGAAGCAACATTATTGGGACCAGAATTGGTATGCATAACTACAGAAAAGATCCAAACGATTCGATAACGTATACAAATGACACAGGATTGACAAAAGAGTTATGCGGATCTTCATCGAAAGGACGTAAAATTTAATATTGGGGATCATGTATTGTTACATATTTCTCCATGGAAGGGAGTTACAAGATTTGGGAAGAGAGGAAAGCTCAATCCAAGATTTGTTGGTCCATTTGAGATTCTTGACCGAATAGGAAATGTGGCCTATAGACTCGCATTACCTTCAAGCATGTCTCGTGTTCATAATATTTTTCACATATCTATGCTTCGTAAATATATGAAAGACCCGAACTACATTATTGAGTTAGAACCGGACAAGATAGCCAAAGATTTAACGTACGAGGAGGTACATGTTAAGATCTTGGATAGGAAAGAGCATGTCCTACGCACCAAGGTTATACCACAAGTTAAGGTTTTGTGGAGAAACCATGCTATTGAAGAAATAACCTGGGAGTTAAAATCAGAAATGAAAGCGAGGTATCCTCGCCTTTTCGAAACACTAGGTACGTACGTCAATTTTGAGGACGAAATTTTATAAGAAGGGAAGGTTGTAAGACCCCAACTTTTTAACGAATAAAAATCAAATTTCCTCTATTTATTATTTTGAATAATAAAGTGTTAATTTAATATAATACTTTGGTTATGGGTGAAATGTGCAAATTTAGCAAAATAAGCAAGTGGTTATAAAATATTCATTTTGTCAGGGAATATTTGTTTGGTCGTGGAATATTCTTATTGCTTCTGGGGAATATTAAATGCGACCAGGCGAGAACCATTTGTGGGCCCCATAACGGATAGCATTCGGATGAAGAAAGCGATAAATTTGAGTTTTTATAAATAACGGCGTAATGGTTCTGAATTAACTTTGTTGGAATATCAAATTGGTTAAAATGTAATGTCTGGCGTGGTGGCATTAAAGAGTACACTTTAGTATTGCACAATATTTTGAAATTATTAATTCTTACGTAAGATAGCACTACTCAATAATTGTTACAGTAATTACTGTTTAATATTTTATTTTATTGATTCAATAATTGCTGCGTTGATATTTTATATTATTGTTGTTCAATAATTGTCACTGCACAATATCTCTATTATTAGATCAATAATTCATATTATTTGAATAATATTATTAGATAGCATTATTGGAAATATCTACGTAAAATTCGCTACAGGAAAGGGGTTTGGTCACCTAATTGCGCGCCAATAAGGAGAAATCCTTATCAAAAAGCCCCCTCTTTCCTAGGAACGACCTTGTGACAACCCCAAATCCGGGTATCTTCCAACTCGACAGATGGTGCTCCATGATACTACAATCCATACAATCATTCCATTGAAATAACAACAAAATGAGTGTAATTACTATCTTTGTATTACATTTGTAATAATCTTTTCCCAGGTTTATTAACCGAATACATTCATTGTTATTCATAAGTATATTACAACCAAATACACTAATCTATTACAAGATGATTAATTATCCATCTTAGCTTTGCCTTTATCTCTCTTAGAACTCTCAGTTCGTTCTGCTTTAGCTGCAAACATATGGTTCAAGCAAGAATGAGCATGACTAGCTCAGCAAGTCTTAACAAAGAATCATATGAATATCATATTAACAATTATATGCTTTATTTCCATATCTGAACAATTATCTACGAAGCACTATGAAATATTTGACTAGTACTTCTCATGTCATAATAACAATTCCAAAGTATATATAATAGCTTTGGAATGATGAACCGGTCAATAGACCATTAACATACTATTTTCGTTTTCATACTTGAAAAGGATATCCGGCACTAAGGCCATCCATCCGTCTTTACTTATGAGCACTTCTAGGTGATCAACCTATTGTACTCTATGTTGATCAACACTCTTACGTTAAACGTATTTACGTTCAACATTTGGCAACCTCGCGTGCCCATCGAATAATCGATGAAAAATACTTTTGTTTGTACATAGACAAACTTACCTTTTCATCCGTACCAAATACTTGGCATAGGATAGCGTTAACAGTTCTATATCAACAGACTGGGAAAAAAAATCCATTCATTCTTCAATACTTGTCTAGCCGAGTTAAGACAGACATCGACTCTTTCTTTAAAACCATTCATGCATTGTATGTAACGACCCCAAAATTCATACAATTTAAATCTCAACTTTGGTTGTTAATAACACATCTACCGTCTGATTTTTACACCATTATTCGATGTTAAACTTTATAAAATGCGGAATAATTTAAACTTTTATGTCTTCTTACTTTAATTCCCTGAATCGAAACCTTTATCAACTACATGTCTTTGAATCAATCTTATTTTATGATTCGCTTTATCATTTTTTTATCATATAAAATTTTACATTTCAATCTGATAACCTTTACATATCAGATAACTCTAACTCTAGCTTTACAACTCAATATGAAACTATACATCATAAAACATTTAATACATCTCATGAGTCTTAATCATAGTTTAAAGAAATAGCAACTTTAGGTAAAAATATAAGTCTTCATATAATATTTATGAACCACTTCATTCAAGTAGCACATAGTGACATCTTCAATCTTTAACCTGCAAAAATGGTTATTTGCAAGGTTGAGCTCGACAGCCTAGCAAAATCTAACAGTTTTCATGCATCACGTAGCATATAATAACATGCTCAACATATAACTCTTAAACATTGGACTATCATAACATACATGCTACAGTTCATACAACAAGTATAAAGATTGAGTTCCTTACTCAATCAACATGCTTTACTCAATCAATGTAGTCATAAGTTGACTTTAACATTTCGTACATTCAACATATATATAACACATCATGCTCTTTGCAATACAGATTTAAAACAGTTAATCACCAAGTTCAAATAACAAATAGGAATTGAAAGACTTGCCTTGATCGTTGTTTACCAATAACAGTTTAACAGCTTACAGCTATCTGCACTTCACGTGCCCTACACAATTATATAATCATACACATCAACTATTAGTCACATAGCAATGCATAGTAGTTGTAATGTAAACTTTAATTTACGTCTCATAACCCTTCCTATTATTAATACAAAATGTTCAATTTTATTGTGTTACTTTCGACTAATAGCTCACTATATTTCATATTCGAAGTTCATTCAAGTGCTTAAGTCCTACTAGGAATCATTATTTGTTTTATATTAACATTATTCAATATCTTATAATATTCGTTTCATTTGATTTAAAACACTTTTTATGTTCATTATCACTTATCACGACGTTTCGACGTTTATTCATCACTCGCCCAATTTGTCTCTCTTGTGTGTGCTTAGTATGCGTATTCAACTTATCTAATATATCATTTATTAATGTTAAACATCATTATAATTCATAATATTCATGTTCTATAACTTAGAACAACATCTATTATCGTCAAGAGCACTACACTTACATACGTGCATGCCCGACGCCCTCCGATTGCCTCCGAAAACACAACAGTCCTAAAGAAGACCATTTTGACCCTTCCTAAAGACCTCAAACTAAACACCTTAAAGAATAAATGTTGTAGGTCTATTCGTCCTCGTTCCGGATCATCTTGAATCTCCTTAATCGGAGTTCGTATGAAAACGTTATGCTTAATTTATCGCGGCCAGTCGAAGCAGATCAGCTCATTATCGATGTCGGCGCAGTGGCAATTGCTTAATTGGCCTTGGGGGAGGCGCGCAGGCTATGCCCCAAGTCACGAAGCACGAGCCCTCGTGCTCGCTTCTTCAGCGATTACCACAGACCCTTACTCCTTCCAATGATCATAACATGAGTTATACTCATCCAATTCAGTCCATTTTGGATTCTATAGGTTTGTAACTCATAAAAACTATACCAAATACCCATCAACTAACATAAACATTAACTAACCTTAATATGAATTTACAACTCATGTTCATTCTAATTGTTCATGTTTTGATAATTTAGCGAATTCGATCGCCACGGCTTCGATTTTTAACCAATTGACATGATTCAAACTACGCCGCTTTTGTTTCGTAACATACTAACATAATCCAACATCAATTCGCAGATTATAACAAGTATTGACCATGAAATTTTGTACTTTCTAAGCCATATTTTATGATATAAACATTTGTTATTTTACCTTTTTTTCCTACAAACCAATTCTCACGAATTTGAACATCAACCAAGGATTATAGATGATAACTAACAAGATTAGCAACAACATACAAACATAGAATTCGACATCTTAACCCTATCCAACGAAATTTCCAATTAACAGAGAATAGGTATTGTAAAGAAAATTAAATAAATTATACCTTTAATCCTCTGATTATAGGTTTAGCAAAAAGATGGTGAATCTCCTTCCTCTTGGCCAAAAACTCATAAGCTTAATCTCTCAATTTCCACTGTATTTTCTCTATTCTTCCAAGCCCTCTTTCTAAACCTCTGTTATTTCTCCTTAGAAAATAAGATGCGTATAAGAAACTGGCCACCCACGTACTCTTCCGTTAGAAAATAACAAAAGACGTCAGTTGAACAAGCCAAAGGCCACAAGGCCTTGTTTGGCTACCACCTTTTTCCCCCCCAAACTAAATTATTTTTATATTATCTTATATTATATAGTTTCATGTCACACCCTTAGTTGATTTATTTAAATAACATAGTTTAGTTAATTTAAATAACTCATATTAATAATAAAAATCTTATTATCATTATACTTATAATTAATAAATAATTATATATCTAATTTAATTAATAAATTAGAAACATCACTTTATTTAATTTATTCATTCCTTTAATATTAAACAATTCATTTAATTTAATTAATTCATTAAATTAAATCTTCAAAGAATAAAACTTACCTTTGCTTTAATTTAATTATCATACACACATAACTAAATTATTATACCCCAATCTCATAAATTATTTATTTTTCTCAATAAATAATTTATTTAAAATATTTATTTAATTCAATAAATATTTAAAATAATTACCAAATTCATTTAATTTCTTCAATAGTTAACTTAACTATTAAACTTCACTTTCCCAATATATGAATATGTATATCTCTTCGCACCAGATCACATATTTCAAAATATATAGCACGTATATATACATACTCAAACTCAAACATCTCATAATAAGAATTTTAATTATTAAATTTTTATATTAATAATTTATAAAAATTTGAGTTGTCACATTGTATAACATGCATAACGTAAAACTTGACTAACACGAAGGTTAGACAAGCGTTTAAGAAAGACTTGCCTTCAAGTGTCTTCGAATATACAATTCAACTATTCTCAGTCTTTACAAGATCTACATGATACATTCACATAGCACACTATAATTAGTTATCAAACAAACTAACTTTACGTTTCTAACCAACTTCTTTCTCTTTCTATGTCTTATTGGAATTAACCCGTTATTAAAGTCGATTCGACTTCCTATACTTTGTTACGTCTCATTAACGTTATTACGTCATTAACTTAGACATTCGATCATTATTGGTTAAATACCAACGTTCAACGTCTTTTTTTTGCATTTTACTTATTACGTCTTCGCGTTCTTCGTTTAATTTCTATTAAACCTTACTAGATCTTCTTACATTAACACCTTATAAGTGATTTAAGGTCAGTCTTATTATGTACATTAAGTACCTTCAATGTCTTACCTTAGGTCTACATTCAAATGAAACAAAAGCGTAACTTGGTTAACATTTTTCTCTTTATCGATTGTTGCGGTAGCGACATCCTATGTATTTCTATCGCGCTTGGTAAGTCTGCAGTCTGCAGGTACGAAGTCTAGAGTTGCGGCGCCACCACTTTTATCTTGGTTTTTGGCTGCTATCGCCCGATCTAATGCACCCGATTAGCCAAAAGTCCACTTTTTTCTAACGAAACTCCCGTCTTCCTAATTTATTCGTTTTACATCCGAATTGACCCATTCAAAGCCTCAAGTCACAAATCACATCCTTTACGTGTTCAGTATAAGAATTTCACATTTTGAATCGTTAACTTGAAATTCACCTTTGAGTTCATTTTAAGCGTTAGTTTAACATTTTCGACCGAATTCGATACTTGTTTTCTTCGTTATAAGTCGGAATGCGATGATTCTTTCATAAGCGACTCTTAATTACCTTTATCTCACGTGTTGACATTGGAAACCATCGTTTTTCAATTCACACGTCAACTTTTGACCTTTAATCCAAAATTTATTTACATTTTTTACGTTTAACGTCTATTTTTCGCAAAATTTGACATAACTTCGTTACTCGTGTTCTATAAGCCCAATCAAATGGAAAACTCTATTGATTCATGATAACCATCCTAACCACACAAAAGGCACATTCCTTTGCTATAATGGTTTTCAAAACGTTCATTCTTAACTAAGTTAACGTTCAAGACTTTTATGATTTTTAACTTACGTAAACACTTACGATTTCTATTTGGTGACCTATCAATGATTTAGTCATTAATAGTCATCCTTATATCTCCTCAATAAACATGCTCCACCAATCTACGATTCTTCTACGAGAAAGAAATCAAAAAAGATGAAGATTGCGGTTTATGAGAATATACCTTTGAAGTAACTCACGTTATTGATAAACATATAAAGGTTTACTTGGAAGTAGAAGGATTTAGTGTTTCTAGCTCTTTCTCTCTCTCTCAATATATATTGACAACCATTGTAAAAATAATAAAAATCCAACTCAAGCCTTGTATTTATAAGCAACCAAAGTGAGGGAAAAATGGTCAACTTTCCACCTCCTTTGCAACTTAGCCACCAAGTAATCACTTTACTTGGTGGCCAAGTGGCCGGCCCACCTCCCCTTTTTGACACCCCATGGGTTTTACCCATCCCATGACCCATCGGTTCGACCCGCGGTTTACTTTTCGGATTGGGCTTGACATAAATTAACGTTGGGCCTTAACTTGGGCTTGAACACTTAATTCATTGGGCTTGCTATTGGTTTAAGTCCAATTAATTATACTAAACCCTTAACTCATACTCCATTAATACGTCTCGTTATTCTACGCGTATAACACATGTATTCTCTTCGTCTAATACTCATACGATATTCGTATTATACGTCTTACTATTCTTTATACCATACTCGTATTTATACTAGTATAATACTCGTATTTCATACGTATAATATCCAAAAGCGACTATCGCATTGCATTTCCCTTTAGAAACCTCTTTCACAAACCCTTAGGTTTTCGTCCAAACAAAAATTTTGTTTACCATACGGAATTATTATTGAATATTCCATACTATCTTCGTATTCTATCATTACGGCGTTTCTCGAAATTTCAAACCCTAGCTCCGAAGCGAAATTGGATGAATAGTGTTTTAACGCAAACATTCTCGAAAAACCTTCATTTTCGTCTTGATAATTCACAACCATTAATACTAGCACAAAGCGAATACTAACCACATCCAGTATATTCTAGGTCACGTAAGCGACCTTGAACATCTTATTCACATAATAAATCAATTAAATTCATTTAATTCACATAATAAAATAAAAATTTAATTTATTCAAAATTCAAAATTCTCTAAGGCGTTACATTCTTCCCTCCTTATAAGGATTTTGTCCCCGGAATCTCTTTATTCTTACATAAACAAATGAGGAAACTTTTCCTTCATTTTACTTTCAAGCTCCACGTTGCTTCTTGACATCGTGGTTACTCAAATTACCTTTTTGAAGGTATTACTTTATTTCTCAAGACTTGTTCCTTCCTATCAATAATCTGAATCGGAAGTTCTTCATACGTTAAGTCTTTTCTACTTGAATAGATTCATATTCTATTACGTGCTTGTAGTCCGGTTTATAAGGGCCAACACACGATATCGTGAAACACATTGTGTATTCTTTCCATTTCGGAGGTAAGGCTACTTCATAAGCTACCTCTCCTACCCTTCTTAAAATCTCAAAAGGTCTTACAAACCTTGGACTTAACTTCCCTTTCTTCCCAAAACGTATCTTCCCTTTCCAAGGCGATACTTTTAGAAAAACATATGAACCTACTTCAAACTCCCTCTTCTCTCAATGAGGATTTGCATACTTCCGTTGTCTATCTTGAGCTGTTACTAATCAAGCTCTTATCAGCTTCACCATGTCTGCCATTTGTTGTACCATCTCAGGTCCCAACATTCGACGTTCACCTACTTCATCCCAACAAAGTGGTGATCTGCACTTCCTTCCATACAATGCTTCATAAGGCGGCATGCCTATACTAGCGTGAAAGCTATTATCGTAAGCGAATTCTACTAAAGGTAGATGCTCGTCCCAACTCCCCTTGAAATCCATAACGCATGATCTTAACATATCTTCTAGCGTTTGAATCGTTTGTTCACTTTGTCCATCCGTCTATGGATGATACGCCGTACTCAATCTCAAATACGTTACCATTTGTTCTTGAAAACTCCTCCAAAAGTTCGACGTTAATTGTGGATCACGATCGGACACAATCGAAACAAGTACTCCATATCTAGAAATGACTTCCTTGACATAAAGCTTAGCTAACTGCTCTAGGTTATACCTAACTCCTATCGGTAGAAAATGAGCCGATTTAGTTAACCGATCCACTATTACCCAAATAGCATCGTATCCTTTTCTCATCGTTGGAAGTCCCACCACAAAGTCCATGGTGATATGTTCCCACGTCAAGGTTATACTTAGTCTTCACGTCATCCTTCATTATCTTTTTCACACGCTCGCATTCTTCAGTACTTATCTATACTTCCTTAACCCGTTCCACTATCGTTGGTCGAGTCTATATTGAGAATAACATCTCGATTATTTCACTTGGCAACTTAACTTCTAATTCCATCTTTGTCATCTCTGTTATTAACTCATTCTGAGTTGTTAACATTGATAGCTTTTCTCTACCCTTCCGACTTAACGCGTCGGCTACTACATTTGCCTTCCCCAGATGATATAAGATATCACAATCATAATCTTTTATCAACTCTAACCACCTTCTCTGCCTCATATTCAACTCCTTCTGTGTGAATATATATTTCAGACTTTTATGGTCCGTGTATATCTCACACTTCTCCCCGTATAAATAATGTCTCCATATTTTTAAAGCAAACACTACCGCTTCCCATTCTAGGTCATGAGTAGGATAAACCGTCTCATAATCCTTTAACTGATGTGACACATACGCAATGACCTTGCCATGCTGCATAAGCACGCAACCTAGTCTTCTATGCGAAGCATCGCTATAAACTTCAAAATTCCCCATATCATCTGGTAAAGATAATACAGGTGCCTCACTCAACCTCCTTTTTAGTTCTTGAAAACTATGCTCACACTTTTCTGTCCATACATACTTTACCGACTTCCTTGTCGGTTGTCGGTGAGTAGGTAATTTAGAAAATCTGAATGAACCTTCGATAGTATCCCGTTAACCCCAGAAAACTCCTAACCTCGGTTGACATTTTTGATTGCTCCCATTCATTCACCGCTTCCACCTTCGCTGGATCTACGAATATACCATCTTTGTCTATAACATGTCCTAGAAACTGCACTCGTTCAAGCAAAAATTCACACTTAGTGAATTTCGCATACAATTCTCTCCTCCGTAGTGTTTCCAAAGACTATTCTTAGATGTTCAGCATGATCTTCTGGCGTCTTAGAATAGACTAGAATATCATCAATGAACACTACAACAAACTTGTCCAAATATTGTTTGAACACTCTGTTCATCATATCCATAAATGCGGCTAACGCATTCGTCAACCCAAACGACATAACTAAAAACTCGTAATGCCCATAACGAGTTCTAAATGCCGTCTTAGGTATATCTTCCTTCCTCACTTTTAGTTGATGATACCCTGTGCGTAAATCTATCTTAGAAAAATACTTTGCCCCTTTTAACTGATCAAATAGATCATCAATCCTGGGCAATGGGTATTTATTCTTATTCTTTTACTTGTTCAACTCTCAATAGTCGATACAAAGTCGTAAAGATCCGTCCTTTTTCTTTACAAACAATACCGGTGCTCCCCACGGAGACACACTCGGTTGAATGTACTTTCTATCTAAGAGTTCTTGTAACTAAACCATTAACTTCTTCATCTCCACTGGCGCAATCCTATATGGTGCCTTTGAAACTGGTGTCGTACCCGGCAACAAATCAATCACAAATTCTACATCCCTATCTGGCAGAATACCGGATAACTCCTCCGGAAACACATCCGCAAATTCTTGAATTACCGTTATCTATTCCAATGATGTTCCCACTCTTTGGTTATCCACCACATGACACAGATAACCCTTACACCCCTTCTTCAACATCTTCCTAGCTTTTGTCATTGTTAGATAACAAGAACGTCCCGGTGATTTATTTCCATAAAACACCACCTCAGGTTTCTTAGAAAGCCTTAGGTTTACACTCTTTCTATGACAGTCTATTATCACTCTATGGTTAATTAACCAATCCATACCGAGAATCACATCGAATTCCCTTAACCTTATCGGTAAAAGATCTATCGATAATCTATTTTCCTTGATATCTACGAAACAATTCCTATGAATGTGCTCAATGGGAATTATCTCCTCGTTTGCTACCTTAACGTCTAAAGGTATTTCTAATTTTTCAGGATTTAATCCCAATTGCTTAGCAAATCCATATGCTATAAAAGAACTAGTAGCTTTTGAGTCAAATAACACGTAAGCATTTATTTCGTTGGTGGAATGATACACTGCTACTACATCCGATTGATCTGTTGCATCTTGGATCATCATATTAAATGTTCAGGCTGAGGGTCTACCCAATGATGGTGTTGGTCCAGTAATGACCAAATTGCCACTACCAGAACCTCTACTACCCTCCGCCCCTTTCTTTAGGCAATTTCTTGTCATGTGGTCCACCGACCCACAAACAAAACATGCCCGACTTTTCTTAGGATTAGGACAGTTGGGAGATATGTGACCCTCCCATCCACAGTTATAACAACCCATTTTCCCTTTCAGGCAGACTCCCAGATGAGTCTTACCGCATGTCTTGCATGCCTCCATCCTACGTTTAGGATCCCCTTATTTCACCCCAGTATTCCCAAGGTTAAAATTCATCCTCTTAGGCACATTGCCACTACCGCTGGCAACCTCTGCCTTATTTCCTCCCTCTCCCTTACTCTTATTCTTTCTATCCTTGTGGTATTGGGTCAACGCCTCACTACCACCCTCCGCTATTATCGCCTTTTCCAGAATGGTCCCGTAGGAAGCACTCTGAAAAACCGATATCCTACTATAGAGCCAGGATTTTAGGCCCTGCTCAAACCTACGAGCCTTCCTTTCCTCCGTGTCCACTTGGTGTGGAGAGAACCTTGTCAATTCATTGAATTTACCCGCATATTGGGGAACAGTCATGTCCCCCTATTTAAGTTCGAGGAACTTAATCTCCATCCTCCCTTGTATGCTAGTAGGGAAGTAGTTCTCGAAGAATACCTTCTTAAACTGTTCCCATGTAACAACTTCCGTTCCAACCCCACCCTGGTGAGCCTCCCACCAGTAGTTGGCTTCCCCCTTCATCATATAGGTCGTAAAAGAAGTCTTTTGCGCCTCAGATACGTTTGTAATAACAAACGCCTTCTCTATTTCCTTGACCCATGTCTGGGCCTCCATTGGATCCGTCGTTCCCTTAAATTCGGGTGGACCTACACTCTTAAATTCTTTAAAGGTAGTCGTTCGGGCTACCCTAGGTCCTGCGGGTGCATTACCTCCAACTTGGTTAAATGCAGCCGTTAATAAATTAATGAACACTTGCATTGGGTTATTAGGACCCCCCTCGTTATCATTATGCGATTCCGCCTCTTGGTTACGTTGTCTTCTTCTTGGCGGCATTTCTGATTAAATAAATAAAGTTCCATTATTACTTATTTGCTTACTTCGTTATTAGTCGTCAAACAACTGAACAATAACTCATACTCAACGAAGCAATTTAAAATAAAAACTTCCTTTTATCAAAATGCTTCTTTATAGATCAGAACTATTTACAAGTTGCTTTCCATAGCCCAAAAGCTATTACATATTTATCCCGCTATTGACTTTTACAAAAATTGGGATTTACAAAAAGACTACCCTTTAATTATACAAAAGAGGGTTTTACGTCACTACACAAAAGTATGTACCATACTACTCCTAATATCCTAACAACATTCTCATGCTTCTTGTTCGCTAGAATCGATACAATATCTCGACTTTTAGTATGTCGAGTCTGTCCCGACTCAATAGAATAACAAGTTATCTTAAGCTTGAAATCCTCGTGCGCACTATCATTTATATATGATATTCGTGCTATCTTCTGGTCTTTTTCAGCCAGTTTCTTACGAAGTTCTATGACCTCGTTCTTATAGTCCCTAGCCTTGTCAGTCATGAGCACTTTCTCATCATGCTCTATCTCATAGTCTGACTCTGCAGACTCCTTCATCCCATAGAGATCACTGATCTCTTCCTTCTGGTGTTGCATCATATTGTGCAGTTGCACGTTACGGTCAAGCACTGAGAGGTACATTGCCCTCATAGTCTCTATAGGTGTTGGCTCTAGGGTAGGCATCACCGTATTAATCGATGTCACCTCCATGTCATCCTCCACATCTATCATCATATTCAGATATGATGATATTCCCATGGTCTACTCAGAATAGTCCTCCTCCGAGTAATATTCCTCGGGCTTTGACTCTTCTAGAATCACTGCAAGTATGTCTGCTATAGGCACATGTACTGTCTCAACTCGGTTCACGGACTCCTCGCTGATCACATGTATATCCCTATACATCAAGCTATCGACCGACATCTACAATAACACATAACAAATTGATTAGTACATAATACACAATAATATAAGTACAAATCACATTTAATCCATTTAGGGTTACTTTCCATCTTTTAAATCTTTTGGTACTGAGTTTCCTTAATACCTTATTAACTCATTTGACTCGAGTTACTTTCTTCGGACTCTTCCTTTCCTAACGAGGTTATTAGCCTAAGGTTCTTCCCCCCTTAAGTTTTATAATCTATTGCTTTGATACCAACTTATGACGCCCCCAAATCCAGGTATCTTCCAACCCGACAAATGGTGCTCCATGATTCTACAATCCATACAATCATTCCATTGAAATAACAACAAAATGAGTGTAATTACTATCTTTGTATTACATTTGTAATATATCCTTTCTCAAGTTTATTAACCAAATACATTCGTTGTTTTTCATAAGTATATTACAACCAAATACACTAATCTATTACAGGACGATTAATTGTCCATCTTAGCTTTGCCTTTATCTCTCTTAGAACTCTTAGTTCGTTTGGCTTTAGCTGCAATCATATGGTTCAAGCAAGAATGAGCATGACTAGCTCAGCAAGTCTTAACAAAGAATCATATGAATATCATATTAACAATTATATGCTTTATTTACATATCTGAACAATTATCTATGAAACACTATGAAATATTTGACTAATACTTCTCATGTCATAATAAAAATTCCAAAGTGTATATATAATAGCTTTGGAATGATGAACCGGTCAATAGACCATGAACACACTCTTTTCGTTTTCATACTTGAAAAGGATATCCGGCACTATGGTCATCCATCCATCTTTATTTACGAGCACTTCTAGGTGATCAGCCTATTGTACTCTATGTTGATCAACACTCTTACATTAAACGTATTTACGTTCAACATTTGGCAACCTCGCGTGCCCATCGAATAATCGATGAAAAATACTTTTGTTTTGTACATAGACAAACTTACCTTCTCATCCGTACCAAATACTTGGCATATGATAGCGTTAATAGTTCTATATCAACAGACTGGTAAACAAATCCATTCATTCTTCAATACTTGTCTTGCCGAGTTAAGACAGACATCGACTCTTTCTTTAAAACCATACATGCATTGTATAACATGCATCACGTAAAAATTTACTAACACGAAGGTTAGACAAGCGTTTAAGAAAGGCTTGCCTTCAAACGTCTTCGAATATATAATTCAACTATTCTTAGTCTTTACAGGATCTACATGATACATTCACATAGCACACTATAATTAGTTATCAAACAAACTAACTTTACGGTTCTAACCAACTTCTTTATCTTCTATGTCTTATTTGAATTAACTTCGTTATTAAAGTCGATTTGACTTCCTATACTTTGTTATGTCTCATTAACGTTCTTACGTCATTAACCGACATTCGATCATTATTGGTTAAATACCAACGTTGAACGTCTTTTACTGTTTACTTATTACGTCTTTGAGTTCTTCATTTAATTTCTATTAAACCTTACTAGATCTTCTTACATTAACACCTTATAAGTGATTTAAGGTCAGTCTTATTATGTACATTAAGTGCCTTCAATGTCTTACCTTAGGTCTACATTCAAATGGAACAAAACCTAACTTGGTCAACATTTTTTCATCACCAACGCTGTGATGCGACGATCTATGTATTCTAGTGGCTATGCGTGAGTATGAGTTAGTGGTACTCGGTAGAGTGAGTCAGCGGCTATTTGGCTACCACTTTTGTATCTTGGTTTTTATTGTGGCACAAAGTCGTGCACCAGTTAGCCAAAACAGTCCACTTTTTTTAACAAAACTCCTGGCTTCCTAATTTATTCGTTTTACATCCGAATTGACCCATTCAAAAGCCTAGAAGTCACAAATCACATCCTTTACGTGTTCATATAAGAATTTCACATTTTTGAATCCGTTAACTCGGAATTCACCTTTGAGTTCATTTTTAAGCGTTCGTTTAACGTTTTCGACCATTCAATAGTCGTTTTCTTCGTTATAAGTCGGAATGCGACGATTCTTTCGCCAACAACTCTTAATTACCTTATCTCACGCGTTGACATTGGAAACCATCATTTTCAAGTCACACAGAAACTTTTGACCTTTAATCTGGGCTTTTTATGTTTTCGACGTTTAACGTCTATTTTCGTAAAATTTGCCATAACTTCGTTACTCGTGTTCTATAAGCCAAATCAAATTGAAAACTCCATTGATTCATCATAACCATCCTAACCACATAAAAGGAACATTCCTTAGCTATAATGGTTTTCAAAACGTTCATTCTTAACTAAGTTAACGTTCAAGACTTTTATGGTTTTTAACTTACGTAAACACTGACGATTTTTATTTGGTCATGACCTATAAATGATTTAGTCAATAATAGGCATCCTTATATCTCCTCAATAAACATGCTCCAACAATTTATGATTCTTCTACGAGAAAGAAATCGAAAAAGTTGAAGATTGCGGTTTATAAGAATTTACCTTTGAAGTAACTCACGTTCTTGATAAATGTAGAAAGGTTTGCTTGGAAGTAGAAGGATTTAGTGTTTCTAGCTCTTTCTCTCTCTTAATATATATTGACAAGCTTTGTAAAAACAATAAAAATCCAACTCAAGCCTTGTATTTATAAACAACCAAAGTGAGGGCAAAATGGTCAACTTTCCACCTCCTTTGCAATAGCCACCAAGTAATCACTTTACTTGGTGGCCAAGTGGCCGGCCCACCTCCCCTTTTTGACACCCCATGGGTTGCCCCATGGGTTTTACCCATCCCATGACCCATCGGTTTGACTCGCGGTTTACTTTTCGGATTGGGCTTGACATAAATTAACGTTGGGCCTTAACTTAGGCTTGAACACTTAATTCATTGGGCTTGCTATTGGTTTAAGTCCAATTAATTATACTAAACCCTAAACTCATACTTCATTAATACATCTCGTTATTCTACGCGTATAACACACGTATTCTCTTCGTCTAATACTCATACGATATTCGTATTATACGTCTTACTATTCTTCACACCATACTCGTATTTATACTAGTATAATACTCGTATTTCATACGTATAATATCTGAAACGACTATACACATTGCATTTCCCTTTCGGAAAACTCTCCTTAGGTTTTACGTCCGTAAGCAAATACTTCGTTTGCCATAACGGAATTATTATTGTATATTCCATACTATCTTCGTATTCTATCATTACGCGTTTCTCAAAATTTTAAACCCTAGCTCCGAACAAAATCGGATGAATAGTATTTTTACGCAAACATTCTCGGAAAACCTTCGTTTTCGTCTTGATAATTCACAACCATTAATACTATCACAAAGCCAGAATACTAACCACATCCGTATATTCTAGGTCATAGAACGACCTTCGAACATCTTATTCACATAATAAATCAATTAAATTCATTTAATTCACATAATCAAATAAAAATTTAATTCATTCAAAATTCAAAATTCTCGGGCGTTACAGACCTGGTTGTCATAATTGTGATTCTGTAATATTATTTGTGAATAATTAGTTATTGATTTATATGATGAGAAAATATTTATTTTATGTGGATATAAATGATGAATATATTTATTTTATGTGGTTATAAATAAAGGAATTAATGATGAGGTGTTTTATTAGTATTTTGTCAGAATGGTGGTTTTGAAAATCGTTTGTGTGTGGATTTCAGTCATTTTTCGTTTGGAATTTAGAAAAACTTAAACTTACAATGTTGTAGAGAATTAAATTTCCTATGGAAAGCACATGAGATTCGATTTTTTCTGATAAAATGGCTATTTATTATGAATTGTTAAAGTTTCGAAAAATAAAATGATTTTATTATAAATATGGTGGGCCCCACTTTTGGTTTGTGAGTAATGAAATGTGCTGTAATTTATTTTCAAAAGTGGTGGGCTTGAATAGTAGCAGGTAAAACCATCAGGTAGCAGGTTAGTCTGCTATGGCGTTCTAAGCATTTTCCTATAAATATGGTGCTTAGTTAGAATTGAAAATCACACCACAAGTTTTTTCTCTTTCTCTCTCTATATTATTGAGCGTATTTTGTGAGTATTTAGATACTTTGTGAGTTGCTATTCGATCTGCAAGTTTCTTTCACCTTTTATCTGATATTCCGATCGGAAATCTTCGTTATTTTGAGGTAAGGGATGTTATTTTCTTCCTAATGATGTTATTCTTTCAATATCATTATACCGAAATATTGGTATGGATTTATTGTGGAATTTCTACCTTTTTGTGTCAGGGTTACTATTCACGTATACGACATTATTCACGTATACGACACTATTCATGAATATGACACTATTCACTGCAAAATTAAATTTTCTCCTTTTTGTCTAAGATGTCTATTATGGTTACTATCTTTGATTGTATCCATGTTTTGATCTTTATTTTTGAATTTTGCTTCACAATTGGTTATTATGGAGTATTATTGAACTTGGATAAACTGTAATACGAATCCCTAATATTTGTCCTTTTGTCTAACTGGATTCGTTTTCTTTAAGATATTTTTCATCATCCTCAGTCCTAAATAATGATATTACTGAATATCTTTGGCCTGTAGTGCAAAGATGAATGATTACCTGATGAATATCTTTGGCCCGTAGTGCAAAGATGAACATGTGTTGAGATGAACATGACCAACTGGTGATACAAATGAATATCTTTAGCCCGTAGTGCAAAGATGAATATTTGATTCAAGATGTATATTGATTAATGTTACAGTGATAAAATATTGATGATGGACCTTTAAAATCTTAGAAGATAGTAGAATTCATTCTCTACTTGACTCTTCTAATGGATTGTTGTTTCCGCTGCAGTTGTTAATCTAAAACTTGTTATCTATTATATTCTATCATATTTTTCCTTGTTGAAAACTAATGATAATTTATTGTATATTATCTTAGTCATAATATTCTTTACTGGGCTAGTTGAGCTCACCATTTTCCTTTTTGTTCCATTGTTCTTGTCAGGAGGAGAGAATTTAGCAGGACCTAGCCGGGGTATGGAGGGATGATTCAAGATAGTTGTTTTAGTAGTCCTCACTATTTTGTAAAATAGTGTATCAATACTTATAATGAGGACTCCTTTTGAGTTTGTATACTGTCTATTAGACAATATTTGTATTGAAACTCACAGTATATGTGTTGTCGTATTTTGCACGGCAATTGTGACACCCCCAAATCCCGGTACTTCATTACCTCAAGATTTGGTGTTCACGTAATCAAAACATCCATATCTAACTACCCAATCATAATAAATTGAATAATAAAAACCTGCCCATACATGATTACTTTAATAAAAACATTATCCCCCAGGTTCTCTAACCTTTAATACAATCATTCAAGTGCAGAAATAAAATTATTACATCACATCATTATTAAAAGTCTATCATCATAACGATTTAAGCAAAATTACAAGTCTTCATCACTTGTACATTTTCCCTTTTTCTTTGCTAGTTGTAGGTTTATCTACCTTCTCAACCACAACTGCAATATATGTATAAATATTCAAGAGTGAGAAAACAAAGCTCACTTGAAATAAGAATAAATATCTTTACATCATTTGCCAAATAATAGGCTCAATAGAACTGAATGATATGTTCTATTATCATTTCAACATTTGCCCATTCATAGGCTCAATAGGACTGAAAGATTTGTTCTATTAACATTCTTAAATAAACTATTGAGGGCCAAATGACCATGAACCATGTCCACGGTTATAAGTAATCTTTCAACTCTAACTTTAACAGTCATATGACTATAAGGACTCCACGTACGTAGGGGGGTCAATCCTTCGTACAATGTATTGTGCACAACCATTTCAACGCTAAGCGTAAACCCCTAAACATAGGGTTGTTCATCACAGTATTTAGAGTACAAGTCCGCACCAAAGAAAGTTTGGTTTGGATAAGCTTTCAAGGGTAATTGAAGTTTAATGATCATCAACTAGGGAACTAGTTGAATCAACAAAGGTCTTGATAATACAATGGTTGTTTAATAACAACATAACTTAGAACATTTGAGAATCATAAATGAACTAATTCTACATATCTAACTCATGCTTGAAATAACTATAGAGCATAAGTATTCAATAGAATGAATAAAATGGTTAACCTTTGCTTGAACAGTAAAATAAGCTAAGGTTCGAGTCTTATAACATTAGAATGATATTCGTGAACATACATTCAACTGATAGCAAGCTGGAAACTAAAAACTTGCCCAACAATGTATTAACTCATGCAAGGAATTAAAACAGTTCAATAATAGAGACGAGAGTTCAAAAACTAAGTTCATTATACAATAATAGAACTTAAGAAACTTGCTTAATTGTAAACAACTTAGAATGAATCAATATAATAATAGAACTAACTCAACGAAAATGTAGAGTTAGAAAACTTGCACAATGTAATAAATGAACTAGCTCAACGAAAGTGTAGAGTTAGAAAACTTGCCTCGAGCGTAAGATATAAAGTTAAACTCACGATCACATACACATAATTTTAGAACCACAATACCTATTAGACATGCTAACATATCATTACCATTCACATTTTAGAAACTCTAAGTGTTTTACTTTGCAACACTTGTCTAACTTTCATTATGTATACTAAATTACCACATAACGCGTTCTTGATTATTAATCATTTTTACAATTTTGAATTCATAATCCACATAGCATGACTCTAATTAACCTTGTTGTTACATGATTCTGACATTCCATAACCTTAAGCTAAGCTACAACGAACAACCAAAGTCTGCAGAACAAACAAACTTCAGTGTCTGAAAATGGGCACTCGCGCGACCGCGCGACTTGCAGAACCCAGTTTTTCAAAACAAAGCTTCGACACATTTTATTAAGCCAACTAACACGAATTGAACCCATCAAACAGTGATAATAATACATAAAATAAATATATAACTATCATAAACATGATTGATAACGTATACAATCACTTAACATAATTTAACAGCTACTAACACTATTTTAATTTCTCAATTTTCATGTTTTTCACATAAAACTCCAATTTTTATATTCATCCCAATAATCATCACTGTGAATTCATTATTTGGCCAAATCACTCCATTCAACAAATTAGCATAAACAAAACTCAATTAACATTTTAGCATGCATTTTGACCCTCAAAATTGGTACTTACACAGCCACACATGAAAAACATAAACAGTGACAAAAATTTTCTACTATTAACTGTAATTAGCATGAATTTCTCGTTTAAGACACAATCTCCAGTTATCATATACTCATATAATCACAAGTAATCCCATAATATAGCAACAATTCAACAATTTGAAATTCACAGATTATATAAAAGTTGTCGTAACCCTCATAAAAACACACACACACACACATATATATATATAACACTAATGTTGTGTAAAAATACCTTGAATTTGCTTGCAATCCTTGTTAACTCACTAGAATTTGCCGTGAAGATTCTTAAACTTTCTCTCAGTTTCTCTCAACTCTCAATTCTCTCTACTGCTTAGCACAACTAGAATGAAACTCTAATAGCCAGTATGCGTAATATAAAAAAAACACAAAATGATATGGCCTTAATAGCCATCATCAGTTATCACAATAACGTACACTTTATATTTATTATTTATTTTATTTAATTTAAATAAACTAGAAATCTCAAAAGACATAAGGCTTGTTTGGCAAAACCCTTTAAATATTAAAGAACTAATATATTAAGCCTTGTTTGTTAAAACTAAATTAAACTACTTTAATTTATTTTAATAACTCCTTATAATATAGTTATTAGTCACACTATATTTAATCAAGCTTTTATATTTATTTTAATTAATGCAAATCACAATTAATTAAATAAATCCTTTAATCACATAACACAATACAAATAATTAATCATTTAAATTGAAATATCAATATAATAATCATTTCCTTAATTCATCAATTATTTATTTAATAAATAATTAACTAAACAAAATTAAATCAATTGAACAAATATTTATTCAACGATAATCACATCCATTAAATATTTATATAAATCAATAAATATTTAATATTACATTTAAAATTCTGGAATGTTACATCATTCCCTCCTTAAAAGGATTCTGTCCTCAGAATCACAATTCAAACAATCAAATCGTCACATTCTTCCCCACTTACAAAGATTCTGTCCCCAGAATCGAAGACATAGATTAAACAAATAACCCAGGGTAACTTTTCATCATTTCAGTTTCGAGTTCCCACGTTGCCTCTTCGACATTGTTGTTTCTCCATATCACCTTCACAGAAGGTATCACTTTATTTCTGAGCACTTATTCTTTCATGTCGACTATCTGGATATGAACTTCTTCATAAGATAAATCTTTATCAAATTGAAATGGTTCGTACTCTATCACGTGCTTGTAATCGGGTTTATACGGTCGTAACACCGAAATGTAAAAAACATTATGAATGTTTTCCAATTCTGGAGGTAGAGCTACCACATAAGCCACTTCCCCCACTCTTCGTATTATTTCAAATGGTCCAATAAATCTTGGGCTGAGCTTTCCTTTCTTGCCAAAACGAATCTTCCCCTTCCAAGGAGAAACTTTTAGGAAAATGAAATTTCCTACTTCAAATTCACGATTCTGCCTATGTTGATCGGCATACTTTTTCTATCTGTCTTGGGCTGCTACCAATCTTGACCTGATGAGTTTGACAACTTCAGTAGTTTGTTGTACCAGTTCTGGTCCTAACAGTTGGCGTTCACTAACTTCATCCCAGCACATTGGAGTTCTGCACTTTCTGTCGTACAATGCCTCGTAAGGTGGCATGCTGATGCTCGCGTGGTAACTGTTGTTGTAGGCAAATTCTACTAACGATAAATGTTCATCCCAGCTTCCTTTGAAATCCATGATGCATGCTCTCAGCATATCTTCTAACGTTTGGATAGTTCGTTCGCTTGGCGTCGGTTTTATGGATGGTATCTTGTACTCATTCTGGCTGTGTTCCCATACATTCTTGTAGTCTCTTCCAGAAGTTTGATGTGAACCTTGGATCTCTATCTGACACAATTGACACTGGAACTCCATGTCTTGACACGATCTCTTTAACGTACAATTTCGCTAGTTGATCAAGATTAAATCTAATCTTTATTGGCAAAAAGTGTGCAGATTTTGTTAGTCTGTCCACTATCACCCATATCACATCGTATCCTTTCTGAGTCGTTGGAAGTCCTACCACAAAATCCATTGTGATATGCTCCCATTTCCATTTCGGTATTTCCAATGGTTGAAGTAACCCGCTTGGTCGTTGATGTTCAGCTTTCACCTTCTTACACGTCAAGCATTTTGCAACGCATTTTGCAACGTCTCTTTTCATATTCGGCCACCAAAAATGTAGCTGCAAATCTTGATACATCTTTGTACTTCCTGGATGAATCAAATATCTTATGTTGTGTGCTTCGGTCAAGATTTTGTCTTTAAGCTCTAGCACTGCTGGAACCCAAATTCTTTCCTCGAATCGTAGTAGTCCTTCGGTATCGATCTTGTATTTTACATCACTACCATCAACCACTTTCTCTTTGATTGTTTCACATTCTTTATCTTGTAGCTGAGCACTCTTCACTTTGTCCCTCAAAGTTGGACTAGCATCTATCTGGAATAGTCGTTCATCGGATTCCTTTGGAAATTTGATTCCCAACTCTAGCTTTGTCATTGCTGAAATAAGCTCCTCCTGAGTAGTTATCAGCATCAACTTTTCCTGACCTTTCCTGCTCAAAGCATCTGCAACCACATTCGCTTTGCCCAGGTGATAAAAGATCTCACAATCGTAATCCTTTAACAATTCCATCCACCTTCTTTATCGCATATTCAGGTCCTTCTGTATGAAAATATACTTCAGACTTTTATGATCTGTGTAGATTTCACATTTCTCTCCATAGAGATAGTGTCTCCATATCTTTAGAGCAAACACTACTACAGCCAATTCCAAATCATGAGTCAGATAACCTTTCTCATAATCCTTCAGTTGTCTTGATGTACACGCAATTACTTTGCCGTTCTGCATAAGGACACATCCCAACCCTTTATGTGAGGCATCACTATACACCACAAAGTTACCTGTACTATCTGGTAATGACAACACAGGTGTCATGCTTAATTTCTTCTTCAAATCTTGGAAACTTTCTTCAAATTTCTCTGTCCAAACAAATTTCACAGTTTTCCTGGTCAAATTTGTTAATGGAGTGGCTATCTTAGAAAAATCTTGAATAAATAAATGCGTAATAACTTGGCCGGTCCCAAGAAACTCCTCACTTCGATGGTGTTCTTGGTTGTTCCCAATTGATTACAACTTCCACTTTTGAAGGATCCACAGAAATCCCATCGCCAAAATTTGTACTTAGAGAATTTCGCGTACAATTTTTCCTTTCTTAGTGTTTCCAATGTCAAACGTAAGTGTTCCACGTGTTCTTCTTGAGTTTTGGAATACACCAGAATGTCATCGATGAATACCACTACAAACTTGTCTAAGAATGGTTTAAACGCCCTATTCATCAAATCCGTGAATGCAACAGGTGCATTGGTTAAATCAAAAGACATTACCAGAAACTCGTAATGTCCATACCGAGTTCTGAATGTCGTTCGTGGTATATCCTCCTTCCTCACTTTCAACTGGTCATACCCACTTCGCAAATTTATTTTCGAGAAGTATTTAGCACCCTTCAACTGGTCAAACAAGTCATCTATTCTTGGTAATGGATATTTGTTTTTAATAGTGACATTGGTTAATTCTCTATAATCAATGCAAAGACGCATTGACCCATCCTTCTTATTCACGAATAATACTGGCGCTCCCCACGGTGATACGCTTGGTTGAATATACTTCTCGTCCAACAACTTTTGCAACTATACCATCAGTTCCTTCATTTCTACTGGAGCCATTCTGTACGGGGCCTTCGATATCGGTGATGTCCCCGGCACTAAGTCGATCACAAACTCAATCTCTCTATCAGGCGAAAGTCCTTGCAAATCCTCTGGAAACACATCCTCAAATTCCCTCACCACTGGTATCTCTTCCAGTTTCACTTTCTTTTTCTGAGTATCGACTATGTAAGCTAAATAGCCCACACAGCCTTGACTCAACAATTTCATGGCCTGCATAATCGTCAAATATTTTATTTGTCTAGGAGACTTGCTACCAAAGAACACTACCTTTGACGGGGTCATAAGGTTTACACACTTCTTTTGGCAATCAATTACCGCTCCATATTTGAATAGCCAATCCATTCCCAAAATAACGTCAAACTCTCCAAGTCTAATCGGAATCAAATCTACCATCAAGATATTCTACTTTATGTTCACCCTACAGTTCTTGTATACGAATCTAACAAGGATTGTCTCTTTATTTGTAATTTCTATGTTTAAAGGGAAATTCAGTTCTTCTCTAGGCAATTCTAACCTCTTAGCAAATTCATCAGAGATAAACGAGCAAGTAGCACCCGAATCAAATAATACATAAGCATCAATATCATTGATTGGGATAATACCTGACACTACATCTTTTGATTGCACAACATCTTGTACAGTCATGTTGAAGGTTCTAGCTGTGGGTTTGTTTGATGTTGTACCTCCATTGTTACCTCCATTGCTTCTGGTTGTCACTCCATCCTTCTTCTTAGGGCATTCACAAGCAAAGTGATCCTTGGATCCGCACGTGAAGCACACGTTCTTCTTAGGTTGAGTGCAATTTAGGGCGATGTGACCCTCCTGGCCACAATTGAAGCATACTCGTTTCCCTATCAAGCACGCACCCTTGTGAAACTTCCCGCATGTAGCACATGCTTCAAACTTATTTTATTTAATTTAATTTAAATAAACTAGAAATCTCAAAAGTCATAAGGCTTGTTTGGCAAAACCCTTTAAATATTAAAGAACTAATATATTAAGCATTGTTTCTTAAAACTAAATTAAACTACTTTAAATTATTTTAATAACTCCTTGTAATATAGTTATTTGTCACACTATATTTAATCAAGCTTTCATATTTATTTTAATTAATGCAAATCATAATTAATTAAATAAATCCTTTAATCACATAACACAATACAAATAATTAATCATTTAAATTGAAATATCAATATAATAATCATTTTCTTAATTCATCAATTATTTATTTAATAAATAATTAACTAAACAAAATTAAATCAACTGAACACATATTTATTCAACGATAATCACATTCATTAAATATTTATATAAATCAATAAATATTTAATATTACATTTAAAATTCTGGAATGTTACTGAAGTTGTATTTGTTTCTGTACCATGTATTTGGCGACACAGAATGGGTGATGTATACCTATTTTGGGGGCGTCACAACCAACTCCACAATCAGCCATCATCAACTCTACTACTTAATGAAGCAGAAATAGGATAGGCCAATGGCTTACTCACGTGATGAAGAAAATGAGACTCACAAAATGGGACAACCCATTTGGTTTCTCAGCAACGTGATTAAAGAGCTTAGCTTAGTTTCTTTAGTTCCCAAAAATGTAATTTTAATGTACAATTGTTACTACAATGTGGAAAATTAGAGATTTAACATATACCCATATCATATAATCCATGTACATTAGTCCACATAATTTAATATTTATAACATGTGTGGACTTAAATTAATTGCTCACTAATAACTTAATATCTCTTTTTACTATTTACTTACACAGGTATTGAAATAAATATTTTAATAACACATTTATTTACTCCCATCTTTTAGAGTACACATATAATTGTCTCATCACATAGAATGAGATAACAAAACTTATTTAAATCAACTTTATGATTTAATTACTTTTACTCTATATTAAATATCACACCACATTTAATCTCAAGCAGTAGGTAATTATATGATACTACTACTCATATTTTTCCCACAATACACATTATTTTATTATTTATAAAGTTTGTGTGACACACTTTACCTTAATGCTAAATTATTCAGCTTACTTAAATAATTACATATTTATAATATGTACAACCTTTACACTTAGAATAATTAATATTTACTCTATTAATTATTTAAATTATACACTATGCGTATAATCATTCGATCGTCCTAAGACAACTTTCTCAATCTTTACATTAACATCTTTCAACTATTAAACCCTTTCATATATTACAATATTATGTAATATATAAAAATACCAAAATTAATTAACATAATTATTTTATTTTCTTTATGTAAAACACATATATTAATTCACCATTTTACTTAAGTGAATTACTCCTTTCATTTAATTTACTATCACGCCACTGCCACGCAAGGCTTTAATATTCAAATTATATTATGCCATAATATAATTTTTAACTTAATTTAAGTTAACCAATTTGTATTCTTGTTTAGTTAATTTCCATAATTAACTCTCATCCATTCATGGACACTATAAATATCAAATATGATCCATATGATAACATATTAGCCACTAACATACAATTCATAAAGTTTAGATTACACAAACTCATCCTGAACCATTTTATGGGCCAAAGGCTACTGCACTACTGGTCTTATCTTGAGAGTATGCAGCGATCGGCGCCACCATAAGTTAGGACGGAGATATGTTATGCTTCAATCAGAAACAGAACTTAACTCGCAAATCCTTTAACATAATCCATACATGCTATGTCATTATACTAACCAAAATAAATCTCCAATTACTACATTCTTCAATAATTTAGAGATTAAACTTCAAGTTCAACTCTTCTTTCTTTAATCTATACCTTTAACCATATCTCAATATTAGTCGATAAATCTCTAACCAATATTTATCTAAAGATATATCGATTTTCTTTTCTCGTTAACAATGTACATATATACAAGTCCAAACCTAGCACACATCGAGTCTTTAATGGTATTCAATATAGTACACTGAGTGGTTTCCCACAAACAACCAACAAAAGTTTCCGTCTCGTCTACACTATTTTCACCGTGAGTTTGATCGGTTACTAATTTGTATATACCTCCGCTCTCTGAAGGAATCATTTAGCCCAGCGCCTATACATCCACTATTAAAGGGTACGGTCGCACTGCTTTAGACTTGATACTTACTCGTACATGCACTCAAGAAATTGGTGATTATCAAAGATATTTAATGTCACCAACTACTATCATAAAATAATTTCACCTAAATTATTTAATATTGATAGATAAATCTTATCCATCTTCTTACTAATTCATCTCTACAATGTATAATAAATTTATAAAAGTGATATATATTTATTAAACACAACATCAATTATTACATAGCTCATATTACCCTATGCAACACAATACCACATATCTCGTAACACATATATATTCTTGTTTGAACCCATCTCATGCTTTAAAAATTTTATTTACTAAATTCTTATTTTAATATTTTTTTTTTGAAAATACGGGTTCTTACATCCTCTCCCCCTTATAAGGATTCCGTCCTCGGAATCATCGAAACCTCCTCTACTCGGTTCTATTCTAAATATTACATTTTCTTTTGAATATTTTTAACCATTCTCTTTTCGGAAGGTTATTATAACTTTCTCACTTGCATTATATCACATTCTCCTTTCTAAGGAACATTCTACTTACTACTTTCATCGCATAGAAGAATAAGAATCTTCCACAATTTTTCAATAATCGGGAAGTAATATGAATAATTCAGATTCCAATTTTATGCTGAGGGGTCACAAGATCGTGAACTAGTGCTTCAACACAATCATCCACACTACAAACTAGAGTGTTTATCTATCATAAGGACTGAAAACACCCTCCACACGTACACTAGGTGGCCAACCTATTGTAACACTACGTTGGGCCGCAACGTAGTGATTTGTAACGACTACATGCGTTACGCTTGGAACCATTGTCCCCGAAAACCTGTTCCCTTATAGGGTTGTTCACCTCAGCTTTTCAACAACTGAATCCGCACCAGAGCAATATGGTTTGGCATAAATATTCAAGAATGCTTGAATTTCATAATTATTTTTCAACAGTCGTCTAGCCGAATCAAATAGCTTAGACTTTTATCAACAATTAGGACATCAATCAAAATAATTTGGCCAACTTAATTGACCTTCTTAATAAATTAAAAGAAAACCAAAAATTCTTTTATGACATCATAATAGCGTACTAGATTAGTAGTACGTTGAGGATTCCGCCATTATGTGACTTTGTCATACTACATCCTACCAAAATTGGCTGACGATCTTTCAATCACGACCAATACTAGGTTCAACTGCATTGATGACTCCATCATTTACCATACATCATATCAAATGATGCACATGGTTAGAAATACATTTTGAAAATTTTTAAATCATTTTTGTCTTAGCCGAAACAATTAGCATAGACATAAGAATAAAGGTATTGCTTTTAAACATCATTCGTTCAATCACAAAGATCCAATTTTTTTCAAGAAACAGAAGTGCAAACATCAGCACGAAGTCAATAAATTTTGAAAATCTAGCAGAGCTAGAAGATCTAGAAAATCCATGTTTCTCCATCAACTTCAATCTTTACTATACCAAAATTTCTAACTTCATAACATATATATATCCGATATAGTTCATCAAACTTACCACACTTTGGAAATTCAGGAACTTGCCATAATTATATGAGTTTAAGAACTTATCCTAGTCAGACCATAAGCGTCTATTCGCTGAGGGGTTCAAAAACATTTTATATAATTATGAGTCACGAATGTACCATAAGTATGAGTTTTAAGAACTCGCACCTAATCTTAATATTCTCTATCTTAATCTTAATAGTTTTGATCTATCAAATATGATATGAGAAAAGAATCACCTTCTCACCATAAGCATATCGATAGCGAGACTCCGACATTCTATTGATTATCAGTGTGAGGAACCGAGCGTGAGCACAAAGCCTCCGCCCACACAAAGGTTTGTACGACTCAGCTCTCACATGAGTCCTCAACTGAAATCTAACTTAACTATATCTCACTCTTAACTTGCTCTTTGCTCGATACAAATTCTTCGTATCTCATCACATACAACTCCTCATGAGTTCATATCGTACCATTTCATAGTACAATCTCTTATAGCATCAAGCTATACACACTTAGTCGTTACAGACTATTTATAGCTCAATCCGATCATGTCGTGATAATCAATTTACCTTAGGGTTCTTTCCCTATTATCAGAAAAACTCCACTCGAGTTCATTCTCATTATCTTTGTCATCTTCATCTTATAGACAACATCTTATCATTTTTATTACCAGAGTTAGGAAACTCTTGAATCCTCATTATCTAGATACTTCAAGATTCTTCTTTGAATCTTCACTTATACGTATTTTAAATCTTTATCTTTCTTTCTATCTCAGGTTATAGCCTAAGGTACACTTACCTAAGTTTATAACCTACATCTTTGATACCAACCTGTGACGCCCCCAAATCCATGTTCCTTCGAAACCTCAGATTCGGTGCAGTCACGATACTACTATTACGGAACTATTACATCTTTTTCATTCATAACTTCATGAATATAACCTATAATTTCTTTTCATTACCAGGATCTACAGAATGACCCCAAACTTTTATAAGTTTCTAATCTTGGTCATTTATTATTCCTGTACTACATCACATTCGATATTATATAAATATGCAAAATAATTTAAACTTTTACAATCTCCTTTGAAATAAATCTTTTATTGATGTCTTAACTTAAATCAATTACAAATCCCTGAATCAAATTATTCTATGATTCACTTTATTCAATTTATGTATAAATTCTTACATCTCAATTCGAACTCCTCTATGTACCGCCTAGTACAACTTTACAAGCTAACATATATTACACATCGTAAACTTGTGACGCCCCCAAATCTGGGTATCTTCCAACCCGACAGATGGTGCTACACGGTGCTACAGTTCACATAAACATTTAATTGAAATGCCTCAAAAGAACGGATATGTCTTATATATATATATATATATATATATATATATATATATATATATATATATATATATATATATATCAAAAGAATATTTACATTCCTCGGGTTCTTTACAACCAATACATTGTCTTTGTCATAATATCAATATTATTCCTTACAAAATCTATACTATTACATATGTAATCTATGGGTTCGCCATTGCCTTCCCTTTATCCTTGTCAGATCCATCGGTCCGTTCGGTCTTAGCTGCATTCATATGGTTCAAGCAAGAATGAGCCTAACTATCTCAGCAAGTACAACAATTCTAGGAAACTAGAATGCTTGAAACATAGGAATCGTATATCTTCAATAAATGAACAATAGTTACGAAGTACTATCGATAATTCAGAATAGCACTTCTTTCCATTCAAAACATTGTACAACAACAATATTCAGTAAACATCAATTCCAGTTCAAGACCGTAAGCATTTCATAAGTACTTTGAAAAGGAAATCCCGGCACGAAGTCCGTAAGTCCAAATATAGCTTATGAAAGCACGTCTAGGTGATCGACTATAGTACTCTATGTTGATCAACACTACATTCATTAAACGTGTATACGTTTAAGTTGTGGCAACCTCACGTGCCTGTCGTTTGATGACAAAACAGTTTAGCATATTCAGTCTACTTTTGAAAACCACAACAATATTAGTTTGGTAAATCCTTATCAACACTTGATAGAATAGCATAGCATACATCTAGCCGAAAGGATTGGCTTTGACTTCCTCAGATACTAACTCATGCGAAGAATATATGAATCACAAAGACTTGTCCAGATCGAACTGGAACAAGGGTTAGAGTACTTTCTTTTCACGTCTGCTACAGTTTATAACACGTGCACTTTACGTCTTTAAGGTCTCTACATTAGATAATAACATCTCATAGTACATTAGGTCATGAATAATAATATAGATGGTTCTTAAAGAATCTTACCCTTCTTCTCAATCTAATTACGTATTAGATTTGTTATTATAGGTTCCGTCTTTCCATTATGTCATTCTTACGTTCATATGTAATTGACTTAACTTAACTCTAAGTGTTCATACTTAAGGCTTAATTATGTCTTAACAATGTTTTAATAAGATCCTCATTTAATTTATTATCAAATACTCTTCATGCTTAACATGTAAACATTTCTTCATTGTCTAGGTTATGAAGCTGGGGCTGCAGCGCCGGTTATTGCACTTGGTACCGCGTTGTGGCGTCACCACTTAATGTTCAAAAATCCAGACTCGAGTCTCTGCATTATTTGCGACTGCAGAGTTTGGTGAGGGCCATTTTGGCCTTTGGCGTGTGGAGCTTATTGTGAGTTCTGACAGTGAGGGCCATTTTGAATTTTTTTTGTGAAACTCCCGGACTCGTAGCTTCTTCGTTATAAGTTCGAATTGGCTCGTTCAAGAGCCTACGGTTCACAAATTACGTACTCTATGCGTTCACGCAAGAATTTTATCTATTTTACTTCATTTGCTAAAATTTCACCTACTAGTCCATTTTAACGAAAACGATAAACGTTTGCGAACGTTCAACGCTCGTTTCTTCGTTCTAAGTCAGAATCCGGCCATTTTTGAGTCCGCAACTCTATAATGCCATATATGACTTGTCTCCATCGAAAACCAACGTTTATGACTTCAAACACAAAATCGACTTCCATTCCGAGAATTTCACGAATTCAATGATTATAAATCAATCGTGTAAATTCTGGCGAAACCTCATTACTAATCATTCTAGGTGGATTTTAATCAACATATAGACATTTCAAGTTATTTATTACACCAACTTATTATCAAAGTAGGTTTTGACTTATTCTCATAAGTCAATGACTTATTCAACTTATTAACTACAAATTTTCGTGCTTATAACTTACTATGAACTTAAGTCCATCAACTTAATTAGATTCAAGTTGCTTATTCAACTTATTTGGCTTAAGTTCATTCATCAATGACTTATTACATGTTATCATCAAACCATCCCACTTCTCTATCAATCCTATCATAGAAGAGATAAAGATAATAGATATGAGTCTTACCCTTTGAAGACTATTACTTCACTTCACTTTGGAAAATCTTGCAAAAGTTGAGATGGCTTATAAGTGCTTATGTGACTTATTCTCTCTAACATTTAAGTTACTTTGTAAGAGAAAGTTGAAAGGAATTTGATCAAGCAATCAAATGAATTGAGAGCTTTCTATTTATAGACTTCCTAAAGTGAGGGTAGAAGGGTCTTTAAGGCATCCCACATACTTAGGCCACCTCCTTACTATTCATAACTTCAAGCCTAAGTATTCTTGCTAGCCACTTCTATTACTTGGCCATCACAACACTTGGTCATCACACAAGATGTTTGCCCATCACGTCTACCCACATCTCACTTGGATTGCCCCATGGGTCATGACCAATTCATTAGGCTTGCTAATTAATCTAGTTAATTACTTATTGGGCTTCATTAACTAAATACTTGGGCTTAGTATAAATCCCCCATAGGTTTACAACTTATTCATATTGGACTTGCCCTTTATATAATATCCACCATTCCATTTCATTAGATTTTAATACATACATTCTCAATTTAAGTCCGCATGCGAATTATTGCATTTTCCATACTTAGATTATAATTACATAATCCATCTCGCCTCGATATTCTAACGTTACGTATTTCTCGGAAGTTCAAAAATAATTCCCGAGCGATAAACGGTGAATAGTTTTTTTTGTAAACTTTCTCAGAAAACATTTATTTTCGTCTTGGAAATTCAAACACTTTAATTCATTCACGTGGTTCAAATACTATGATATTCTGGCGTTTCTAGGTTATAGAACGACATACCTCTTATTAACACATATAATAAGAAATAATATTACTTTATTCATTATTTAATTCTTTCAAATATTTTACAAAGGATCCGAATTTCTCGGGCGTTACAATCTTCCCCCCTTATAAAGATTTTGTCCCCAGAATCTCGCCTTACATTACTCAAACAAAAGAGGATAATTTTTCTTTATCTTCTCTTCCAATTCCCACATTGCTTCTTCGACATCATGATTCTTCCATAACACCTTTACTGATGATATTACCTTGTTTCGCAGAACTTGCTCTTTTCTATAAATGATTTGAATCGACATCTCTTCATATGTTAAATCCTTCTCGATTTGAATAGGGTCAAATTTTATCACGTGCTTATAATCCGGTTTATAAGGACGTATCACTAAAATGTGAAATACATTATGTATTCGTTCTAGGTCTGGAGGTAGCGCTACCCTATAAGCTACCTCACCTACCCGTTCTAATACCTCAAAAGGTCCTATAAACCTTGGGCTTAGTTTTCCCTTCTTTCCAAAGCGTATCTTTCCTTTCCAGGGAGATACCTTTATAAATATGTACGAGCCTACCTCAAACTCTCTATTCTCTTGATGTAAGTCTGCGTATTTCTTCTGTTTGTCTTGAGCTTCTACGAGACGCATACGAATTAACTTCACCACTCACCGCATTTGTCGCTTTGCACAATTCACGTCCTAGCATTCGGCGTTCTCCCACTTCATCCCAATACAATGGCATTCTGCATTTTCTTCCATACAAAGCTTCATACGGTGGCATACCTATACTTGCATGATAACTGTTGTTATACGCAAATTCTACTAATGGTAGATGATCATCCCAACTACCCTTGAAATCCATGACGCAAGATCTCAACATATCATCAAACGTCTGAATTGTCCTCTCGCTCTGTCCATCGGTTTGTGGATGATATGCCGTACAAAACTTCAACTGCGTCCCCAACTGCTCTTGAAGACTTCTCCAAAAGTTCGATGTGAATCGTGGGTCACGATCTGACACTATCGAAATAGGTACTCCATGTCTGGGAATAATTTCCTTAACATAGAGTGTAGCTAACTGATCTAAGTTATACTTAATTCGAATTGGAAAAAAGTGAGCCGACTTCGTCAACTGGTCCACTATTACCCAAATCGCATCATATCCCTTCTTAGTCGTCGGAAGTCCCACCACAAAGTCCATCGTGATATGCTCCCACTTCCACTTTGGAATCTCCAATGATTGTAACAAGCCACTTGGTCGTTGATGTTCGGCTTTAACTCTTTGACAAGTCAAGCACCTACTCACATACTCGACTATTTCTCTCTTCATGTTTGGCCAGCAAAAACTCTGTCGAAGGTCTTGATACATCTTAGTGCTACCAGGATGAATCGAGTACCTCGAACTATGAGCCTCCTATAAAACTTGCTCCTTTAATTCCGTCTCATTCGGAACCCAAATTCTTCCCTCAAATCTTAATAATCCCTCATTATCAAGACTAAACTTAATATCTTTTTCATTGGTCAACCGCTTCTTCATCTGGTCACACTCCTCGGTTTTGAGCTGCACCTCCTTGACTCTCTCTATGATGGTAGACTGAATCTCCATCGCAAACAGTCTTTGATCTGCCTCAATTGGCAACTTCACCTCTAACTTCATCCTAGCCATCTCTGTTATTAACTCAGTTTGAGCTGTTAACATAGACAACTTCTCCCGACCGTTTCTACTCAAGGCGTCGGCCACTACATTGACTTTTCAGGTGATACTGAGATTTCACGATCGTAATCCTTTATCAACTCCAGCCACCTCCTCTGTCTCATGTTCAACTCCTTCTGTGTGAAGATATATTTTAGACTCTTATGGTCCGTGTATATCTCACACTTTTCCCCATAATGATAATGTCGCCATATCTTTAAGGCAAACACCACCGCGGCCAGTTCTAGATCATGAGTAGGGTAAACTTTCTCATAATCCTTTAACTGCCTAGATGAATACGCAATGACCTTGCCATGATGCATGAGCACGCAACCCATTCCTTTATGCGAGGCATCGCTATAAACTACGAAATTTCCTGTGTCATCGGGCAATGAAAAAACAGGCGCTTCACTCAATCTCTTCTTCAATTCTTGAAAACTATCTTCGCACTTCTCAGTCTATACATACTTCACCGTCTTACTCGTCAAGTTAGTCAACAGAGTAGCTATTTTCGAAAAGTCCTGAATGCACCTCCGATAGTAACTCGCTAACCCTAGGAAACTCCGCACCTTAGTCGGCATTTTCAGTTGTTTCCAATTCATCACGGCTTCCACCTTCGCTGGATCCACTGAAATCCCTTCGTGGTCAATGACATGACCTAAAAACTTTACCCTCTCTCTAACCAAAATTCACACTTAGTGAACTTCGTATATAACTTCTCCTTCCTTAATGTCTCCAACACTATTCTTAGGTGTTCAGCATGATCTTCTGGCGTCTTAGAATAGACTTGAATATCATCGATAAACACCATGACGAACTTGTCCAAATATTGTTTGAACACTCTGTTCATCATGTCCATAAATGCAGCATGTGCATTAGTCAACCCAAATGACATCACCAGAAACTCGTAATGACCATAACGAGTTCTGAATGTTGTCTTTGGCACGTCTTCATTTTGAACCTTCAGCTGATGATACCCCGTCCTTAAATCAATTTTGAAAAAATATTTTTCCCCTTTCAATTGATCAAAAAGATCATCGATCTTGGGCAATGGATACTTATTCTTTATCGTTAACTTGTTCAACTCTCGGTAGTCGATACAAAGTCTTAACAATCCGTCCTTCTTTTTGACAAACAGTACCGGTGCTCCCCACGACGAAACACTCGGTTGAATGTACTTCATGTCCAATAATTCCTGCAACTACACCATCAACTCCTTCATCTCCACTGGCGCCATACGATACGGTGCCTTGGAAACTGGTGCCGCTCCTGGCACGAACTCGGTCTCTCTATCTGGTGGAAGACCCGGTAACTCACTTGGAAATACATCCATGAACTCACTCACTATAGGTATTTGTTCCATAGTCGCTCCAACTCTCTGGGTATCAACCATATGACACAAGTAACCTACACACCCCTTCCTTAATAATTTCCTAGTTTGTGTCATGGTAAGACAACACGAATGTCCTGGCGATTTATTCCCGTAAAATATTACATGAGATTGAATTGATGTTTTAATATTAACGCATTTCTTTTGACAATCTATTATTGCACCATGATTTATCAACCAATCCATTCCAAGAATTACGTCAAATTCTCCTAACTTTATCGGTATCAGATCTACCAATAATTTACAACCTCGAATGTCTACGCAACAAATCCTAAGAATATCTTCAATGGGAATTATCTCTTCGTTTGCTACCTTAATGTTCAAAGGTAAGGGCAACTTTTCGGGAAGTAATCCTAATCTTCTAGCAAAATCACATGCGATGTACGAACAAGTAGCGCCCGAGTCAAACAGCACGTATGCATTTAAGTCATTGATCAAAATAATACCTGCGACTACGTCCCCCGAGGCCATTGTGTCTTGGATGGTCATATTAAAGGTACGAGCCATCGGCCTACCCGGATGCGCTAGACCCCCAATAGTTAACTTACCACTATTGGTGCCCCTATTCCCATCTGTCCTCTTCTTTGGGCAGTTCTTTGCCATGTGGTCAGTTGATCCACATACAAAGTATCCATGATTCTTCTTCGATCTTGGACAGTTTGGTGCAATATGGCCCTCCTGTCCGCAGTTATAACACATGGCCTTACCTTTGAGATAGACTCCTAAATGAGTCTTCCCGCAGGTCTTGCAGGCCTCTATCCTCCTCTTAGGGTCTCCTTGTTTCATTCCAGTATTCCTAGAGCTAACTATCTTCCTCTTATAACCCTCGCCACTCCCGCTGGCACCTTCAACCTTTATTCCCCCATCCACCTTCCCCTTAATTTTCTTGTCCTTGTGGTATTGGCTCAACGCCTCGCTACCACCTTCGGCAATTATTGCCTTCTCTAACACAATTCCAAAGGAAGTACTTTGGAACACAGAGATACGATAATAGAGCCATGGTTTCAAGCCCTGCTCAAACCATCGAGCTTTCTTCACCTCGGTATCCACTTGATATGGAGCGAACCTTGCCAGTTCATTAAACTTGGCGGCGTATTGGGGAACCGTCATGTCCCCTTACTTTAACTCTAGACACCGCATCTCCGACCTTCCCTGCATGCTCGTGGGAAAATAGTTGTCGTAAAATATTTCCTTGAATCTCATCCACGTTATCACATCCATTCCGGCCCTAGCTTGATTGGCCTCCCACAAAAAATTGGCCTCTCCCTTCATCATGTAGGTTGCAAAGGCAACCTTTTGGGCCTCGTAGACATTTACTATCACAAATGCCTTCTCGATCTCCTTTACCCACGTTTGGGCTTCAATAGGGTCCGTAGTTCCTTTGAACTCCGGCGGACCCAGACTCTTAAAGTCCTTGAATGTAGTAGCTCGTACTACACCATGATTTACTGGGATATTAGCCCCAGTTTGATTAAACGCTGCAGTTAAAAGGTTCAAAAATTCCTGCATGGGGTTAACCGTACCTCCCTCCGGTTGATTTGTGTTCGCACCTTGGTTACGTGGTACTCTTCTTGGCGGTATTTTGCTGTTACAATGAACACATATTTCGTTATTATTCATTTCCTGCCAGTTAGTTATTATTCAATGTTAAACAATAACTTAAACATTTGTTACTCAACATTTTTTGAGAAAGAAAACTTATATTAATTCATTGTAGTATAATACTACATCGGTTACATAACACAGTCTAAGCCGAATACATTACTTTCCCGCCATTGCTTTCCAAAAATTGGGATTTACAAAAGACTACCCTTAATTATATAAAAGAGGGTTTTACGTCACTACTAGATACAAAAATATGTACATATCTAACTATTCTAGCCACAACTAGATTACATTTACCTTAAGGCATTTTCAAAATCCGCCTTGGCAAGAAATAACAATAATATCACTACCGATAGTATGCCATGGTATCCGCCTATCTCTATGGGGTAACCATTTACCACAATGGAAATCCTCATGAGAATTTCTATGGATATAGGACATTCTCCCTATCTTCTGCTTCTTAATTGGTCTTTAGCTCCTCCCTGAGCTCAAAGACCTCCTGTTTTAACCCATGGACGTTGTCCTTGGCTAAAACCCTTTCGTCATGTTCCTACTCCCACATGGACTCCACATCCGTCTTATCCTCTATAACAGCTTAGAGCTTTGCCTTCAGCTCCTTAACCTCCTGGCAGTAGTGAATGTTCCTATATATCACTGACATGAATAAGGACATCATTGACTCCCCCGGAGTTGTCTCCGCTGCTATAGCTACTGGGTTGAAGGACACTGCTTCCACTTCTTCTTCTATCATGCCATCAAATACTGACATGAGATCTAAACTTTCCGAGTCTCCAGACTCAACCATCACAATCTCGGGATCTGCCGCTATGGGACTCGGTATAATCTCTACTTGATTAACCGAATCTTCATTGACTACCAGTACGTCTCTATTTTCTCTTGACATCTACAACAACACAAAAGTTGGATTAGTACACGTTAGTAGAATAATAAAAACACATAACATATATAATGCATTTTTATAAGGTTAACTTCCATCTTTTAATCTTTGACTTTTCTTAAGGTTGTGACTTAAGGTTTTATTTCCTACCTTAAGTTTTATAACCTAATGCTTTGATACCAACCTGTGACGCCCCCAAATCCGGGTATCTTCCAACCCGATAGATGGTCTTACTACGGTGTCTTCTGATTCACATAAACATTCAATTGAAATGCCTCAAAAGAGCGGATATATCTTATATATATATATATATATATCAAAAGAATATTTATATTCCCCAGGTTCTTTACAACCAATACATTGCCTTTGTCATAATATCAATATTACTCCTTACAAAATCTATACTATTACATATGCAATCTACGGGTTCGCCTTTGCCTTCCCTTTTTATCCTCACGGATCCATCGATTCGTTTTGGTCTTTAGTTTGCATTCATATGGTTCAAGCAAGAATGAGCCTAACTAGCTCAGCAAGTACAACAATTCTAAGAAAATAGCATGCTTGAAACATAGGAATTCTATATCTTCAATAACTGAACAATAGTTATGAAGTACTATCGATAATTCAGAATAGCACTTCTTTTCATTCAAAATGTTTTACAACAACAATATTCAGTAAAACATCAATTTCGGTTCAAGACCTTAAGCATTTCATAAGTACTTTGAAAAGGAAATCCCGGCACGAAGTCCGTAAGTCCGACATAGCTTACGAGCATGTCTAGGTGATCAGCCTATAGTACTCTATGTTGATCAACACTACATTCATTAAACGTGTATACGTTTAAGTTGTCGCAACCTCACGTGCCTGTTGTTTGACGACAAAATAGTTTAGCATATTCAGTCTACTTTTGAAAACCACAACAATATTAGTTTGGTAAATCCTTATCAACACTTGATAGAATAGCATAGCATACATCTAGCCGAAAGGATTGGCTTTGACTTCCTCAGATACTAAGTCATGCGAAGAATATATGAATCACAAAGACTTGTCCAGATCGAACTGGAACAAGGGTTAGAGTACTTTCTTTTCATGTCTGCTACAGTTTATAACACGTGCACTTTACGTCTTTAAGGTCTCTACATTAGATAATAACATCTCATAGTACATTAGGTCATGAATAATAATATATATGGTTCCTAAAGAATCTTACCCTTCTTCTCAATCTAATTACGTATTAGATTTGTTATTATAGGTTCCGGCTTTCCATTACGTCATTCTTACGTTCATATGTAATTGACTTAACTTAACTCTAAGCGTTCATACTTAAGGCTTAATTATGTCTTAACAATGTTTTAATAAGATCCTCATTTAATTGATTATCAAATACTCTTCATGCTTAACATGTAAACATTTCTTCATTGTCAAGGTTATGAAGTCTGGTAAATACTGCACGGCTATGGATTTGGTACCCACGCAGCAGTCACGTCACCACTTAATGTTCAAAACTGGACTTTGGACTCAAATGCAGTCTCATGTTACATGAGTCTCTGTGTTATATTTGTCGCTACGGCTTATGGCCTTGAGAGTTTGCACAAGTGAGGGCCATTTTGAAATTTTTTTGTGAAACTCCCGGACTCGTAACTTCTTCGTTATAATTCCGAATTGGCCCGTTCAAGAGCCTACTGTTCACAAATTAAGTACTCTATGCGTTCACCCAAGAATTTTATCTATTTTACTTCGTTTGCTAAAATTTCACCTATTAGTCCATTTTAACGAAAATGATAAACGTTCGCTAACGTTCAACGCTCGTTTCTTCGTTCTAAAGTCAGAATCCGGCCATTTTTGAGTCCGCAACTCTATAATGCCAAATATGACTTGTCTCCATCGAAAACCAACGTTTACGATTTCAAACACAAAATACGACTTCCATTCCAAGAATTTCACGAATTCGACGATTATTGTCTAATCGTGTAAATTCTGGCAAAACCTCATTACTAATCATTCTAGGTGGATTTTAATCAACATATAGACATTTCAAGTTACTAATTACACCAACTTATTATCAAAGTAGGTTTTGACTTATTCTCATAAGTCAATGACTTATTCAACTTATTAACTACAAATTTTCGTGCTTATAACTTACTATGAACTTAAGTCCATCAACTTAATTAGATTCAAGTTGCTTATTCAACTTATTCGGCTTAAGTTCATTCATCAATGACTTATTACATGTTATCATCAAACCATCCCACTTCTCTATCAATCCTATCATAGAAGAGATAAAGATTATAGATATGAGTCTTACCCTTTGAAGACTATTACTTCACTTCACTTTGGAAAATCTAGCAAAAGTTGAGATGGCTTATAAGTGCTTATGTGACTTATTCTCTCTAACACTTAAGTTACTTTGTAAGAGAAAGTTGAAAGGAATTTGATCAAGCAATCAAATGAATTGAGAGCTTTCTATTTATAGACTTCCTAAAGTGAGGGTAGAAGGGTCTTTAAGGCATCCCACCTCCTTAGGCCACCTCCTTACTATTCATAACTTCAAGCCTAAGTATTCTTGCTAGCCACTTCTATTACTTGGCCATCACAACACTTGGTCATAATACAAGATGTTTGCCCATCAAGTCTACCCACATCTCACTTGGATTGCCCCATGGGTCATGACCAATTCATTGGGCTTGCTAATTAATCTAGCTAATTACTTATTGGGCTTCATTAACTAAATACTTGGGCTTAGTATAAATCCCCCATAGGTTTACACCTTATTCATATTGGACTTGCCCTTTATATAATATCCACCATTCTCTTTCATTAGATTTTAATACATACATTCTAAATTTAAGTCCGCATGCGAATTATTGCGTTTTTCATACTTAGATTATTATTACATAATCCATCTCGCCTCGATATTCTAACGTTACATATTTCTCGGAAGTTTAAAAATAATTCTCGAGCGATAAATGGTGAATAGTGTTTTTCGTAAACTTTCTCGAAAAATATTTATTTTCGTCTTGGAAATTCAAACACTTTAATTCATTCACGTGGTTCAAATACTACGATATTCTGGCATTTCTAGGTTATAGAATGACATACCTCTTATTAACACATACAATAACAAATAATATTATTTTATTCATTATTTAATTCTTTCAAATATTTTACAAAGGATCCGAATTTCTCGGGAGTTACAAAACTACTATCATGTATATCTACTAGAACCTAAACATGGTTCAAAAGCATATATTTAATTAAAAAAATCAATCTATTTTGATGTGATTGAACTTTATCAATCAAGTAGCACATAAACTTTACCGTGTGTCCTTAACCTGTAAAAGTGGTTATTTGCAAGGGTGAGCTTGACAGCCCAACAATTCTAACAGTTTTCATGCATCACATAGTACATAATAACATACTTTGTTCATGCATTCATAATCAAGTGAGCTTGATTATGCATGTTACTTCTCACATAACATGCATAGAGATTTACTTCACAAGCATATCATCAAAGATCAACTTTCAAATTTCATTCATATCTCATAAGCATTTCATATATATACATCAACATTCTCATAGTATAATGTAGCTCAACTAACAGTTATTGAATTCATATATCAAATAGGAACTGAAAGACTTGCTCGATTAAGTAGTTTATCAACTACGACTTAACTCGCTAAAGCTTATCACGCACTGCGTGTATTCCTTCACAGTTATATAATCATGGATTAATATCCATTAGTCATACATTTCATACGTTCTTAATATAACAATAAATATTACATCATTTCCTAACTAGGTTTGTAAAACCTTCATTTCACTTTCTCATCATACTCTTAGAATAACTAGGTATGTATAGGTATATCTTAACCATCCGTACCTGACATAAACATTCATATATATATATATATATCTATCACACCTTTGACTCGGTATGTGTTTGACATATTAAAACTCATATAAGTAAGTTCAAACGTACACATAAGTCTAACCTAGTTGTAACTTTATACATACATCATCATAAATCCTACACACTCATGGCACAAATCAGATTATAAGTTACCATGAAGTCAAATAATCATAGTCTCTAATCATTACTTTACAGTTTACAAATACCTTTTGGACTTATCATTTGAAAGTCTATAATCACCTCTTTAAACATTCAATCCTATCACCTAGCATACTTCCTAACACATTATATTTGTACTGGTTATATAATACATGTTAGAGTAACAATACAAGCATTCAAACACCTTCAAACCATTTATAGAAAACAAATCTTACTACAAGTTGGCGCGGTCGCGCTTGGTTTGTACTGAGGAGTGGCGCGGCCGCGCTACTTCTGGTGCAAACCAAGACTGTTATATAGAAGCTAGGCCAGACTTGCACATCCGAGCATTATTCAGATAACACTTGCATAATCATACATGACGTGATATTTATGAATAGGTTTGGTCTCCCTTATAACTTGTTATTTACAGGATTTGTCAAGTCTCACAAAGTCAAGACTCCACATGTTGATTAAACAAAGTCCTTCATGTTAGCCGTTATATTCATTCGGTGAGATCAATAAGTCCCGATTTCAGAAATACGTGCAAGGTTTGTCATCAACAAATCAGTTTTCCCCAATATCTTAAGTTCCTTTATGATCACATATATAAACCAAGCTATACAACCTATTATATGAAAATATATATATATATATATATATATATATATATATATATATATATATATATATATTGGGATCACCTTCTTACCCATTCATGCACACAACTAGGCCACATTCATATGTTTAAAAAGTGAACTTAAAATCTGAGAAAGTTCGTCAAATTTCATTTTCAAAACATTATGTTTTCTTTTTAAAACTCATGTCTTGAACCCAATTAGTATACAAGGTAACTTGAATCATACCTTATACTCATTTGTACATTTAACTAAGCCATATATGCATGCTCACATGTATACTACTTATTCACACCAAGGTTGAATAGTTTAACACTTGAAAACTTATAATAAACCATGCTTGAAAAGTCTAAATCATGCTTAGTTAGACAAGGATCATATCCATCATGTCTAGAATCATAAATTACCCTAGCATATATGCTTGAAAGGTCAAAACTTAAAGGATATAAGGTTTATCATGGTTTTCTTTTAAAGACTTCAAAGTTTCTATTTTAAAATCATTATAAACCAAGCCAATGCAACTCATCCTTGCAAAGAAACTTAAAATCACATGTTAGGTCCCTTTACATACTTGTTTAAGTCAAACTAACATGCTCATAAAAATAGAACTTGAATTTCATGACAGACACATGGCGTGGCCGCGCTGGGGTTGTACTGGGAAGTGGCGCGACTGGCACAAACCCTGACTTGGCCTCTGCTTCTGCAGATTCTAGCCCAAACAACCATTACACTTTCATTTAGCATGCTCAACCTAGCTATATATTGTCCATAACATACCTACCAACTCATATAACATCATGATAACAATTCACATATTACCACAAGTTTTAGTCATCAATTTTATGTCTCAAAAGCAACTATTTCATGACATTCTTGAGAAATTGAAACTTAGGAAATCAAAAGCATAAACATTAGATTCATTACCTCTTGATGGCTTTAATTTGCTATCTATAGCTTTTCAATCCTCCAATTACTCTCTATTCTACTATCCTTCCATAGCCAAAATCTCAGACATCTTAACAAAATAGAAATAAGATGAAGAAGTCTTTATTTATAGAGAATTTCTTGCCCAGACAATACCTTTGCCCAAAGATTTAAACTAAGAGGAGGAAGATGAAGCCATTGGATGCACAAGAGTTGGTCACCAACTCCAAAAATGTAATTTTAATGTAAAATTGTTACTACAATGTGGAAAATTAGGGATTTAACATATACCCATATCATATAATCCATGTACATTAGTCCACATAATATAATATTTATAACATGTGTGGACTTAAATTAATTGCTCACTAATAACTTAATATCTCTTTTTACTATTTACTTACACATCGGTATTGAAATAAATATTTTAATAACACATATTTATTTACTCCCATATTTTAGAGTACACATTTAATTGTCTCATCACATAGGATGAGATAACAAAACTTATTTAAATCAACTTTATGATTTAATTACTTTTACTCTATATTAAATATCACACCACATTTAATCTCAAGCAGTAGATAATTATATGATACTACTACTCACATTTTTCCCACATTACACATTATTTTATTATTTACAAAGTTTGTGTGACACACTTTACCTTAATGCTAAATTATTTAGCTTACTTAAATAATTACATATATATAATATGTACAACCTTTACACTTAGAATAATTAATATTTACTCTATTAATTATTTAAATTATACACTATGCGTATAATCATTCGATCGTCCTATGACAACTTTCTCAATCTTTACATTAACATCTTTCAACTATTAAACCCTTTCATATATTACAATATTATGTAATATATAAAAATACCAAAATTAATTAACATAATCATTTTATTTTCTTTATGTAAAGCACATATATTAATTCGCCATTTTACTTAAGTGAATTACTCCTTTCATTTAATTTACTATCACGCCACTGCCACACATGGCTTTAATATTCAATTTATATTATTCCATAATACAATTTTCAACTTAATTTAAGTTGACCAATTTGTATTCTTATTTAGTTAATTTCCATAATTAACTCTTATCCATTCATGGACACTATAAATATCAAATATGATCCATATGATAACATATTAGCCACTAACATACAATTCTTAAAGTTTAGATTACACAAACTCATCCTGAACCATTTGCAGACCGACGCGGCCACGCTGGTCTTAGGCTTGAGAGTGGCACTGTTGCGCCACCTTAAGTTAGGACGCAGATATGTCAAGCTTCAATCAGAAATAGAACTTAACTCACAAATCCTTTAACATGCTCCATACATGCTATCTCATTATACTAACTAAAATAAATCTCCAATGACTACATTCTTCAATAATTTAGAGATTAAACTTCAAGTTCAACTCTTCTTTCTTTAATCTATACCTTTAACCATATCTCAATATTAGTCAATAAATCTCTAACCAATATTTATCTAAAGATAAATTGATTTTCTTCTCTCGTCAACAACGTACATATATACAAGTCCAAACACATCGAGTATTTAATGGTATTCAATATAGTACACTGAGTGGTTTCCCACAAACAACCAATAAATTAGTTTACGTCTCGTATACACTATTTTCACTGTGAGTTAGATCAGTTACTAATTCATATATACCTCCGCTCTCTGAAGGAATCATTTAGCCCAGTGCCTATACTTTGACTCCCCCAAATCCGGGTATCTTCCAACCCGACAGATGGTGCTCCACGATACTACAATCCATACAATCATTTCATTGAGATAACAACAAAATGAGTGCAATTACTATCTTTGTATTATATTTGTAATAAATCATTTCCCAGGTTTATAACCGAATACATTCGTTGTTCTTCATAAGTATATCACATACAAATATACTAGTCTATTACAGGACGATTAATTGTCCATCTTAGCCTTGCCTTTATCTCTCATAGAACTCTCGGTTCGTTCGGCTTTAGCTGCATACATATGGTTCAAGCAAGAATGAGCATAACTAGCTCAGCAAGTCTTAACAAGGAATCATATGAATATCACTCTAACAATTACATGCTTTAATTCCATATCTAAACAATTATCTATAAAGCATTACGAAACATTTAACTAATACTTCTCATAACAGCCATTCCAAAGTATATATATATAATAGCTTAGGAATGATGAACCGGTCAATAAACCATGAACATACTCTTTTCGTTTTCATACTTGAAAAGGATATCCGACACTAAGGCCATCCACCCGTCTTTACTTACGAGCACTTCTAGGTGATTAGCCTATTGTACTCTATGTTGATCAACACTCTTACGTTAAACGTATTTACGTTTAACATTTGGCAACCGTGTGCCCATCGAATAATCGATGAAAATACTTTTGTTTGTACATAGACAAACTTACCTTCTCATCCGTACCAAATACTTGGCATAGGATAGCGTTAACAGTTCTATATCAACAGACTTGTAAACAAATCAATTAACTCTTCAATACTTGTCTAGCCCGAATAAAATAGGCATCGACCCTTTTCTATTTACCATTCATGCATTGCACATCATGCATCACGTAAAAACTTGACTAACACGAAGGTCAGACAAGCGTTAAGAAAGACTTGCCTTCAAGCGTTTTCGAATATATATTTCAACTATTCTCAGTCTTTACATGATCTACATGAGATATTCACATAGCACACTGTAATTAGTTATCAAACAACTAACTTTACGGTTCTAACCAACTTCTTTCTCTTCTATGTCTTACTTGTTTTAACTTCGTTATTAAAGTCGATTCAACTCTTTATACCTCATTACGTTTCATTAACGTTCTTACGTCCTTAGCCGATATTCGATCATTATTGGTTAATTACCAACGTTGAAAGTCGTTCATGGTTCACTCGTTACTTATTTGTGTTCTTCATTTAATTTCAATTAAACCTTACCCTTTCTTCTTACATTAACATCTTATAAGTGTTTTAAAGTAAGTCTCATTATGTACTTTAAGTACCTTTAACATCTTACTTTAGGTCAACATTCAAAATGGAACTAAACCTAACTTAGTCAACTTTTTTTTCCCTTTATCGGCACCGGTAGCGGCATCCCTTGTGTTTTTAGTGGTATTTGCATGGCATTTTGAGTTAGTGGTACTCGGCCGAGTCTGCACTTCTTGGCACCACCATTTTACCTCTGGTTTTTGGTATTCTGACGAAGTCTGTGAACCAGTTGGCCAAAACAGATTTGGTTTCTTAACGAAACTCCCGGCTTCCTAATTTGTTCGTTTTACATCCGAATTGACCCATTCGAATTCCTGCAAGTCCCAAATTACATCCTTTACGTGTTCGTATAAGAATTTCACATTTTCGAATTCGTTAACTCGGAATTCACCTTTAGGTTCATTTTCAAGCGTTCGTTTAACGTTTTCGTCCGTTCAATACTCGTTTTCTTCGTTATAAGTCGGAATGCGACGATTCTTTCGCCAACGACTCTTAATTACCTTATCTCACGTGTTAGCATTGGAAACCGACATTTTCAAGTCACACGGAAACTTTTGACCTTTCATCCGGACTTTATACGTTTTCGACGTTTAACGTCTATTTTCGCAAAATCCGACATAACTTCGTTACTAATGTTCTCTAAGCCAAATCACATGAAATACTCCATGGACTTCATATTTACATCCTAACCAAGCAATAGGCACATTCCTTAGCTATATCGATTCTTAAACATTCATTCAAAACTAAGTTCACGTTCAAGACTTTTTATGGTTTTAACCCACATAAACACTTACGATTTCTATTTGGTCATGACCTATCCATGATTTGGTCATTAATAGGCATTCTTATATCTTCTTATTAAACACTCTCCACTCATCTACGATTCTTCTATGAGAAAGAAATCGAAAAGGATGAAGATTACGGTTTATAGGAATTTACCTTTGAAGTAGTTAACGTTCTTGATAAACGTCTATTGGTTTGCTTGAAAGTAGAAGGATTATATGATTCTAGCTCTTTTCTCTCTCTCAAATATGTTAGACAACTTTGTAAAACAACAAAATCCAACTCTTAGCTTTCTATTTATAGAAAACCAAATGAGGGGCAAAACGGTCCAATTTAGCACCTCCTCACTTATTTACAACTTTGTCACCAAGCAAAATACTTGGTGACCAAGTGACTCACTTGCTTTGCACAACAAGTGGCCGGCCCACCTTGCCCATGGGTCATCCCCATGGGTTGCCCCATGGGTTTTACCCATCCCTTGACCCGCCGGTTCGACCCACGATTTAATTCTTTGGATTAGGCTTGACATTAATAAACATTGGGCCTTAACTTGGGGTTGCACTCTTAATTCATTGGGCTTGTTATTAATCCAAGTCCAATTGGATTGTATAAAATCCTTAGCTCATACTCTAATAATACAACTCGTATTCTACGCGTATTATTCACGTATTCTCTTCGTATAATATTCATATAATAATCGTATTCTATGTTGTACTATTCTTTATATCATACTCGTATACATACTAGTATAATACTCGTATCTCATACGTATAATATTAAAACAACTATACGCCTTACATTTCCCTTTCGAAAACCTCTTTCACAAACCCTTAAGTTTTAATTCCACAGGCGAAAACTTCGTTTGCCATAATGGAAATATAATAATATTCCATAATATCGTCATATTTTAACATTATGCGTTTCTCAGAATTTCAAACCCTAGCTCTGAACGACATCAGATAAATAGTGTTTTTACGCAAATAATCTCAGAAAACCTTCGTTCTCGTCTTGATAACTCACAACAATTAATTCTAGAACAAATCTAGAATACTAACCACATCCACACATTCTAGGTCATTATTTGTTTTATATTAACATTATTCAATATCTTATAATATTCGTTTCATTTGATTTAAAACACTTTTTATGTTCATTATCACTTATCACGACGTTTCGACGTTTATTCGTCACTCGCCCAATTTGTCTCTCTTGTGTGTGCTTAGTATGCGTATTCAACTTATCTAATATATCATTTATTAATGTTAAGCATCATTATAATTCATAATATTCATGTTCTATAACTTAGAACAACATCTATTATCGTCAAGAGCACTACACTTACATACGTGCATGCCCGACGCCCTCCGATTGCCTCCGAAAACACAACAGTCCTAAAGAAGACCATTTTGACCCTTCCTAAAGACCTCAAACTAAACTCCTTAAAGAATAAAAGTTGTAGGTCTATTCGTCCTCGTTCTGGATCATCTTGAATCTCCTTAATCGGAGTTCGTATGAAAACGTTATGCTTAATTTATCGCAGCAGTCGAGCAGTCAAAATCATTATCGATGTCCTGTGCAACAAGGCTCTAATTGGCCTTGGGCTGCCCCCCAAGTCGCAGAACAGGCCCTCAGGCTCTGCTCTTCGCGATTACACAGACCCTTACTCCTTCTAATGATCATAACATGAGTTATACTCATCCAATTCAGTCCATTTTCGATTCTATAGGTTTGTAACTCATAAAACTATACCAAATACCCATCAACTAACATAAACATTAACTAACCTTAATATGAATTTACAACTCATGTTCATTCTAATTGTTCATGTTTTGATAATTTAGCGAATTCGATCGCCACGGCTTCGGTTTTTAACCAATTGACATGATTCAAACTACGCCGCTTTTGTTTTGTAACATACTAACATAATCCAACATCAATTCGCAGATTATAACAAGTATTGACCATGAAATTTTGTACTTTCTAAGCCATATTTTATGATATAAACACTATTATTTTACCTTTCTTCCTACAAACCAATTCTCACGAATTTGAACATCAACCAAGGATTATAGATGATAACTAACAAGATTAGCAACAACATACAAACATAGAATTCGACATCTTAACCCTATCCAACGAAATTTCCAATTAACAGAGAATAGGTATTGTAAAGAAAATTAAATAAATTATACCTTTAATCCTCTAGATTATAGGTTTAGCAAAAAGATGGTGAATCTCCTTCCTCTTGGCCAAAAACTCATAGGCTTAATCTCTCAATTTCCACTGTATTTTCTCTCTTCTTCCAAGCCCTCTTTCTAAACCTCTGTTATTTCTCCTTAGAAAATAAGATGCGTATAAGAAACTGGCCACCCACGTACTCTTCCGTTAGAAAATAACAAAAGACGTCAGTTGAACAAGCCAAAGGCCACAAGGCCTTGTTTGGCTACCACCTTTTTCCCCCCCAAACTAAATTATTTTTATATTATTTTATATTATATAGTTTCATGTCACACCCTTAGTTGATTTATTTAAATAACATAGTTTAGTTAATTTAAATAACTCATATTAATAATAAAAATCTTATTATCATTATACTTATAATTAATAAATAATTATATATCTAATTTAATTAATAAATTAGAAACATCACTTTATTTAATTTATTCATTTCCTTTAATATTAAACAATTCATTTAATTTAATTAATTCATTAAATTAAATCTTCAAAGAATAAAACTTACCTTTGCTTTAATTTAATTATCATACACACATAACTAAATTATTATACCCCAATCTCATAAATATTTATTTTTCTCAATAAATAATTTATTTAAAATATTTATTTAATTCAATAAATATTTAAAATAATTACCAAATTCATTTAATTTCTTCAATAGTTAACTTAACTATTAAACTTCACTTTCCCAATATATGAATATGTATATATCTCTTCGCACTTGGATCACATATTTCAAAATATATAAAGACATTATATATACATACTCAAACTCAAACATCTCATAATAAGAATTTTAATTATTAAATTTTTATATTAATAATTTATAAAAATTTGAGTTGTCACATTGTATAACATGCATAACGTAAAACTTGACTAACACGAAGGTTAGACAAGCGTTTAAGAAAGACTTGCCTTCAAGTGTCTTCGAATATACAATTCAACTATTCTCAGTCTTTACAAGATCTACATGATACATTCACATAGCACACTATAATTAGTTATCAAACAAACTAACTTTACGGTTCTAACCAACTTCTTTCTCTTCTATGTCTTATTGGAATTAACTTCGTTATTAAAGTCGATTCGACTTCCTATACTTTGTTACGTCTCATTAACGTTATTACGTCATTAACCGACATTCGATCATTATTGGTTAAATACCAACGTTCAACGTCTTTTACTGTTTACTTATTACGTCTTCGCGTTCTTCGTTTAATTTCTATTAAACCTTACTAGATCTTCTTACATTAACACCTTATAAGTGATTTAAGGTCAGTCTTATTATGTACATTAAGTACCTTCAATGTCTTACCTTAGGTCTACATTCAAATGAAACAAAACCTAACTTGGTTAACATTTTTCTCTTGTCATTTGTTTGGTAGCGACATCCTATGTATTCTATCGCACTTGCGGTAGAGTCTGCAGGTACGTGGCCGAAGTCGGAGTCATGCGGTGCCACCACTTTGTATCTTGGTTTTGGTGGCTGCGGCTACCAAAGTCTGTGCACCAATTAGCCAAAACAGTCCACTTTTTCTAACGAAACTCCCGTCTTCCTAATTTATTCGTTTTACATCCGAATTGACCCATTCGAAAGCCTACAAGTCACAAATCACATCCTTTACGTGTTCGTATAAGAATTTCACATTTTCGAATCCGTTAACTTGAAATTCACCTTTGAGTTCATTTTAAGCGTTCGTTTAACATTTTCGACCGTTCAATACTTGTTTTCTTCGTTATAAGTCGGAATGCAATGATTCTTTCGCAAACGACTCTTAATTACCTTATCTCACGTGTTGACATTGGAAACCATCGTTTTCAATTCACACGTCAACTTTTGACCTTTAATCCGGGCTATTTACATTTTTTACGTTTAACGTCTATTTTTCGCAAAATTTGACATAACTTCGTTACTCGTGTTCTATAAGCCCAATCAAATGGAAAACTCTATTGATTCATGATAACCATCCTAACCACACAAAAGGCACATTCCTTAGCTATAATGGTTTTCAAAACGTTCATTCTTAACTAAGTTAACGTTCAAGACTTTTATGAGTTTTAACTTACGTAAACACTTACGATTTCTATTTGGTCATGACCTATCAATGATTTAGTCATTAATAGTCATCCTTATATCTCCTCAATAAACATGCTCCACCAATCTACGATTCTTCTACGAGAAAGAAATCAAAAAAGATGAAGATTGCGGTTTATGAGAATATACCTTTGAAGTAACTCACGTTATTGATAAACATATAAAGGTTTGCTTGGAAGTAGAAGGATTTAGTGTTTCTAGCTCTTTCTCTCTCTCTCTCAATATATATTGACAACCATTGTAAAAATAATAAAAATCCAACTCAAGCCTTGTATTTATAAGCAACCAAAGTGAGGGAAAAATGGTCAACTTTCCACCTCCTTTGCAACTTAGCCACCAAGTAATCACTTTACTTGGTGGCCAAGTGGCCGGCCCACCTCCCCTTTTTGACACCCCATGGGTTTTACCCATCCCATGACCCATCGGTTCGACCCGCGGTTTACTTTTCGAATTGGGCTTGACATAAATTAACGTTGGGCCTTAACTTGGGCTTGAACACTTAATTCATTGGGCTTGCTATTGGTTTAAGTCCAATTAATTATACTAAACCCTTAACTCATACTCCATTAATACGTCTCGTTATTCTACGCGTATAACATATGTATTCTCTTCGTCTAATACTCATACGATATTCGTATTATACGTCTTACTATTCTTTATACCATACTCGTATTTATACTAGTATAATACTCGTATTTCATACGTATAATATCCAAAACGACTATACGCATTGCATTTCCCTTTAGGAAACCTCTTTCACAAACCCTTAGGTTTTACGTCCGCAAACAAAAATTTCGTTTACCATAACGGAATTATTATTGAATATTCCATACTATCTTCGTATTCTATCATTACGCGTTTCTCGAAATTTCAAACCCTAGCTCCGAACAAAATTGGATGAATAGTGTTTTAACGCAAACATTCTCGAAAAACCTTCATTTTCGTCTTGATAATTCACAACCATTAATACTAGCACAAAGCCAGAATACTAACCACATCCGTATATTCTAGGTCACAGAACGACCTTCGAACATCTTATTCACATAATAAATCAATTAAATTCATTTAATTCACATAATAAAATAAAAATTTAATTTATTCAAAATTCAAAATTCTCGGGCGTTACATTCTTCCCTCCTTATAAGGATTTTGTCCCCAGAATCTCGCTATTCTTACATAAACAAATGAGGAAACTTTTCCTTCATTTTACTTTCAAGCTCCCACGTTGCTTCTTCAGCATCGTGGTTACTCCAAATTACCTTTACTGAAGGTATTACTTTATTTCTCAAGACTTGTTCCTTCCTATCAATAATCTGAATCGGAAGTTCTTCATACGTTAAGTCTTTTTCTTCTTGAATAGACTCATACTCTATTACATGCTTATAGTCCAGTTTATAAAGACGCAACACAGACACGTGAAACACATTATGTATTCTTTCCATTTCTAGAGGTAAGGCATAAGCTACCTCTCTTATCCTTCTTAAAATTTCAATAGGTCCTACAAACCTTGGACTTAATTTCCCTTTCTTCGCAAAACATATCTTTCCTTTCCAAGGCGATACTTTTAGAAAGACATTAGACCGTACTTCAAACTCCCTCTTCTCTCGATGAGGATCTGCATACTTTCGTTGTCTATCTTGAGCCGCTACTAATCGAGCTCTTATTAGCTTCACCATGTCTACCATTTGTTGTACCATCTCAGGTCCCAACATTCGACGTTCACCTACTTCATCCCAACAAAGTGGTGTTCTGCACTTCCTTCCATACAACGCTTCGTAAGGCGGCATTCCTATACTAGCGTGAAAACTATTGTTTATGGCGAATTCTACCAACGGTAGATGTTAAATCCCAACTTCCTTGAAATCCATAACACAAGATCTTAACATATCTTCTAGCGTTTGAATTGTCCGTTCGCTTTGCCCATCCGTCTATGGATGATACGACGTACTCAATCCCAACTGTGTTCCCATTTGCTCTTGCAAACTCCTCCAAAAGTTCGACGTGAATCGTGGATCACGATCGGACACAATTGAAACATGTACTCCATGTCTAGAAATGATTTCTTTGACATAAAGCTTAGCTAACTGTTCTAGGTTATACCTAACTCCTATTGGTAGAAAATGAGCTGATTTAGTTAACTGATCCACTATTACCCAAATAGCATCGTATCCTTTTTTTGTCGTTGGAAGTCTCACCACAAAGTCCATGGTGATATGCTCCCATTTCCACTCCGGAATCTCCAGTGGTTGTATCAGTCCACTTGGTTTTTGGTGTTCAACCTTAACTTTCTGACAAGTTAACCACTTACTAACATATTCTGAAATCTCCCTTTTCATGTTCGGCCACCAAAAGTTCTGACGAAGGTCTTGATACATCTTAGTACTACCAGGATGTATCGAGTACCTCGAACTATGGGCTTCGCACATAATCTCTTCTTTCAACTCAGAATTATTTGGAACCCAAATTCTTCCTTCAAAATGAAGTAAACCTTCTTTATCAAGGTTATACTTAGTCTTCACGTCATCCTTCATTATCTTCTTCATCTGCTTGCATTCTTCAGTACTTAACTGTACTTCCTTAACCCGCTCTACTATCGTTGGTCGAGTTTCTATTGCAAATAATATCTCTCCCATTTCACTTGGTAACTTAACTTCTAATTCCATCCTCGTCGTCTCTGTTATTAACTCATTCTGAGTTGTTAACATTGACAGTTTCTCTCTACCCTTCCGACTCAACGTGTCGGCTACTACATTCGCCTTCCCCGGATGATATAAGATATCACAATCATAATCTTTTATCAATTCTAACCACCTTTTTGCCTCATGTTCAACTCCTTCTGTGTGAAGATATATTTTAGACTTTTATGGTCCGTGTATATCTCACACTTCTCCCCATATAAATAATGTCTCCATATTTTTAAAGCAAATACTACAGCTGCCAATTATAGGTCATGAGTAGGATAGACCTTCTCATAATCCTTTAACTGACGCGCATACGCAATGACCTTGCCATTGTAATGATCCAAAATTTCAAATTATAATTTAAATATTTATTGAGTTATATAAATATTATTTGAGGTATTTATTGTTAAATAAATATTTGTTGATGTGATGGTTGATGAATATAAATGATTGGAGAATTTTCTAAATTAAATTAATTTATAATTTAGAGGTTTGTATTATAACATGAGGTGTTATGTTGTTGTGTTAATTTAATAATTTAGATGGAATGTTAAATTATTAAATAAAGTTATAATAAAAATTATAATTTGGTAATATTTGCTAAAAGGCTATATTTAATTAAAATATAGTATGTGACTATAATTTTAAACTTAAGTGTTTATTAAAATAAATTAAAAAGGATTTAAATTAGTTTTGTCAAACAAGGCTTAAGTATGATTAATTTTTTAAAATTTAAATGGTTGCCAAACAAGCCTTAGGCTTTTGGGATTTCTAGTTTTTGAAAATCAAATAAAATAAATAATATAAATTAAATAAATTAAATAATATAATTATAATAGATATCGTTTATTAGTTGGTAGCAGATATATTTAGTATAGGTATTATGGCTATATATCGGGTTTATTGTTTATGCTTAAATTAGAGATAGTCTATTGAGAAGGAAAAAGAAGAGAAGAGTCCGAGAATTGAGAGAGATTAAGAGAAGCTTGAGGATTTCAAAGCCAATACTAGTGATTTTTAGCAAGAATTATTTTAGTAGTTGAAGGTATGTTCTATAACTTTGATATAATATATGTATATGTATGAGTTCGGCATAATTTACATGTTCTGTGAATTCAAAATTCTAAGTTTACGATTATACAATTGAGTACTTGTAGTTGCATGTGTTTATGATGATTAGAATTTGTGTTTAAACCAGAATAGTATGCTAATTACGTTTGACAGTAGGAGGAAAATAATGTCAGTATATGCATTCTTTGTATGGCATAGATAAGTACCAATTTGGATGGTCAATTCTTATAAAAAACTGTAAATTAAAACTTGTATTTGGTATTTCATTGAGATACGAGCATAACGTAGTTCGAATGAGATGATTTGATCAAGTAATGCATTCACAGTGTTGATTTCTAGAATGAATTTCAAAAATGGAGTTTTTGGTTTTAAAATATGCTATTCTAGTATTTAACTTTTCTAGAATTATGGTTTAAGTTGTGTTGTGTTAGTATTTGTATGCTTGGTGAAGTTTATGTGTAATTTTCATAAGTTATATATGTTAATTGGTGTTAGAAATTAAGAACAATAGCTTGGTTTTGTTTCTGGTTATGGGTGTTCTGTAATTCGGCACCCCAGCACCAAATTTCGTGCCCCGGCGTCAAAGTTCGCGCCCCAACGTCAAAAATGGGATGATGAGTTCGTGACCCGATCTTTGGAACTCGCCCCCCCATTGTACTTTCGCCTTGGTAGGAAAAAGTTAATACGAGTTGCAGCGATTTTGACCTCCTGTAGTAAAATGGCCATAACTTTTGCATACAAACTACGATTGAGGATATTCAAGATTATTCGGAAAGAGGACGAATAGGCCTATAACTTTTATTCTTTAAGGTGTTCAATTTGAAATCGTTATGAAGGGTCAAAATGGTCATCTTTAGGACAGTTGTGTATTTGGAGCCAATCGGAGGGGCGTCGGGATCTTGTGAATGCAAGTGCAACCCTTTGTGTATTAGTATAACTTAATGATAACATGTTAGACATGTAATAGGATGTTGTATCAAGTTGTTAATATGTATGTGGTGCAATTACATGATCACTTAAGTAGTTGTAATAAAGCTAAAAAGTAATGAAAAGATGCGATGTTGTTTAAACTTAAACTTAGTTAGTAGCTTTACTAAAACTAAGAAAGCATCTCATGAAGGTAATGTTAGTGTAACTAATGTGTATTGTCAATACATATGGTATGTGTAGGACTTGGGGTGAACGTGGGTAGTTATTGTTTAACCTACGCACGAGGCAAGTTCCCTAACCTTTGCTACTTTATTATTCAGCAAGGTTACTTTTCACTGTTATGTTATACTTATGCAAATTCTCTATTTCTAATCTCTTGTTTAACGATTTATTGTCATGAAAGTTCTTTAACCCTCATTTATTGTTGAGCAAGTTAGTTAATCTTTATCTCTTTATTCAAAGTCTGTATTATTATTGTAAGAAGTGTGTTATTCAGCTACTAATAACTGTTGTTTGACCTTCGTTCTTCAATATCATTGTACTATCTTACATTATTGTACCGAACTCTAAGTTGCTTAGCAATTCTTTACCAATTCAACTAATCCTTAGTTGATGAATGTTCCAAACTCTAAATTACCCTTGAAGTCTACCCAAACCAAACTTCCTTTGGTTTGTTTATATACTCACACAACTTTGAAAGCATGTTGTCAATGATAACATTTGTTCAACTTAGAAATTATTAATACTCTAGCCTTATTGATTCATCGATATACCTTGTTCATGAAGATATTATAATCAAACCCTTGAATAGTTATTGGTTCCTATCTGATTCAACCAATACTTAGTTGATGAGCGTTATAAAAATCTAGACTTCCTTTGAAGTTAATTCCTAACCAAACATCCTTTGGTTCGGAACCTGATAATCTAAGTGAGATGAACAACCCTATATCGGGGATAATTTTAGAGCTACTGTGATAAGCGTTAAAATGTTTCTGTAATACATAGTACAAAGAAATTTGATCACTTGAGTGCTGAATGATGGTCCATATAGTCGTTTAGATCTATTAAAGATTCTGATAGAAACACTGTGAACCTAGGATATAGATGATGATTATAGTCTTTTAGATCATTAAAGGTTAAAGTAGAAATACTTGAAAACCTAAAATAGAGTTCGTGGTCTTATGACCCTCAGTGTATTCTTTGATGTTGATATCTATTGTTAACTAAAAGCGTTCATTATTCCTTTGAACTCATAGTTGTTGAATTAAAGTTTATTGTTAGGTAAGAATACTTTTACCATTAAAAGCTCGGTTAATTTTCATTCATAAAATGTTGTTATATATATTTTCCTTCTTGTGGGCAATTGTTTGCTCACTCTTGCACAAAACAATGCGAGATGAAGTTACGAAGTTTGAAAAGCTTTTCTACAAGCAAGGGCAAGGACAAAGTGCTTGATTAGACAACAACGTTTAATTTATATTTTATTTATGAAGCTTATGTAATAGATTTAATTATGATTATGTTTTAGTTTTCCACCGATGATTGTAATAAAGGTTAGATGACACTGGGATTTATTTGAGATTATGTAACCCTTTGGTGGGAGATTTATTGTTTAAGCTTTTGAGTTTAATTATATCCTTTGTTTATGGGTCGTTAGTTATGATTTAATTGGATGGTGAACACCAAATCTGTGGGATTGAGGTGCGGATTTGGGGTGTCATGCCCACCATGCTACATAAAGCACTTAACCTAGTCCTCTCATGCAAGCATCGCTATAACTACTAAAATTTCCCGTATCATCTGGTAAAGATAATACTGGTGCCTCACTCAACCTCCTTTTTAGTTTCGAAAATCGCGCTCACACTTTTTTCATCACTCGTGCATTTCACCGACTTCCTTGTCGGTTGTCGGTGAGTAGCTAATTTAGAAAAGTCTTGAATGAACCTTCTATAGTATCCCGCTAACCCCAGAAAACTCCTAACCTTGATTGGCGTTTTCAGTTGTTCCCACTCATTTACCACTTCTACCTTCGCTGGATCTACGGATATGCCATCTTTGTCTATAACATGTCCTAGAAACTACACTTTTTCGAGCCAAAATTCACACTTAGTGAATTTTGCATACAACTTCTCCCTCCGTAGTGTTTCCAACACTATTCTTAGATGTTCAGTATGATCTTCTGGTGTCTTAGAATAGACTAGAATATCATCAATGAAAACTACGATGAACTTGTCCAAATACTGTTTGAACACTCTGTTCATCATATCCATGAATGCGGCTGGCGCATTCATCAACCCAAACGACATAACTAAAAACTCGTAATGCCTACAACGAGTTCTGAACGCCGTCTTAGGTATATCTTCCTTCCTCACCTTCAGTTGATGATACCCCGTGAGCAAATCTATCTTAGAAAAATACTTTGCCCTTTCAACTGATCAAATAGATCATCGATCCTGGGCAACGAGTATTTATTCTTAATCGTTAACTTGTTCAACTCCCGATAGTCGATACAAAGTCGTAACAATCCATCCTTTTTTCTTTACAAACAACAAATTGCTCCCCACGGTGACACACTTGGTTAAATGTACTTTCTATCTAATAGTTCCTCGTGAATTGAACCATTAACTCCTTCATCTCAATGGCGCCATCCTATATGGTGCCTTTGAAACCGTGTCGTGCCGGCAACAAATCAATCACAAATTCTACATCTCTATCTCGACGGAATCTTTGGGTAACTCCTCCTAAAACACATCCATGAATTCTTGAACCACCATTCTGCTCCAATGATGTTCCCACTCTTTGGGTATCCACCACGTGACACAGATAACCCTTACACCCCTTCTTCAGCATCTTCCTAGCTTGTGTCATGGTTAGACAACAAGAACGTCTTGGTGATTTATTTCCATAAAACACCACCTCAGATTTCTTAGGAAGCCTTAGGTTCACATTCTTTCTATGATAATCTATTATTGCTTTATGGTTAATTAACCAATCCATACCGAGAATCACATCGAATTCTCTTAACCTTATCGGTAAAAGATCTACCGATAATCTATTACCCCTGATATCTACGAAACAATTCCTATGAATGTGTTCAATGGGAATTATCTCCTTGTTTGCTACCTTAACGTCTAAAGGTATTTCTAATTTTTCAGGACTTAATCCCAATTGCTGAGCAAATCCACATGCTATAAAAGAACAAGTAGCACTCGAGTCAAATAACACGTAAGCATTTATTTCATTGACTGGAATGATACCTGCTACTACATCCGTTGATTCAACTGCATCTTGGACTGTCATATTAAATGTTCAGGCTGAGGGTCTACCCACTGATGGTGTTGGCCCAGTAATGACTAAATTATCACTACCAGAACCCTTACTACCCTCCGCCCCTTTCTTTGGGAAATTTCTTGCCATGTGGTCTACCGACCCACAAACAAAACATCCCCGGCTTTTCTTAGGATTAGGACAGTTGGGAGATATATGACCCTCCTACCCACAGTTATAACAATCGGTCTTCCCTTTCAGGCAGACTCCCAGATGAGTCTTACCGCATGTCTTACATGCCTCCATCCTCCGTTTAGGATCCCCTTGTTTTACCCCAGATTCTGTGGTTAAAATTCTTCCTCTTAGGCATATTGCCACTTCCACTGGTAACCTTTTCCTTATTTCCTCCCTCTCCCTTACTCTTTTTCTTCTTATCCTTGTGGTACTGGGTCAACGCCTCGCTACCACCTTCCGCTATTATCGCCTTTTCCAGAATGGTCTTGTAGAAAGCACTCTGAAAAACCGATATCCTACTATAGAGCCAGGGTTTTAGGACTTGCTTAAACCTACGAGCCTTCCTCTCCTCTATGTCCACTTGGTGTGGAGCGAACCTTGCCGATTCATTGAATTTGGCCGCATATTGGGGAACAGTCATGTCCCCCTGCTTAAGTTCTAAGAACTTAATCTCCATTCTCCTTTGCATGCTAGTAGAGAAATAGTTCTCGAAGAATACCTTCTTAAACTGTTCCCATGTAATGACTTAGCTCAGGCCCACCACAGTGAACCTCCCACCGAGAGTTGGCTTCCCCCTTCATCATATAGGTCATAAAGAGGTCTTTTGTGCCTCAGCTACGTTTGTAATAACAAACGCCTTCTCTATTTCCTTGACCCATGCCTGGGCCTCCATTGGGTCCGTTGTTCCCTTAAATTCTGGTGGACCTACACTTTTAAATTCCTTAAAGGTAGTCATTCGGGCTACCCTAGGTCCTGCGGGTGCTCTACTCCCAGCTTGGTTAAATGCAGTCGTTAATAAATTAACGAACTCTTGCATTGGGTTATTATGACCCCCCTCGTTCTCATTATGCGATTCCGCTTCATGATTACGTTGTCTTCTTCTTGGCGGCATTTTTGATTAAATAAATAAATTTCCGTTATTACTTATTTACTTACTTCATTATTAGTCATCAAACAATTGGACAATAACTCATACGCGACAAAGAAAATTTAAAATAAAAACTTTCTTATATTAAAATGATTCTTTATAGTTCAAAAATATTTACAAGTTACTTTCCATAGCCCAAAAGCTATTACATATACATCCCGCGATTGACTTCTACAAAAATTGGGATTTACAAAAAGACTACCCTTTAATTATACAAAAGAGGGTTTTACGTCACTACACAAAAGTATTCACTATACTATTCTCCTATCTTTGTCTAACAAAGATTCTCATGCTTACGGTTGGCGAATTGACACAATATCTCGACTTATAGTATGTCGAAGTCCATAAAACTCAATAGAATAACAAGCTATCTTAAGCTTGAAATCCTCGTCGTGACCGTCATTTATATATGACATTTGTGCTATCTTCTGGTTTTTTTCAACCAATTTCTTGCGAAGTTCTATGACCTCGTTATTATAGTCCTGGGCCTTGTCAGTTATGAGCACTTTCTCATCATGCTCTATCTCATAGTCTGACTCTGCAGACTCTTTCGCCCCATAGAGATCACTGATCTCTTCCTTCCAGTCTTTGCACCATATTGTGCGATTGCACGCTTCTGATCAAGCACTGAGAGGTACGTTGCCCTCGTAGTCTCGGTAGGTGTAGACTCTAGGGCAGGCATCACCATGTTAATCAATGTTACCTCCATGTCATCCTCCACATCAATCATCATATTCAAATATGATGTTATCCCCATGGTCTCCTCCGAATAATCCTCCTCCGAGTAATATTCCTTGGGCTCTGACTCCTCTAGAATCACTACAGGTATGTCTGCTATAGGCATAGGTACTGTCTCAACTCGGTTCATGGACTCCTTGCTGATCACATGTATATCCCTATACATCAAGCTATCAACCGACATCTATAATAATACATAACAAATTGATTAGTACATAATACACAATAATATAAGCACAAATCACATTTAATCCATTTAGGGTTACTTTCCATCATTTAAATCTTTTGGTAATCAGTTTCCTCAATACCTTATTAACTCATTTGACTCGAGTTAACTTTCTTCGGACTCTTCCTTTCCTACGAGGTTATTAGCCTAAGGTTCTTCCGCCCTTAAGTTTTATAACCTAATGATTTGATACCAATCTGTGACGCCCCCAAATATGGGTATCTTCCAACCCGACAGATGGTGCTCCACGATACTACAATCCATACAATCATTCCATTGAGATAACAACAAAATGAGTGCATTTACTATCTTTGTATTACATTTGTAATAAATCATTTCCCAGGTTCATAACCGAATACATTTGTTGTTCTTCATAAGTATATCACAAACAAATATACTAGTCTATTACAAGACGATTAATTGTCCATCTTAGCCTTGCCTTTATCTCTCATAGAACTCTCGGTTCGTTCGGCTTTAGCTGCAAACATATGGTTCAAGCAAGAATGAGCATAACTAGCTCAGCAAGTCTTAACAAGGAATCATATGAATATCACTCTAACTTACATGCTTTAATTCCATATCTAAACAATTATCTATGAAGCACTACGAAACATTTAACTAGTACTTCTCATAACAGCCATTCCAAAGTATATATATAATAGCTTAGGAATGATGAACCGGTTAATAAACCATGAACATACTCTTTTCGTTTTCATACTTGAAAAGGATATCCGGCATTAAGGCCATCCACCCGTCTTTACTTACGAGCACTTCTAGGTGATCAGCCTATTGTACTCTATGTTGATCAACACTCTTACGTTAAATGTATTTACGTTTAACATTTGGCAACCTCGCGTGCCCATCGAATAATCGATGAAAATACTTTTTTTTGTACATAGACAAACTTACCTTCTCATCCGTACCAAATACTTTGCATAGGATAGCGTTAATAGTTCTATATCAACAGACTTGTAAACAAATCAATTAACTCTTCAATACTTGTCTAGCCCGAATAAAACAGGCAACGACCCTTTTCTATTTACCATTCATGCATTGCATATCATGCATCACGTAAAAACTTGACTAACACGAAGGTCAGACAAGTATTAAGAAAGACTTGCCTTCAAGCGTCTTCGAATATATATTTCAACTATTCTCAGTCTTTACATGATCTACATGAGATATTCACATAGCACACTGTAATTAGTTATCAAACAACTAACTTTACGGTTCTAACCAACTTCTTTCTCTTCTATGTCTTACTTGTTTTAACTTCGTTATTAAAGTTGATTCAACTCTTTATACCTCGTTACGTTTCATTAACGTTCTTACGTCCTTAGCCGACATTCGATCATTATTGGTTAATTACCAACGTTGAACGTCGTTCATGGTTCACTCGTTACGTATTTGTGTTCTTCGTTTAATTTCCATTAAACCTTACCCTTTCTTCTTACATTAACATCTTATAAATGTTTTAAAGTAAGTCTCATTATGTACTTTAAGTACCTTTAACATCTTACTTTAGGTCAACATTCAAAATGGAACTAAACCTAACTTGGTCAACTTTTTCCCACTGCCGGCGCTGCGGCGCGGCATCCGTTGTGTTTTAGTGGCACTGCGGTATGAGTTAGCAGGTTATTTGGCCGAAGTCTCAATGCATAAGTGCCACCATTTCTGATGGTTTTGGCTGTGCGGTGAAAGTCTGCACTAGTTGGGCAAAACAGATTTGGTTTCTTAACGAAACTCCCGGCTTCCTAATTTGTTCGTTTTACATCCGAATTGACCCATTCGAATTCCTACAAGTCCCAAATTACATCCTTTACGTGTTCGTATAAGAATTTCATATTTCTGAATTCGTTAACTCGGAATTCACCTTTAGGTTCATTTTCAAGCGTTCGTTTAACATTTTCGTCCGTTCAATACTCGTTTTCTTCGTTATAAGTTGGAATGCGATGATTCTTTCGCCAACGACTCTTAATTACCTTATCTCACATGTTGACATTGGAAACCGACGTTTTCAAGTCACACAACAACTTTTGACCTTTAATCCGGACTTTATACATTTTCGACGTTTAACGTCTATTTCCGTAAAATCCGCCATAACTTCGTTACTATTGTTCTCTAAGCCAAATCATATGGAATACTCCATGGACTTCATATTTACATCCTAACCAAGCAATAGGCACATTCCTTAGCTATATCGATTCTTAAACGTTCATTCAAAACTAAGTTCACGTTCAAGACTTTTTATGGTTTTAACACACGTAAACACTTACGATTTTTATTTGGTCATGACCTATCCATGATTTGGTCATTAATAGGCATTCTTATATCTTCTCAATAAACACTCTCCACTCATCTACGATTCTTCTATAAGAAAGAAATCGAAAAGGATGAAGATTACGGTTTATAGGAATTTACCTTTGAAGTAGTTAACGTTCTTGATAAACGTCTATTGGTTTGCTTGGAAGTAGAAGGATTATATGATTCTAGCTCTTTTCTCTCTCTCAAATAGGGCAAAGGGTCAAAAATGCCGCTGGTGTTTATCCCGATGTCCCACTTGCACCCTAAACTAATTTTATTTCCCAAAAGTACCCTTAACGTTACATTTTTGGGTCACCCGTACCCCTGCCGTTAACAGAAGAGAAACGAGGTTAAAATGTGATGACGTGGCAGGCTTAAATATAAAATATATTCTAAATAAAATAATATATATCATTTAATCAAAATAAAAAATACTAAAATTCAAAATAAAAAAAGCATAACATATTTACATCATTTAATAAAAATAATAAAATTCAAAACTAGAGTATTATGATTATTTTAGTAATTTTTAAATCATATTAATTTAAAAAATATTATGATGTAATTTGAATTTTTGAGATAGTATTTAACAATGTGAGTACTCTTACAATTATTAATTCTAGCCACACTTCATAGTTTAAGGGTCATTTATTGCTTTTTTTCAATTAACGATAATTTTACAATTATTCTAATGACGCTTAATACTTAACTGCTATTTATTTTTGTGTCAATATTATTTTTGCTCTAGTTTGATACATTTTATTTTGTATCTAAGAGAATTACTAATATTAGTTTTATATAGTATTTTTTTTAATTTGATTTTTTTAGTATTTTTAAAAATTATTATTTTAGTATTTTTTAATTAGTATTTGATGTAAATATGTTATGTTTTGAATTTTAGTATTTTAATTAAATGATGTAAATATGTTATACAACTTATTTTATTTAATTAGTTGTTTTGATTAGTTAACAAAATAATTTGAATTTTATTATTTTGATTAAATGATGTAAATATGTTATACTTTTTTATTTTGAATTTTAGTATTTTTTGTTTTGATTAAATGATTATATTGTTTTATTTAGAGTATATTTTATATTTAAGCCTGCCACGTCATCATATTTTAATCCCATTTGTCTTCTGTTAACGGCAGGGGCACGAGCGACCCAAAAATTTAACGTTAACGGTACTTTTGGAAAAAAAAAATTAGTTTAGGGTGTAAGTGGGACATCGGGGTAAACATCAGGGGCATTTTTGACCCTTTTCCCCTCTCAAATATGTTAGACAACTTTGTAAAACAACAAAAATCCAAATCTTAGCTTTCTATTTATAAAAAATCAAATGAGGGACAAAATGGTCCAATTTAGCACCTCCTCACTTATTTACAACTTTGTCACCAAGCAAAATACTTGGTGACCGAGTGACTCACTTGCCTTGCACACCAAGTGGTCGGTCCACCTTGCCCATGGGTCATCCCCATGGGTTGCCCCATGGGTTTTACCCATCCCTTGACCCGTCGGTTCGACCCACGATTTAATTCTTTGGATTGGGCTTGACATTAATAAACATTGGGCCTTAACTTGGGCTTACACTCTTAATTCTTTGGGCTTGTTATTAATCCAAGTCCAATTGGATTGGATAAAATCCTTAGCTTATACTCTAATAATACAACTCGTATTCTACGCATATTATTCACGTATTCTCTTCGTATAATATTCATATAATAATCGTATTCTACGTCGTACTATTCTTTATATCATACTCGTATCTCATACGTATAATATTAAAACGACTATACGCCTTACATTTCCCTTTCGAAAACCTCTTTCACAAACCCTTAGGTTTTAATTCCGCAGGAGAAAACTTCGTTTGCCATAACGGAAATATTATTGGATATTCCATAATATCGTCATATTCTAACATTATGCGTTTCTCAGAATTTCAAACCCTAGCTCCGAACGACATCGGATGAATAGTATTTTTATGCAAACAATCTCAGAATACCTTCGTTCTTGTCTTGATAATTCACAACAATTAATTCTAGCACAAAGCCAGGATACTAACCACATCCACACATTCTAGGTCATAGAATGACCTTCGAACATCTTACTCACATAATAACTCAATTAAATTCATTTAATCCACATAATCAAATAAAAATTTAATTCATTGTAAATTCAAAATTCTCGGGCGTTACATATACATCCACCATTAAAGGGTACAGTCGCATTGCCTTAGACTTGATATTTACTCGTACATATACTCAAGAAATTGGTATTTTCAAATATATTTAATGTCACCAACTACTATCATAAAATAATTTCACATAAATTATTTAATATTGATAGATAAATCTTATCCATCTTTTTACTAATTCATCTCTACAATGTATAATAAATATATAAAAGCGATATATATTTATTAAACACAACATCACTTATTACATAGCTCATATTACCCTATGCAACACAATACCACATATCTCGTAACACATATATATTCTTGTTCGAACACATCTCATGCTTTAAGATTTTTATTTACTAAATTCTTATTTTAATAATTTTTTTGAAAATTCGGGTTCTTACATATGAAGTACAATCGATAATTCAAAATAGCACTTCAATTTTCTTTAAAACATTTTACAATGACACCATTCAGTAAAACATCAATTCCAGTCCAAGACCATGAGAATTTCATACTTTCTTTTAAAAAGGACAACCCGACACTATGTCCGTAAGTCTGACATATCTTACGAGCACGTCTAGGTGATCAGCCTATAGTACTCTATGTTGATCAACACTACATTCTTTAAACGTATGTACGTTTAAGTTGTGGCAACCTCACGTGTCTGTCGTTTGACGACAGAACATTTGTTTAGCATACTCAGTCTTCATTTGAAAACCACACCAAATAATTTGGCAAAACATTGACAATACTTTGATAGATTATAAGAAATCCAACATATTGTAAGTCTAGCCGAAATAATTGGCTTCGACTTCATCATACATCAATTCATGCGTAAGAATATATGAATCATAGAGCTTGTCCAGATTGAACTGAGACAAGGGTTAGAACACTTGCCTTCAACGCCTGCTACTGTTATTACACTTTCCCTTTAAGTCTTTAGAGTCTCTACAATCTATGATCATATAACGTGTAACGACCGAGAAATTCGGATCTTATTGTAAAATGATATTATTAAATTAAATAATAATAAAATTGTATTCTATGTGTTATCAAGATGGTTGTCATTGTATAACCTATTGATGATAGAATGTTGTAGTATTTGAGCTACGTGAAGAAATTAAATTGTTTGAATTTCCAAGACGAAAATAAAAGTTTTCTGAGAAATTTTTCGAAAAACACTATTCATCGATATTTGCTCGGGATTTATTTTTGAATTTCTGAGAAATTTGTAATGATAGAATGACAAGGTAAGATGGATTATGTAATAAAAATCTAGTTATGGAAAATGTAATATTTCGCTTGCGGACTTAATTTATAAATGTTAAGAAGGGCAAAGTAGTAACGAGTAAGTATTAATTGTATGATACTTTGGTATTGTGCAAAGTAATGAAAATGAGTATAATACGAAGTATTATACGAGTTTTTATGAAGGATGAAATATCGTATATAAATTTAATATGAATTAGAATACGAAAATGATACATAAACAATATGTATATGTATTAAGTAATGTAAATGGACTTGGAAGATTGGTTAACAATTGGTGCAAGCCCAAGTGAATAAATTGTTAAGGCCCAATTAATGATTAATAAACAAGTTAGTGTTTATTAATGCAAAGCCCAAGGATTTATTTAATCCAAGCCCAAGCTAGAATCCATAAGTTGTAATGACCCATGGGGTAAACCATATTAGTATGGTTAGTATGGTAACCAAGTTAATGTGGTGATCAAGTATTAGAAGTAATGACCAAGACTTATGAGTGGTGGTCAAGCAAAGGATAGGTTTTGTGCCTTGCAAGTAATGAATAGTAAGGAGGTGCATAAGGAGGTGGGATTGTTTTAAAGTCCAAATTACCCTAACTTTGGAAAATCTATATATAGAGAAGGCTTACAAGCCATTTGTTAGTTGTTCAAATAATCCAAACATTACAAAGTGCTTAATTGTTAGGGAGATTAAGTTACAAATAAGTTACTTCCATAAGTAAGAAGAAGAAGAAGAAGAAGAAGCTACTTACCAAGACTTCAAAAGTAAGACTTCTTCTCTAAATTATCTTCTATCTCTATTCATGATAGGTTGATAAGAAAAGATGGAATAAGGAACATGGATGTTAAAAAGTAAGAAGAATGAGTAATCAATGAACTTAAGCCACATAAGTTGGAAATAAGTCATTTGAACTTATAAAAGTTATGAACTTATTATAAGTTAACCTTGAATGTTAGTATGAAAATTATGAATTTGTAATGAGTTTATTAAGAGAAGTGATATGGATGTAAAAGAATTTGTATGATCATATGTATCATGAATACATAAGTAAAGTTATATGTTAAGAACATATAATGTATGATGATTAAGAAACTTTAATTGTCATAAGTCATGAACAATGAAATCTTAAGTAGTTTATAATTTGACAAGTTATAAGCTCATTAAGAAATAAGTCTAAAATCCAACAATGAATATAAGTTGTTATAATAAGTAGGTTGAGATGCTCACATGATGAATGGAATTCATTTGTAATGTTAAAAATGAACCAATAGGTGAATTTTTAGCAAACGAATTCAAATAGATAAAATTCTTGCATGAACGCATAGATTACGTAATTTGTGAATCGTAGGCTTTAGAACGAGCCAATTTGAACTTATAACGAAGAAGTTATGCATCCGGGAAGTTCACAAACATTCAAGGACAAAAAATTTTCTGGTGCACAGAGTTGGCGCCACGGCGCCAACCCTAGGCCAAATTGGTCACGTCGCAGCGCATAATAGTGTCCGAGCACACTGCGAGAGCGTGCCGCAGCGCGGTCCACCAAGTAAGGACTCGTGCCGCAGCGCCAAGTCCGGGACAATGCCACTATTAAGGCCTTGGTATGCAACGCGAGATCTGAAGTATAAAGCATAGCACCTTAGCGCCCAAACCTCGTAACAAGAATAGTAATGAATGTTTTTAATTACAAAGAAAAGAAAGTTAATTGATTTAAAAGTAAACACAACCTAAGGAATATAATGTAACATTGTTTAAACTTTGTTAAACCTTAAGGATGTTGTATAAAGGTTGAGATAACCTAGCCAAATATAAATGCAAGGATAATGATAAACCGGAATAGATAGTAACTGAATCTAATACACAATTAGATTGAGATGAAGGGTAAGACATAGTCATATACATACTTGATTATATGTGACCTAATATAAGGCATTATGTGATCATGTATTGTAGAGACTTGAAAGACTTGAACATAAAGTAAATATACTGTAGCAGACGCTAAAGGCAAGTATTCTAACTCTTGTCTCAGTTCAATTTGAACAAGTTTTTGAAGTTCATGTATTCTTTCGCATGAATTGAGGTATGTTGAAGTTAAAGCCAATTCCTTTGGCTAGACTTGATATATTGCGTGGATATTGATAATCTATTCATCTATTATCAAATGTTGTTATCTTTTGTCAACTACTAGATATGGTTTTCAAAAGAAGACTGAAATGTTAAACAAATGTTTTGTCGGTAAAACGACAGGCACGTGAGGTTGCCAAATGATTAAACGTGCATACGTTTAATGGATGTAGTGTTGATCAACATAGAGTACAATAGGCTGATCACCTAGAAGTGCTCGTAAGTAATATCAGGCTTACGGACTTACTTTCGGGTTGTCCTTTTCCAATAAAGAATGAATACTCGAGGTCTTTGACCGGAGTAAATGTTTTACTAAATATTGTTATTATTGTAAAATATTTTGAAAGAAAGATGAAGTGCTGTTTTGAATTATCAATAGTACTTCATAACTATTGTTCAGTTATTGAAGATATACAATTCGTATGTGTCAAGCATGTTGTTATTGAATTGTTATACTTGCTGAGCTAGTTATGCTCACTCTTTCTTGAACTATATGAATGCAGCTAAGACTGAATGTCCCAAAGGATCGAAAAAGGATTAAGGAAAAGCTAAGGCAGATTGTTAAGCTATCTTGTAATAGTATAGGTCTATTGTTGTAATGTAATTGATATTATGACAAAGAACCTTTGTAATGGGTATAGAACCTGGGAAATGTAAATATTACTTTAAATATATAGAAGTTATGTTCATTCTTTGAGACTTTTCAATTGAATGAATGTATGAATGTTGTACAGTGATCTATCGGGTTGGAAGGTACCCGGATTTGGGGGTGCTACATAACGTAACACATTAGGTCATGAATAAATATACATGATTCCTAATGAATATTACCCTTCTTCTCAATCTAATCTTAACTTAGATTTGTTATTATTGGTTCCGGCTTATCACATTACATTATTCTAACATTCAATTAATCTTTCGTCGACCTTCAGTTGTAATACATAAGGTCTTTAACATCAATTAAGGATGTTACTTCAAGTTCTTTAAAGTCGTACTTCACTACTAACTAACGGTCTTTCTTTTTATCTTCATTATCTTTCTTTATTATGTCTTGCTTAAATCTTGGTATTTGTGGTGCCGCCTTCTCCTCTTTAAGTCGTAGGTCTTGCTGCCACTCTTGATGGTTGAGGATCGGACTTGGCGTTATGGCCATGTAGTCTTAGCGTTACATATACGTTGTGTGGCCAAACTCCAAAGAGGTCATGGCATTTCTAAGATCGCCTTTGCTCGGCGCTTCTGGCGCCACCTATTTTTTTAGGATCAGGCGCTTGGCGCCAACTCTATGTACCAGATAGTTAACAGTTTTGTTTTACACAACGAACTTCCTGGACTCCAAATTTGATCATTTTAAGTCTGAATTGGCTCGTTCAAAAGCCATTAGCTCACAAATAACATACTCTATATGTTCATGCAAGTATTTTACATTTTTAACTTCATTAACTCAAATTTCACCTATGAGTTCATTTTTAACGAAAATGATAAACGTTTGTGAACGTTCAACGCTCTTTTCTTCGTTCTAAGTCAGAATTCGGTCATTTTTGAGTTCGTAACTCTATAATTTCAAATAAAACTTGTACCCATCGAAAACTAACGTTTTTGAGCTCAATATCAAAATTCAACTTCCATTCTGAGAATTTCACTAATTCGACGATTATCGTCTAATTGTGTGAATTTCGGCATAACTTTGTTACTTATGATTTGTTCATCGTTTCAAATGGATTCTATCAATCATACTAACATTTTAACATACATATTACATCAACTTATTTAAATGATAAGTTATTATTTGTTCTTCACGAGTTTATAACTTATAAAAGTATAAACTACTTATGATTTCATTTTACATTGTGATGGCCAAGTAAAGGATGAGATGAGCAAGTAAACTTGGTGATTAAGTAATGAATAGTAAGGAGGTAGATTAAGGAGGTTGAAGGGATTAAATACCATTAAGCCCTCACCTTGGATTTCCTATATAATAGAAGCTTGCTAGTTCATTTGTTACTTGTTATTCCACCAACAAACATTTAAGTGCTTATTTTTTAGAAAGAAAAAGCTAGACTTTGTTAGTTCAAGCAACAAGAAGAAGAACATAGATTAACCAAGTGATCTTCAAGGGTAAGAATCCTATAACATTAATCTTCCATCTCTAAAATTCTAGTTTGGTAGAGAAGTGTTGATTAGTGAAGTATGTATGCTAAGAAGTGATGAGTATGGAGAATCAAAGGACTTAAGTCTTAATAAGTCATGAACAAGTAATTCAAATTTAATTAAGTTATGAACTTATGAAAAACATGTAAGAACTTGTCATATGTTTACCTTAATAAAATCTATGATAAGAAGAAGCAAAGATTATTGTTAGAAGACTAAAGCCATGATAAACCATGTAAAGTGAAATCATAAGTATATAAGTTGTGAGCTTATGAAGAATTAATAAGAACTTATCATGTTTATAAGTTAATAAGATATGTATGTTAAGATGTTAGTATGATGGAAAGAATCCATTTGAAACGATGAACAAATCATAAGTAACGAAGTTATGCCAGAATTCACACGATTAGACGATAATCGTCGAATTCGTGAATTTCTCGGAATGAAAGTCAAATTTTGACATTTAACTCAGAAACGTAGGTTTTCGATGGAGAATAGTCTCATTTGGCATTATAGAGTTGCGGACTTGAAAATGACCGAATTCTGACTTAGAACAAAGAAACAAGCGTTGAACGTTCACGAACGTTTATCGTTTTCATTAAAAATGAACTAAAAGGTGAATTATGAGTTAACGAATTCAAAAATGTAACATTCTTGCATGAACACGTAGAGTATGTGATTTGTGAGCTAATTGCTTTTGAACGAGCTAATTCAGACTTGAAATGATCAATTTGTGATTCCGTGAAGACGCCCCAAAATCCAGCCTACTTTCAGACCCGAACTCCGTGTATCACTATTCCATTTCCTTCCAAACATACTTCATTATATAGCTAAATATAATGACATACATTATCAAATCCTAGGTTCTCGAAATCTTAGAACCTCTTTCATTACAGGTAATGATAATTACATTATTCTTTTCATCTTACACGAGTGACTTTCATCCGCCACCAATGATATATAACTGTTCATTAAACTAATCTATAGTTTAATTCTATCATTCTATATTACAAGTCTTCACTTGCACTTCACGCACATTTATATACTGAATGGCACTTCGTCTGGATACCGATCAGCTTGATCTTTACGGGATCCTTAAGTTTTTTCTAACATCGTTCGCTGAAAATGTTTTTCATTTAAAGCAAGTGTGAGCATTCAATTGCCCAGCAAGTCATAAAAGTTGAACAAACACATTCAAGAGTTTAAACATTTTTTAAAACTTCGATAACCGAACAAAGGTTATGAAGCAGCTTGAATAATAGGAATAGTCTTGATTCCTATCATCTTAAAACATTCATGACATACTCTTTACACTACTTTCATTCTTCTACCTTTTTCCATACATATCCTGTCTGGCTAGAATCATTAGCACAGACTTAACAATAACGGTTCATGTATAAACCGAGCATACTTGTATTAAACAGCTCAATCATAGAACAGTTCATCTCAAAGAAACACCGAAGTGTTCAAATTGTGGCACAAGGCCTCATACGTTCTACCACCTTGTACAAATATTGCACATTCGCACATAGACAGAACTTCTCAAGTTCAACATCTAAGAAGTTTAAGAAACTAGCATTCATATAGCATGAATGAAGTTAGAAAACTTGCCTTACTCACAGCTACATCTTACGTTGAACTGCTCATTCCAAATCCCTATATAACACATAAGGAAATAACGCGTACACCAATTAGTCATATACTTGACTTACACATTAGTTTACTTAACTTTACTTCTTAGGGTTCGCGTTCTTGTAATATAAGCTTACGCGACTAACTTTCATTACCGGTTTACGGCTTCATGACCTACGAAGATGTCTTACTCAAAACGTTCATCATCTTTGATGATTTGCATTCTTATCTTCTTCTTATAACTTTTCTAGTACTCAGCGTACATCGCTTCTCTGCTAGTAGTCCATATTGTACTATGAGTGGTTTCCCACAAATAACCAACAAACAAGTTCCCGTCTCATCTACCTTGCCACTTTGCGTTGAGTTAGATCGGTTGCCGATTTTGTATATACCTTCGCTCTCTAAAGGAATTGTTTAGCCCGGCTCCGTATATGTCAACCATCAAAGGTTACGATTGTACCACAACCTAAACTCATCTTAACTTATTCGAACTATTAAACTTTAACGTTCGTTAAGTCAACTTCTTATTCTTTACAGCTTTCTGGCAACAACATGCCATACCTCAGGATTCATTTCTTATCGTCTAAGTCATACAGTCTTTTGTATACTCAGAACGATCATTCAATGTCAATACTATGAGATCATAGCGTTAAACATTTCATATTAACTTATTCATACCTTACAACGTCCGGTTCATTTTATTTGGAACATTGTCCAAGTTATACTTATTAACTCAGCTTCTTAACGTTATACGTTATTATCCTTAACTCAGTTTCTTCACCGTTTACGGTTAAATCTTAGTCTTCATTACTTTACGGTCAAACCATACATGGAGTGTAGGTTCTGCCCGTTTAATAGTCATATACACTCAACCATTACATTGGTCAACGTGTTTAACACTTACCTTTCATTCTAACATTCTCTATCCAACTCATATCGGACTTTCATTACTCTTATTACTGTTCGCTATGACTTTTTACGATAATTCATATCTTCCTTACTACTTTCGTTAACGTTCAAGTTATACAACCATTGTATACTTAGAACGTTCGTCCAACGCGAATACTATTCACGAGGGTCATTATGTATTTGACGTTCACATTGCTCGTCTCTTAACTTCCCACTTAACCTTTACTCAAGGTTTCAATTACTTTCATCGTTATCTATCCCATGAACCCCATGTTCATTATTCATTCTTAATGCCAAAGCCATACCGTTCGTTGTATGCTAAGACTGATCGTTCATCGCAACAACGTTGTGTTCACAGCGTCTATACGCTTTACACTTATTTCTCATTATCACAACATAACATCGAAATGTTACTTGTTACCTTCGTCACTCAACGTCTAAGGAATCACAATCATAGTAATCCCTCACGTTCGTTCATCGTGACTACGGTCCCCGGATATCGGTTCCATAACCTAGCATTTACATTCTTCATCTTTTAATCACGTTAAATCTTTCCGATCAACCTTCACTAATGATTTAAATCATTTGCTTAAGTGTTACATTATGTAAGGTCCCCAAATCCAGGTACTTGAAACCCGAACTCGGTGCTTTACGATACCATTTCTATGAGCAGAATAATACTAATAATAATAGCAATAATATAAAGATCAACTTAATTTACATATCATCGTGAAGTGCGAATCCCAAACGTAACCTTTAAACATTCATTACAACCCATGATAGATAATATATATCATACTTGTCTTAATAAAGTTAACTATTACATAGACTACCACAAATCTTATTTGGTTAGCTTTCCTTTTCCTTTGTTTCTGCATGAGCTTTCTAGTTCTTCACACTTAGCTGAAAACATTTAAATTAAGCAAGGATGAGCATTTGAGTGCCCAGCAAATAATAGAAATTATATATATATATATATATATATATATAAGCTGAAAGAATTTAAATGTTTTCTTTATACTATCCTTCTACAACGATTCAATAGCTGTGAAGTAATCTGTACCAATGATAATAATATATCAATTCTATATCAAATCTTTGAAACTACGTACTGACAATAAATAGGGTTTAGATGACTTACTATGAACATTGTTTTCAATTTTCGAATAGGTTAAACAGAAATTCATCTGCAAACTGTCATAACTTATGGGCACGGGGGGTGATCAGGTCGTTATGCCCTGCATTGATCAATACTATGTGCAAGAACAAGGGTATCGTTCACTCTGTCCGCCTTGGGCGCATAAAAGTTTTCCCGTATAGGGATGTTCATACTTGTCTTGGTTCCAAATCAAAAGTTTTATCTTGTTCAACAATAATCTATAATTCAACATATATGTATACGGGTAATTGACAAAGGTATATCAACATGTGATTAAATACAATGATTATCCAAGTGGGGACACTTGTATAACCATTTATAGAAATTAACGAACAGAATATATATCTAAATTATCATATACTAACATGTTGATAATCAATGAGCGTATATAATATAGGGTTAATAATCTGTACAGTAATAATATAGTTTAGAAACATTCTTACTCATGTCAATTGCATAAAGAAAATGCAAAGGTAAGATACTTGCTGATCGATGTAATCTACGATTCACAACTTAGTTTATCGTTTATATCACGACCTATCATTAATCAGATCATTCGTTCGATTAAAACAATATATCTCAACACATAATACTGCTTATTGTAGTCAACACATAACCTAAGTCCAGATCAATTTAGAAAAAATACGGCTGCATCAAGCTTTATCGAGTAATTATCAGTCTAAGACTCTATCCTCCGTAACTTAGTATCGGTCATATTATTTTTAAATGACTTAATATAATTTTAAAACATTTATTATAATTTATCATGAATTTTCAAACATCGGAATCATTATTAAATGATTTAAATTTTAAACAAATTCTATTATCATTAATATTTAATTAATATTAAACTATTAATAAAATCATTTCCAAAATATTAAAGTTATTTATAATAACTTAGAATATTTTAAAGTATTAATATTACCCTTAAATGAATTTTTAAATAATTATCATTAATATTAAAGTATTAATGTTTTATTTATTAAAATATTAAAAGTCATTAAGTATAACTTAATAATATTTTTAATTCATTTTTATCCTTTTTAAATGATTTTTAAATTAATAAAACCATTTTTAAACTATTTATTTAATATAATTATTAAATAAATTCAATATCATTAATAATAAATTAATAATTATTAATATTAAATTATTATTGAAATTATCCTTTAAATATTAAAAGTTATATTTTATAACTTAAAATATCTTTAAACATTTTATTTTCATTTAAAATGATTTTTATAATAATAAAATCAATTTTAAATTAATTTTTTAATATAATTATTATATAACCTTAATATCATTAATATTAATTAATTAATGAAATTTAACTTTAAATATTAAAAGTTATATTTTATAACTTAAAATATTTTTAAATACCTTATTATTATTTAAATTGATTTTTAATATATTAAAATCATTTTAATTAATTTATTTAATGTATTTATTAAATAAATAAAATATCAATAATATCCAAATAAATATTAATATTTATGAAAAAATATGTCAAATTATTAAAAGTTAATTTTATAACTTAAAATAATTTTTTAAAATTAATTTTGTAATTTTCAGAATTTATTTACTATTTTTAAATAATTTTCGAAATTAAAATAAATATAATTATTAAACTGTCATTATAGCCTTTAGCCTTTAGCGATGTGAAAGCGTCGTCAGTAGGTGTTCTTGAGCCCTCAAGAACATTCATAGTAGTTAACAAGTAAGCACGTTTGACCATGTGTAGATCTTAGCTCGTTAAGTTTCTGGGATTTCTGCTCGTCATACCTTGTAGTACTAGTAACATACTACATGCTCCAACAATCAACATGATCACAAAGCAACTAACAAAGGAGATCTAATCGTCCAAAGTGGCTGTCAGAGCTATTCTTCATTTTCTGGGTTACCCGAAATGAAGAAACGATTCAACCGCTTTCATAGTTTGGCTTCCACAACTTGTGATCTAGGTGATGTTTTAGTGATTTAAGAGTTTGTTGTTCAGCCAACATGTCAAAGAGTAGATCTATCACAAAACATAACTAAAACAACAACGGATCAAGATGCTATGGGCGACCAAAGCATGTCGAGGAAAAACATGTTCTTCCCGTTTCTGGAAATTCCAGAAACGGTAAATCAGTTCCAGTTGGCTAGTTTGACCACCTAACCTGGTCAATATACTGATGTTTTAAGAGATATAATGACCCAGATCTATAGTCCACATAACCAGCTACATCATTTACCAAACAATAACATCAAACAACATTAAACCTGTCAGATCCGGGCCTTGAAAAACTTTGTCAGACGGAGTTTTTAACTTTCTGGAATTGCTTGCGAATTTGACCCAATCTTGCTTACCAATGGCTTTTGACTGCTAATATCTATAAATCTAGAGATCAAATGACACAGATTCCACTTGGAGTTTAAATACCACATTACAGGCTACCAATATCAACTTGAAAACAACAAAAACACTTAACAACCAAAGATCTATAGTGTCTGACATTTGATTGTCAGGCACAAAAACAAAATTTTACAGATTTTTGAAAATCATTAATTTGAGTACTTAGATGTTATGGATCCGTAAGATAACAACCCAGATCATCTATGAACACTACAACCAACATAATCTAACACTTAAACACATGATCTAACAACAGATTATAGGACAGAAATCAAGGCTAGGGTTTATACCTTCAATGCTTAATTTCTGATTTTTGGCTTATGAATCTGTTAGTGGATTTCGTGGGGCTTGAAAATGGAACTGAAATGCTTGCTAAAATCGTTGGTTTTAGTGAGAGAGAAAAGGCTTGGGTGTTGTGTACAAAAATGGCTAGCAAATGATTTTTTCTCTCCTTCAATCTATTTATAGAACATAGATGCAATGAATCTAACATGCAAGGTGTCAAAGTTTCAGCTTGAATGATTTTTAGGCATGTGCTATAAATCTAGAGTGATGACTTGCAAGCTATTCCATTAAATAAATTCAAAATGGCTATTTTAGTAAACTAACAAAGTATTTTAAGGGTATTTTTGTCCATGATGCTTGAATCTAGGTTAAAATCAATAGATATTAAACCATAAGGTTTCCCAAATAATTTCTAGGGTTTAAAAATTTAAGTTTAAAGTTCAATAAAATTTTAATTAGAACTTACTAAATAAAATTTAGGGTTTTTAAATAATTAGGGTTTCCAAAACATAATTAGGGTTCTAATAATTATAATTTTAATTTACTAATTAGGTTTACCTTAATTAGCAATAAAATCTATCATACGCGTTATTATTCACAGTAACACAATTTCTGACTAATCAAAATCTCTGGTTTAGGTTTCCAATTAGGGTTTCTAATTATTAGAAATTCAAATATAAACTAGGGTTTTAAACTTATAATTAGGGTTTCCTAATTATCATATCATTATGTAATACATAACGTAAATCATATAACACAGTTATATAATAGTCTTAAACTCATAATTCACAGTTACCAAATAGCTTCGAACTCGTATTCGAGTTTTAAATTAGGGTTTCATAGTAAAACTAGGATTTGTCATATAACACCATAATTGACCAACCATTATCGGTCCACGTATACAATACATATCTACAGCACTGAAAAATTAAAATATATTTAATATTATAATATTATTCTTATTCCTTGATTAAAATCCAAAATTAGGGTTTAGATTCCATATATAATTTATCTTGCAATATATAACCTTAATAATTAAGGTAAAATAATTAACTTAATAATCTGTACTAAAATTCATATAATAAAATAATTATTATAATTATTCTAAAATTCACTCCATATATTATTTAAATAATATATGATTATATTTTATGATAAATAATTAATAAAACATTTCTTTCTTAAAATTAATTATTATAAGAATATACTTTACAATAATCAATAATTCTAAAATAAATTTATTTATAAATATTTATGTAATAAATATATTTTTATTTACCACATAAATACATATACACATTATCTTGTACAAATCCTAATCCTTAAAATAAAAAAAAAATTTATACGCAAAATTTCTTATTTATTTATATAGAAAATATCGGGTCCTTACACATTAGGTGAACTACATGTTCATATTTCTTTCTTGCAGATCCCCCAGTAATTGAGAATTAAAAATCTCATTTTTGGGCATTGCCTTCTTTCCGTCATACATGCCATGTGCCTTCTCTCTCTCTCTCGTACATACGACTCCACGTCTCCCTCTTCCTTGGTCTCAAATGCAATACCAAACTTTTGTTATCTCTCGCGTTCATACGCTTAATAGCAGAACACGAGGCCCTGAGCTCATGCATGTGCTATTTCAAAGCTCGGTAAATTTGCAACACCGAGCCTAAACCTAGAAAACTTTTCGAAGTGTTGCATTAAGTTTGAGATACGTACTTTACGATCTCATAACTTCTTCGTTATAACTCGGAACGAGGTCGTTCCAAAGTCATTCTTTTCCTTATCTTACGTACTTCCATACCCCTTGGATAGAACTTAGTTCTGAATCCATTAACGTGCCATTCGATTGACTTGATCTTCCCTCGTCGTTCATTTTTACGCTTTTAACGTTCTTCGCTCGTTCGTCCGTAATTCAGTCATCCGAACTCGGAACTGGTTCGTTCTTGAGTCCACGACTCACGTTTTCTATGTTCTCTTACATTCTTATGAAACCCTACACGTTCAGGTTTATTTACTAACTTTCTAATTCTCTTTTGTCTTTTACGAAATTTCGCCATAACTTCGTTATAGCTACGTTTTAGTCCGTTCTTCATGAACGTTTCTACCATTCCTAACCAAGAAATAAGAAACTAACTTATACATGATGGTTTTAAACTTGTCCATCAATAACAATTATCCTACGATGGTTTTAAACTTGTCCATCAACAACGTTCTTCTTGTACTTCGCGTGTTCTTCGCGTTCTTCAATTTGAATCAATATTTTGGATTACGATTCCACTTTTTCTTGGAATTTATGTTATAGAACATCAGTCCTTACTTATTTCACCTACTCGTTCATATAATTCATTCGAATCGCTCAAAATCCTTACGAATCTTATACTTCCTTAAAAAATTTACAAACTAAACTTCTAATTCTTATTTCTTTATTTTCTCATGATTTCAACCATATGAAATCATTCTTAACTTCATCTACTTCTTATCTTCATTAAGTTATGTTTTAAACATATTAAACTTAAAGAAAATTTAGAAGAGACTAGGGTTTGGACACTGTTCTTCTTTAATCCTCTCTAGTTATACAAAGTTTCTATGATTTGCAATCTTTTCTATTTCACAATCACTTTTGATCCGAGCATTCATGCTCAAACTCTTCCTTCTCCCTCTTCATCCGAGCTCTCTCTCTCTCTCTCTCTCTCTCTCTCAAGTTATAGGATTTTCAAAAACTCAAAATAATGAACTTAAGCTTTCTATTTATAGAAAACCAAGGCTTAGGGCAAATTGGTCATTTCGCCCCCTTAACCTCCTTACTATTCCTATGCTTAGCCACCAAGTTTACTTGGCCACCACCTTTACTTGGTGGCCAAGTGGCCGGCCCACATGCCCATGGGTTGCCCCATTGGTTCTTTCCCATCCGTTTACCCATTGGTTCGATCTGCGGTTTCTTTTCTTGATTTGGGTCTTAACCCTAATTCTTATTGGGCCTATCTTGGGCTTGATTTCACCAAGTATTGGGCTTGACATAACCCAAGTCCAATTAGATTCTACAAAGTCCATGAACTCAAATTCCATTAAGACTAATTGTATTCTACGCATTCCATTCCCGTATTCTCGTATTCTCATTGTATATCGTTCGTACGATATTCAGATTATCGTCAGATTAATCTTCAGATTATACTCGTATAATAACTAGTATTATACTCATATTTCTCACGCATAATAACCCTAGTTATTATACGTACATTCTCGGAACTCACTTTTCCTAACCCTTAGGTTTTGAGTCCGCATGCGAAAACTTCATTTTTGGCATAACTGAAATATTATTGAATATTCCATCACGTCTCAACATTTTACGTAATCAATAACTTCTCGGAATTTCAAAATAAATATCTGAGCAGAAACGGATGAATAGTGCTTATTCCGTCTTTTTCCTCGAAAAATATTTTGTTCCCGAAAAACATTCATTTTCGTCTTGAAATTCTTACTCGTTAAATCTAGCTCAGAGCTTAATCCTCCGACTTATAATCATCCTAGGTTATGTAATCGATTAATAAACACATAAGATGTAATATTATTAATAAAAATTCATTTTATTAATAACTAATTCTTTAAACCTAAATTCTGGATAATCCAAAATTCTAGGTTGTCACATTCTTCCCTCCTTATAAAAATTCTGTCCTCGGAATTTCTTAAAACCACACCCTTACCCGGGTCATCACATTCTTCCCTTCTTCACATAATTTCGTCCTCAAAATTTTGGTTTAGTCTTCTTCTCAACTTCTCTTGAAAGAAGTTCTTATCTACCCACCATTCCTAACCTCCATAACCTATCAAGAATCATGAAGTAGAAGGAATAGCGAGGAATATAAAATATCCTTTAAAACGTTTCATACTTTTGCTGAGGGGTCAAATTGACCATGAACTCTTACTAGGTTAAATGACCTTTCGCCAGAACCTTTCTTTCCACGGTAAGTTTACAATCACAAAGAAGGTAAACTACCTCTTTCCATACGTAGGTGATCAACCTATCATATAACCTCATTTCGGGATATGTTCACCTAAGACTTAATGCCAAAAATTTTGGATAACACTTGAAACATTCGTCTAGTCAACTCAATTGACATCGACTACTTCTTTAAATTCTTTTCACAATACATCAAAATGTTTTTATGACGTCATGATACCGTACTCTTCACAGTACATTGAGGACTTCATCAATTTATGACTTCGTCATTATACATCATACCATAGCGATTTGTTGATCCTAAGATCACATCCCACCAGGTTCAATTGCATTAACAACTCCATCTTTTTACCATCCTTGCATCAAATGCACGGATGATATAAAATTCATTTTGATCTTTTAAATCAATTTCTATCTAGCCGAAGCAATTGGCATAGACATACAAAACATAGCTCTTTTAAAATCCATTGGTTCAAAAAATTGAACCAATTCTTTCTTTTTTAGAATGTACATTTCAGCACGATTTGAATAAACTTCAAAATCTAGCAAAGCTAGAGGATTTGGAATATCCTATTCTCCATCTTCCTTCATTGTCTTACTGCGACAATACTTAATCTTTTCTAGCACCTTCAATGCTAAGTCTATCGAAAATATACCGCTTTCGGTCTAAACATTCCTATACCTTAAGCACGGTACCCATCAACTTACCACACATTATGAGTTGAGAACTTTCCACAATAGTATGAGTTTAAGAACATCCAGACAGACCTTAGGCGTCAATTCGCTGAGACGTTCGAAAACATACCATATTATTATGAGTCATGAACTTATCATAAGTATGAGTTTCAAGAACTCGCACCTAACTTATCGTTCTCTACCTATCAAGTATATACATGAGACAAGATTCACCTTCTCGTCATATACATCTTAATAGCGCGACCAATTCCAATGATTATCACTGTAATAAATTGAGCAGTTGTTACACCAAAGCACAAACCTCTGCCCATAACAAAGGTTCATACAACTCAGCCATCACATGAGTCCTCAATTGAAATCTTACAACTTCTAAATTTCTCTTTACTTAATAAGAATTTTCTTTAATTCATATGCGATCCTTTACAACTCAATTTGAGTTCTTCTTCCCGTACTACTTCGTAGTACCATTCATTCATAACATTAGCTATAAATCATTCATCATTTAACAACTCATCTGTTACTACGATTTACTATGATCACGTGGTGATCTTCTTCCTTAATCGTTTAACTCAACGATTTTCTTACCCTCTTCTCTACGATTATAGTCTTAGGTACACATACCTAAGAGTTATAACCTATAGCTTTGATACCAACCTGTGACGCCCCGAAATCTGGCCTACTTTCAGACTCGAACTCCGTGAATCACTATTCCATTTCCTTCCAAACATACTTCATTATATAGATAAATATAATGACATATATTCTCAAATCCCAGGTTCTCGAAACCTTAGAACCTCTTTCATTACAGGTAATGATAATTACATTATTCTTTTCATCTTACATGAGTGACTTTCATCCGCCACCAATGATATATAACTGTTCATTAAACTAATCTATAGCTTAATTCTATCATTCTATATTACAAGTCTTCACTTGTTCTTCACGCACATTCATATACTGAATGGCACTTCGTCTGGATACCGATCAACTTGATCTTTACGGGATCCTTAAGTTTTTTCTAACATCGTTCGCTGAAAATGTTTTTCAGTTAAAGCAAGTGTGAGCATTCAATTGCCCAGCAAGTCATAAAAGTTGAACAAACACATTCAAGAGTTTAAACATTTTTCAAAACTTCGATAACCGAACAAAGGTTATGAAGCAGCTTGAATAATAGGAATAGTTTCGATTCCTATCATCTTAAAACATTCATGACATACTCTTTACACTACTTTCATTCTTCTACCTTTTTCCATACATATCCATGTCTGCTAGAATCATTAAAGACAGACTTAACAATAACGGTTCATGTATAAACCGAGCATACTTGTATTAAAAAATACTCAATCATAGAACATTTCATCTCAAAGAAACACCAAGTGTTCAAATGCGTGGCACAAGGCCTCATATCGTTCTACCACCTTGTACAAATATCGCACATTCAAGACATGTACGTAACTTCTCAAGTTCAACATCCGAGAAGTTTAAGAAACTAGCATTCATATAGCATGAATGAAGTTAGAAAAACTTGCTTTACGCACGGCTACATCTTTATTACCGAATCGCTCATTCCAAATCCCTATATAAGACATAATGAAATAACACGTTACACCAATTAGTCATATACTTGACTTACGCATTGGTTTACTTAACTTTACTTCTTAGGGTTCGCGTTCTTGCAATATAAGCTTACGCGACTAACTTTCATTTCTGGGTTTACGGCTTCATGACCCACTTAAGATGTCTTACTCAAAACGCTCATCATCTTTGATGATTTGCATTCTTATCTTCTTCTTATAACTTTTCTAGTACTCAGCGTACATCGCTTCTCTGCTAGTAGTCCATATGGTACTATGAGTGATTTCCCACAAACAACCAACAAACAAGTTCCCGTCTCATCTACACTGCCCACACAGTGAGTTAGATCGGTTGCCAGTTTTGTATATACCTTCGCTCTCTAAAGGAATTGTTTAGCCCAGCTCCCATATGTCAACCATCAAAGGTTACGATTGTACCACAACCTAAACTCATCTTAACTTATTCAAACTATTAAACTTTAACGTTCGTTAAGTCAACTTCTTATTCCTTACAGCTTTCTAGCAACAAAATGCCATACCTCAGGATTCATTTCTTATCGTCTAAGTCATACAGTCTTTTGTATACTCGGAATGATCTTTCAATGTCAATACTATGAGATCATAGCGTTAAACATTTCATATTAACTTATTCATACCTTACAACATCCGGTTCATTTTATTTGGAACGTTGTCCAAGTTATACTTATTAACTCAGCTTCTTAACGTTATACGTTATTATCCTTAACTCAGTTTCTTCACCGTTTACGGTTAAATCTTAGTCTTCATTACCTTACGGTCAAACCATACCTTGAGTGTAGAGTTTACTTCGCTTAATAGTCATATACACTCAACCATTACATTGGTCAACGTGTTTAACACTTACCTTTCATTCTAACATTCTCTATCGGACTCATATCGGACTTTCATTACTCTTATTACTGTTCGCTATGGCTTTTTACGATAATTCATATCTTCCTTACTACTTTCGTTAACGTCCAAGTTATACAACCATTGTATACTTAGAACGTTCGTCCAACGTAAATACTATTCACGAGGGTCATTATGTATTTGACGTTCACATTGCTCGTCTCTTAATTTCCCACTTAACCTTTACTCAAGGTTTCAATTACTTTCATCGTTATCTATCCCATGAACCCCATGTTCATTATTCATTCTTAATGTCAAAGCCATACCGTTCGTTGTATGCTAAGACCGATCGTTTATCGCAACAACGTTGCGTTCACAGTGTCTATACGCTTTACACTTATCTCTCATTATCACAACATAACATCGAAATGTTACTTGTTACCTTCGTCACTCAACGTCTATGGAATCACAATTATAGTAATCCCTCACGTTCGTTCGTCGTGACTACAGTCCCCGGATATCGATTCCGTAACCTAGCGTTTACATTCGTCGTCTTTTAATCACGTTAAATCTTTCCGATCAACCTTCACTAATGATTTAAATCACTTGCTTAAGTGTTACATTTGGTGAACTACATGTTCATATTTCTTTCTTGCAGATCCCCCAGTAATTGAGAATTAAAAATCTCATTTTTGGGCATTGCCCAGCATCGGCTACTTCTCAAAGCTCAGCCGGCGCTGCGGCACCGAGCCTAAACCTAGAAAACTTTTCGAAGTGTTGCATTAAGTTTGAGATACGTACTTTACGATCTCATAACTTCTTCGTTATAACTCGGAACGAGGTCGTTCCAAAGTCATTCTTTTCCTTATCTTACGTACTTCCATACCCCTTGGATAGAACTTAGTTCTGAATCCATTAATGTGCCATTCGATTGACTTGATCTTCCCTCGTCGTTCATTTTTACGCTTTTAACGTTCTTCGCCCGTTCGTCCGTAATTCGGTCATCCGAACTCGGAACTGGTTCGTTCTTGAGTCCACGACTCACGTTTTCTATGTTCTCTTACATTCTTATGAAACCCTACACGTTCAGGTTTATTTACTAACTTTCTAATTCTCTTTTGTCTTTTACGAAATTTCGCCATAACTTCGTTATAGCTACGTTTTAGTCCGTTCTTCATGAACGTTTCTACCATTCCTAACCAAGAAATAAGAAACTAACTTATACATGATGGTTTTAAACTTGTCCATCAATAACAATTATCCTACGATGGTTTTAAACTTGTCCATCAACAACAATTATCCTACGATGGTTTTAAACTTGTCCATCAACAACGTTCTTCGTGTACTTCGCGTGTTCTTCGCGTTCTTCAATTTGAATCAATATTTTGGATTACGATTCCACTTTTTCTTGGAATTTATGTTATAGAACATCATTCCTTACTTATTTCACCTACTCGTTCATATAATTCATTCGAATCGCTCAAAATCCTTACGAATCTTATACTTCCTTAAGAAATTTACAAACTAAACTTCTAATTCTTATTTCTTTATTTTCTCATGATTTCAACCATATGAAATCATTCTTAACTTCATCTACTTCTTATCTTCATTAAGTTATGTTTTAAACATATTAAACTTAAAGAAAATTTAGAAGAGACTAGGGTTGGATTCTGTTCTTCTTTAATCCTCTCCTGCTATACAAAGCCTAATGATTTGCAAGCTTTTCTATTTCACAATCACTTTTGATCCGAGCATTCATGCTCAAACTCTTCCTTCTCCCTCTTCATCCGAGCTCTCTCTCTCTCTCTCTCAAGTTATAGGATTTTCAAAAACTCAAAATAATGAACTTAAGCTTTCTATTTATAGAAAACCAAGGCTTAGGGAAAATTGGTCATTTCGCCCCCTTAACCTCCTTACTATTCCTATGCTTAGCCACCAAGTTTACTTGGCCACCACCTTTACTTGGTGGCCAAGTGGCCGGCCCACATGCCCATGGGTTGCCCCATTGGTTCTTTCCCATCTTTAAACCTAAATTCTGGATAATCCAAAATTTTGGGTTGTCAAAGTGCCAAATTTCAAGGCAAAATAGGTATACCGCATGGTTGTCGAAGCAATGCCATGACCTACTGTAGTTGTGACAACCCGAGAATTTGGACAATTTATTAAAATCTTAAAAGATTGAATTAAGGTTAAATAATAGACCTAAACAAAAAATAAGTGTATGGATTTGACATTTTTGGAAAGGAATTTTGAGAATTTAAAATTTTTTGTGGAGAATTATTCAGGATTAAGTGTATATGTTATGTGTATATGATCATATATGTGTGTTAAGGGTCAAGTATGAATCAGATAAGTGTAACATGGGCAAACCCTAATGCTAAGTATAATATCTTAAGGGTTAAAACTTATGTGAGTAATGAATATGAATATTATGTGATGGTTTATATTTGTTTATTAATATAAACAAATAAAAGAAAATAATGTAATCTAATTATATATTAGGAATGAAAAATTGAATAACTTAAGGGTTATAATACGGGAGAATATTATTATATAAATATATACTAATTTTAAGAGATTTATTTTATACATCTCAATTAATTAATTTTATAACATAATTATAGCAAGTTTAATTGGGTTAAGAAATCAAATATGCATGAGTAAGGATTTATGTTATAATTGAGGAAGTGAAAACCCTAATTAAATAATTAGGGAATGGTAATATTAAGAGTGTTGGAATATGTTATTTGTTATGGCCCAAAGAAACTAAATTTAGAAGCCCAAAAGAATTTAATTAAAGCCCAATCTCTAAGCCCAATTGAATAGGGGCATTTTAGTCATTTGATATACTACATATTTCATAAAACAAAAATCAAACTCGGACAATCTAAGGCCACTTGGCCGGAAGTAGAGAAGGAAAAAAAAGGGGGAAAACATGTGTTGATGATTTACTTTATTAGGTGAACAAACCTCCTATGTGTCACTTGTTTATTTCTCCAACATTTTTGTTTATTCTTGCAGCAAGCAATCACTTAGTAATTAAGAAAGAGAAAGCATGAGAGTTATTGGAAGATGAATGTTAGATATACTAATATATTTACACATTTGTTTTTACTAAACCACAAAAGCTATTTCATTTCTCTCTCATCCTATTACTTTATCTTAGCTAACAAAAGCAAAACTAAAGAGAGAGGGAGAGCTATTATTTTGGCAGATCCAAGAGGGGAAGGAGAGGAGATTTTGATCTTCATACACCCAAGACCCATCTCATATTTTAGAAAGAGAAGAAGGAAAAGCTAAGGTATACCAAAATTTCTATATATGTAGTCTAATTTCGTTTTTGGTTTGATTTGATTTTTTTTAATAATATAAAGTTATGATCTTGAGGTTTAAAACATTAGATCTATGTGTTTATTAGTATTTCATGTTTAGATATAACCATATTGGGTGTTGTTTTAGTTGGAAATCAAAAGTAAAGAAAAGTGATTTTCAAGTTTATAAGCCATGAAATTTCTATGTACTTTGGATTTTCACCATTTTTGATCTACACCTTATTTTTGCAATCCATCAAAGGGAGGTGCTATATACATAAGTTATCTACTAAACTCAAGTGGTATCACTCAAAAATGTTGAGTACACAAGTTGTAGTGACTGTTTTAGCAAAAATAGTTTTGACTTTAGAAAAGAAAACAGACTATTTTTGTACAGTCAAGGGTAGGGGTAGTTTCGTCATTTTTCTGACATTCAAAAATTCTGGAAAACTTTGGGAGGATACTATGATAAGTTTTCTAACATCTCCAAGTGGATTCACTTAAAAAGGAGTTGTAGATTTCCGTATGGACTATTTTTAACAAAGTATAAAAAACCCATTTTTCTAAAATAGCTACTGCCCAGAAATTTGTAGGGGCAGTTTCGGCAACTTAATTTATGAAATAAATTCCGGCCTTTTGGGACATGAAAATATATGGTATAAAGTACAATCTATAAAAAAATGAGCTCATTCAGACTTAAAATGATCAAGTTATTACCATTTCAATTTTTAGGATTATCCGATGAAAATCGCTATAACCAGAGTTTTATAACTCCGATGGCCACAAAATTTAAACTGGAGGCTGACGTTAACACGTATAAAATTGTGTCAAGAGATTGAAATTTCTGGAGTTGAGCATGATGGGGCTAAATTCTTAAGCTACACACTAAAAATGATTTTTGAAAAATACTAAAGGAAGTTGGAAAATTATGGAAAAAAACTTTTTGTATATGAATTATATGTATTTGTGTTTGGGCAAATGATAGAAAAATAATAAGTTGATTTGGTGTTTTCGTGAAAAGGATATGGAATCCAGCTTGCTGGATTGAATAATTTATGAATCCAGTTTGCTGGATTGAAGGATAATGAATCTAGTTTGCTGGATTGAAAAATCTGATGAATCCAGCTTGCTAGATTGAAAAACAATTTACTAAATTAAAATTATGTTGAATCCAGTTGGCTGGATTACAATCTGGTTGCTGGATTTGGAATCCAGTTTGCTAGATTTGGAATCCAGTTTGCTGGATTGCAATCTGGGTTGTTGGATTGGTATGTTTGAATAATCCAAGTTGATGGATTAGTATTTGACTTGTTAGATGTTAAAGAAGAACTTATAATATATAAGATTTATGTTTTTAAATCATATAAATATGATAATAATGGTTGAAAAATCATGATAAATGATAATTATTATGTAAAAATAATTATGAGACTTGGAAAATTATTTTGATTGATAGGATAATTATCTAAGATAATTGTTAAGTGTTTAGGCAGAGTTTAATTGAACTTAAACTCGATAATTATCCGACTAGGCCGTCGGGATGTTTGAATTGTGTCAGATTCAACTCAGATTGAAATAATTTGACTTGAGACTAAGTCTTATGTGTGTTATAGACTGATAGGATTATGTGATAATGTGTTTAGATTATTTTAAATATTATGATAATAATATTCTAATTTGTAGATCAATATTATTTATAATAGGTCTTCAGGCAAAGCTAAATAAATTGCATAACAGTAGTCGGCGATAAAGGCAAGTTTTCTCTAACTCAACCCTGAGTTATAATTTTGCATATATGCTTGTGATTAATCATTGATGATTATCACGTCTATGAATTGTTGAATCGCACTATGTGTATATTGCATATGTTCATCAAGTATATAAGCCTGATCACCTTCATTACCATTTGGTCTAGATACAATTATTCATGTTCATGTTCTCTCAGCTATGAAAATTTGTTCATGTTAGTTCACAATTATATTTGTTAGTTCCCAGTAGGCACACAATAGATCTAGAAGGGGGGGGGGGGGGGTGAATAGATCCTTTTTAATTTCAAATGCTTTTCTCGTTTATTCTTTATTGCTAATGGATTAACATATGACAAACATAAGAATCTTTGCAAGCACAATGGAATAAGTAAAAGATCCCCTTCATTGATATATTCATAATCAAACATACATTGTTCTTAGAGTTAGTTCGGTTGTAAGCAGTTAAAACATACATAATAGTTATAGCAGTTTATGTACATAATGTAAATGACATAAAGTAAAAGACACAAGAGATTTTAAGTGGTTCAGAGACTCAAGCTCCTAATCCACTCTTCTACTTTTAACTACCAGGATTTCTACTAAGGAAGGGCAGCACCCTGAATCACTAAGATTCCTTCAAGGCCAGCAGCCTTGGGACTTCAGCTCACTAAGAACTCTTCAAGGCCAGCAGCTTTGGAACTTCTCTAGTTCCCTAAGAACTCTTCAATCCCAGCAGGTTGGAACTTCATTTAGTCCCTCCGGGCAAGGACCCCTCAGGCCCTGGCTTCTTATTGTTGATGTTGTTTATTTGTTGGAGGTGCTGCTAAGATGTTCTTTAAGCTCTTCATCTCTGAATGCTTAGCAGCTTGATGTGATCATCCTTGAGGTGCAGTTGAGTGTTGTATGATGCTCAACTTCTTCAGATACTCAACCACGTCTGATGATCCCTTGTTGAACTGCATTGAAGATCATTCTTCTTGATACTTGATGGTTGCACATGATGAGTTTCTAAGATGACTGTAAGCTCTTCTGTTAGGTACTTAGAAACTTTCTCATGCTTGACACCATGATGACGTTGGTGATCTTCTTCCTTGATACCTAATGCCTTCCCATGATGGACTTGCTAAGATGACTGTAAGCTCTTCTCTCTGGTACTTAGAGTCTTTCCATGATAGACATCAAGATGACATTGATGCTCTTCTTTCTCTTGGCAGTTCAAAACACTCTTCTTGTAGTAGAACTCTCACTTCTACATAGTAGATATCTCACTTCTACTTCTTACTCTGTTTATCTCCAAGTGTTCTTAGTGGATCGTAGAGTGAGCTTTCAGACTTTCATTGGTCATTCACTATTTTACGTTATTTAGATCAGTCCACCATTTCTCCAAACTCGGCAACTCTAGCAACCTTTGATCTTTGAAGCTCTTGCTGATTTATACTCCTTTGCAATCTTCCCGTTGGAATGTAGTCGTTTAGAGCTATTTGAATTGCTTCGCAGATCTCGAGTTGTTTGAGGTAGACTGCAGATGTGACATGACATGACTTTCTGATACTGCAGTCTACTGTTAATAAGAAATCCTAAAACCGGTTCTGGAAACCCTAATTTCAGTTTCAGGAATCCAAAATCCTAATTCGGAATTTGAAAACCCTAAACTGGAAATTTAAAGGTACATATTTATGATTATATACTTGCCTAATCAATCTATATGTTCCTATTATCCTCATTACTCTATTCACACAAAACTTTACCGAGTCCATCAAACTTACCATACTTATGAGTTCAGGGACTTGCCATTATCATATGAGTTTAACAACTTGTCCTAGATAGACCTTTGGCGTCCATTCGCTGAGGGGTTCATAAACATTTCATATATTTATGAGTTACGAACGTACCATAAGTATGAGTTTTAAGAACTCGTACTGAACCTTATATTCTCTACCTATACCCTACTTATCTGTTATACACCTGAGAAAAGAATCACATTCTCAACAGGTATATAGAAAATAGCGCGACACAGACATTTCAATGATTATCAATACCAGAACTAAGTGGTTTTTACACCAAGTACAATTCCCTGCCCATAACAAGGAATCATACAACTCAGCTGCTGACATGAGTCCTCAATTGAAATCCCCACCTAATCTTAACTCCCTTCTCAATACAAATTTCATTTAATCTGTATTCATAATCGTTTCCTGAACCTGTACCAATTCATGGACACACAACAATCTTTGCTGTAATGTGACGCCCCCAAAATAGGTATACATCACCCATCTTGAGTCGCCAGATACAAGGTACTGAATACAAATACAACTTAATTATACAACAGTCGTGTAAAATACGACAAAACATAGGCTGTGAGTTTTAATATAAATATTGTCATCTAGACAATATCCACACTCAATGGAGTCCTCATTATATTTATTATCACACTATTTTACAGAATAAGGAAGACTACTAATGCACCATCTAGGACCATCACTCTGTTCCCCGACTAGTCCCAGCTACATTCTCATTTCCTGAAGAGAACAGTGAAAGAAAAGGTGAGCTCAACTAGCCCAGTAATAAATATTATGACTAAGATAATGCAGAATAAATTATCATTAGCCTTCAACAATGTTAAACTGATAGAATATAATAGACAACAAGTTTAACTGCAGCGGATCAAGCAATCCATTAGAAGAGTCAAGTAAGGTATAAAATCTACTATCTTCTATGATTTAAAAAGTTTCTCATCAACTTTATCGCTGAGACTCAAACTTAATAAATAAAATCGAATCATCCTCGCTCCATGACCCAAGGATATTCATGTAATCATCAATGGTCATGACTATACCAAATAATCCCTGGTCATAATCATAACAACAACTGTCCACCAATGAACTACAGGCCAATGAGGACTTTTTCCACATCATTCGTCACATTACAGTCACGATTATACCGAATAATCCCTGATCATAATCATACCAAGTTCATCAATGCACGTAAGCCAAAGATGACTTTCATCACAATATAAGCATGAGGATGATGACAATGACATAATAATTCAATAAAACAAGTTCAAGAATAAATTTTAAAGATTTATAAATTAATTTATCCAGGAACCAATAACGTCCAAATTGTCAATATGATACTGCTTTGTAAAGTAAAATTCAATAATGCTTAGAAGAATATTTCCATGAAAAGATACTGGATGAAGCGCAAATATCAAGGATATTCCAATAATTTCATGGAGTATAGAAGCCAAAGCTTTAACCAACTGAGTATAATAGAATATATGAAACTGCAAATGGATTTCATCCGCCATGCGGTAATCCACGTAGACAGATCATTTCCACAATTTAATAAGGAATGAATACGAAGGTTCATTCACCATGCATGTGGTAATCCACATGATGTGTTATTCCAATGTAATAATAAAGAATGGAATAATGAAGGATTCACCGTGCGTGCGATAGATAGATGCATGCATGTGTTATTCTCAATAGAATAATAAATAATGGAACTGTGTCCCGCCAGAACGCACGCATACGATATTCCGACAAAATAATAAATAATGGAACCAGATCCGGCGTAAATGCACAGACAGGATATTCTGACATAATAATAAATAATGGAACTAGGTCCGGCAGAACGTTAGATGCATGTGTGATATTCACGTAATAATAAAGAACGGAATATTAGAAGAATTTCACCATGTATGCGGTATTTCGCATAAATAGGTTATTCCAATAGAATAATAAGAATGGAATAACAACATAATTCACCAGGCATGCGATAGACTGCACAGATAGGTTATTCCAACAGAATAATAAAGAATGGTATAATGTAAGAATTTCACCATGTATGCGGATTTTGATAAACAAAGTTATTCCAACATAATAATACAAGAATGGAATAACAGAAGCTCTCTTCATGAATACAAAAGAAATAATACCCCTTACGAGTACAACAAATAATATCACTTACCTTAGAAGAAACTAGATATTGGAGTAGTGAAGTAGCAGAATACTTTTCTTCTTTCTCTCTATAGTTTCTCTCTCTAGAGTTTCAGTGAATTTGTAAGAAATAATGGACTAAATAGTAACTGTTGGTTGATTTCGCAATCAATGAATACGTGCAAGTATACACGGTCAACAAGTAATAAAGTGAAAGTAGAGTATCGTTCCCACGAGGAATTATTTAATAAAAATTACCAAGTACTAACTCTTAACCAAATCAATTTTATTTAAACAATCGCAAATTGTGATTTTTCTAATTAAGAAAACTAAATTAAAACAATTAAAACTAAGATTTTAACGAATGAATTCAGATAAATAAAGATTAAGACTCCAATATCCCCAATTATGAACTATAACCAATTATCTAATTATCCCAATTATTATATCTACTGAATTGTTAACATGAATTCTCAAGTGCCAAAAGCCCTTTCTCAAGTGATCATTTGTCTTCTATTTAACCCAGATTAATTTTTCTATATCTCTATGCAAAATAATTGAATTAAACTCGTTACAACCCCAATTCCTTATGTGTTACATGCGGCAAATAGATATTCTCATTCTATTCACAAACCTAATTATTCACTGTGCAAATAACTAAGTCACATGTCATCATACCCAGTTCTAACCCTAGAATTCCTTTCTCAATTCCTTCTAGAGTAACAAGGTAATTATTGATCAGATAATTAATCAATAAGCATAAGGCAAGATGAAAAATTCACTTCAACATAAATAATTAGAATAAATCAAATAATCAATTCATAATCATAAAAAGTTCAATTGAAATCTTAATGAAAGAGTTAGTTCATAATTAATGAATTAAAATCAAGAATCCACAATTGAATAGACATTAAAAGATAAAAGTATGATAAGAGAAGAGAATAGAATCATTGTCAAAGAACTCGATGCTCCCTCTTCGCTTCTCGCTTTGAATCTTCAATGGTCTCCAAGTTGCTTCAATCTCCAAAACTAATAAGAACTAGGGTTTTGTTCTAATCTAAAGGAGTGTTTAATCTAGTCTAATCTATGTAATCTCCCCTTATTTTATGCCTTACATCATGTATTTATAGGTTACAAGTCCAATTTTTAGTTTAGAACAAACCCAATCCAATTTGGAGTCAAAAGGTGTTAAAATTCGCCCAAAAAGCGTCCGCACCATCCATCACAAGCCTTTTCCCAAAGACCTCAAATTTGGGCTTGATGCTTAGACTCGCCTTATAGCACCTTGTACATTGCAAAATGAACTAAAAATAGCGCCCGTACACTTGTTACAAGTTTTGACATTTTCTGTTCTGACGTCCTTTGGGAAAATGGCCATAACTTCTTCATCCGAACTCTGATTTCGATGATTCAAGATGTTCTGGAAAGAGGAGAAGAAGATCTACAACTTTCATTCTTTGGGTTTGTCGAAATAATGTCCGGAGCTATAGTCAAATTGGCTCTTAAGTGACTGTTGTGTAAATGGTGTTTCAAAACGCTAATCTAGCCAATTTTAACGCCGATCCATGTAATTTTTGTCCCAAATCCTACAAAACAATATAAAACATGCTTGAATAGACACAACACATAAAAACATCCTAAAAGACTTGAGAACAACAATAAATTAAGCCCAAATGTATCCAATTCATGTGTATAAAACTCACTCATCAGTAACTAATTCATGAACGGTCCAGATTGTTTTACTTTTAAACGGACGGTCCATATTGATTTATTATTAAAACTTAAAGCAACGGTCCATACTGATTTACTATTAAAACTTTAAACCAGCGATCTATATTGATTTACTATTATAACTTTCCAGCAGCAGTCCATATTGATTTACTATTATATCTTCAACCAACGATCTGAAAAATTATCACATCTCCCCATGGAATAATATTGTACCCAAAAATGATTTGGACCTAAAAGAAATATATTTTTCGGGTGAATAGTATCCCGTGGATAGTACTTCGAGAATAGTACCCCATGAATAGTACCCCGACACGAAAAAGTGTCCCAAATACCCGAGTGAACAATACTAGAGTGAATAGTAATCAGGTGAATAGTAATCCGTGAATAATACTCCGACACGAAAAGTGTCCCAAATACCCGATTGAATAATACTAGAGTGAATAGTAATCAGGTGAATAGTAACCCGTGAATAGTACTCCGACACAAAAAGTGCCCCGAATACCCGATTGGTCAATATAACCTCCAGACATCAATTATTATCGAAATAAATATCGATTTCTACGAATACTAATAATCCCAACACAATGGAACTATCAATTTCATCTTTAATCAACACGAACTTATTCATCATTAATATTATAACTCATAATATTTAACAACCAGGTCATTCCCAGGAAAGAGGGGGCTTTCCGATAAAGATTTTTCTTTATTGGCGCGCAATTAGGTGACCAAACCTCTACTTGACAGAACTTCTAGATATTGTCAATATTGCAAATAATAATATGAATAACTTTGTTGTCTCAATTATTGATTTAATAATATAACATATTATATGATGATATCTTTGTGACAATAATTGAATCAATAATATGAGAGATATGATGCAAAGAATTATCGTAGCAATAATCGAGTATAACTCGAAAGTGACTTCTCACGTAAGCATCAATAATCAATACCGTGTGCTACTATACAACCACACGACATCGTACTTTTACTACCGGGTAGTTCAACAGCTTTTAACGGTAACACCTCCAAGTTATTTTTAGAAAAATATTTTTGTCGCTTTCTCAATCCGACAATAATTCCGATTCAGGGGTCCACTAATGATTGTATCATTGCATTTGATATTCGTAAACGGATATTTCCCGACCAATCGAATATTATACAACAACTTGCATACTTTGCAAAATTTATAAATATTACCCACAACTATAACATTATATCAAATCCACACCATAATATTAAAAAAAATATTTCGAGAAATTTTAATCTATATTCATAAAATTTGGGGTCTCACAATCTCTCCTCCTTATGAAATTTCGCCCTCGAAATTTACGTACGTACCTGGTATGCCGAAGAGATGAGGATACCTTGACTTTATTTCAGATTCTAACTCTTGAGGTATAACCTTTGAGTGTTGAATACGATCTTTCTTATCCAAGATTTTAACACATATCTCTTCATACGTTAAATCTTCTGCTATCTTGTCTAGTTTTAATTCAATAATGTGGTTTAGGTCGTCCACATATTTATGTAACATCGATACGTGAAAAACGTTATGAACACGCGACATACTTGGCGGTAAAACGAGTCTATAGGCCACAGTTCCTACTCGATCAAGGATTTCAAATGGGCCAATAAAATCGAGGGTTGAGATTTCCTCTCTTCATCGATTCTTGCTTCTAGAATAACGCCCTCTTGAACCTTCTTCTTCACATTCATCAACTCTAAGTATGTAGCTTGAGCAGCTTTAACTTTATCGATTAAAGTCTATTCTAATCGTATATTCGTTATCTTCACGTGGGTCCCTAGAATCTTTAACTCTATCTCCATCATTTGTAAGTTATACGAATGGGTCTTTGTGTTAACAACATCACACTCGTAAACGCATACGATCTTCTACTCAACACGTCAGCTACCACGTTCGTTTTTCTCATTATGATATTGAATGGTACGATCGTAATCTTCAACAGCTCGAGCCAACGTCTTTGGCACATTACACGTTCGTTTTGGGTGAAGAAAATATTTGAGGGTTTTAGAAATGGGTTTTGTACTGGAGTCAATACAAAATTTGATTTCACGCTCTAGGGTAGGCTAAGAAGTCTTCAAGAATACGTTAGGAAATTTATTAATAATAGAAATATCATTCAAAACTGTGACTCTCATCGAAGACTTGGATAGCACGTCACATTGATACCTATCAACTTGCCACCATTATTAACAACGTCCCCTACGGAAAGTTCGGCTTCGGTGCATTCCACACAAGGAAGTCACCAGCGAAAGGCTCATGGCTCTTTACTTATGACTTGATATGACAATGATTGACTTTAGTGGTTTGGTTGCTTGAATTCGCATAACAGGTTGGTTAGGAATATGAAAGCTAACAACCTTACAAAAAGCATGATGAGTAGTTAACCAATTGATTCCTAAAATCACATCAAAGGCAAGTATTTTTAAAGAGATAAGATCGACAAGTAACGTGAAATTGTCGATTTTAATCAACAAGATCTATAAACAGTGGAGGTAACGAAGGTTTCTACTATCGAAGTTTCAACCAATAAGTCAAAGTCTAATTTCTCCGAAGTCAAATTTAAACGTTGAGCGCAAGCAAGAGAGATAAAAGAATAGGTTGAACTGGTATCTAATAAGGTATAGACTTCGCAATAATTTATAATTAACTAACCCATGATAACTTCGTTCGATTCCTCGTCACGAAAAATGCTCTCCCTTAAACTACCGAATTTGACTTGTTCAAGACAGTCTTTGGTGTCATCATTACCGCTGGAATTGACTTTCGCTATAGGGCATATTCCACCCTCAACCACTTCGTCGTACTCCTGCTCCATGATCTGAATCATTAATCTTTGATCCATATCAAATTGAGGTTGACCGCAATGTACAGGGTAATTCAAAAATTGATGCTGGATTCTCCCAATTGCTGTTGAAAAAGAGAAATACAAATCATCTATTTTAGCTTTCTTGGATCGGACTTCTCTTTCCACAATATCAATGCGTCGTGCGGCTTTTACCCATGCATCTTTCATTCTCACTCGTTCAGTTGTTTCTTCTTTTAGCTGGTCCTTGACATTTGAGTTCTTAGATTCCAGCTTTAATATCGTATACTCTGCCAAAGACTGCTTTTGTTCAACCATCGCACATCGGGTAATACAATTATGAATTGTTGCATCCCTTTGTTCCACGACCGCCTGCCGTTCTTCAGCCTGCTCTTCTAACTCATGAGTACGATTTTTCAATTCTACATTTTGATCAATAAGTTCTTCTAATAAATCATCCTCAGGTTCCTCTTCTTCTTCACTCTCAGTTGCTACCTTTGCGACTAGCTTGAGTGCAACTTTCAATTCCTCAATCACCACATGGATATCTCTAATCACATTAACCTGGTTGGTGATTAGAGGTGTCTCCACAGTCTCATTCACTCCATTGTTAACATTTTCAGCTGCCATTTCAAACACTGCCACAAAACAAGGGTTAATTAACACACCACATATTATCCCTATATTCTGACCGACCAATTAAATACCAAATAAACTTAGGTAGGTCATACTAGCGAAGGAATTCCCCGTCTCTCCCCTCCTAGTTCTTGTCTCACATCTCAGCTAGGGATCATATCCCTAAACTTTGATACCAACTATGACACCCCCAAAACAGGTATACATCATCCCATCTTGAGTCGCCAGATACAAGGTACTGAATACAAATAAAACTTAATTATACAACAGTAGTGTAAAATACGACAAAACTTAGGCTGTGAGTTTTAATACAAATATTGTCATCTAGACAATATCCACACTCAATGGAGTCCTCATTACATCTATTATTACACTATTTCACAAAATAGTGAGGACTACTAAAGCACCATCTAGGACCATCACTCTGTTCCCCGACTAGTCCCAGCTACGTTCTCATTTCCTGAAGAGAATAGTGAAAGAAAGGGTGAGCTCAACTAGCTCAGTAAGAAATATTATGACTAAGATAATGCAGAATAAATTATCATTAGCCTTCAACAATGTTAAACTGATAGAATATAATAGACAACAAGTTTAACTGCAGCGGATCAAGCAATCCATTAGAAGAGTCAAGTAAGGTATAAAATCTACTATCTTCTATGATTTAAAAGTTTTTCATCAACTTTATCATTTGAAACTCGACTTAATAAATAAAATCGAATCATCCTCGCCCACATACCAAGGATATTCATGTAATCATCAATGGTCATGACTATACCGAATAATCCTCGGTCATAATCATACCAACAACCTGGCCCACCAATGAACACATGTGCCAATGAGGACTTTTATCACATCAATCGTCACATTACGGCCATGATTATACCGAATAATCCCTGGTCATAATCATACCAAGTCCATCAATGCACGTAAACCAAAGATGACTTTCATCACAATATAATCATGAGGCTGATGACAATGACATAATAATTCAATAAAACAAGTTCAAGAATAAATTTTAAAGATTTATAAATTAATTTATCCAGAACCAATAACGTCAAATTGTCAACATGATATCGCTTTGTAAGAGTAAAATTCAATAATGCTCGTAAGAATATTTCCATGAAAATATCTTTGGATGAAGCGCAAATATCAAGGATATTCCACTAATTTCATGGAGTATAGAAGCCAAAGCTTTAACCGGTGAGTATAATAGAATATATGAAACTGCAAATGGATTTTCACCCGCCATGCGGTAATCCACGTAGATGCATCATTTCCACAATTTAATAAGGAATGAATACGACCGATCATTCACCATGCATGTGGTAATCCACATAGAAAAGTTATTCAACGTAATAATAAAGAATGGAATAATGAAGGATTCACCATGTGTGCGATAGATCGCATGATAGGTTATTCCCAAATGTAATAATAAATAATGGAACCATGTCCCATGTAAAAGCGCAAGGCATGTGATATTTCGATAGAATAATAAATAATGGAACCCGGTCAGTCGTAAACGAGAGCAAATAGGATATTAAACAGAATAATAAAAATGGAACCGGTCCCAGAGCGAATACGATGCATGATGATATTCGACGTAATAATAAAGAACGGAATATTAAAAGAATTTCACCATGTATGCGGTATTTCGCATAAATAGGTTATTCCAATAGAATAATAAGAATGGAATAACAACATAATTCACCAGGCATGCGATAGACTGCACAGATAGGTTATTCCAACAGAATAATAAAGAATGGTATAACAGAAGAATTTCACCATGTATGCGGTACTTTGCATAAACAGGTTATTCCAACATAATAATACAAGAATGGAATAACAGAAGCTCTCTTCATGAATACGAAATAAATAATACCCCTTACGAGTACAACAAATAATATCCCTTACCTTAGAAGAAACTGGATATTAGAGTAGTGAAGTAGCATAATACTTTTCTTCTTTCTCTCTATAGTTTCTCTCTCTAGAGTTTCAGTGAATTCGTAAGAAATAATAAAGGAATGAGCTTCTATTTATAGGAGAATGGACTGAATAGTAACTAATTCATGAACGGTCTAGATTGATTTACTTTTAAACGGACGGTCCATATTGATTTACTATTAAAACTTAAATCAACGGTCCATACTGATTTCGTATTAAAACTTTAAACCAGCGATCCATATTGATATATTATTATAACTTTCCACCAGTGGTCCATATTGATTTACTATTATATCTTCAACCAACGATCTAAAATATTATCACATCTCCCCATGGAATAATATTGTACCCAAAAATGATTTGGACCGAAAAAAAATCTATTTTTTGGGTGAATAGTACCCTGTGAATAGTACTTTGGGAATAGTACCCCGTGAATAGTATCCTGACACGAAAAATAGTCCCAAATACCCGAGTAAACAATACAAGAGTGAATAGTAATTGTGTGAATAGTAACATATGAATAGTACTCCGACATGAAAAGTGTCTCAAATACCCGAGTGAACAATACTAGAGTGAATAGTAACCGGGTGAATAGTAACCCGTGAATAGTACTCCGACACAAAAAGTGCCCTGAATACCCAATTGGTCAATATAACCTCCAGACATCAATTTTTATCGAAATAAATGTCGATTTCTACTAACACTAATAATCCCAACACAATGGAACTATCAATTTCATCTTTAATCAACACGAACTTATTCATCATTAATATTATAACTCATAATTTTTAACAACTAGGTTGTTCTCAGGAAAGAGGGGGCTTTTTGATAAGGATTTTTCCTTATTAGCGCGCAATTAGGTGATCAAACCTCTCCTTGACAGAACTTCTAGACATTGTCAATATTGCAAATAATAATATGAATAACTTTGCCATCTCAATTATTGATTAAATAATATAACATATTATACAGATGATACTGTGACAATAATTGAATCAATAATATGAGAGATATGATGCAGTAATTACTGTAGCAATAATTGAGTATAACTGAATGACTTCTCACGTAAGCATTAATAATCAATACCGTGTGCTACTATGCAACCATGCGTATTATTGTACTTTTACTACCGGGTAGTTCAACAGTTTTAACGGTAACACCTCCGCCGTTATTTTTATAAAAATATTTTTGTCATTTTCTCAATCCGTCAATAATTCCGTTGTAGGGTCCACCAGTGATTGTAGCGTCGTATGGATATTCCCCGACAAAAAGAATATTCCCCGACCAATCGAATATTATACAACAACTTGCATACTTTGCAAAATTTATAAATATTACCCACAACTATAACATTATATCAAATCAACACCATAATATTAAAAAAAATATTTCGAGAAATTTAAATCTTTATTTATAAAATTTGGGGTCTCACATGTAAACTATTCTATCATTCTCTTGATTCTTTTCCATACTATAACCTTATCAGATCACGGGGTGATCTCATCGTATATATTACGATTCATTTCTATGTCTTAATCATTTTGTTTTACGATCTCCTATCCTTGTACTTTTAGTCTTTTAGACAATATCTATTCATTACTACTGTTTACCTTTATTATCAGAGTTAGGGAACTCTGTATCTTTATAACTCGCCGAGATTTGTCTTTGAATCTTACCGATACACTAACTCTATTTGAGTTAGTACTTAACCTAATCACTATAGTTATTAGTCTTAGGTAACCCTACCTAAGGTTTATAACCTATAGCTTTGATACCAACTGTGAGAGCCCCAAATCCAGGTCCCAAATCACCGCGGATCTGATACAATCATTCTATAACTATTGCGAAAGATATAAACATAAATTGTTTATATATTAAACTTTACACATTATTCCCCAAGGTCGAGTAACCTTAACTTATACACAATTCATAACTTGTCTAATATATAACATTATTGTCAAACTATACTATTACAATTTAGCTGCACATATTATCCCAAGCTGAACTTGGCTTATCCTTTTCTGTATCCGAACGTATTCGCCTTATCTGCAATGTTTATCATGATATAACAAGGGTGAGCAATAAGTTTGCCCAACAAATTTAAGTTTAATAAATTAAGGCTATATCATGATTGAAAGATTTGAACAAAAGCTTGCTACAGTTCTACAATATAATTGCGAACTAGCATGAAAAAATTTTACATAGCTGAACGAACATTGAACATGAACATATCAATTATATCTGGACCAAATGGTAATGAAGGTGATTAGCCTTTCATACCTGATGAATACATGCAATATGCATTGAGTACGATTCAATAATTCATAGACATGACAATCAGTAATGATTAACCACAAGTACATCTGAATGAAACAACTCGAGGTCGAGTTAAGAAAAACTTGCCTGATCGGTTGATTATTGTTACACAATTTAATAAGCTTTGCCTGAATACCTAATATAAATAATATTGATCTACAGATTAGAATAATATCATCACAATATTTAAAATAACCTAAACACATTATCATATAATCCTATAAGTCTATAAAACACATAAAACTTAACCTCAAGTCAAACTTTTACAGTCTGAGTCGAGTTCGGTACAATTCTAACATCCTGATTGCCTAATTAGACAATTATCGAGTTTAAGTTCAATTAAACTCTGCCTAAACACTTAACAATTATCTTAGATAATTATTTTATCAGTCAAAATATTTTTCACAAGCTCGTAAAAATTTTCAGATAATTATTACCATTTATCATGATTTTTCAATCATTAAAATCATATTTATCTAATTCAATTACTGCAATATTCTATTATCATCAATATTTATTTAATATTAAATATTAATGAAAATCATAACATAATATTATAATGTATTTTTTTAATACCTTAAAATCATATTTATATGTTTTTAAACCTTTAAATCCATTATCCGATAATTGCCATTAATATTAAATATTAATATTTTTCATGACAAAATATCAAAAGTTATATTTTATAACTTAAAATATTTTTATAACAGCTTAAATGATTTTTATATAATTGTTAAATCATTAATTCTATTTTTCCATAATTTATTTAATACATTTATTAAATAAATTAATTACCATTAATATTAATTAATAAATAAAATTCATCACAAAATATTAAAAGTCATCAAAAATAACTTAAAATATTTTCTTATACCATAATATAATTTTAAATGATTTTTCATGTATTAAAATCATTTTAAATAATTTAATTAATATTATAATTAAATAAATTAAATACCATTATTATTCAAAAAGTATTAAATATTTATGAAATATATTCGTAATAATAAAAAAAACCTATTTTTGGACTTTGAAATAATTTTTAGAAATTTATTTTGTATTTTTAATAATTAAAATCTATTTTTATCCATTTATTAAATAAAATAATTATTTTTAGAAACTAACTGTCGCTAAAGAGTGCCTATAGCGACATTACCGTCGCTATAGGTGTTCTTCATGTTCTTGATCATGCCCAGAACATTCTTAGGCTATAATAACCCGATATTTTCTATATAAATAAATAAGAAATTTTGCATAGTTTTTTTTATTTTAAAGGTGGAAATATGTGGCGGTATGTAATGTGTGTGTGTGTGTGTGTGTATATATATATATATATATATATATATATATATATATATATATATATATATATATATATATATATATATATATGATAAATAAATTTTATTTGGCAAAAACACTTTTCACCACTGTGGTTATAGAGTTTTAAGCAATTAGTCACTGTGTTTTTAAAATATTAAATTGACCCACTGTGCTTTTTAAAAATATACAATCAAGCCATTCCGTCCAATTTGAGTAATAGACGTTAGCAAATCTGCTTGTGTTGCTGATGTGGCTTTTTGAAAGAGCTTGGGTTGCTTACGTGACTTTTTGAAAAAAAATTAAAAAATTACGTGGTATATGCTTGTTTAATGGATTTTCTTTATAATTTTTCTTCTCAAACAAAAAATAAAATAAAATTATTATGTGGTAAAAAATTTAAAATAATAATAAAATTAAAATAAATATTTTAATTCATTTTTTATAATTTTCTCTTTTCCTTTCTTTTTAATAATTATTTCTATTTTAAAAATTAATTCCAAATAATACAAATAATATATCATAATTTTTGTATCAATGAGATCTATTACAATATTACATTAATTTCAACAAAAAAATAAAAATAAAAAATCATTAATAATGTGACAAAAAATAATTAAAATAATAAAATTAAAATAAATATTTTAATTCATTTTCTATATAATTTTTTTTATCTTTCCTCTTATTCATTTTCTCTTTCCTAATTCATCTTCAACCCATAAAATTCTCGATTCTTCTTCATCTTCAACCCATAAAATCAATTCAAACCACTTTTTTGATTCCATCAGAAAATATGGGTTGATTCACTTCTATGAAGTTAAGCACATGGGCTAAGTTTATAGTTTTGATTTCAAAATCCCTTCTAATTTTTTAAATCTCATCAGATTTTCAAAAACAAAAACCCACAAGTCCAAAAACTCTCAGATCTAGGTGTAACAACATATGAGCTTGATGTGTTCTCGATTTTCATAACTTGGCGCCGGTGCAAGAGAGGCTTCAGAGGTGCCCAAAATTCTCTCGAGAAATAGGGAGATCAATATTCCTACAGGTATTATGGTGTGAGAGGTTTTTTTTCTTTGGTTGTATCCTTGGCGACAATGGTGGTTGTGGGTGTAGCGACGATAGCGGTGGATGTGGGAGTGTCATGAGGCTCTTCTTGGCTGACCATTAAAGCATGTGTGTCATTCTTGCTTTAAATTTCATTTTTTCTTCTTTTAATGGCGAAAACCCCAAACTTGTGTACTTATGCTATGTAACAAGGTGTTTGATTTTTTTATCAACTGTGAAGAAGAACCCCAAATTTTGTATGTATCTTTATGAGAAGATTACATGGCGATGTTTTTTGTTTTAATGGTGAGAAAAGATGTTTACATAGAGTGGAGATTTGTTTTTATCTTATTATTTTAAGTTTATACATATTTTAACTTTTTTATTATTTTAATATTATGCATATTATAAATATTTCCAACTCATTTTTTAAAGTACATTTTAAAAATAATAAAATTAAAATAAATATTTTAATTCATTTTCTATATAATTTTATCTTTTCCTTTTATCTTTTCCTTACTTTTAATAATAATTTTTATTTTTAAAATTAATTCACATCAAAGAACCTAAACAGATTTGCTAACTTCTATTACTTAAATTGGACGGAATGGCTTGATTGTACATTTTTAAAAAGCACAGTGGGTCAATTGAATATTTTAAGAGCACGATGGTTAATTGCTTAAAACACTACAACCATAGTGGTGAAAAAGTGCTTTTTGCCAATTTTATTTATTACATAAATTATTGTAAATAATTTTTTTTAGAATTATTGATCATTATAAAGTATATTTTTATAATAATTAATTTTATGGTAAAAATGTTTTTATTAATTATTTTCCATGAAAATATGATTATATATTATTTAAATAATATATGAAATGATTATAGAATTATTATAATAATTATTTTATTTTATTATGTGAATTTATTTTGATTAGTTAAGTTAATTACTTTTAACTTAATTAATAATGTTATATATACAAGATAAATCGGATATGAAATTCAAACCCTTATTTTGGATTTTGATCAAGGAATGAGAGTAATAATATAATATTAATTTTATTTCAAAGATTATAAATATGTATTGTATGTGTACAAGATAATGGTTGGTCAATTAAGGTGTAGCATGTCAAAAACCCTAATATTAATTTGTTTAACCCTAATTCAAAAAAAGTCAATTACGACTTTAAGAATTGTTTAAGTTATTTGGTAATCGTGTTAATGTAAATAATTATAGGTATTATACTTAATTAGGTAAAATCCTAATTTACTAGTAACCCTAATTATGGGAAACCTTAATTGTAAATTAGAAACCCTAATTTCCAATTTAAAACCCTAAAATTGGTAACTCTAATTGTTAATTGTAAGCTAATGCTAATTAGTGGACATTAAACCCTAATGTTCTTGTATAATGTAATTAAGAAACCCAATCTACTTAGAAAACCCTAATTTGAAAATTTTAAAAACTAAAATTTCATTTTTGGCTTAATTAGAAATCCGACAATTTTTTGTGCGCAAAACCTTGGGGTTAAACCCTAAGGGTTTGCCATATTACAATTTTGCCATTAAATTTAGATGCCTAATGGCCAAACTACCCTCTTGCATTATTGTTACTTAACTTGTACGCTTTGCCAACACTTTAGTGGTTTACCAACTCTTGACTTCCTTGTGACTAAAAATACATACAAATCAGCCATTACATATCAGCTCACACATTGCATACATGAGATATATAGATTGAAAGAGAGAGAAAGTTCACTTTTAAGCCATTTGGACACCCATTCTCTCTCTAACCTACGAATTTCATTAGTAAACTAGTTCCCAAATTAAGCCCCACGAATACCATTAACAGATCAATAGCCTAGATCAAGATTGGTTCATAAAGGAATAAAACCCTAATCGAAAAATCTGACCTTGATCCTCTGTTAGATGTTAGTTTTTTTATTTTATGTTAAACATGTTATATGCAGTGTATAATAATGATCTGGGTTGCTAAATGTTAGATCCATAACATCTAGAGGCTCAGATTTGGTGTTTTTAAAAATCTGGAAATTTTTTTTTGTTGACTGACAATCAAATGTTAGGTCTTGTAGATCTCTTTATGTTTATGATTTTTGTTGTTTTAAGCTTTGATCTTGTAGTATGCTATGAGATCTGTATTCTGAAACTTGATTTAAGATCAGAGCATGAACCGATTGCATGATATGGGTGGTCAAACCCCGTTGATCGACCATGACTGGACAAAATCTAAGTAACCCAGATTTTTGCCCAAAACTGTCTGACAAGAAGTTCATGGTCGTTGATCTTACTGGTTGTGGTTTGTTTATTGTTTTTGTTGCATCCAGGTTGTAGTCTGGTATATGGACTATACATTTATGCCTTAAAATCTCCTAAACTTTAAACCGGGTGATTATGGTGGACGATCAAACCAGGTTGGTCGAGAATGTCTTTGTTTTCTGGGTAGCCTAGAAAACATATGAACATGTCATTCGACATGGTTTGACAAGTATCATAATCAATTAAATCTATTATTGTTATATCTGTTTTATGTTATATAACTACTCTATTACATGATGGCTACATACTTCGAAAAGCGTTAAATCACAAAAAACAATACAAGGATTGCAAGTTGTGGAAGCCCAAAAGTGAATATTGAATCGTTTCTTCATTTCGGGTAACCTGTAAAATAAATGAACAACAACTACGATCTGTTTGAAGGCTTATAACTTGCATTTCATGTATGTTATGGTCGTATTTGTTGTTGGATCTTGTTGTGTTACATGAGTACTACAACATATAGCCTTTAGCTTGCCCAGAAACATCACAGATTAGAATTTATTGATGGTCAAACAGGGTCCCTCGAAATTGGCTATGAATGTTCTTGAGGACTCAAGAACACCTAAGGCGACAGATTTTGTCGGTAAAGGCTATAGCGACAGATTAATTCATTTTATTTAAGTTATTTTCCAAAAATCATTTAAAAATAGAAAATAATTATTAAAAATTCCAAAAATAGTTTTAAAAATTATTTTAAGTTATAAAAATTAACTTTTAATAATTTGACATATTTTTCATAAATATTAATATTTTTTGGATATTAATGATATTTTATTTATTTAATAAATGCATTAAATAAATTAATTAAAAATGATTTTAATATATTAAAAATCATTTTAAATGATTAAAAGGTATTTAATAATATTTTAAGTTATAAAATATAACTTTTAATAATTTCGACAAATTTCATTAATTATTTAATATTAAGGATATTAGATTTATTTAACAATTATATTAAATAAATTAATTAAAAATTATTTTAATATTATAAAAATCATTTTAAATGAAAATAAATAGTTTTAAAATATTTTAAGTTATAAGATATAACTTTTGATATTTAAAGGTACATTTCATTAATAATTTAATGATATTAGTTTTATTTAATAGTTATATTAAATAAATAATTTAAAAATGGTTTTATTGATTTAAAAATCATTTAAAAAGGAAATAAATGAATTAAAATATTTTATGTAATAATAAATGACTTTTAATATTTTGGTGAATAATAAATTAATATTTAAATATTATGGTAATTATTTAAAATGATTTTAATTATTTTAAAAATCATTTAAGGAGTAATAAAATGTTTTAAAATATTTTGAGTTATTATAAATAACTTTAATATTTTGGCAATGATTTCATTAATAATTTACTATTAATGATAATAGAATTAGTTAGTATTTAAATCATTTAAAAATGATTTGATTGTTTGAAAAATCATGTTAATTATAATAATTAATTAAAAAAAATTATTTTAAGGCTATGAAAAAAATAATATGACCGATATTTAAATGAATATTGAAAAGCGAATAGAGTTTAGGATTTCGATAATTACCCGATAAAGTTTGTCGGCACCCGATATGTTTGTAAATTGATCCGGACTTATATAATTTGACTAAATACGTGTTTGTTTGTGAACCAATGACTATTAAACCTATGTGACAATGTGATTAGGTTATATCTTTGATCGCAAATAAGCGATCTTATGTGATATGATATACTATTCTAATCGAATCTAATGATCTTATTAATGATAGGTTTTAGATATAAAAGATAAAACTAGTTGCATTTTTGTAAGCAGTAGCTCAGACAAGTATCCTATCTTTGCATTTACTTTATGCAACGAACATGCGTAAGCGAATATCAGAACTATTCTTTTTCATTGTTCAAATATCTTAATTTTGTATACATTTATGCAATGATTCTGTATAAGTAAAGTATTAAACTATAATCTGTTGTACAAGTTCTTTAATTCTGTTATTATAGATAAAAATATATATTATATTCGTTAATTTCTAAATATGGTTAGACAAGTGTCCTCACTTGGATAATCATTGTATTTAATCACATGTTGATAGATACTTATTGGTTTCTAATATGTATACGTTGACATAAAAAGCTGTCTAAGCTATTTTGATTCAGCTAGACATAAAATTAAAAATATTGTTGAACAAGATAGAACTTTATTGTATCCAACTGCATTGTTTTGGTTTGGATTCCCGATCAAGTATGAACATCCCGTACATTAGAATTTCTGTTTAACCTTTTCGAAAATAGAAAACAATTTTCATAGTCTGTCGACTGATCTCCAATTATAGTCAGTACATAGTTTCAAAAATTTGGTATAGAATTGATATGTTGTTATTATTGGTTCAGCTTACTTCACAACTATTGATTCGTTGTAGAAGTGTCGTACAAAGAAAACAATTACTTCTTTCAGCTAATAATTATTGTTGCTATTACTTGCTGGGCAATCTAATGATCATCCTTGCTTTAAATTAAACTATTTTCAGCTAAGCGAGATCAACCAGAAGGTTCAGGCAAGAATAAAGGGAATGGAAAGATGGCATAATAAATTTGCGTTCTCTTATGTAATAGCTAAACTTCATTAAGTTAACGATATTTATTAGTATCATGTAATGTAATGTTTAAAGGTTGGAAATCTGGGGATTTAGACTTTGATATTTAAATTAAATAGTGTTTATATTATTATTATTATTATTATTATTATTATTATTATTATTATTATTATTATTATTATTATTATTATTATTATTATGCTCATAGAAATTGTATCGTGAAGCACCGAGTTCGAGTTTCTTGTCACATAGGCAGTGTGTAGGGTGGTAGGTTTGACCTAGGCTAGATCTTTAGTCTTTACGATTTTTGGCTTGTTAAGGTGTTAATGTTGTAGTATTAATGTCACACTACAAGCCCCAACAACTCTCATGGCCAACACATAATGAATCTGTGAGATCTAAGCTACATAATTTGTTGTCAGACGTGTTCTTGAGTGTCTGGGCTGCCCAGAAACTCAAGCAGTGTCAAGGGTCCCTTTTTGGACCTTCAAATCCTAACTTTCCAGGCTTACTTAGTGTAATATAGTGGTTCTATCATGTAGTATAGATGCCAGGGTTCCTTTATACAACCTTAAATCAGTCTAACATCAACACATTTAAGAAATCAAGACCGGTCAAACGCTGATAGAAAACACATTCTTGATGATTCTGGGTTTTCCAGAATCTTCATCCGGGTAGTCGGTCAACCCTTGTTTGACCACAAATATCTTTGATTCTACTTTAATCTAGGTGATCTAATAGCATACATTTGTAGTTCATATACCAGTCTACAACATCAAACCATCAACATAACCTAAAACATAAGCAAGATCAAGGCTCGCAATATCATCATTAAACAACATATGGGTTTTCGGGTTGCCTGAAGCCCATTTTCGTCTTTCGATCAACCACAAACTTGACTGCTTATAACAAGAAATCTAGACATGATCCAACCCTAATTCAAGTTCCAGATCAAAGCCTACCTGGAATATAACATATCTATAACATAAAACACACTAAACATCTAACACAGAAAAATCTAGATTCCCTGACATTAGGCAGTCAGACAATTTTTTTCAATTTTTCCAAATTTCTAAAAACTTTAATTTCAAGCAATTTGATGTTATGGATCTGGGATCTAACAACCCAGATCGCTAAATGACACCTTATTACCCAACTTTAAACAATAAACAACATCTAACATAAGATCATATAATTTTGAAGATTAGGGTTTTATACCATTTAAAAGCTTTGATCCTTGATTCTGATTTTTGATTCTGATCCTTAGCTTGCTATGAACTGATCATGGCTCATCTTCTCACTCTCTCTTACTCTAAATTTCAAAAAGCTAGAAAGAGAAAGGGTTGGCATGTATGAGAAGTAAAGTGAGATATTATCTTACTTTAATCTTTTTAATTCTTGATTCATTACACCAAGTGTTGCTAGGTGGCAAGGACTGCTGATATAAAATAGATAAAGAGCACTTGGTCAATATATTAGGTCACCAACTTAATATTATGGAAAGATTTGCAAGTCACCTTATTAAAGAAATACAATAAGGGTATTTTAGTCTTTTTCCTTTTAATTTTAATGGCATACTAGTCATTTGCCCTAACCCTTAGGGTTTAGGGTTTAACCCTTAAGGTTTAGCAAATTAAATTTCTAGGATTTCCAAATTTAGGTTTTTAAAATAGAAAATTAATATTTCCCAATCATAATTCAAGCTTGCTAATTAGGATTAATATTTCCTAATTAAAATAGCTAATTTAGCAATTAGGTCCATAATTGTACATTATGGTTTCAAACTGAATAATTAGGGTTTCAAACTTAAAAATTAGGATTTTCTAATTAATTATTAGAGTTTCCCTAATTAAGTCTATAATCATAAATACGTGCCTTTAAATTTCCAGTTTAGGGTTTTCAAATTTCGAATTAGGGTTTGATTCCCAAATGAAATTGGGTTTTCGTAATCCCAGGTTTTAGGGCTTCTTATTAATCGATAGAATTTTCGAACCTAACGTTGACGTTCTTAATATAATATTAGGGTTTGCCACCGATATAGGTTATCTGGTCAACCCTTGACCCTTAACCACATACTATACACATATACAACTATATACACAGAACATATACACTTAAACCCTTAATCCTGAATAATTCTCCAGAAAATTTTTTAAATCCATAAAATTCATTCCTGAAAATATCGAATCCATTCACTTATTTTCTGTCTAGGTTTATTATTTAACCTTTATTCAATAATTTAAGATTTAAATAATTTTCTAAATTCTCGGGTCGTCACAGTATGATCTCTACTTGATTCACCGATTCTTCACTGACTACATGTATATCCCTATACATTTCGTTTTCTCCTAACATCTACAGCAAAACAAATAGTTTGATTAGTACATGTCAGTAGAATAATAAAAACACATAACATATATAATGCATTTTTATAAGGTTAATTTCTATCTTTTACTTCTTTGACTCTTCTTAAGGTTATGACTTAAGGTTATAATTTCCCCCCTTAAGTTTTATAACCTAAAACTTTGATACCAACCTGTGACGCCCCCAAATTCGAGTATCTTCCAACCCGACATATGGTGCTACACGGTGCTACGGTTCACACATACATTCAATTGAAATTCCTCAAAAGAACAAAAATGTCTTATATATATATTCCAAAACAATATTACCATTCCCCAGGTTCTTAATAACCATTACATTTGTTCTTGTCATAATATCAAATATTAATATCATTCACCTATATTATTACATAAGTAATCTCATGAGTTAAATCTTAGACTTCCCTTTATCCTTCTTAGGATCCTTGATCCATTCGGTCTTAGCTGCATTCATATAATTCAAGCAAGAGTGGGCATAACTAGCTCAGCAAGTATGACAATTCTAATAAAACAACATGATTAAAACATAGGAATCGTATATCTTCAATAACTGAACAATAGTTATGAAGTACTATCGATAATTCAAAATAGCACTTCACTTTTCTTTAAAACGTTTTACAATGACAACATTCAGTAAAACATTAATTCCAGTCCAAGACCATGAGAGTTTCATTCATTCTTTTGAAAAGGACAACCCAACACTAAGTAAAGTAAGTTGAAGTTATATATCTTACGAGCACGTCTAGGTGATCAACCTATAGTACTCTATGTTTATTAACACTACATTCTTTAAACGTATGTACGTTTAAGTTGTGGCAACCTCACGTGCCTGTCGTTTGACGACAAAGCATTTGTTTAGCATACTCAGTCTTCATTTGAAAACCACACCAAATAATTTGGCAAAACATTGACAATACTTTGATAGATTATAAGAAATTGAACAAATCGTAAGTCTAGCCGAAAGAATTGGCTTCGACTTCATCATACATCAATTCATGCGTAAGAATACATGAATCACAAAGCTTGTCCAGATTGAACTGAGACAAGGGTTAGAACACTTGCCTTCAGCGCCTGCTACAGTTATTACACTTTCCCTTTAAGTCTTTAGAGTCTCTACAATCTATGATCATATGACGTAACACATTAGGTCATTAATAAACATACATGATTCCTAATGAATCTTACCTTTCTTCTCAATCTAATCTTGACTTTGATTTGTTATTATTGGTTCCGGCTTATCACATTACATTGTTCTAACATTCAATTAATCTTTCGTCGACCTTCAGTTGTAATACTTCTGGGCTTTAACATCAATTAAGGATGTTCCTTCAAGTTATTTAAAGTGGTATTTCACTACTAACTAACAATCTTTCTTTTTATCTTCATTATCTTTCTTTACTATGTCTTGCCTAGTTTCGGCGCCAGGCTTGAATTTTCTCCTCTTTAGCCGCCGCTTAAGCCACTCTTGATTGTTAAGGACCGAACTCGAAGTTTCGGTGCGAGTCTTAGCGTTACATGTCAAGGTTATGGCCTTAATGAAACTCCAAAGAGAGGTCATGGCATTTCTTTAAGCTTTCAAGACCTGCAGCCGCCACCTATTTGCCTGGGTCAATGGCGCTAGCTGCTGCACCAGATAGTTAACAGTTTTGTTTTACACAACAAATTTCCCGGACTCCAAATTTGATCATTTTAAGTCCGAATTGGCTCGTTCAAAAGCCAGTAGCTCACAAATCACATACTCTACGTGTTCATGCAAGAATTTTATATTTTCGGCTTCGTTAACTCAAAATTCACCTATGAGTTCATTTTTAATGAAAACGATAAATGTTTGTGAACGTTCAACACTCGTTTCTTCGTTCTAAGTCGGAATTCGGTCATTTTCGAGTCTGCAACTCTATAATGCCAAATAAGACTTGTACCCATCGAAAACCAACGTTTTCGAGCTCAATATAAAAATTCAACTTCCATTCTGAGAATTTCACGAATTCGACGATTATCGTCTAATCGTGTGAATTCCGGCATAACTTTGTTACTTATGATTTGTTCATCGTTTCAAATGGATTCTATCCATCATACTAACATTTTAACAAAATATTACATCAACTTATTTACATGATAAGTTATTATTTGTTCTTCATGAGTTTATAACTTATAAAAGTATAAACTACTTATGATTTCATTTTACATAACTTGTAATAGTTTAAGTCTTTTAACCATAATCCTTACATATTCTTATCAAACTTCATCCATGTAAACATGTTACAAGTTCTTCCTTAGTTCATAACTTATCTAAGAACAAAGTGTTTATTCATGGCTTATTAAGACTTAAGTCCATTGATTAACCATTCTTATCATTTCTTAGCATATATGTCAATCAATCAACACTTCTCTTATCAACTTACAATTGTAGAGATGGAAGATTAATGACATAGGATTTACCCTTGAAGATCACTTAAATCTTTCTTGTTCTTACTTCTTGCTTCAAAGTATAACTTTTTCTAACTTATTCTCTCTAACTAATAAACACCTTATAAGTTGTTGGTGGAAATATTTAACAAGGAAAATGAAATCCAAGGCTCTCTATTTATATGAAAGCCAAGGTTAGGGAAAAATAGACAATAGCCAAATCCCACCTCCTTAATCACCTCCTTACTATTCATTACTTAGTTATTAAGTTAACTTGCTTATCACATTATTGGCTTGCTCATCACACTCTTTTCTTGGCCACCAAGATCACCCATATGATCATGGCCCCAGATGGGTTTCCCCATGGATCTCTTTCACCCATTGGATCTTAATCTGGGCTTTAATTTAATTAGCTTAATTTATACCTTTGGGCTTGCATTAATTCACTTTGGACTTTACATTAACCAATACTTGGGCTTTAATAATAGTTTACAATGGGCTTAATCACAATCCCACTTAGACTTTACATTTCCTACACAATCTCACAAGTCCAATTACATATGGCTTAAAGCCTTAGAACGTATTATGTACGTATTAATCTCGTATTCTAACTCGTATACTTATTTAACATATACGACATACCATCATTCATACATACTTGTATAATACTACGTATCATACTCGTATTCATTACCTCGTACAATACCTACGTATTATACGATCATCGTTTTACTAGTTAACGCTTTACTTTCCCTAACTTTCTCGCATTAAGTCCGCAGACAAAAACCTTTGTTTGCCATGCGTTAATTATTATTACATAATCCATCTCACCTCGAGATTCTATCGTTACGTATTTCTCAGAAGTTCAAAAATAATTCTCGAGCAGAAATCAATGAATAGTATATTTTGGAAAATTTCTCGGAAAGCTTTTATTTTATCCTCGAAATTAAACACTTTAATTCCTTCATATACTTAAAATACTACGACATTTCGATAGATTAGGTTATATAACAACCTTCATCTTATTAACACATTATAATAACATATAATATAATTTTATTAATTATTAAATCAAATAAAATTGTTTTACAAATTATTCAATTATTCGGGTCGTTAAATTATTCGTTCATTGTTTATCAGTACAGTATTACTATAAGATTTAGATATATATTATGTTCGTTAATTTCTAAGTATGGTTATACAAGTGTCCTTACTTGGATAATTATTGTACATGTTGATACATACTTGTTGATTTCCAGTATGTATGTAACGACCGAGAAATTCAGATTTATTGTAAAATAAATTTATTTAAATTAAATAATGAATAAAATTATATTATATGTTATTATTATGTGTTAGAAAGATGAATGTCATTCTATAACCTAGATATGTCGAAACGTCGTAATATTTTGGTTACGTGAAGGAATTACAGTGTAAGAATTTTCAAGACGAAAATAAAAGCTTTCTGAGAAATTTTCTGAAAAATACTATTCACGTATTTCTGCTTGAGAATTATTTTTGAACTTCCAAGAAATACGTAATAATAGAATATCAAGGGAAGATGGATTATGTAATAATAAGTCACGTATGGCAAACACAGTTTTTCGCTTGCGGACTTAATTTGAGAACATTAGGAAAAGTAAAGCGTTAAGAAGTTAAACGATGATATCGTATGATGCGTGAGTATTGTACAAGGTTTTTAAATACGAGTATAATACGAAGTATTATACAAGTATGTATGAATGATGGTATGTCGTATATATTGAATGAGTATACGAGTTGGAATATGAGAATAATACGTAGAGTATACGTTCTAAGGCTTTAAGCCATATGTAATGGACTTGTAGGATTTTGGAGGAAGTTGTAAAGTCCAATTGGAATTTGATAAAGCCCAATGCTTATTAAATGTTAAGGCCCAAATGTTTGTTAAATACAAGCCCAAAGGTTAATTAAAAGTTAGTTAACTTATAGCCCAAATGTAGAACCGGATCCGTGGAGCGATCCAATGGGTAAGAATGACCCATGGGGCAACTCATGTGGGCCCCATGATTACATGGGTGATCTTGGTGGCCAAGTAAAAGTTGTGATGGCCAAGCAAAGGATGTGATGAGAAAGTAAACTTGGTAATTAAGTAATGAATAGTAAGGAGGTGGATTAAGGAGGTGGAAGGGATTAAAGACCATTAAGCCCTCACCTTGGATTTCCTATATAATAGAAGCTTGCTAGTTCATTTGTTACTTGTTATTCCACCAACAAACATTTAAGTGCTTATTTGTTAGAGAGAAAAAGCTAGACTTTGTTAGTTCAAGCAACAAGAAGAAGAACATAGATTAACCAAGTGATCTTCAAGGGTAAGAATCCTATAACATTTATCTTCCATCTCTTCAATTATAGTTTGGTAGAGAAGTGTTTATTAGTGAAGTATGTATGCTAAGAAGTGATGATTATGGAGAATCAAAGGACTTAAGTCTTAATAAGCCATGAACAAGTAATTCAAATTTATTTAAGTTATGAACTTATGAAAAACATGTAAGAACTTGTCATATGTTTACCTTAATAAAGTGTATGATAAGAAGAAGCAAGGATGGTTGTTAGAAGACTAAAGTCATGATAAACCATTTAAAGTGAAATCATAAGTATATAAGTTGTGAGCTTATAAAGAATTAATAAGAACTTATCATGTTTATAAGTTAATAAGATATGTATGTTAAGATGTTAGTATGATGGAAAGAATCCATTTGAAACGATGAACAAAACATAAGTAATGAAGTTATGCCGGAATTCACACGATTAGATGATAGTCGTCAAATTCGTGAAATTCTCAGAATGGAAGTCAAATTTTGACATTTAACTCGAAAACGTAGATTTTTGATGGAGAATAGTCTCATTTGGCATTATAGAGTTGCGAACTTGAAAATGACCGAATTCTGACTTAGAACGAAGAAATGAGCTTTGAACGTTCACTAACGTTTATCGTTTTTTTAAAATGAACTAAAAGGTGAATTACGAGTAAATGAATTTAAAAATGTAAAATTCTTGCATGAACACATAGAGTATGTGATTTGTGAGCTAATGGCTTTTGAACGAGCTAATTCGGACTTGAAATGAACAATTTGTGAGTCTGGGAAGTTCACTAAGTAAAAAATCTGTCAAGACTATCTGGTGCATAGAGTCGAAATGGCACATGGCCAAAGACAAATAAATAGGTGGAAATGCACGTAGAAATGCCATGACCTACTGTAGTTTCACGTCGCAGCGTGGACAACTGAACCAAGACTCGCGCCACAACATTGTAGAAGTCCAGAACATCAACCATCGACGGCAGTGGCTCGCAGTAAATGACATAGAGAGGAGAAGTTAGGCAATGCAATACCAACATTAGAGCAAGCATAATAATGAATGGTTATGAATAGAGAAGAAGCTAGGGTTTAATTGATGGTAAGTAATACATTAGAGTACTTGAAGTAACATCTTTAAAAGATGTTAAAGACCTTAAGTATTACAATTGAAGGTCGACGAAAGATTAATTGAAAGTAAGAACAATGTAATGTGATAAGCCAGAACCAATTATAACAATCTAAAGCATGATTACATTGAGAAGAAGGGTATGATATAGTAATAACCTTACTTGATTATATGTGACCTAATGTGGTATGTTATGTGATCATGTATTGTAGAAACCTTAAGACTCAAAAGGAAAAGTATAATAGCAGTAACAGATGCTAAAGGCAAGTTTTCTGACCCTTGTCTGAATTCTTTGGACAAGCTTTGTGATTCATGTCCCTTACTCGTGAATTAATGTAGGATGAAGTCAAAGCCAATTCTTTCGGCTAGACTTAAAATATTTTATGGATTTCTTATAATCTATCAATGTTGTTAAGTTTTGCCAAACTATTTGGTGTGGTTTTCAAAAGAAGACTGAGTATGCATGAATAAATGTTTTTTCGTCAAACGACATGCATGTGTGGTTGCCAAACCTTAAACGTACATACGTTTAAAGAAAGTAGTATTATACAACATAGAGTACTATAGGTTGATCACCTAGACGTGCTCGTAAGATATGTCGGACTTACGAACTTGGTGCCGGGTTATCCTTTTCAAAGAAAGAATGAAATGCTCAAGGTCTTGGACGGAGTTATATGTTTAATGAATGCTATTCATTGTGAAACGTTTTGAAAGAAAATAGGTGCTATTTTGAATTATCGATAGTACTTCGTAACTATTGTTCAGTTATTGAAGATATACGATTCCTATGTTTCAAGCATGCTATTTATTGGAATTATCATACTTGCTGAGCTAGTTATGCTCATTCTTGCTTGAACCATATGAATGCAACTAAGACCGAACAGACTGAAGGACCTAGTAAGGATAAAGGGAAGGCTAAGGCAGACTGTTGAACTCTTTATGTAATAGTATAGGTTTAATGTTCTAATGTATTTGATATTATGACAAAGAAAAATTGTAATGGTTATAAAGAACCTCGGGAATGGTAATATTGTTTGGAATATATATAAGACATATTCGTTCTTTTGAGGCTTTTCAATTGAATGTATGTGTGAACAGCAGCACCGTGTAGCACCATATGTCGAGTTGGAAGATACCCAAATTTGGGGGCGTCACAGGTTGGTATCAAAGCAAGAGGTTATAAAACTTAAGGGGGGAATTAGAACCTTAAGTCATAACCTTAAGAAGAGTCAAAGAAGTAAAAGATGGAAATTAACCTTAAAAAAATGCATTATGTATGATATGTGTTTATATTATACTGACGTGTACTAATCAAACTAAATTGTTTTGTTGTAGATGTCAAGAGAAAATGAAATGTATAGGGATATACATGTAGTGAGTGAAGAGTCGAAGAATCAAGTAGAGATTATACCGAACCCTATAGTAGTAGAGCCAGAAGTGGTGATAGTTGAGTCTGGAGACTCTGAAAGCCTAGACCTCATGACCATGTTCGATGGAATGTCTGAAGAGGAAGTGGAGGTGGTGTCATTTAACACCATAACACCTGAAGAAGATATGACTCCGGGGGATTCAATGAAAGCCCTATTTATAATATGTTGTTGGATAGAAATATCCAGGTCTTGTAAGAAGGTTAAGGAGCTAAAAGAAGAGCTTCATCCTGTCTTGGAAGATAAGACGAGTATGGAGACTATGTGGGAGGAGGAGCATGATGAAAGTGTTTTAGCAAAGGATAAGGTCCACAAACTGAAATAAGAGGTCTTTGAGTTCAGACAGGAGCTAAAGACCAAGAAGTAGAAGATTGGGAGAATGTCATATATACATAGGAGTTCTCACGCAGATTTCCAACAACAGGTAGATGGGTATCCGATAGAGGTAGGTCAAACTCGGCAAGATACTATCACCGAGATATTATCATCGATCTTGCCAATACGGATTTTGAGAATGCCATAAGGCAAATATAAAAGTAGTATTAGCTAGAGTAGAGTTAGATATATAAATATATTGTATCTAGTAGTGACGTAAAACCCTCTTTTGTATATCAAAGGTAGTCTTTTGTAAATCCCAATTTTGGAAAGAAATTGCGGGATAGTAATGTAATGTAACTTTAGGTCGTGTAATGCGAATGATGTAGTATTATACTACAAGGAATGAATTAATATAAGCTTTTTATGGAACATATTGCGTAATGAGTTGAAATTATTGTTTACTCATGAATAATAATTAGCAACGAGAAGCGAATAATAACGAAAAGTGTTGTTTATATTAACACTAAAATGTCGCCAAGAAGGCAAAACTAAGATGCTAATGTTAATCAACCGGAGGGAGGCCCGGTTAACCCGATGCAAGAGTTCGTTAATCTTTTAACGACCTCTTTTAATAGGAACAGGGCTAATATACCCGTAAATCCTGCAGTAGTACGAGCTACTACTTTTAAGGACTTTAAGAGTGATGGTCCGTCGAAGTTCAAAGGAACTACGTACCCCATAGAAGCCCAAATGTGGGTGAAAGAAATTGAGAAGGCATTTGTCATTGTAAATGTCGACGAGGGTCAAAAAGTTACTTTTTCCAATTATACGATGAAGGGTGAGGCCAATTTCTAGTGGGAGGAAAACCAGGCTAGGGCTGGAATAGAGAATTTAACGTGGACACGATTGAAGGAGATTTTCTTCGAGAACTACTTTCCCACGAGTATGCAGGGGAGGATGGAAATGCGTTTTTTGGAGTTGAAACAAGGGGAAATGACAGTTCCCAAATATGCTGCCAAATTCAATGAAAAGGTTTGCTCCACATCAGGTGGACACTGAGGTGAGGAAGGCTAGAAGGTTTGAGCAGGGCTTGAAACCCTGGCTCTATAGGCGTATTTCTGTGTTCCAAAGTAATTCTTTTGGGACAATACTGGAGAAGGAAATAATTACCGAAGGTGGTAACAAGGCTCTAAGCAAATACCACAAGGAGAAGAAGAACAAGGGAAAGGTAGACAGGGGAATAAAGCTCGAGGGAGGTAGCGGTAGTGGGGAAGTCCAAAAGAGGAAGGGATTTAACTCTAGGAATACCAGAGTGAAGCAAGGGAATCCTAAGAGAAGGATGGAGGCGTGCAAGAACTGTGGAAAGACTCATTTAGGAGTCTGTCTCAAGGAGAAGGTCGTATATTACAACTGTGGACAGGAGGGGTAAATTTTGCCTAATTATCCAAGTCCGAAGAAAAACCATGGATGCTTCGTGTGTGGATCAACTGATTACATACCGAAGAACTGCCCGAAGAAGGGGACGGACGAGAATAAGGGCGCTAATAGCTGTAAGTTAGATATTGGTGGTCCAGCAACGACGGGTAGGCCGATGGCTCGTACCTTTAACATGACGGTCCATGATGCGGTTGCATCAAAGGATGTAGTTGCAGGTATTATCCCGATCAACGACATAAATGCTTACGTGTTATTTGACTCGTGTGCTACTTGTTCTTTCATAGCATGTGATTTTGCTAGACACTTGGATTACTTTCCCAAAGTTTGCTCGTACCTTTGAATATCAAGGTACCGAACGAAGTTGGGAGAATTCGATATAATTCTCGAGATGGATTGGTTGTTCAACCATGGTGCAATAATAGATTGCCAAAAGAAATGTGTAAACATTAGGACGTTGAGCCAACCTCATATAGTGTTTTACAGTAATAAATCGCCGAGACGCTCGTGTTGTCTTACTATGACACAAACTAGGAAGTTGTTAAGGAAGGGTTGTGTAGGTTACTTGTGCCATGTTGTTGATACCCAGAGAGTGGGAGTAACGATGGAACAAATACCTATAGTGAAAGAATTCGCAGATGTTTTTCCAAGTGAATTGTCGGGTCTTCCACCGGATAGGGAGATCAAATTCGTAATAGACATTATGTCATGAGCGGCACCAGTTTCCAGGGCACCGTACCGTATGGCGCCAGTGGAGATGAAGGAGTTGATGGTTCAGTTACAAGAATTATTGGATATGAAGTACATTCAACCGAATGTTTCAGCTGTGGGGAGCACCGATACTGTTTGTGAAAAAGAAGGACGAATAGTTAAGACTTTGTATCGACTATCGAGAGTTGAACAAGTTAACAATAAAGAATAAATACCCATTGCCCAGGATCGATGATCTTTTTGATCAATTGAAAGGGGCAAAGTATTTTTCTAAGATAGATTTGTGAATGGGGTATCATCAATTGAAGGTTAGAAGTGAGGATGTACCTAAGACGGAATAAAGGACTCGTTACGGTCATTACGAGTTCCTGTTGATGTCATTTGGGTTAACTAATGAACCAGCTACATTTATGGATATGATGAACAAAGTGTTCAAACAATACTTGGACAAGTTCATCGTAGTGTTTATCGATGATATTCTAGTCTATTCTAAGATGCTAGAAGATCATGTTGAACACTTAAGAATAGTGTTGGAGACACTAAGGAAGGAGAAGTTGTATGCAAAATTCACTAAGTGTGAATTTTGGTTGGAAAAAGTACAATTTTTGGGTCATGTTATCAACCGTGAGGGGATTTTAGTAAACCCAGCGAAGGTTAAAGCAGTGATGAGTTGGGAACAGTCAAAAATACCGACTGAGGTGCGGAGTTTCCTAGGGTTAGCGGGATACTATCGAAGATTTATCCAAGATTTTTCAAAGATATCTACTCCGTTGACTAACCTAACAAGGAAGACGGTGAAATACGTTTGGACGGAGAAATGTGAAGACTATTTTCAAGAACTGAAGAAGAAATTGAGTGAAGCACCTGTATTGTCTTTACCCGAAGATACATGGAATTTTGTAGTTTATAGCGATGCTTCGCATAGGGGACTTGGTTGCGTGCTTGTGACGCCCCCAAATCCGGGTATCTTCCAACCCGACAGATGGTGCTACACGGTGCTATAGTTCACATAAACATTCAATTGAAATGCCTCAAAAGAACGGATATGTCTTATATATATATATCAAAAGAATATTTACATTCCCCAGGTTCTTTATAACAAATACATTGTCTTTGTCATAATATCAATATTATTCCTTACAAAATCTATACTATTACATATGCAATCTACGGGTTCGCCTTTGCCTTCCCTTTATCCTTGCCGGATCCATCGGTCCGTTCGGTCTTAGCTGTATTCATATGGTTCAAGCAAGAATGAGCCTAACTACCTCAGCAAGTACAACAATTCTAGGAAAATAGCATGCTTGAAACATAAGAATCATATATCTTCAATAACTGAACAATAGTTACGAAGTACTATCGATAATTCAGAATAGCACATCTTTTCATTCAAAACATTTTACAACAACAATATTCAGTAAAACATCAATTCCGATTCAAGACCGTTAGCATTTCATAAGTACTTTGAAAAGGACATCCTGGCACGAAGTCCGTAAGTCCGACATAGCTTACGAGCACGTCTAGGTGATCAGCCTATAGTACTCTATGTTGATCAACACTACATTCATTAAACGTGTATACATTTAACTTGTGGCAACCTCATGTGCCTGTCGTTTGACGACAAAACAGTTTAGCATATTCAGTCTACTTTTGAAAACCACAACAATATTAGTTTGGTAAATCCTTATTAAGACTTGATAGAATAACATAGCATACGTCTAGCCGAAAGGATTGGCTTTGACTTCCTCAGATACTAACTCATGCGAAGAATACATGAATCACAAAGACTTGTCCAGATCGAACAAGAACAAGGGTTAGAGTACTTGCCTTTCAGATTCCGCTACTGAGTTTATAACACGTGCACTTTACGTCTTTAAGGTCTCTACATTATATAATAACATCCCATAGTACATTAGGTCATGAATAATAATTTAGATGGTTCTAAAGAATCTTACCCTTCTTCTAAATCTAATTACGTATTAGATTTGTTATTATAGGTTCCGCTTTCCATTACCACTACAAGAAAATTCTCTATCTCTGCGACCAACCCTTTCAAGGATAGTAGCCCTTTTGATTCATTGATATATATAATAGCGACGACTATTTGCGACCTGACTTGCTTCTACTCGCTAATCATTATCAGCGACCGCATGCGGTCGCTGAGCGATCGCTGGATTAATTTTTCCCTCCCAAAATTTGGTGCCAAATGTTGGCGCGTTTAGTTTTTACGACCAATCTCTATCAGCGACCGCTAGGTGGTCGATGATGTGTCCACGTCATTAAAAATTAGCGACCGCATGCGGTCGCAGATGGCGGTCGCTGATCATATTAACATTTGCCAATTTAAGTCATTCACTCGACACAGGTGAAGAAGAAAAAAATGAGGGAGCAGAATAGAGAGAAGAGGGAGAACGGGGGAGAAGAGAAGAAGGAAAAGCCAGCCATCGCCACTACCTCACTCCACCACCGCCTCACTCCACCACCGGCACCGCCCACTTTGCCACCGCCTCTCCTCAAACCACTTGTGACCTTTAAATCATCAAGTAAGTTCATTCTGGCCGTCCTAATCCTTCGTCCTTGTTCCTTTAAATGATAGCAATTGGATTGTTAGGGACTAAGTAGCATAAATGGCTGATGTATTGGAATTAATACAATATATGACTATTTTAATTGCTATGTGAACTGCTGTGATTGGGACTAAGTATGGTTATGTGCTTGTTGTTGTTTTAAGGCATAAAAAGGTCAGTCAATAAGCTAAGAATTATGTATTATGTGCAAGTATATAAACTTCCCTCTATATGTTTGATAAATTGTCAAGTTAAGGACTAATTTAATTAGTATCTGTGTATACTAACTATTATATGGAGTCCAACTAAAGTAAAAATGCTCCTGTAATGGGGGTAATACCTCAAGAATAGTTTATGCTTGACCTCATCATAGTTCATTATGACTTGTAATCTTGGGTAGTTTAAAAAACTTGGACAAAGCAAGTAAGAATGGAATGAAATAGTAAGCTCCCTAATGACTGTTATTTGAGACCAAAACTCATTACTGTCATGTGTTCATGGAGAGACTCATGCCTATAACATTTCGGGATCTGCTTGATAAACCAATATGGGATGCTTTGACGGATCTTAGTCATTTCTTCAAAGACTTATGTTCAAAATCATTGAATGAGAAGGACATGTTTGTACTTGAGAAGAACATCATAGAGATCACGTGTAAACCTGGAAAAATATTCCCACCGGATTTTTGACTCCATGGAGCATTTGCAAATCCATCTTCCCTATGAAGCTCGTGTTGGGGGTCGATTCAATATAGATGGATGTAGCCTTTCGAGAGGGTGATGGGAAACCTTAAGAAGAAGGTGAAGAATAGAGCTTATGTCGAGGGTCGATATGCGAGGCATCTGATTTCGATGAGATATCTACGTTTGTCTCAGACTATTTTCGAGACGAAGTCTTGACAAAAGGCCAATCGAGTATCGAGACATGATGATGGGGAAATGTTGAACTAAATGGTCGACTCTACGTATTTGGTCTATCGGTGCCGCTTATGGAAAAGAAGCGTATATTCCTCTCTGAGCAAGAATTACATGCTACACATACTTACATTCTTCTCAATCATGAGGAGATGATTGAATTTGTGAGGTACACATATAAACTTGAGAATTTATCTTTTAAGTTGAAAATTTATTCCAATATGTTAATGTTTATAACATGGTATAGATTGTACGATGACGAGTTAAAAGTGAAGCATCTCGGCATAAGCGATAAAGATATTCAAATCAATCGGGATAAAAATTTGCACTTTGGCTAAAGGAAAAGTAAGTTCAATTTTTAATCACGTAGTATATATATATATATATATATATATATATATATATATATATATATATATATATATATATATATATATATACTCCATGTTAACTATGACTTCATTTAATAAGATGGAGTTTTTGTAGGCTTTAATCGAGGATCAACGATTAGGCTAATGTACAAGTCCTAGCTATGGGACTAGCAGGGGACTAAGTCACCATAATGGTTACAAAATAAATGGTTGTGAATTTCACACAAAGGCATATGGGGCGGTAAAGAACAACGAACTCGGAGTGTGTGTCCAAGGAGATTGTTACAATGAGCTTGGTCGTGCCTTTTATGGGGAGTTGGAGGAAATCGTAGAGTTGTCGTACAAGGGCACGTATGGGGGTCATATTCACTTGTTCAAGTGTCGTTGGTTTGATTCAGAAAAAGGGATACGTGTTGGCAGACATGGAATCGTCGATATTGACCTCCATAGTCTGCGACTCCAACGAAACCGTTTATTTTACCAACTCAAACAGTACAAGTATACTACACTTCTAGTCCTATTAAGAAAAGGGATAGACCGCCTACAGATTGGCAAGTTGTAATTCATACTCCCGCGCGTAGTCGTGTAGAATTAGTTGATGGGGAGATTTACCAAGAGTAGATGCTTCATAGTCAAACTATAATAAATGTGGAGGACAACAATGAAGTAATCCAGTTAGATGGTGGAGATGAACCGCATGAATTAGATCCTGAGTCAATACTTATGTCAGATGACATTGATACTGAGGAGGAAGAGTTATTCACGGAATTTGACACTGAATCTGAAGCAGATGATGGTTATGAATCGTTAACACGTGATATAAATGATGATTCTGAATCAGACATTGACCCTTGAAACAAATGAGGGAATCAATTAAAGCAGATATTGTTGTAATTAAACTATTTAAATGCAATTTTTGTTTATTATCATTTTATATTCATATATATACATGTTTATATCACTGTCATGTTTATGTACTAAACTATTTAAATGCAATTTTTGTTTATTATCATTTTATATTCATATATATACATGTTTATATCACTGTCACGTTTATTGTCATATATACATGTAATCAAATATGACTCTGCAAAACATCTTGAAATATGTAATATACAGATGGCTTCTGAAGCAGCGCAGAAAAAGCGCGGCTTGGGTAGGGGGCCTAATCATGTGCCCAAGGCCCCTACTAATCCGGATGATCGAATTCTTATTAAGATTCGCCCTCCTCCGAATAGCACGTACGTCCCGTATATATCAATTTTATATAAGCATTTATGATTCCATTTATTGTATATTGGTAATGTTTTGATTGATATTATATTGGTTTGTGTCTTGGGTGCCTAGAAATGTCCATATATGCATGCCATCGTGCATGTGGCTAGTCCATATTGTAGGGGAGACTCTGGCGATTTTTTTTTAAGTATTATATAAGTATAAGTTTGAAAAATGTTCATAAGTATTATAACTTAGATGTAAATTGCTTAAATATATGCTAATTGACGTTGTATATTATAATGATTTTTCAGATAATAAAATCGTCAAGTGCATATCACAGTTGTGTTTACAGAATTGGCCTACAGCTGTGATTACATGGGCTAGCACACCTATCACCCACAAGGATGCTGTTTGGGCAGAATTTTAGGTATGTTTTTTTTTAATTATGACAGATAATATTAATATAATATTAATATAATATTCAAAGGATAATTGTTTAGTAATGTTATTATTGTTGTTTTATTTGCAGAAAAGGTATAGATGGGAGGACGTGCATGCTTCGGTGATTCAGACATTATTCTGGCAGAAGTGCGCGGTCCGCACCAAGGACAACTTGAATAAAGAATGACAAAAAGCCATTCACAATGCCAAGATCGACCATCCAGGCTAGGGAGAGGATTATATGCACGAGCATAGCCCCTGGTGGTGCACCCAGTCCATATGGGTTGAGATGTGTGCCCAATAGAGAGCTGAGAGCTGGGTGAAAAGACAAAAGACTGCCGCCACCAACAGAGCCTCGGGTGTATCCGATGGCACAAAGGCTAAAGGAATATACAAGGGCCGCAGTATTTCACAATTACTGAGATATCAACGCTTTGAGAATGCGTATTTACAAGTTTTAATATGTTTTCAATCATGAATTGTAGAAAATATATCCCATTTTACTTAGTAATATTGTGTTATTTTTATATAGGAGTCTCGGTCTCAAGGTCACCTATCCATCCATGTTTGGATGTATGCGTATTACCGTGATGGTTCCGCTGAGGCTATCCGGATAAGCGGTAATAAATTTTAATAACTTGATCTTTAATTAATGCTTACTGTAATTAATTTATTTTAACTATTTAATTGTTAACATGATGATAGGACACTTACAAGCGTTTATTGAATGAGCGCTATCCTAAAGGCACTCCACGTTAAATCTCATCGATCAAGAGTTGTGGGAGAGGCGTACATTGTGAAGAAGAACTACATTAAAGGTCAAGGACAACGACGACGCCTGAATCCTTGATGGCTCAGTCGCTCTTCTACCCAATCTACATAGTCATCGAGCCATCCAAATTGTTCATACTCTCATTTGATTGTGTGAGAGCTATATGTCAAGATCGGGATCTTCGAAGATACTCGGTGAACATCTGGGGCTCTACGAGTCTTTGAAGAGTTAAATTTGAAAGTAATAAGCGGCAAGAAAGAAAGATCACAACACGGGGATGTCGATTTGAGGTATAAAATCAATTTGTTGTATATTGTCATAATATACCAATATTAACATAATTAGTATATATTTGTAACTTGTTTTATTATTTTGTTAATTCTGAGGTGATCGAGGAGGCGGTGATGCTTGGCGTACCGCTTTAGATTAGTTTTATAGTTATAGTATAAGTTTGTACTTGTATATTCATTCTTAGGATGTTTGTATGTTACTTAAACAAGTTTTGAAATGTTATTATATTTATTCAAAATCATATTGGTTTTGAATGGTTTATATACTAGTTTGGTGTATGTGTTGGTGGAATGATGGATGTTTATATTGTTGTGTATATTGTTGTTGGGTATGTGTGTTGGGATAAAAAGCAATTTACAAAGCAGTGCATGAGTTTTGGGATTTCGCGCAAAGCTTGAGAAGATTCTATTTTTTTTATTTTTCCATATCAATGATCGCATGCGATCATTTGATAAATACTCTTGACGGATACTATTTGTGGATAACAACGACCGCAGACGGTCACCGATTGTCATTTGCCATATGGAACACGTCGACTTTGGCCTCGACCATGTCGACTCGAATTCTCGTCGGTTTTTGTCATTCCGGTCGCTCATAGCGGTCGCAGATATATCGGTCGCTAATAGTGGTCGCTGATGTGCATCTCAGCGACCAGATTTTGTGCGATGCCTTTCAGCGACAGCATGCGGTCGCTAATGGTTATCTACGACTGTATGCGGTCGCTGATAGGCGGTCGCTGATAAAGCTTTTTCTTGTAGTGTACATCATTCTTACGTTCATATGTAATTGATGTGATGCCCCCAAATTTGGGTATCATCCAACCCGATAGATGGTGCTCCACTGTACTAACATCCATACAATCATTCCATTGAAATACAACAAAATGAAGGTAATTACTATCTTCTTATTACAATCAAATTATAATCCTTCCCAGGTTCATAAACTGGTTACATCGTTCATTGTTCATAATGTATAATACATACAAACTTATTAAACTATTACACAATGCCTAAGCATCCATCTTAGCTTTGCCCTTATCTCTCTTGGCATTAACAGTACGTTCATCTTTAACTGCAGTTATATAATTCACGCAAGAAGTGAGCATGATAGCTCAGCAAGTTTAATCAAAGATAACAGGAATACCATATTCATGAATTATCTAACAATTCAAACATAACTGAACAATAGTTATGAAGTATTATGAATTAATAATACTTTAACAGTTCATAACATCAATTCCCAGAGTATAGAATAGATTAGGATTTCTGAACCGGTCGATAGACCATGAACGATAACTTTAGGTTTCATACTTGAAAAGGAGTCCACAAAGACTAAGGTCGTTCATCATCAGATAACTTACGAGCACTTCTAGGTGATCAGCCTATAGTACTCTATGTTGATCAACACTCATTCATTAAACATATTTACGTTTAATATTTTTGGCAAACTGGCGTGCCCATCAAATAATCGATGAAAAATACTTTTGTTTGTTCAAAGACAAACCTTACCTTCACGTCCGTACCAATTACTTGGCATATGATAGCGTTAACATTTCTATATAGAATGATATGAATAATCATCAATCTATATATTACGAATAGTCTAGCCAAATTAAAATCTGGCATCGACCCTTTCTTTAAAACAAGTCTTGCAATTCAGTTCAACGAATCACATAAAACATGGCTAGCATGCAAGTTAGACAAGCGTTAAGAAAACTTGCCTTTCAGCGTCTTCAAATAACTTACTCGACTGACCACAGCCTTTACAGAATCTACATGATATATTCACATAGCACATTGTAATTAGCTATCAAACAACTATTCATATTGTTCCTACAAGCTTCTTTCTCTTCTATGTCTTTGTTAACTTAATATCTTTATTAAAGTTTACATGACTTATTACCCTTCGTCCCAGTTTATCACTCAACTGACGTTTATTAGTCGGACTGAACATCGTTGATAAGGTACCAACTTTGTTCATCGTATATATCTTGTTAACATGTATTAACTTCCTAAATCCAATACCATATACTCTAGTATAGGTAGTATAGGAATAGTTTTAATACACTCATAAAGTGTACAACATTACATGTATAGCGCCCCAAATCCAGGGTATCTTCCAACCTGAAGCGGATGGTGCTATATTGTACAACATTCATACATTCATTGAATTAAAAAGTCTCAAAGAATGAACATAACTTCTATACATTTAAAGTAATATTTACATTTCCCAAGTTCTATTCCCGTTACAAAGGTTCTTTGTCATAATATCGATTAAATTACAACAATAGACCTATACTATTAGAAGGCGACTTAGTAATCATCGCCTTAGCTTTTCCCTTATCCTTTTGGATCCTTGGACGTTAGGTCTCTTATTTGCATTCATATGGTTCTAGCAAGAGTGAGCATAACTAGCTCAGCAAGTATAACAATTTAAGAACAACATGCTTGACACATACAAATCGTATATCTTTAATTACTGAACAATAGTTATGAAGTACTATTGATAATTCAAAATAGCACTTCATCATTCCTTTCAAAATGTTTTACAATAACAATAGTATTTAGTAAAACATTCACTCCTCGATCGAGACCCTAGTATTCATTCTTTATTGGAAAAGGACAACCCGAAAACAAGTTCGTAAGCCCGATATCACTTACGAGCACTTCTAGGTGATCAGCCTATTGTACTCTATGTTGATTAACACTACATCCATTAAAGCGTATGCACGTTTAACCATTTGGAAACCTCACGTGCTGCTGCTTTTTCTGACAAAACATTTGTTTAACATTTCGGTCTTCTTTTGAAAACCATTTCCGATAGTTGACAAAAGATAGCAACATTTGATAATACAATAATAGATTATCAATACATCAAGTCTAGCCAAAGTAATTGGCTTCAACTTCAACATACTTCAATTCATGCGAAAGAATACATGAACCTCAAAAAAAACTTGTTGATTGAATCGAGACAAGAGTTAGAATACTTGCCTTTAAGCGTACTTGCTACGGTAAATTAACTTTATGTTCAAGTCGTTCAAGTCTCTACAATACATGATCACATAATGCCTTACATTAGGTCACATATAATCAAGTATGTATATGACTATATCATACTCTCTATTTCAATCTAATTGTGTATTAGACTCATTTAATATTCGATCCGGTTTATCATTATGCTTGCATTATACTTGACTAGGTTATCTCAACCTTTATACATCATCCTTAAGGTTTAACAATGTTTAATCAATGTTACATTACCTTCCTTAAGTTATGTTTACTTCCATTTCTTTTCTTTATACTTAGAAAATTTCATTACTATCTTCGCTCTAAGATCGGCGGCAAGGCCAGCATTTTTATTTATTCTACATCTCGCTTCTGTTGTGAGCTTAATGTATAACTATCCGGACTTGGCTATTTTGCGGCCATGAGTCCTTACTTAATGGGTCCTTGACTGCTGGCGCTTACACTCGAGAGGATTTTGTCCTTTGTTCATGGCGTTATTGCCACTTATTGAACTAAGGTTACGTGACTGCATGAACTCTTCTTGCAAAGCGAGTTTCGATTCTTCGTTCGCGGCCATGTGCAGTGTCTTTACCTAGGGTTGGCGCCGGCGCCAACTCTGGCACCCGAATATCGATTTCGCTTTTGAAATTTTGTGAACTTCCAGACGCTTAACTTCTTCGTTATAAGTCCGAATTGGCTCATTCAAAAGCCTACGGTTCACAAATTACGTACTCTCATGACCATTCAAGAATTTTATCTATTTGATTTCGTTTGCTAAAAATTCACCTATTGGTTAATATTTAACATAAACGATAAACATTCGTGAATATTCAACTCTCGTTTCTTCATTCTAAGTCGGAATCCGGTTATTTTCGAGTCCGCAACTCTTAAATGCCAATTATGACTTGTCTTTATTTGAAAACCATGGTTTCGTGATCAAACACAAAATTTGACTTCCATTCCGAGAATTTGATGTATTCGACATTCATCGTCCAATCGTGCAAATTCTGGCAATTCTTCATTCTTATGATTTGTTCAACATTACAAAATGAACTTCATTCATTATGTGAACATCTTAACATACTTAACACAACAACATAGATTCATTGTTGGATTTTGACTTGTTCTTCATAAGTTTATAACTTGTCAAATTATAAACTACTTAAGATGTAATTATTCATGACTTATGACAATTAAGGTTTCTTAATCATCCTACATTACATGCTCTATACATATAACTTTATTTAGGTATACATGATACATATAATCATATGAGTCCTTTAATTCACTTTTTTTTACTAAACTCATTACAAGTTCATATTTTCATACTTAACATTAAAGGTTAACTTATAATAAGTTTAAAACTTTTATAAGTTCAAATGACTTATTGCCAACTTAATTGGCTTAAGTTCATTACTTACTCATTCATGTTTCTTAATCCAACTTTTCTTATCATCCTATCATGGAAGAGATAGAATATAATTGAGAAGAAGTCTTACTCTTTTGTTGACTTGGTAAGTAGCTTGCTTCTTCTTCTTACTTATGGAATGACTTATGTGTAGCTTATTCTCTCTAACACTTAAGCACTTTAGAAGTGTTGGATTATTTGATCAACCAACAAATGGCTAAAAAAGCTCTTCTATTTATAGATTTTCCAAGGTTAGGGTAGTTTGGTCTTTAAAACATCCCACCTCCTTAAGCCACCTCCTTACTATTCATTACTTGTCTAACACAACACTTATCCTACACTTGGTCATTACTTCAAAGTCTTGGTCAATACTCCTACTTGATCATCACACTTACTTGATCATCACATCACTTGGTCACCACACATTCAACCATATTAATATGGTTTGCCCCATGGGTCAACCAATTTATTGGACTTTAGTTTGGGCTTGGATTAAATAAATCCTTGGGCCTTATATTAACAAACACTAGTTGGTTCATTAATTAATAGTTGGGCTTCTCTCTTTAATTCACTTGGACTTGTATATAATTGTTAACCAATCATCCAAGTCCATTAACATTTCTAAATATATATTGTTGATGTATTTTCGTATTCTAATCCTTATCAATTTATATACGGTATTTCATCCTTTATACAAACTCGTATAATACTTCATACTATCTGGCGTTTTCATTACTTTGTACAATACCAACGTATCATACCATTATTACTCATTCATTACTATTTCTTACCACTTCGCTTTACTTAACGTTTATAATTTAAGTCCTGGCCAATTATTACATTTTCCATAACTAGATTTTTATTACATAATCCATCTTACCTTGTTATTCCATCATTACATATTTCTCGAAATCTCAAAATTATATCCCGAGCAAATCTGGAGTGAATAGTGTTTTTCGGAAAATTTCTCGGAAAAATTTTATTTTCGTCTTAGAAATTCAAACACTTTAATTCATCCACGTAGCCCAAATACTACTGTATTCTAACATCAATAGGTTATATAATGACAACCATCTTGATAACACATGGAATATGATTTTATTATTATTTAATTTAATAAAATCATTTTACAATAAGATCCGAATTTCTCGGTCGTTACATTCTTCCCCCCTTATAAAGATTTTGTCCCCAGAATCTCGTGTTACTTTAATCAAATAGATGAAGAAAATTTTTCTTCATCTTTTCTTCTAGTTCCCACGTTGCTTCTTCAGCGTCGTGGTTCTTCCATAATACTTTTACTGATGGTATTACCTCGTTCCTCAGAACTTGTTCCTTTCTATCAATGATCTGCATCGGCGAGTCTTTGTAGCGTCCCCCGAACCCGGGCCCCAAATCGCATGCATGATTAAGACACTAATCATTCTATAACTTTTTGCGGAAGATATAAACATAAATTGTTTATACATTACATTACACACTATTCCCCAAGGTCGAGTAACCTTAACTTATACACATTTCATAAACTAACATAACAATATTTATCACAATACGCTATTACAAACTAGCTGCACTTTATAACCCAAGCTGAACTTGGCATTATCTTTTCCTGTATCCGAACGCATTTGCCTTATCTGCAATGTTTTATCATGATATAGCAAGGGTGAGCATGAAAGTTGCCCAGCAAGTTTAAATACAACAATATAAGGATATATCATGATTGAAGAGTATGAATAATAAAAGTGGCTATAATTCATCAATATAATTGAGAACTAGCAGAACAAACTTTTGGTGAACAAGTTTTAAACATGAACAAACATTTTCGAACCAACTGGTAATGAAGGTGATCGACCTTTCATACACGACTTATACATGCAAGATGTCTGAGTACAATTTTCATGGCAATCAAAGAATGATTAACCATAAGCTTGAATAAAACACTCTTATTAGAGTTAAGTAAGAACAAACTTGCCTGAACCGTTGATTACCGCAACGCAATTTATATCTCTTTACCCGAAAACCTAATATTAATAATATAGATCTCCAATATTAGAATCACAGTATAATTCTGTTATATTTAAATACAAAGAATAACCTAAACACATAACACATAACCCTATAAGTCTATACAGCACATAAGACTTAGCATCAGGTCAAATTATTTCAGTCTGACTTAAAACTGACACAGTTCTATCATCCCGACGATCTAGTCGGACAATACTCGAGTTTAAGTTCAATTAAACTCTTCCTAAACATTTAACAATTATCTCAGATAATTTCTTATCAGTCAAAACATTTTTCCTAGGCTCGTAATAATTTTTGGATAATTATTACCATTTATCATGATTTTCCAATCATTAAAACCGTATTTAAATGAATTAAATACCACATAATTCCTTAATCATTAATATTCATTTAATATAAAATATTAATGAAAATCCTTGCATAATATTATAATGTAATTATAATATTTCAAAATATTTTTAATACCTTAAAATCATAATTATTTGATTTTTAAACAGTTAAATCCATTATCTGATAATTAATATTAATATTAAAATATTAATATTTTCATGCCAAAATATCAAAAGTCATATTTTATAACTTAAAATATTTTTATAACACTTAAATCATTTTTAAATGATTTTTAAAACATTAATTCTATTTTTTCTTAATTAATTTTAGTGCGTAGCTTAAGAAATTAGCTACCTCGTGCTTAACTTCAGTAATGTCCATCTTCTGGCATAACCTTAAATATGTTATCGTGATGCTCCATTTTAAATTTCGTGGCAATCGGAGTTGTAGAACTCCGTTTATAGCGATTTCCGTCGGAAAATCACAAAAATTGTAATGGTCATAACTTGGTCGTTTTAACTCGTAATTAGCTCATTTTTGGACACGAGCTACATATTACCATATATTTTCATTTCCCAAAAGCCTGGAATTTTTCTCATTAACTAAATGTCCGAAACAGCCCCTGGAAAATTTTTGGCCAGAAACTTTTTTGCACTTTGGCAGTTTTGGAGTCCTTCACCAAAACTTAAATAAAACGAAATCTGTAACTCCGATTAATGATCCGTCAATTTTGTTGGATTCAGTATCTTTCCGAACTATAGTTTTCATATATCACAATCCATATTTGGATATGTTTAGCTCCCAGAATTTAACCCGGAAGTGACTGCTCCAAAACTGTCCTTTTCACAGTTTTCTTAACTTTGTGTAGTTTGGTAAAATCCCATAACTCCTCCTCCGATATCGGATTTAGTCCGCTTTGGAGTCTATGGAAAGCTTATTGAGTGTACTATAACATATCACAAGTCCAGAATTTTTAGAGCAATCTAACAAATCCGAAATTTTCTATTTAGAGCAGCAGTCCACTAATTCATTTAAAACAAAAAACTGTTTTGGTTCTTCTTCTTTGTTCAAGCTTATCAACCCTAAAAATGGCAAGATCTAACCATAAAATATCATATATCATGTAGATCTTCCTCATATGGATCATAAGTTCAACACTTGGTCTAAAACAACCATCACAAAACACATAAACTAACTAGAGTTTTGAGTTTAGGAAATTTTATACCTTTGATTCCAACCAAAATCAACACCCAATATTGTTAGATCTAAACATTAAACACTTATATATACATAGATCTAAGGTTTTAAACCTCAATATCACAACTTCAAGTTGTCAAAATCAAATCAAAACACCAAGGAAATTTAGCTTACACAAGTAGAAATTTTTTTATTATACCTTAGCTTGATTTCTCCTCCTCCTTCTCCCTTCCTTCCATGAATGGATCTTAGTTTTATGAGAGTCAAAAATCTCCTCTCCCTCTTCTCTTGAAGTAGCCGAAGTTGGCCCCTCTATTCTCTCTCTCTCTTTGGTTCCTTGCAACTTGGAAGAATAAAAGAAAGAAAATAAGCTATACTTTTTATGAAGTGTGGTTTATAATTGGTCCAAACCCACTCTCTTTTTCTCCTTATGTCATCCGGCCATGCCTTCATTCTCTACATTCCCCACTCCTTCTCCCTCCTACTAATCACTTAAAGTCTTGCTTGCATGGATGAAAATATTAATTACCCTAAAAAGGCTAGTGGCTAAACTTAGGTGATTTGGTAACCAACTTTTGACTAACTAAAATGTTAGCTAAATTAAATGAATCTTGTGCTCACTTGCCCTTGAATGGCGGATATCTCTACCATTTTGGCCAATTTTATTAGTTGTTTTATTTGTTTAATAACCATCTAGAAGATCCATACAAATTGGATCATCACTTGGGCCAATTGTTTTATTGTTTGGGCTCTCCAATTAAATTGCTTGGGCTATGTAAAAGAATAGCATGATCCAATAGATAAATTTTATTATATCCTAATCATTTAATTAGGATTTTCATTTCCTCAATTATAACACAAATCCTTGCTTATGCACACTTATTTCCTTAACCCAATTAGACTTGCTATAATTAGGTCATAAAATTAATCATTTGAGATATATAAAATAAATCTCCTAGAATTAGTAAGTATTCTAAATACCACAATTCTCTTTTTCCATAACCCTTAAGTTATTAAATCCTTCATTCCTAATATATAATTAGGTTTACACTAATTTCTTTTGTTTGTTTATATAATAAATAAATATAAACCATCACATAATGTTCATATTCCTTACACACAACTTTTTTAACCCTTAGGGTTTATAACCCACTAATTAGGGTTTCTAATAGAAAATAAATTTTCTAATTTAGAAATTAAATCTCGTAATTAGATTAGAGTTTTCTAATTACTCATAAATTGAAATAATTAGGATTAGGGTTTTGAATTGATTAAGCTTTTACCCTAATTAACCTTATACTTAATATCACATGAGCATTATAATTCTCCATTAATTTCCCTGATTAGGGCTTCAATTTATCGTAATCAAACTAGGGTTTCGGATCAAGTATTAGGGTTTGAGATGTCTTAACTGAAACTAGGGTTTCGAACCGATTTCTAGGGTTTCTTATCGACGTTAGGGTTTTCTAACCTAACGTTGTTGTTCTTAATATACGATTAGGGTTTGTTACAGATATAATTTATCTGGTCAACCCTTGACCCTTAACCACATTCTGAACACATCATTAACCATATACACTACACATATTCACATAAATCCTTCACAGAATTTTGAAATCCTCAAAATTCCATCCTAATAACAACAAACGCATACACTAATTTTATGTCTAGGTCTAATATTTGACCTTAAATCAATCATTTAAGATTTTAATAAATTGTCCAAATTCTCGGTTTGTCACAGTCTTCATATGATAAGTCTTTCTCGATATGAATCGGCTCATACTCGATTACATGCTTATAGTCCGACTTATATGGATGTAATACAGATACGTGAAACACGTTATGTATTCGTTCTAGGTCTGGAGGTAATGCTATCATATACGCTACCTCCGCCACCCGTTTTAATACTTCAAAAGGTCCTATAAACCTTAGACTTAACTTTCCCTTCTTTCCAAAGCGTATCTTTCCTTTCCAGGGAGATACCTTTAGAAACACATACGAGCCCACCTCAAACTCTCGACTTAGTCTATGTGAGTCCGCATACTTCTTCATCATCCCTGGTGTGACGAGACGCATCCGAATTAACTTTATCACATCCATTTGTCTGCTTTGCACCAATTTTGGTCCTAGCATCCGGCGTTCTCCCACCTCATCCCAACATAAAGGTGTTCTGCACTTTCTCCCATACAAAGCTCCATACGGCGACATGCCTATGCTTGCATGATAACTGTTGTTATATACAAACTCTACTAGTGGTAGATAATCATCCCAACTACCCTTGAAATCCATGATGCAAGACCTCAACATGTATTCTAACGTCTGAATTGTCCTTTTGCTCTGCCCATCAGTTTGTGGATGATAAGTCGTGCTTAACCTCAGCTGTGTTCCCAACTGCTCTTGCAAACTCCTCCAAAAGTTCGATGTGAATCATGGATCACGATCTGACACAATCGATACCGGTACTCCATGTCTGGAAATGATTTCCTTAACATAAAGTTTAGCTAACTGGTTTAAGTTATACTTGACCCTAATTGGCAAAAAGTGAGCCGACTTCTTCAACTGATCCACTATTACCCAAATTGAATCGTACCCTTTTGCGGCGTCAGAAGTCCCACCACGAAGTCCATCGTGATATGCTCCCACTTCCATTCTGGAATCTCCAATAATTGTAGTAAACCACTGGGTCGTTGATGTTCGGCCTTAACTTTTTGACAAGTTAAGCACCTACTCACATAGTCTGCTATTTCTCTCTTCATGTTTGGCCACCAAAAACTCTGTCGAAGGTCTTGATACATTTTAGTGCTACCAGGATGTATCGAGTACCTCGAACTATGAGCTTCTTGTAACACTTACTCCTTTAATTCCGTCTTATTCGGAATCCAAATTCTTCCCTCAAATCTTAATAATCCCTCATTATCAAGACTATACTTAACATCTTCCTTCTCGGATAACCGCTTCTTCATTTGGTTACACTCATCCGCCTTGAGTTGTACCTCCTTGACCCTTTCTACGATGGTAGATTGCATCTCCGTCGCAAAGAGTAACTGCCCCGAATCACTCAACATCTTCACTTCTATTTCCATCCTAGCCATCTCTGTTATTAACTCATTTTGAGCCGTTAACATAGACAACTTTTCCCAACCCTTTCTACTTAAGGCGTCGGCAACTACATTGGCTTTTCCAGGGTGATACAGGATTTCACAATCATAATCCTTTATCAACTCCAAACCATCTTCTACATCTCATATTCAACTCCTTACGAATGAAGATATACTTTAGACTTTTATGGTCCCAGTATATATCTCACATTTTTCCCCATAAAGATAATGTCTCCATATCTTTAGAGCAAACACTACCGCGGCCAGTTCTAGATCATGAGTAGGGTAAACTTTCTCATAATCCTTCAACTGCCGAGATGCATACGCAATGACTTTGCCATGCTGTATAAACACACAACCAAGTCCTCTATGCGAAGCATCACTATACACTACAAAATTTCCCGTGTCATCTGGAAATGACAAAACAGGAGCTTCACATAATCTCTTCTTCAGTTCTTGAAAACTCTCTTCACATTTATCAGTCCATACGTATTTCACCGTCTTCCTTGTTAAGTTAGTCAACGAGGTAGCTATCTTCGAAAAATCTTGGATAAATCTTCGATAGTACCCTGCTAACCCTAAGAAACTCCGCACTTCAGTCGGCATTTTCGGTTGTTCCCAATTCATTACTGCTTCCACCTTCGTTGGATCCACTGAAATCCCCTCTTGGTCAATGATATGACCTCAAAACTGCACCTTTTCCAGCCAAAATTCATATTTGGTGAATTTCGCATATAACTTCTCCTTTCTTAGTGTCTCCAACACTAATCTTAAGTGTTCGACATGATCTTCTTGCGTCTTAGAATAGACTAGAATATCATCGATAAACACCATGATGAGCTTGTCCAAATATAGTTTGAACACTCTGTTCATCATATCCATAAATGCAACTGGTGCATTAGTCAACCCAAATGACATCACCAGAAACTCGTAATGACCATAACGAGTCCTGAATGCAGTCTTTTGTACATCTTCCTTCCTAACCTTTAACTGATGATACCCCATCCGTAAATCTATTTTAGAAAAATACTTTGCCCCTTTCAATTGATCAAAGAGATCATCGATCCTGGGCAATGGATATTTATTCTTTATCGTTAACTTGTTCAACTCCCGATAGTCGATACAAAGCCTTAACGATCCGTCTTTCTTCTTAACAAACAACAACGGTGCTCCCCACTGAGAAACACTTGGTTGAATGTACTTCTTGTCCAATAGTTCCTGTAGCTGAACCATTAGTTCTTTCATTTCCACCGGCTCCATACGGTACGGTGCCCTTGAGACTGGTGTCGTTCCTGGCACAGTGTCTATCACAAATTCGATCTCCCTATCCGGCGGTAAACCCGGTAACTCACTTGGAAATACCTCCATGAATTCGTTTACTATAGGTATTTGTTCCATGGTTGCTCCCATTCTCTGGGTATCAACAACATGGCATAGGTAGCCTACACAACCCTTTCTTAAAAGTTTTCTAGTTTGTGTCATCGTAAGGCGACACGGACGTCCCGACAATTTACTACCATAAAATACTACAGGAGGTTGCTTCAACGTCCTGATGCTCACACATTTCTTTTGACAATCTATAATTACTCCATGGTTAATTAACCAATCCATCCCGAGAATTACGTCGAATATCTTCAACAGGAATTATCTCTTCGTTTGCTACCTTAATGTTCAAAGGTACATGCAGTTTTTCAGGAAATAATTCTAATCGTCTAGCAAAATCACATGCTATAAACGAACCAGTAGCACCCGAATCAAATAGCACGTATGCATTCATACTGTTGATCGGAATAATACACTTGAACTACATCCACCGATGCCACCGCATCTTGGACCGTTATATTAAAAGTGCGGGCCATTGATTTTTGAATTTGGACCACTAATAGCTAACTTCCATTTATTAGGTCCCTTATTTCCTTCTATCCCCTTCTTGGGCGGTTCTTTTGCTATGTGGTCGGGTTGATCCACATACAAAGCATCGTGATTCTTCTTTGGATTGGGGACGGTTAAGCGAAATGTGCCCCTTCACATCCCACAATTATGACATACCACCTTACCTTTGAGACAGACTCTAAGTGAGTCTTCCCATTGTGTTTCTACAGCCTCCATCCTCCTCTTGGAGTCCCCTTGTTTAAACTCCCAGATTCCCGAGTTAAAGCCCTTTCTCTTGACCATTGCCACTTCCCTTTGGCTCCCTGGCCTTGGTTCCTCCATCAACCCCGCCTTTGGTCTTCTTATCTTTGTGGTACTGGCTAAGAGCCTCATTCCCACCTTCGGCAATTATTGCCTTTTCTAGTATGGTTCCAAAGGAAGTAATTTGTAACACAGAGATTCGGCTATAGAGCCAGGGTTTCAAGCCCTGCTCGAACCTTCTAGCCTTTCTCACTTTAGTGTCCACTTTATGTGGAGCGAATCGTGTCAGTTCATTAAACTTGGAAGCATACTGGGGAACTGTCATATCCCCTTGTCTCAATTCTAGAAACCTCATCTCCATCCTCCCTTGCATACTCGTGGGAAAATAGTTCTCGAGGAAAATCTCCTTGAACCTCTCCCACGTTAGGTTCCCTATATCGGCCCTAGCCTGGTTTGCCTCCCACCAGAAGTTGGCCTCTCCCTTCATCAAATAGGTTGCAAAGGAAACCTTTTGACCGTCCTCAACATTTGCTATTACAAATGCTTTCTCGATTTCTTTTACCCATGTCTGGGCTTCTATAGGGTCCGTAGTTCCCTTGAACTCCGGTGGACCTACACTTTTGAAATCCTTAAAAGTAGTAGCTCAGTACTACTCCGAGAATTATGGGTACATTAGCCCTGTTCTATTAAAATATTGTTAAAAGATTAACGAACTCCTGCATTGGATTAATTGTACCACCCCTCGGTTGGTTAACATTAATACCGATTTCGTTGTCTCCTTCTTGGCGGCATTTTGCTGTTAAAACAACACATCATTATTACTTTATTCTTGTTGGTTTGTTATTATTTGTAATAAAACAACAACTCATACTCATTACTCAACATATTTCATAAAAAGATTTATATTGATTCATAACTTGTAGTATAACACTACATTATTTACATTACTCAGTCTTAGCTGATTACATTTCCATCCCGCAATTACTTTCCAAAAATTGGGATTTACAAAAGACTATACATAATATTTACATATCTATTCTACTCTAGCTATTGCTAGATTACATCTTCCGTAAGGCATTCTCAAAATCTGCTCTGGCCAAACCGACAATAACATCTCTACTGATGGTATGACGGGTCCGTCCTGCTTCTACCTGATATCTAGCTACCTGCTGCTGGAAATCTACATGAGAACTCCTATGAATATAGGACATCCTCTCCAACTTCCGCTTCTTAGTCTTTAGCTCCTGTTTGAGTTCAAAGACTTCTCCTCTCAAATCTCGGACTTTGTCCATAGCTAGGACTCTATCATCGTGCTCCTCTTCCCACATTCCTTCCATACTAGTCTTGTCCTCACGGACAGCTCAGAGTTCCTCTTTCAACTCCTTAACCTCTTGGCAGTAATGGACATTCCTATCCAATACCGACATAAACAATACCTTCATTGATTCCCCCGTAGACATTTCCTCTGTAGGTGGAACCTGGTCAAAGGACATCACGTCCACCTCCTCCTCCAACATGCCATCAAATATGGACATGTAGTCTAAGTCGTCTGAGTCTCCCGACTCGATGGTCACCAACTCTGTTTCTACGGCTACGGGATTTGGTAGTATCTCTACCCGATTAACTGAATCCTCGCTTACTAAATGTATATCTCTATACATATCATTTTCTCATAACATCTACAATAAAACAATATAGTTTGATTAGTACACATCAGTAAAATAATAAAAATACATAACATAATATAATGCATTTTTATAAGGTTACTTTCCATCTTTTACTTCTTTATTCTTTCGTAAAGTTATGACCTAAGGTTCTACTTTCCCCCCCTTAAGTTTTATAACCTAGGCTTTGATACCAACCTGTAACGCCCCCAAATCCGGGTATCTTCCAACTCGACAGATGGTGCTATACTGTACAACATTCATACATTCATTCAATTGAAAAGTCTCAAAGAACGAACATAACTTCTATACATTTAAAGTAATATTTACATTTCCCAAGTTCTATTCCCGTTACAAAGGTTCTTTATCATAATATTAGTTAAATTACAACAATACACCTATACTATTACAAGACAACTTAGTAATCTGCCTTAGCTTTTCCATTATCCTTTTTCGATTCTTCGGGACGTTCAGTCTTAGCTGCATTCATATGGTTCAAGCAAGAGTGAGCATAACTAGCTCAGCAAGTTTAACAATTTAATAACAACATGCTTGACACATACAAATCGTATATCTTCAATAACTAAACAATAGTTATGAAGTACTATTGATAATTCAAAATAGCACTTCATCATTCCTTTCAAAATGTTTTACAATAACAACAGTATTTAGTAAAACATTCACTCCGGTCAGAGACCTCGAGTATTCATTCTTTATTGGAAAAGGACAACCCAAAAACAAGTCCGTAAGCCCGATATCACTTACGAGCACTTCTAGGTGATAAGCCTATTGTACTCTATGTTGATCAACATTACATCCATTAAACGTATGCACGTTTAAGCATTTGGCAACCTCATGTGCCTATCGTTTTACCGACAAAACATTTGTTAAACATTTCAGTCTTCTTTTGAAAACCATTTCCAGTAGTTGACAAAAGATAGCAACATTTGATAATACAATAATAGATTATCAATACATCAAGTCTAGCCAAAGTAATTGGCTTCAACTTCAACATACTTCAATTCATGCGAAAGAATACATGAACCTCAAAAAAAAACTTGTTCAGATTGAACTGAGACAAGATTTAGAATACTTGCCTTTAGCGTCTGCTACGGTAAATTAACTTTATGTTCAAGTCGTTCAAGTCTCTACAATACATGATCACATAATGCCTTACATTTGGTCACATATAATCAAGTATGTATATGACTATATCATACTCTTTATTTCAATCTAATTGTGTATTAGACTGATTTAATATTCGTTCCAGTTTATCATTATGCTTGCATTATACTTGACTAGGTTATCTCAACCTTTATACATCATCCTTAAGGTTTAACAATGTTACATTACCTTCCTTAAGTTATGTTTACTTCCATTTCTTTTCTTTATACTTAGAAAATTTCATTACTATCTTCGCTCGAGATTGGCCATGTATGGCTGATTGATACTCTACATCTCGAGCTACTTGACGAGTTTAATGTATAATTGTCCCGGACTTGGTATTTGCCATGAGTCCTTACTTAATGGTCGTGCCTGGCGCCACACTCAAAGGATTTTGTCCTTTGTTCATGGCGCCATTGCGGTGCCACTTATTGAACTAAGGTTCATTACTGCAGTGAACTCTTGCAGAGGTTCGATTCATTGTTCCACGCCATGGCTGGGTCTTTTGCCTAGGGTTGGGCCATGCGCCAACTCTGCACCTGAATATCAATTTCAGTTTTGAAAATTTGTGAACTTCCTGGATGCATAACTTCTTCGTTATAAGTCCGAATTGGCTCGCTCAAAAGCCTCACAGGTTCACAAATTTGCGTACTCTACATGACCATTCAAGAATTTTATCTATTTGACTTCGTTTACAAAAAATTCACCTATTGGTTCATTTTTAACGTAAACGATAAACGTTCGTGAACGTTCAACGCTCGTTTCTTCGTTCTAAGTCGGAATCCGGTCATTTTCGAGTCCGCAACTCTTAAATGCCAATTATGACTTGTCTTTATTGGAAAACCATGGTTTTGTGATCAAACACAAAATTTGACTTCCATTCCGAGAATTTTATGTATTCGACGTTTATCGTCTAATCGTGCAAATTCTGGCAATTCTTCATTCTTATGATTTGTTCAACATTACAAAATGAACTTCATTCATCATGTGAACATCTTAACATAATTAACACAACAACATACATTCATTGTTGGATTTTGACTTGTTCTTCATAAGTTTATAACTTGTCAAATTATAAACTACTTAAGATGTAATTATTCATGACTTATGACAATTAAGGTTTCTTAATCATCCTACATTACATGCTCTTCACATATAACTTTATTTAGGTATACATGATACATATAATCATATGAGTCCTTTAATTCACTTTTTTTTACTAAACTCATTACAAGTTCATATTTTCATACTTAACATTCAAGGTTAACTTATAATAAGTTTATAACTTTTATAAGTTCAAATGACTTATTGCCAACTTAATTGGCTTAAGTTCATTACTTACTCATTCATGTTTCTTAATCCAACTTTTCTTATCATCCTATCATGGAAGAGATAGAATATAATTGAGAAGAAGTCTTACTCTTTTGTTGACTTGGTAAGTAGCTTGCTTCTTCTTCTTACTTATGGAATGACTTATGTGTAGCTTATTCTCTCTAACACTGAAGCACTTTAGAAGTGTTGGATTATTTGATCAACCAACAAATGGCTAGCAAAGCTCTTCTATTTATAGATTTTCTAAGGTTAGGGTAGTTTGGTCTTTAAAACATCCCACCTCCATAAGCCACCTCCTTACTATTCATTACTTCTCTAACACAACACTTATCCTACACTTGGTCATTACTTCAAAGTCTTGGTCAATACTCCTACTTGATCATCACACTTACTTGATCACCACATCACTTGGTCACCACACATTCAACCATATTAATATGGTTTGCCCCATGGGTCAACCAATTTATTGGACTTTAGTTTGGGCTTGGATTAAATAAATCCTTGGGCCTTATATTAACAAACACTAGTTGGTTCATTAATTAATAGTTGGGCTTCTCTCTTTAATTCACTTGGACTTGTATATAATTGTTAACCAATCATCCAAGTCCATTAACATTTCTAAATATATATTGTTGATGTATTTTCGTATTCTAATCCTTATCAAATTTATATACGGTATTTCATCCTTCATACAAACTCGTATAATACTTCATACTATACGCGTTTTCATTACTTTGTACAATACCAACGTATCATACCATTATTACTCATTCATTACTATTTCTTACCACTTCGCTTTACTTAATGTTTATAATTTAAGTCCCTGTTTAATTATTACTTTTCCATAACTAGATTTTTATTACATAATCCATCTTACCTTGTTATTCCATCATTACATATTTCTCGAAATCTCAAAATTATATCCCGAGCAAATACCGATGAATAGTGTTTTTCGAAAAATTTCTCAGAAAACTTTTATTTTCGTCTTGGAAATTCAAACACTTTAATTCATCCACGTAGCCCAAATACTATTGTATTCTAACATCAATAGGTTATACAATGACAACCATCTTGAAAACACATGGAATATGATTTTATTATTATTTAATTTAATAAAATCATTTTACAATAAGATCCGAATTTCTCGGTCGTTACATTTTTCTCCCCTTATAAAGATTCTGTCCCCAGAATCTCGTCTTACTTTAATCAAATAGATGAGAAAAAATTTTCTTCATCTTTTCTTCTAGTTCCCACGTTGCTTCTTCAGCGCCGTGGTTCTTCCATAATACTTTTTACCGATGGTATTACCTTGTTCCTCGTAACTTGTTCCTTTCTATCAATGATCTCGCATCCATGAAGTCTTCATATGATAAGTCTTTCTCGATATGAATCGGCTCATACTCGATTACATGCTTATAGTCCGACTTATATGGACGTAATACAGATACGTGAAACACGTTATGTATTCGTTCTAGGTCTAGAGGTAATGCTATCATATACGCTACCTCTCCCACCCGTTTTAATACTTCAAAAGGTCCTATAAACCTTGGACTTAACTTTCCCTTCTTTCTAAAGCGTATCTTTCCTTTCCAGGGAGATACCTTTAGAAACACATACGAGCCCACCTCAAACTCTTGACTTAGTCTATGTGAGTCCGCATACTTCTTCTGTCTGTCCTGAGCTGTGACGAGACACATCCGAATTAACTTTATCACATCCGCTGTCTGCTGCACCAATTCTGGTCCTAGCATCCGGCGTTCTCCCACCTCATCCCAACATAAAGGTGTTCTGCGAAATCCTATACAAAGCTTCGTACGACGGCATGCCTATGCTTGCATGATAACTAGCATCACATGATAGCGACTCTTTTACTCGTCAGCGCCACGCGCTTGAACCTCGCATCTGCATTCTTAATGATTTTGAAAATCTTTGTGAAATTCCTGGGGTCGTAACTTCTTCGTTATAAGCCCGATTTGGTCCGTTCAAAAGCCTACACGTCATAAATGACATACCCTACGCGTTCATATAAGAATTCGACACTTTTGAATTCGTTAATTCAAAATTCACTATTGAGTTCATTTTATAGACGTTCAAAAATGTGAATGAGCGTTCAATGCTCGTTTTCTTCGTTTTAAGTCAGAATCCGACGATTCTCAAACCCACAACTCTTAATCACCCTATCTCACGTGTTTACATTGAAAACCAACGTTTTCAAGTCTCACGGCAACTTTCGACTACCATTCCGAAATTTTTACGTTTTCGACGTTTAACGTCTATTTCCGTAAAATTCGCGCCGAACTTCACATCGATGTTCTCTAAGCCAAATCACATGGAATACTCCATGGATTTCATATCTACATCCTAACCAAACAAGATGCATATACTAACGTATTGATGGAGCTCAATTGTTTATCAACAATCGATCTTAACTATCAATATTTTCATGGTTCAAAACTATATTAAACCTTTGATTCTTATAATCTCATGACTTATAGAGATTGAATCTATGGTAAGGCATCTTTAAATCCTCACACAAGACATATACCACCCATTCTATGATTCTCTAAGATGAAAGAAAATCTAAAAGAGATGGAGATGAAAGGTAAGGATTATACCTTAAGAACTCTTGGTTTTCTTTCTTGGAAAACTCTAAGATCAAGCTTCCAAAGTGTATGTTTTGCAAGTATATCTCTCTTCTCTCTCAATAATCTAAGGTTGACAAGTTGAAAACTCCCAAATGAATCAACCTAGCTTTCTATTTATAAAAACTAGAATGGAGGGCATAATTGACAAAGAACCATCACTTCCTTACTATTCATGTGTGGTCACCAAGTAAAACACTTGGTGACCAAGCCTTATGCTTGGCTTCCACACCAAGGTGGTTGCCCACCACCCCCATGTGACATCCCATGGGTTGCCCATGGTTTTACCCATCTCAGTAACCCACCGGTTTGACCCACTGTTAGGTTTTTAATGAAATGGGGCTTAACTAAATTAACATTGAGCCTCGACTTACTTTTTAACCCACTAATCACTAGGGCTTGATCATTCAAATGATTGGATTAAATAATAATCCAACTCAAATGAATTGACATTAAGTCCTAGCTTAATTCTATAATACGAATCGTATCCCATACGTACAATTCACGTATTCTCTCCATATACTACTCGTACAATAATCGTATTGTATCAGATTTACTCAACGTATTATACATAGATACTAAATAGTATCACCAAATGTATAACACTACGCAGATTAACCCTAACGCCTTTCCTTCTACGCATATTATTTCCTTCTCGGAAATCAATATACTCAACCCTTAAGTTTTAATTTTGCAGGTGAAAACTGCGTTTGCCATAAATTAAATATTATCAGATATTCCATCTTATCACGATATTCTATCATTATGCATTTTCGAATTTCAAAATAATTCCCCAAATGTAAACGGATGAATAGTGTTTTTACGGAAATTTTCGAAAAGCAATTATTTTCCTCTTGGAAATTCCAAACAATTATTTCTAACACATAGCGAATACTAACCACGTTAGCACATTCTAGGTCATAGAAACGACCTTCACATAGCTTACTCACAAAGATATAAATTAAATTCATTTAATTCACATAATCAAATAAAAATTTAATTGTCATAAAATCCGATTTTTCGGGCATTACATTCTCTCCCCTTATAAGGATTACATCCCCGTAATCTTAGCTTATAATTACATAAACAAATGAGGAAAATCTTCCTTCATTTTACTTTCGAGCTCCCACGTTGCTTCTTCAAAGATTGTGGTTTCTCCATAACACCTTCTTTGAAGGTATTACCTTATTTCTTAAAACTTGTTCCTTCCTATCAATAATTTGAATTGGAAGTTCCTCATAGGACAAGTCCTTTCTATCCGAATAGATTCATATTCTATCACGTGTTTATAGTCAGGTTTATAAGGGACGCTTAACATGTATACGTGAAACACATTATGAATCGTTCCATTTACGGAGGTAAAGCTACTTCATAAGCTACCTCTCCTACCCTTCTTAAAATCTCAAAAGGTCTTACAAACTTTGGACTTAACTTCCTTTTCTTTCCAAAACGTATCTTCCCCTTCCAAGGTGATACTTTCAGAAAAACAAAAGATCCTACATCAAATTCTCTATTCTCTCTATGAGGATCTGCATACTTCCTCTGCCGGTCTTGAGCCACAACTAATCGAGTATGTATTAACTTCACCATGTTCGCCATCTGATGTACCATCTCAGGTCCCAATATCAGACGTTCACCCACCTCATCCCAACACAATGGAGTTCGGCACTTCCTTCCATACATCGCTTCGTAAGGCGGCATGCCTATACTAGCGTGAAAACTATTGTTGTACAAAAATTCCACCAATGGTAGATATTCGTCCCAACTCCCTTTGAAATCCATAACGCAAGATCTTAACATATCTTCAAGCGTTTGAATTGTCCGCTCACTCTGACCATCCATCTGAGGATGATACGCCGTACTCAATCTTAACTGCGTTCCCATTTGTTCTTGCAAACTCCTCCAAAAGTTCGATGTGAATCGTGGATCACTATCTGACACAATCGAAATAGGTACTCCATGTCTGGAAATAATTTCCTTGACATACAACTTAGCTAACAGATCTAGGTTATACCTAACTCCTATTGGTAGAAAATGAGCCAATTTCGTCAATTGATCCACTATCACCCAAATAGCATCGTATCCTTTTCTTTTCTGCCGAAGTCCCACCACAAAGTCCATCGTGATGTGCTCCCACTTCCACTCTGGAATTTCTAACGGTTGTAACAACCCGCTCGGTCGTTGATGTTCAGCCTTAACCTTTTGACAAGTTAAGCACCTACTAACATATTTTGCTATCTCCCTCTTCATGTTCGGCCACCAAAAGTTCTGAAGAAGGTCTTGATACATCTTCGTACTACCGGGATGTATCGAGTACCTCAAACTATGGGCCTCCATCATAATTTCTTCTTTTAATTCGGGATCATTAGGAACCCAAATTCTTCCTTCAAAACGAAGTAATCCCTCCTTATCGAGGTTATACTTAGTCTTTTCTTCATCTTCTATCCTCTTCGCATCTTGCACACTCCTCGTTGCTCAGTTGTACTACCCTAACCCGCTCCACTATGGTAGGTTGGGTTTCCATGGAAAATAACATCTCTACTGCTTCCTCTGGTAACTTAACTTCTAACTCCATTCTTGCCATCGATGTTACCAACTCATTCTGAGTCGTTAACATTGATAGTTTCTCTCTACCCTTCCTACTTAGCGCATCGGGTACTACATTTGCTTTCCCCGGATGATATAAAATATCACAGTCATAATCTTTTATTAACTCTAACCACCTTCTCTGTCTCATATTCAACTCCTTATGTGTGAAGATATATTTCAGATTTTTGTTGTCCGTCTATATCTCACACCTCTCACCATAAAGATAATGCCTCCATATCTTTAGGGCAAAGACTACAGCTGCCAATTCCAGGTCATGAGTAGGATAGACCTTCTCATAATCCTTTAATTAACGTGATGCATATGCAATGACCTTGCCATGCTGCATGAGCACGCAACCCAGTCCTTTATGCGAAGCATTGCTATACACTACAAAATTTCCTATATCGTCTGGTAAGGACAATATAGGTGCCTCACTTAATCGACTTTCATGTCAGATTTGTTAACGGAGTAGCTATTTTAGAAAAGTCTGGAATGAACCTTCTATAGTATCCCGCTAACCCCAGAAAACTCCGAACCTCAGTTGGCGTTTTCGGTTGCTCCCATTCGTTAACTGCTTCTACTTTTTCCGGATCTACATAAATGCCATCCTTATCAATAACATGCCCTAGAAACTGCACCCTCTCAAGCCAAAATTCACACTTTGTGAATTTCGCATACAACTTCTCCTTCAGTAGTGTCTCCAACACTATTTTTAAATGTTCCGCATGATCTTTTGGCGTCTTTGAATAAACTAGAATATCATCAATGAACACTACGGCAAACTTGTCCAAATATTGTTTGAACACTCTATTCATCATGTCCATAAATGCGGCTGGCGCATTAGTCAACCTAAACGACATTACTAGAAATTTGTAATGACCATAACGAATTCTAAACACTGTCTTAGGTACATCTTCCTTCCTCACCTTTAACTGATGATACCCCGTGCGCAAATCTATCTTAGAAAAATACTTTGCCCCTTTCAACTGATCAAATAGATCATCTATCCTGGGCAAAGGGTATTTATTCTTAATCGTTAACTTGTTCAACTCTCGATAGTCGATACAAAGCCTTAACGACCCATCCTTCTTCTTTACAAACAACACTGGTGCTCCCCAAGGAGACACACTTGGTTGAATGTACTTCTATCTAATAGTTCTTGTAATTGAACCATTAACTCCTTCATCTCAACTGGCGCCATTCGATATGGTGCCCTTGAAACTGGTGTCGTTCCTTTAATGGATCAATTACAAAGTCCACCTCCATGTGGGTGTAATGCCGGTAACTCCTCAGGAAATACATCCGCAAACTCTTGCACAATAGGTATCCGATCCAAGGATGTTCCCACTCTTTGGGTATCCACAACATGGCACGGATAACCTACACACACCCTTTTCTCAATATCTTCCTAGCTTTCATCATAGACAGACAACAAGAAGCGTCTCTTGATTTACTACCGAAGAACACTACCTTGGTTTTCTTAGAAAGCGTAAGGTTTACACTTTTCCTATGGCAATCTATAATCGCCTTATGGTTAATCAACCAATCCATAACAAGAATTACATCGAATTCTTTTAGCCTTATCGGTACCAAATCTACCGATAACTTATTCCCTCTAATTTCTACGCAACAATCCTTATGAATATGTTCAATGGGGATTATCTCTTTGTTTGCTACCTTAACGTCTAAAGGTATAGGTAACTTCTCCGGGATTAAACCTAATCGCCTGCAAATTCACATGCTATAAAAGAACAAGTAGCACCCGAGTCAAATAGCACATAAGCATTTATCTCATTGACCGAAATGATACCTGCTACCACATCTATTGATGCAACCGCATCTTGAACAGTCATATTAAACGTACGAGCTGAGGGTCTACCCACTGATGGTGTTGGTCCAGTAATGGCTAATTTACCACTACCAGAACTCTTATTCCCCTCTAAACCCTTCTTTGGGCAATTTCTTGCCATGTGGTCCATTGGCCCACAGATAAAACACCCCTGGTTCTTCTTAGGGTTAGGACAGTTGGGTGACAAATTCCCCTCCTGCCCACAGTTGTAGCATACTGCTTTCCCCTTTAAACAGACTCCCATGTGAGATTTTTCGCATGTCTTACATGCTTCCATCCTCCATTTGGGATCTCCTTGCTTTTACCCCGGTATTTCCAGGGTTAAAACTCTTCCTCTTTGGCAAGTTGTCGCTTTTGCTGGCAACTTTAGCCTTATTACCCCCTTCTAACTTACTCTTAATCTTTTGCTCTTTGTGGTACTGAGACAAAGCCTCACCACCACCTTCAGCTATTATCTCCTTCTCCAGAATGGTCCCGTATGAAGCACTCTGGAAAATCGAAATCCTACTTAGAGCCAGGGTTTTAAGCCCTGCTCAAATCTGCGCGCCTTTCTTTCCTCTGTATATACCTGATGTGGAGCAAATCTCGCCAATTTGTTAAATTTGGCGGCATACTAGGGAACTGTCATATCCCCCTGCTTAAGTTCTAGAAACTTAATTTCCATCCTACCCTGCATGCTAGTAGGGAAATAGTTCTCGAAGAAAACCTTCTTAAACTGTTTCCCATGTAATGACCTTCTCGCCTAGCCCCCCACGGTGAGCTTCCCACCATGAGTTGGCTTCCCCCTTCATCATGTAAGTCATGAAAGAAGTCTTTTAAAGGTGGAAATATGTGGCAGGTAATGTGTGTGTGTGTGTGTGTGTATATATATATATATATATATATATATATATATATATATATATATATATATGATAAATAAATTTTATTTGGCAAAAAACACTTTTTCACCACTGTGGTTATAGTGTTTTAAGCAATTAGTCACTGTGCTTTTAAAATATTAAATTGACCCACTGTGCTTTTTAAAAATATACAATCAAGCCATTCCGTCCAATTTGAGTAACAGACGTTAGCAAATCTGCTTGTGTTGCTGATGTGGCTTTTTGAAAGAGCTTGGGTTGCTTACGTGGCTTTTTGAAAAAAAATTAAAAAATTACGTGGTATATGCTTGTTTAATGGATTTTCTTTATAATTTTTTCTTCTCAAACAAAAAAATAAAATAAAATTATTATGTGGTAAAAAAATTTAAAATAATAATAAAATTAAAATAAATATTTTAATTCATTTTTTTATAATTTTCTCTTTTCCTTTCTTTTAATAATTATTTCTATTTTAAAATTAATTCCAAATAATACAAATAATATATCATAATTTTGTATCAATGAGATCTATTACAATATTACATTAATTTCAACAAAAAATAAAATAAAAATCATTAATAATGTGACAAAAATAATTAAAATAATAAAATTAAAATAAATATTTTAATTCATTTTCTATATAATTTTTTTATCTTTCCTCTTATTCATTTCTCTTTCCTAATTCATCTTCAACCCATAAAATTCTCGATTCTTCTTCATCTTCAACCCATATAATCAATTCAAACCACTTTTTTGATTCCATCAGAAAATATGGGTTGATTCACTTCTATGAAGTTAAGCACATGGGCTAAGTTTATAGTTTTAATTTCAAAATCCCTTCTAATTTTTTAAATCTCATCAGATTTTCAAAAACAAAAACCCACAAGTCCAAAAACTCTCAGATCTAGGTGTAATAACATATGAGCTTGATGTGTTCTCAGATTTTCATAACGGCATCGGTGCGAGAGGCTTCAGAGGTGCCCAAAAATTCTCTGAGAGCAGGGGAGATCAATATTCCTACAGGTATTATGGTGTGAGAGGTTTTTTTTCTTTGGTTGTATCCTTGGCGACAATGGTGGTTGTGGGTGTAACGACGATAGCGGTGGATGTGGGAGTGTCGGCGAGGCTCTTCGCGGCGGCCATTAAAGCTGTGTCATTCTTGCTTTAAATTTCATTTTTTCTTCTTTTAATGGCAGAAAACCCCAAACTTATGTACTTATGCTATGACAAGGTGTGCTGATTTTTTTTATCAACTGTGAAGAAGAACCCCAAATTTTGTATGTATGCTATGAGAAGATTACATGGCGATGTTTTTGTTTTAATCGGCTGAGAAAAAGATGTTTACATAGAGTGGAGATTTGTTTTTATCTTATTATTTTAAGTTTATACATATTTTAACTTTTTTTTATTATTTTAATATTATGCATATTATAAATATTTCCAACTCATTTTTTTAAAGTATATTTTTAAAAAATAATAAAATTAAAATAAATATTTTAATTCATTTTCTATATAATTTTATCTTTTCCTTTTATCTTTTTCTTACTTTTAATAATAATTTTTATTTTTAAAATTAATTCCAAATAATATTAAAACTTTTAATAACTAAACATAAAAACAAAAAACAAAATAAAATAAAAAGGATAAGCCAAAGATGAATATTTTGATTATTTGTATTATTTAGAATTAAAATAATTAAAAGAAAGGAAAAGAAAAATTAAAAAAATTATTATTTGTATTATTTAACTAATTTTTGTTAATTGTATCAAATTTTCTATTTTATGTTAATTATGTACTTACTTTTTTATATCATTAAAATATACATTAGTATTAATTTTTAAAATAAAAATAATTATTAAAAGAAAGGAAAAGAGATAAGGAAAAGAATACAAATAAAAAAATTGAATATTTTTGTTTACCACATAATGATTTTATTAATTTTTTTTTTTGTTTGTGAAGAAAAAATTATAAAGAAAATCCATTAAACAAGCATATACCACATAATTTTTTATTTTTTTCAAAAAGCCACGTTAGCAACCCAAGCTTTTTCAAAAAGCCACATCAGCAACCTAAACAGATTTGCTAACGTCTGTTACTTAAATTGGACGGAATGGCTTGATTGTACATTTTTAAAAAGCACAGTGGGTCAATTGAATATTTTAAGAGCACGATGGTTAATTGCTTAAAACACTACAACCATAGTGGTGAAAAAGTGCTTTTTGCCAATTTTATTTATTACATAAATTATTGTAAATAATTTTTTTTAGAATTATTGATCATTATAAAGTATATTTTTATAATAATTAATTTTATGGTAAAAATGTTTTTATTAATTATTTTCCATGAAAATATGATTATATATTATTTAAATAATATATGAAATGATTATAGAATTATTATAATAATTATTTTATTTTAATATGTGAATTTATTTTTGATTAGTTAAGTTAATTACTTTTAACTTAATTAATAATGTTATATATACAAGATAAATCAGATATGAAATTCAAACCCTTATTTTGGATTTTGATCAAGGAATGAGAGTAATAATATAATATTAATTTTATTTCAGTACTATAAATATGTATTGTATGTGTACAGATAATGGTTGGTCAATTAAGGTGTAGCATGTCAAAACCCTAATATTAATTTGTTTAACCCTAATTCAAAAAGTCAATTACGACTTTAAGAATTGTTTAAGTTATTTGGTAATCGTGTTAATGTAAATAATTATAGGTATTATACTTAATTAGGTAAAATCCTAATTTACTAGTAACCCTAATTATGGGAAACCTTAATTGTAAATTAGAAACCCTAATTTCCAATTTAAAACCCTAAAATTGGTAACTCTAATTGTTAATTGTAAGCTAATGCTAATTAGTGGACATTAAACCCTAATGTTCTTGTATAATGTAATTAAGAAACCCAATCTACTTAGAAAACCCTAATTTGAAAATTTTAAAACTAAAATTTCATTTTTTGGCTTAATTAGAAATCCTACAATTTTTTGTGCATAAAACCTTGGGGTTAAACCCACAGTGGTTTGCCATATATTAATTTGCCATTAAATTTAGATGCCTAATGACCAAACTACCCTCTTGCATTATTGTTACTTAACATACGCTTTGCCAACACTTTAGTGGTTTACCAACTCTTGACTTCCTTGTGACTAAAAATACATACAAATCAGCCATTACATATCAGCTCACACATTGCATACATGAGATATATAGATTGAAAGAGAGAGAAAGTTCACTTTTAAGCCATTTGGACACCCATTCTCTCTAACAACCTATTTAATTTCATTAGTAAACTAGTTCCCAAAATTAAGCCCCACGAATACCATTAACAGATCAATAGCCTAGATCAAGATTGGTTCATAAAGGAATAAAACCCTAATCGAAAAATCTGACCTTGATCCTCTGTTAGATGTTAGTTTTTTATTTTATGTTAAACATGTTATATGCGATTGTATAATAATGATCCTGGGTTGCTAAATGTTAGATCCATAACATCTAGAGGCCCAGATTTGGTGTTTTTAAAATCGGAAATTTTTTTTGTTGACTGACAATCAAATGTTAGGTCTTGTAGATCTCTTTATGTTTATGATTTTTGTTGTTTTAAGCTTTGATCTTGTAGTATGCTATGAGATCTGTATTCTGAAACTTGATTTAAGATCGGAGCATGAACCGATTGCATGATATGGGTGGTCAAACTCGATTGATCGACTCATGACCGACAAAATCTAAGTAACTTGATTTTTGCCCAAAACTGTCTGACAAGAAGTTCATGGTCGTTGATCTTACTGGTTGTGGTTTGTTTATTGTTTTTGTTGCATCCAGGTTGTAGTCTGGTATATGGACTATACGTTTATGCCTTAAAATCTCCTAAACTTTAAACCGGGTGATTATGGTGGACGATCAAACCAGGTAGGTCGAGAATGTCTTTGTTTTCTGGGTAGCCTAGAAAACATATGAACATGTCGTCTGACATGGTTTGACCGTATCATAACTGTTAAATCTATTATTGTTATATCTGTTTTATGTTATATAACTACTCTATTACATGATGGCTACACACTGAAAGCGTTAAATCACAAAAACAATACAAGGATTGCAAGTTGTGGAAGCCCAAAAGTGAATACTCGAACTGTTCCCAGAAATGAAGAACAACTATGACAGTCTGTTTGAAGGCTTCTAACTTGCATTTCATGTATGTTATGGTCGTATTTGTTGTTGGATCTTGTTGTGTTACATGAGTACTACAACATATAGCCTTTAGCTTGCCCAGAAACATCACTGATTAGAATTTATTGATGGTCAAACAGGTCCTCGAATCAAGCTATGAATGTTCTTGAGGACTCAAGAACACCTAAAAGCGATGATTTTTTTCAGTAAAGGCTATAATGATGATTAATTCATTTTATTTAAGTTATTTTCCAAAAATCATTTAAAATAGAAAATAATTATTAAAAATTCCAAAAATAGTTTTAAAAATTATTTTAAGTTATAAAAATTAACTTTTAATAATTTGACATATTTTTCATAAATATTAATATTTATTTGGATATTAATGATATTTTATTTATTTAATAAATGCATTAAATAAATTAATTAAAAATGATTTTAATATATTAAAATCATTTTAAATGATTAAAAGGTATTTAATAATATTTTAAGTTATAAAATATAACTTTTAATAATTTACGACAAATTTCATTAATTATTTAATATTAAGGATATTAGATTTATTTAACAATTATATTAAATAAATTAATTAAAAATTATTTTAATATTATAAAAATCATTTTAAATGAAAATAAATAGTTTTAAAATATTTTAAGTTATAAGATATAACTTTTGATATTTAAAGGTACATTTCATTAATAATTTAATGATATTAGTTTTATTTAATAGTTATATTAAATAAATAATTTAAAAATGGTTTTATTGATTTAAAAATCATTTAAAAGGAAATAAATGAATTAAAATATTTTATGTAATAATAAATGACTTTTAATATTTTGGTGAATAATAAATTAATATTTAAATATTATGGTAATTATTTAAAATGATTTTAATTATTTTAAAAATCATTTAAGGGTAATAAAATGTTTTAAAAATATTTTGAGTTATTATAAATAACTTTAATATTTTGGCAATGATTTCATTAATAATTTACTATTAATGATAATAGAATTAGTTAGTATTTAAATCATTTAAAAATGATTTCAGTGTTTGAAAAATCATGTTAATTATAATAATTAATTAAAAATTATTTTAAGGCTATGAAAAATAATATGACTGATATTTAAATGAATATTGAAATACAGAATAGAGTTTCAGACTCGATAATTACCCGATAAAGCTGTCGGTACCCCGATATGTTTCAGAAATTGATCTGGACTTATATAATTTGACTAAATACGTGTTTGTTTGTGAACCAATGACTATTAAACCTATGTGACAATGTGATTAGGTTATATGCTGACTGTAAATAGCAGTACTATGTGATATGATATACTATTCTAATCGAACGAATGATCTTATTAATGATAGGTTTCGGTATAAAAGATAAAACTAGTTGCATTTTTGTAAGCAGTAGCTCAGACAAGTATCCTATCTTTGCATTTACTTTATGCAACGAACATGCGTAAGCGAATATCAGAACTATTCTTTTTCATTGTTCAAATATCTTAATTTTGTATACATTTATGCAATGATTCTGTATAAGTAAAGTATTAAACTATAATCTGTTGTACAAGTTCTTTAATTCTGTTATTATAGATAAAAATATATATTATATTCGTTAATTTCTAAATATGGTTAGACAAGTGTCCTCACTTGGATAATCATTGTATTTAATCACATGTTGATAGATACTTATTGGTTTCTAGTATGTATACGTTGACATAAAAAACTGTCTAAGCTATTTTGATTCAGCTAGACATAAAATTAAAAATATTGTTGAACAAGATAGAACTTTATTGTATCCAACCAGATTGTTTTGGTTTGGATTCCCGACTAAGTATGAACATCCCGTACATTAGAATTTCTGTTTAACCTTTTCGAAAATAGAAAACAATTTTCATAGTCTGTCGACTGATCTCCAATTATAGTCAGTACATAGTTTCAAAATTTTGGTATAGAATTGATATGTTGTTATTATTGGTTCAGCTTACTTCACAACTATTGATTCGTTGTAGAAGTGTCGTACAAAGAAAACAATTACTTCTTTCAGCTAATAATTATTGTTGCTATTACTTGCTGGGCAATCTAATGATCATCCTTGCTTTAAATTAAACTATTTTCAGCTAAGCGAGATCAACCAAAAGGTTCAGGCAAGAATAAAGGGAATGGAAAGATGGCATAATAAATTTGCGTTCTCTTATGTAATAGCTAAACTTCATTAAGTTAACGATATTTATTAGTATCATGTAATGTAATGTTTAAAGGTTGGAAATCTGGGGATTTAGACTTTGATATTTAAATTAAATAGTGTTTATATTATTATTATTATTATTATTATTATTATTATTATTATTATTATTATTATGCTCATAGAAATTGTATCGTGAAGCACCGAGTTCGGTTTCTTGTCACATAGGCAGTGTGTAGGGTGGTAGGTTTGACCTAGGCTAGATCTTTAGTCTTTACGATTTTTGGCTTGTTAAGGTGTTAATGTTGTAGTATTAATGTCACACTACAAGCCCCAACAACTCTCATGGCCAACACATAATGAATCTGTGAGATCTAAGCTACATAATTTGTTGTCAGACGTGTTCTTGAGAGTATAAATGCCTGAAACTCAGCGATGTCAAGGTCCTTTTGGACCTTCAAATCCTAACTTTCCAGGCTTACTTAGTGTAATATAGTGGTTCTATCATGTAGTATAGATGTCAGGGTTCCTTTATACAACCTTAAATCAGTCTAACATCAACACATTTAAGAAATCAAGACCGGTCAAACGCTGATAGAAAACACATTCTTGATGATTCTGGGTTTTCCAGAATCTTCATCCGGGTAGTCGGTCAACCCTTGTTTGACCACAAATATCTTTGATTCTACTTTAATCTAGGTGATCTAATAGCATACATTTGTAGTTCATATACCAGTCTACAACATCAAACCATCAACATAACCTAAAACATAAGCAAGATCAAGGCCTGCAATATCATTGTCAAACAACATCTGGGTTTCTGGGTTGCCCAGAAGCCCATTTTCGTGCTCGATCAACACAGCTTGACTGCTTATAACAAGAAATCTAGACATGATCCAACCCTAATTCAAGTTCCAGATCAAAGCCTACCTGGAATATAACATATCTATAACATAAAACACACTAAACATCTAACACAGAAAAATCTAGATTCCCTGACATTAGGCAGTCAGACAATTTTTTTCAATTTTTCCAAATTTCTAAAAACTTTAATTTCAAGCAATTTGATGTTATGGATCCGGGATCTAACAACCCCGCATCGCTAAATGACACCTTATTACCCAACTTTAAACAATAAACAACATCTAACATAAGATCATATAATTTTGAAGATTAGGGTTTTATACCATTTAAAAGCTTTGATCCTTGATTACGATTTTTGATTCTGATCCTTAGCTTGCTATGAACTGATCATGGCTCATCTTCTCACTCTCTCTCACTCTAAATTTCAAAAAGCTAGAAAGAGAAAGGGTTGGCATGTATGAGAAGTAAAGTGAGATATTATCTTACTTTAATCTTTTTAATTCTTGATTCATTACACCAAGTGTTGCTAGGTGGCAAGGACTGCTGATATAAAATAGATAAAGAGCACTTGGTCAATATATTAGGTCACCAACTTAATATTATGGAAAGATTTGCAAGTCACCTTATTAAAGAAATACAATAAGGGTATTTTAATCTTTTTCCTTTTAATTTTAATGGCATACTAGTCATTTGCCCTAACCCTTAGGGTTTAGGGTTTAACCCTTAAGGTTTAGCAAATTAAATTTCTAGGATTTCCAAATTTAGGTTTTTAAAATAGAAAATTAATATTTCCCAATCATAATTCAAGCTTGCTAATTAGGATTAATATTTCCTAATTAAAATAGCTAATTTAGCAATTAGGTCCATAATTGTACATTATGGTTTCAAACTGAATAATTAGGGTTTCAAACTTAAAAATTAGGATTTTTAATTAATTATTAGAGTTTCCCTAATTAAGTCTATAATCATAAATACGTACCTTTAAATTTCCAGTTTAGGGTTTTCAAATTCTGAATTAGGGTTTCAGATTCCCAAATCTGAAATTAGGGTTTCCAGAACCGGTTTTAGGGCTTCTTATTAATCGATAGAATTTTCGAACCGAACGTTGACGTTCTTAATATAATATTAGGGTTTGCCACCGATATAGGTTATCTGGTCAACCCTTGACCCTTAACCACATACTGTACACATATACAACTATATACACAGAACATATACACTTAAACCCTTAATCCTGAATATTCTCCAAAAAAATTTTTAAATCCATAAAATTCATTCCTGAAAATATCGAATCCATTCACTTATTTTCTGTCTAGGTTTATTATTTAACCTTTATTCAATAATTTAAGATTTAAATAATTTTCTAAATTCTCGGGTCGTCACAGTATGATCTCTACTTGATTCACCGATTCTTCACTGACTACATGTATATCCCTATACATTTCGTTTTCTCCTAACATCTACAGCAAAACAAATAGTTTGATTAGTACATGTCAGTAGAATAATAAAAACACATAACATATATAATGCATTTTTATAAGGTTAATTTCTATCTTTTACTTCTTTGACTCTTCTTAAGGTTATGACTTAAGGTTATAATTTCCCCCCTTAAGTTTTATAACCTAAAACTTTGATACCAACCTGTGACGCCCCCAAATTCGAGTATCTTCCAACTTGGAGCATATGGTCTTTACTGCAGTACTACGGTTCACACATACATTCAATTGAAATTCCTCAAAAGAACAAAAATGTCTTATATATATATTCCAAAACAATATTACCATTCCCCAGGTTCTTAATAACCATTACATTTGTTCTTGTCATAATATCAAATATTAATATCATTCACCTATATTATTACATAAGTAATCTACAGGTTCGTCTTAGACTTCCCTTTATCCTTGCCGGATCCTTCAGTCCATTCGGTCTTAGCTGCATTCATATAATTCAAGCAAGAGTGGGCATAACTAGCTCAGCAAGTATGACAATTCTAATAAAACAACATGATTAAAACATAGGAATCGTATATCTTCAATAACTGAACAATAGTTATGAAGTACTATCGATAATTCAAAATAGCACTTCACTTTTCTTTAAAACGTTTTACAATGACAACATTCAGTAAAACATTAATTCCAGTCCAAGACCATGAGAGTTTCATTCATTCTTTTGAAAAGGACAACCCAACACTAAGTCCGTAAGTTCGGCATATCTTACGAGCACGTCTAGGTGATCAACCTATAGTACTCTATGTTTATTAACACTACATTCTTTAAATGTATGTACGTTTAAGTTGTGGCAACCTCACGTGCCTGTCGTTTGACGACAAAGCATTTGTTTAGCATACTCAGTCTTCATTTGAAAACCACACCAAATAATTTGGCAAAACATTGACAATACTTTGATAGATTATAAGAAATTGAATAAATCGTAAGTCTAGCCGAAAGAATTGGCTTCGACTTCATCATACATCAATTCATGCGTAAGAATACATGAATCACAAAGCTTGTCCAGATTGAACTGAGACAAGGGTTAGAACACTTGCCTTGGCGCTTTACCTTCTGGTTATTACACTTTCCCTTTAAGTCTTTAGAGTCTCTACAATCTATGATCATATGACGTAACACATTAGGTCATTAATAAACATACATGATTCCTAATGAATCTTACCTTTCTTCTCAATCTAATCTTGACTTTGATTTGTTATTATTGGTTCGAACATCACATTACATTGTTCTAACATTCAATTAATCTTTAAATCGACCTTGGTTGTAATACTTACGGGCTTTAACATCAATTAAGGATGTTCCTTCAAGTTATTTAAAGTGGTATTTCACTACTAACTAACAGTCTTTCTTTTTATCTTCATTATCTTTCTTTACTATGTCTTGCCTAGTTCTGGCGTTGTGGCGCCAGCTTCTCCTCTTTAAGCCGCGCTTCGGCGCCACTCTTCAGTTGTTAAGGACCGAACTCGGAGTTTCGGTGCGAGTCTTAGCGTTACGTCATGCGGCGTTGCGTATGAAACTCCGATGAGGTCATGGCATTTCTCGGCCTTTGCTTTCAAAGACGCTGCGGTATACCCTATTTGCCTTGAAAGTGGCGCAAGCTGTGCACCAGATAGTTAACAGTTTTGTTTTACACAACAAATTTCCCGGACTCCAAATTTGATCATTTTAAGTCCGAATTGGCTCGTTCAAAAGCCAGTAGCTCACAAATCACATACTCTACGTGTTCATGCAAGAATTTTATATTTTAAACCCGTTAACTCAAAATTCACCTATGAGTTCATTTTTAATGAAAAGCGATAAATGTTTGTGAGCGTTCAACACTCGTTTCTTCGTTTTAAAGTGAATTCGGTCATTTCGAGTGCGCAACTCTATAATGCCAAATAAGACTTGTACCCATCGAAAACCAACGTTTTCGAGCTCAATATAAAAATTCAACTTCCATTCGAGAATTTCACGAATTGACGATTATAAATCTAATCGTGTGAATTAAGCATAACTTTATTACTTATGATTTGTTCATCGTTTCAAATGGATTCTATCCATCATACTAACATTTTAACAAAATATTACATCAACTTATTTACATGATAAGTTATTATTTGTTCTTCATGAGTTTATAACTTATAAAAGTATAAACTACTTATGATTTCATTTTACATAACTTGTAATAGTTTAAGTCTTTTAACCATAATCCTTACATATTCTTATCAAACTTCATCCATGTAAACATGTTACAAGTTCTTCCTTAGTTCATAACTTATCTAAGAACAAAGTGTTTATTCATGGCTTATTAAGACTTAAGTCCATTGATTAACCATTCTTATCATTTCTTAGCATATATGTCAATCAATCAACACTTCTCTTATCAACTTACAATTGTAGAGATGGAAGATTAATGACATAGGATTCTTACCCTTGAAGATCACTTAAATCTTTCTTGTTCTTACTTCTTGCTTCAAAGTATAACTTTTTCTAACTTATTCTCTCTAACTAATAAACACCTTATAAGTTGTTGGTGGAAATATTGAACAAGGAAAATGAAATCCAAGGCTCTCTATTTATATGAAAGCCAAGGTTAGGGAAAAATAGACAATAGCCAAATCCCACCTCCTTAATCACCTCCTTACTATTCATTACTTAGTTATTAAGTTAACTTGCTTATCACATTATTGGCTTGCTCATCACACTCTTTTCTTGGCCACCAAGATCACCCATATGATCATGGCCCCAGATGGGTTTTCCCATGGATCTCTTTCACCCATTGGATCTTAATCTGGGCTTTAATTTAATTAGCTTAATTTATGCCTTTGGGCTTGCATTAATTCACTTTGGACTTTACATTAACCAATACTTGGGCTTTAATAATAGTTTACAACGGGCTTAATCACAATCCCACTTAGACTTTACATTTCCTACACAATCTCACAAGTCCAATTACATATGGCTTAAAGCCTTAGAACGTATTATGTACGTATTAATCTCGTATTCTAACTCGTATACTTATTTAACATATACGACATACCATCATTCATACATACTTGTATAATACTACGTATCATACTCGTATTCATTACCTCGTACAATACCTACGTATTATACGATCATCGTTTTACTAGTTAACGCTTTACTTTCCCTAACTTTCTCGCATTAAGTCCGCAGGCAAAAACCTTTGTTTGCCATGCGTTAATTATTATTACATAATCCATCTCACCTCGAGATTCTATCGTTATGTATTTCTCAGAAGTTCAAAAATAATTCTCGAGCAGAAATCAATGAATAGTATATTTTGGAAAATTTCTCGGAAAGCTTTTATTTTTATCCTGGAAATTCAAACACTTTAATTCCTTCATGTACTTAAAATACTACGACATTCCGATAGGATTAGGTTATATAACAACCTTCATCTTATTAACACATTATAATAACATATAATATAATTTTATTAATTATTAAATCAAATAAAATTGTTTTACAAATTATTCAATTATCCGGGTCGTTAAATTATTCGTTCATTGTTTATCAGTACAGTATTACTATAAGATTTAGATATATATTATGTTCGTTAATTTCTAAGTATGGTTATACAAGTGTCCTTACTTGGATAATTATTGTACATGTTGATACATACTTGTTGATTTCCAGTATGTATGTAACGACCGAGAAATTCAGATTTATTGTAAAATAAATTTATTTAAATTAAATAATGAATAAAATTATATTATATGTTATTATTATGTGTTAGAAAGATGAATGTCATTCTATAACCTAGATATGTCGAAAGCGTAAGTAATATTTTGGTTACGTGAAGGAATTACGATGTAAGAATTTCCAGGCGAAAATAAAAGCTTTCGAGAAATTTTTTCAAAATACTATTCACGATTTTCGCCGAGAATTATTTTTGAACTTCCAAGAAATACGTAATAATAGAATATCAAGGGAAGATGGATTATGTAATAATAAGTCACGTATGGCAAACACAGTTTTTCGCTTGCGGACTTAATTTGAGAACATTAGGAAAAGTAAAGCGTTAAGAAGTTAAACGATGATATCGTACAAGGTTTTTAAATACGAGTATAATACGAAGTATTATACAAGTATGTATGAATGATGGTATGTCGTATATATTGAATGAGTATACGAGTTGGAATATGAGAATAATACGTAGAGTATACGTTCTAAGGCTTTAAGCCATATGTAATGGACTTGTAGGATTTTGGAGGAAGTTGTAAAGTCCAATTGGAATTTGATAAAGCCCAATGCTTATTAAATGTTAAGGCCCAAATGTTTGTTAAATACAAGCCCAAAGGTTAATTAAAAGTTAGTTAACTTATAGCCCAAATGTAGAACCGGATCCGTGGAGCGATCCAATGGGTAAGAATGACCCATGGGGCAACTCATGTGGGCCCCATGATTACATGGGTGATCTTGGTGGTCAAGTAAAAGTTGTGATGGCCAAGCAAAGGATGTGATGAGAAAGTAAACTTGGTAATTAAGTAATGAATAGTAAGGAGGTGGATTAAGGAGGTGGAAGGGATTAAAGACCATTAAGCCCTCACCTTGGATTTCCTATATAATAGAAGCTTGCTAGTTCATTTGTTACTTGTTATTCCACCAACAAACATTTAAGTGCTTATTTGTTAGAGAGAAAAAGCTAGACTTTGTTAGTTCAAGCAACAAGAAGAAGAACATAGATAAACCAAGTGATCTTCAAGGGTAAGAATCCTATAACATTTATCTTCCATCTCTTCAATTCTAGTTTGGTAGAGAAGTGTTTATTAGTGAAGTATGTATGCTAAGAAGTGATGATTATGGAGAATCAAAGGACTTAAGTCTTAATAAGCCATGAACAAGTAATTCAAATTTATTTAAGTTATGAACTTATGAAAAACATGTAAGAACTTGTCATATGTTTACCTTAATAAAGTGTATGATAAGAAGAAGCAAGGATGGTTGTTAGAAGACTAAAGTCATGATAAACCATTTAAAGTGAAATCATAAGTATATAAGTTGTGAGCTTATAAAGAATTAATAAGAACTTATCATGTTTATAAGTTAATAAGATATGTATGTTAAGATGTTAGTATGATGGAAAGAATCCATTTGAAGCGATGAACAAAACATAAGTAATGAAGTTATCTTTTAATTCACACGATTAGATGATAGTTGTCAAATTTCGTGAAATTCTCGGAATGGAAGTCAAATTTTGACATTTAACTCCAAAGCGTAGATTTTGATGGAGAATAGTCTCATTTGGCATTATAGAGTTGCGAACTTGAAAATGACCGAATTCTGACTTAGAACGAAGAAATGAGCTTTGAACGTTCACTAACGTTTATCGTTTTTTTAAAATGAACTAAAAGGTGAATTACGAGTAAATGAATTTAAAAATGTAAAATTCTTGCATGAACACATAGAGTATGTGATTTGTGAGCTAATGGCTTTTGAACGAGCTAATTCGGACTTGAAATGAACAATTTGTGAGTCTGGGAAGTTCATTAAGTAAAAAATCTGTCAAGACTATCTGGTGCATAGAAAGTAAATGGCCTTGACAAAGACAAGGCCAAATAGGTGGTTGACTGCAATGCACGTAGAAATGCCATGACCTCAGTAGTTTCACGCCGCAAATGGACACAAGCTGAACAAGACTCGCATACATACAGTAGCGAGTCGAACATCAACCATCGACGAGTGGCTCATGGTAGCGACATAGAGAGAGAAGTTGGTGCTAATTACCAACATTAGAAACAAGCATAATAATGAATGGTTATGAATAGAGAAGAAGCTAGGGTTTAATTGATGGTAAGTAATACATTAGAGTACTTGAAGTAACATCTTTAAAAGATGTTAAAGACCTTAAGTATTACAATTGAAGGTCGACGAAAGATTAATTGAAAGTAAGAACAATGTAATGTGATAAGCCAGAACCAATTATAACAATCTAAAGCATGATTACATTGAGAAGAAGGGTATGATATAGTAATAACCTTACTTGATTATATGTGACCTAATGTGGTATGTTATGTGATCATGTATTGTAGAAACCTTAAGACTCAAAAGGAAAAGTATAATAGCAGTAACAGATGCTAAAGGCAAGTTTTCTGACCCTTGTGCAATTCTTTGGACAAGCTTTGTGATTCATGTCCCTTACCGTGAATTAATGTAGGATGAAGTCAAAGCCAATTCTTTCGGCTAGACTTAAAATATTTTATGGATTTCTTATAATCTATCAATGTTGTTAAGTTTTGCCAAACTATTTGGTGTGGTTTTCAAAAGAAGACCGAGTATGCATGAATAAATGTTTTTTAAATCAAGCGACATGCATGTGTGGTTGCCAAACCTTAAGCGTACATACGTTTAAAGAAAGTAGTATTATACAACATAGAGTACTATAGGTTGATCACCTAGACGTCTTTCGTAAGATATGTCGGACTTCTGAACTTGGTGTGGGTTATCCTTTTCAAAGAAAGAATGAAATGATCAAGGTGTTGGACGGAGTTATATGTTTAATGAATGCTATTCATTGTGAAACGTTTTGAAAGAAAATAGGTGCTATTTTGAATTATCGATAGTACTTCGTAACTATTGTTCAGTTATTGAAGATATCTGATTCTATGTTTCAAGCATGCTATTTATTGGAATTTTCATACTTCTTGAGCTAGTTATGCTCATTCTTGCTTGAACCATATGAATGCAACTAAGACCGAAACGGCATGAAGGACCTAGTAAGGATAAAGGGAAGGCTAAAATGCATTGTTGAACTCTTTATGTAATAGTATAGGTTTAATGTTCTAATGTATTTGATATTATGACAAAGAAAATTGTAATGGTTATAAAGAACCTCGGGAATGGTAATATTGTTTGGAATATATATAAGACATATTCGTTCTTTTGAGGCTTTTCAATTGAATGTATGTGTGAACAGCAGCACCGTGTAGCACCATATGTCGAGTTGGAAGATACCCAAATTTGGGGGCGTCACAGGTTGGTATCAAAGCAAGAGGTTATAAAACTTAAGGGGGGAATTAGAACCTTAAGTCATAACCTTAAGAAGAGTCAAAGAAGTAAAAGATGGAAATTAACCTTAAAAAATGCATTATGTATGATATGTGTTTATATTATACTGACGTGTACTAATCAAACTAAATTGTTTTGTTGTAGATGTCAAGAGAAAATGAAATGTATAGGGATATACATGTAGTGAGTGAAGAGTCGATGAATCAAGTAGAGATTATACCGAACCCTATAGTAGTAGAGCCAGAAGTGGTGATAGTTGAGTCTGGAGACTCTGAAAGCCTAGACCTCGTGACCATGTTCGATGGAATGTCTGAAGAGGAAGTGGAGGTGGTGTCATTTAACACCATAACACCTGAAGAAGATATGACTCCGGGGGATTCAATGAAAGCCCTATTTATAACAGTGTTGGATAGAAATATCCAGTCTTGTAAGAAGGTTAAGGAGCTAAAAGAAGAGCTTCATCCTGTCTTGGAAGATAAGACGAGTATGGAGACAATGTGGGAGGAGGAGCATGATGAAAGTGTTTTAGCAAAGGATAAGGTCCACAAACTGAAATAAGAGGTCTTTGAGTTCAGGCAGGAGCTAAAGACCAAGAAGTAGAAGATTGGGAGAATGTCATATATACATAGGAGTTCTCACGCAGATTTCCAACAACAGGTAGATGGGTATCCGATAGAGGCAGGTCAAACTCGGCATACTATCAGCCGAGATATTATCATCAGTCTTGCCAATACGGATTTTGAGAATGCCATAAGGCAAATATAAAGTAGTATTAGCTAGAGTAGAGTTAGATATATAAATATATTGTATCTAGTAGTGACGTAAAACCCTCTTTTGTATATCAAAGGTAGTCTTTTGTAAATCCCAATTTTTGGAAAGAAATTGCGGGATAGTAATGTAATCAGCTTAGGTTGTGTAATGCGAATGATGTAGTATTATACTACAAGGAATGAATTAATATAAGCTTTTTATGGAACATATTGCGTAATGAGTTGAAATTATTGTTTACTCATGAATAATAATTAGCAACGAGAAGCGAATAATAACGAAAAGTGTTGTTTATATTAACACTAAAATGTCGCCAAAAAGGCAAAACTAAGATCTTAATGTTAATCAAGCAGGAGGAGGCCGAGTTAACCCGATGCAAGAGTTCGTTAATCTTTTAACGACCTCTTTTAATAGAAACAGGGCTAATATACCCGTAAATCCTGCAGTAGTACGAGCTACTACTTTTAAGGACTTTAAGAGTGATGGTCCGTCGAAGTTCAAAGGAACTACGTACCCATAGAAGCCCAAATGTGGGTGAAAAGAAATCGAGAAGGCATTTGTCATTGTAAATGTCGAACGAGGTCAAAAAGTTACTTTTTCAATTATACGATGAAGGGTGAGGCCAATTTCTAGTGGGAGGAAAACCAGGCTAGGGCTGGAATAGAGAATTTAACGTGGACACGATTGAAGGAGATTTTCTTCGAGAACTACTTTCCCACGAGTATGCAGGGGAGGATGGAAATGCGTTTTTTGGAGTTGAAACAAGGGGAAATGACAGTTCCCCAATATGCTGCCAAATTCAATGAATTTGCAAGGTTTGCTCCACATCAGGTGGACACTAAGGTGAGGAAGGCTAGAAGGTTTGAGCAGGGCTTGAAACCCTGGCTCTATAGGCGTATTTCTGTGTTCCAAAGTAATTCTTTTGGGACAATACTGGAGAAGGAAATTATTACCGAAGGTGGTAACAAGGCTCTAAGCAAATACCACAAGGAGAAGAAGAACAAGGGAAAGGTAGACAGGGGAATAAAGCTCGAGGGAGGTAGCGGTAGTGGGGAAGTCCAAAAGAGGAAGGGATTTAACTCTAGGAATACCAGAGTGAAGCAAGGAATCCTAAGAGAAGGATGGAGGCGTGCAAGAAGCGTGGAAAGACTCATTTAGGAGTCATCTCAAGGAGAAGGTCGTATATTACAAGCTGTGGGACGGGGAGGGTAAATTTTGCCTAATTATCCAAGTCCAGAAGAAAAACCATGGATGCTTCGTGTGTGGATCAACTGATTACATACCGAAGAACTGCCCGAAGAAGGGGACGGACGAGAATAAGGGCGCTAATAGCTGTAAGTTAGATATTGGTGGTCCAGCAACGACGGGTAGGCCGATGGCTCGTACCTTTAACATGACGGTCCATGATGCGGTTGCATCAAAGGATGTAGTTGCAGGTATTATCCCGATCAACGACATAAATGCTTACGTGTTATTTGACTCGTGTGCTACTTGTTCTTTCATAGCATGTGATTTTGCTAGACGCTTCGGATTACTTCCCAAAAGTTTGCCTGTACCTTTGAATATCAAGGTACCGAACGAAGTTGGGAGAATTCGATATAATTCTCGAGATGGATTGGTTGTTCAACCATGGTGCAATAATAGATTGCCAAAAGAAATGTGTAAACATTAGGACGTTGAGCCAACCTCATATAGTGTTTTACAGTAATAAATCGCCGAGACGCTCGTGTTGTCTTACTATGACACAAACTAGGAAGTTGTTAAGGAAGGGTTGTGTAGCTTACTTGTGCCATGTTGTTGATACCCAGAGAGTGGGAGTAACGATGGAACAAATACCTATAGTGAAAGAATTCGCAGATGTTTTTCCAAGTGAATTGTCGGGTCTTCCACCAGGATAGGAGATCAAATTAAGTAATAGACATTATGTCATGAGCGGCACCCGGTTTCGAGGGCACCTTGCGTGCACTGTATGGCGCCGGTGGAGATGAAGGAGTTGATGGTTCGATTACAAGAATTATTGGATATGAAGTACATTCAACCGAAAGTGTTTCACTTTGTGGAGCACCACCAAATCATTTGTGAAAAAGAAGGGCGAATAGTTAAGACTTTGTATCGATTATCGAGAGTTGAACAAGTTAACAATAAAGAATAAATACCCATTGCCCGGGATCGATGATCTTTTGATCAATTGAAAGGGGCAAAGTATTTTCTAAGATAGATTTGTGAATGGGGTATCATCAATTGAAGGTTAGAAGTGAGGATGTACCTAAGACGGCATAAAGGACTCGTTACGGTCATTACGAGTTCCTGTTGATGTCATTTGGGTTAACTAATGAACCAGCTACATTTATGGATATGATGAACAAAGTGTTCAAACAATACTTGGACAAGTTCATCGTAGTGTTTATCGATGATATTCTAGTCTATTCTAAGATGCTAGAAGATCATGTTGAACACTTAAGAATAGTGTTGGAGACACTAAGGAAGGAGAAGTTGTATGCAAAATTCACTAAGTGTGAATTTTGGTTGGAAAAAGTACAATTTTTGGGTCATGTTATCAACCGTGAGGGATTTTAGTAAACCCAATGAAGGTTAAAGCAGTGATGAGTTGGGAACAGTCAAAAATACCGAGTGAGGTGCGGAGTTTCCTAGGGTTAGCGGGATACTATCGAAGATTTATCCAAGATTTTTCAAAGATATCTACTCCGTTGACTAACCTAACAAGGAAGACGGTGAAATACGTTTGGACGGAGAAATGTGAAGACTATTTTCAAGAACTGAAGAAGAAATTGAGTGAAGCACCTGTATTGTCTTTACCCGACGATACATGGAATTTTGTAGTTTATAGCGATGCTTCGCATAGGGGACTTGGTTGTGTGCTTGTGACGCCCCCAAATCCGGGTATCTTCCAACCCGACAGATGGTGCTACACGGTGCTACAGTTCACATAAACATTCAATTGAAATGCCTCAAAAGAACGGATATGTCTTATATATATATATCAAAAGAATATTTACATCCCCCAGGTTCTTTATAACAAATACATTGTCTTTGTCATAATATCAATATTATTCCTTACAAAATCTATACTATTACATATGCAATCTACGGGTTCGCCTTTGCCTTCCCTTTATCCTTGCCGGATCCATCGGTCCGTTCGGTCTTAGCTGTATTCATATGGTTCAAGCAAGAATGAGCCTAACTACCTCAGCAAGTACAACAATTCTAGGAAAATAGCATGCTTGAAACATAAGAATCATATATCTTCAATAATCGAACAATAGTTACAATACTATCGATAATTAGAATAGCACATCTTTTCATTCAAAACATTTTACAACAACAATATTCAGTAAAACATCAATTCAGGTTCAAGACCGTTAGCATTTCATAAGTACTTTGAAAAGGACATCCTGGCACGAAGTCCGTAAGTCCGACATAGCTTACGAGCACGTCTAGGTGATCAGCCTATAGTACTCTATGTTGATCAACACTACATTCATTAAACGTGTATACATTTAACTTGTGGCAACCTCGTGTGCGTCGTTTGACGACAAAACAGTTTAGCATATTCAGTCTACTTTTGAAAACCACAACAATATTAGTTTGGTAAATCCTTATTAAGACTTGATAGAATAACATAGCATACGTCTAGCCGAAAGGATTGGCTTTGACTTCCTCAGATACTAACTCATGCGAAGAATACATGAATCACATAGACTTGTCCAGATCGAACAAGAACAAGGGTTAGAGTACTTGCCTTTCGTATCTGCTACAGTTTATAACACGTGCACTTTACGTCTTTAAGGTCTCTACATTATATAATAACATCCCATAGTACATTAGGTCATGAATAATAATTTAGATGGTTCCTAAAGAATCTTACCCTTCTTCTAAATCTAATTACGTATTAAATTTGTTATTATAGGTTCCGGCTTTCCATTACCACTACAAGAAAATTATCTATCTGCGACCAACCCTTTCAGTGACCGCCCTTTTCGGTCGCTGATATATATAATAGCGACGACTATTTGCGACCTGACTTGCTTCTACTCGCTAATCATTATCGTGACGCATCGCGATCATTTGAGCGATCATTGGATTAATTTTCCTCCAAAATTTGGTGCCAAATGTTGGCGCGTTTAGTTTTTACGACCAATCTCTATCAGCGACCGCTAGGTGGTCGATGATGTGTCCACGTCATTAAAAATCAGCGACGGCATGCGGTCGCAGATGGCGGTCGCTGATCATATTAACATTTGCCAATTTAAGTCATTCACTCGACACAGGTGAAGAAGAAAAAAATGAGGGAGCAGAATAGAGAGAAGAGGGAGAACGGGGGAGAAGAGAAGAAGGAAAAGCCAGCCATCGCCACTACCTCACTCCACCACCGCCTCACTCTGCCACCGGCCACCGCCTCTCCTCAAACCACTTGTGACCTTTAAATCATCAAGTAAGTTCATTCTGGCCGTCCTAATCCTTCGTCCTTGTTCCTTTAAATGATAGCAATTGGATTGTTAGGGACTAAGTAGCATAAATGGCTGATGTATTGGAATTAATACAATATATGACTATTTTAATTGCTATGTGAACTGCTGTGATTAGGACTAAGTATGGTTATGTGCTTGTTGTTGTTTTAAGGCATAAGGCTGGGGTCAATAAGCTAAGAATTATGTATTATGTGCAAGTATATAAACTTCCCTCTATATGTTTGATAAATTGTCAAGTTAAGGACTAATTTAATTAGTATCTGTGTATACTAACTATTATATGGAGTCCAACTAAAGTAAAAATGCTCCTGTAATGGGGGTAATACCTCAAGAATAGTTTATGCTTGACCTCATCATAGTTCATTATGACTTGTAATCTTGGGTAGTTTAAAAACTTGGACAAAGCAAGTAAGAATGGAATGAAATAGTAAGCTCCCTAATGACTGTTATTTGAGACCAAAACTCATGAGTATCATGTGTTCATGGAGAGACTCATGCCTATAACATTTCGGGATCTGCTTGATAAACCAATATGGGATGCTTTGACGGATCTTAGTCATTTCTTCAAAGACTTATGTTCAAAATCATTGAATGAGAAGGACATGTTTGTACTTGAGAAGAACATCATAGAGATCACGTGTAAACTGGAAAAAATATTCCCACCTGGATTTTTTGACTCCATGGAGCATTTGCAAATCCATCTTCCCTATGAAGCTCGTGTTGGGGGTCCAGTTCAATATAGATGGATGTAGCCTTTCGAGAGGGTGATGGGAAACCTTAAGAAGAAGGTGAAGAATAGAGCTTATGTCGAGGGGTCGATATGCGAGGCATACAGTTTCGATGAGATATCTACGTTTGTCTCAGACTATTTTCCGGACGAAGTCTTGACAAAGGCCAATCGAGTATCAAGACATGATGATGGGGGAAATGTTGAACTAAATGGTCAGCTCTCTGTATTTGGTCTATCAGGCCGCGCTTATGGAAAAGGGAAGCGTATATTCCTCTCTGAGCAAGAATTACATGCTACACATACTTACATTCTTCTCAATTGCGAGGAGATTGACGAATTTGTGAGGTACACATATAAACTTGAGAATTTATCTTTTAAGTTGAAAATTTATTCCAATATGTTAATGTTTATAACATGGTATAGATTGTACGATGACGAGTTAAAAGTGAAGCATCCCGGCATAACTGATAAAGATATTCAAATCAATCGGGATAAAAAATTTGCACTTTGGCTAAAGGACAAAGTAAGTTCAATTTTTAATCACGTAGTATATATATATATATATACTCCATGTTAACTATGACTTCATTTAATAAGATGGAGTTTTTGTAGGCTTTAACTGAGGGATCAACGATTCCGGCTAATGTACAAGTCCTAGCTATGGGACTAGACAGGGACTAAGTCAGCCGCAATGGTTACAAAATAAATGGTTGTGAATTTCACACAAAGGCATATGGGCGCGGTAAAAGAACAACGAACTCTGGAGTGTGTGTCCAAGGAGATTGTTACAATGAGCTTGGTCGTGCCTTTTATGGGGAGTTGGAGGAAATCGTAGAGTTGTCGTACAAGGGCACGTATGGGGGTCATATTCACTTGTTCAAGTGTCGTTGGTTTGATTCAGAAAAAGGGATACGTGTTGACAGACATGGAATCGTCGATATTGACCTCCATAGGTCTGCGTACTCCAACGAACCGTTTATTTTACCAACTCAAACAGTACAAGTATACTACACTTCTAGTCCTATTAAGAAAAGGGATAGACCGCCTACAGATTGGCAAGTTGTAATTCATACTCCCGCGCGTAGTCGTGTAGAATTAGTTGATGGGGAGATTTACCAAGAGTAGATGCTTCATAGTCAAACTATAATAAATGTGGAGGACAACAATGAAGTAATCCAGTTAGATGGTGGAGATGAACCACATGAATTAGATCCTGAGTCAATACTTATGTCAGATGACATTGATACTGAGGAGGAAGAGTTATTCACGGAATTTGACACTGAATCTGAAGCAGATGATGGTTATGAATCTGCAACACGTATACAAGATGATTCTGAATCAGACATTGACACTTGAAACAAATGAGGGAATCAATTAAAGCAGATATTGTTGTAATTAAACTATTTAAATGCAATTTTTGTTTATTATCATTTTCTATTCATATATATACATGTTTATATCACTGTCATGTTTATGTACTAAACTATTTAAATGCAATTTTTGTTTATTATCATTTTATATTCATATATATACATGTTTATATCACTGTCACGTTTATTGTCATATATACATGTAATCAAATATGACTCTGCAAAACATCTTGAAATATGTAATATCTGATGGCTTACGAGCGGCCTTGAGAAAAAGCGCGGCTTGGGTAGGGGGCCTAATCATGTGCCCAAGGCCCCTACTAATCCGGATGATCGAATTCTTATTAAGATTCGCCCTCCTCCGAATAACACGTACGTCCCGCATATATCAATTTTATATAAGCATTTATGATTCCATTTATTGTATATTGGTAATGTTTTGATTGATATTATATTGGTTTGTGTCTTGGGTGCCTAGAAATGTCCATATATGCATGCCATCGTGCATGTGGCTAGTCCATATTGTAGGGGAGACTCTGGCATTTTTTTTAAGTATTATATAAGTATAAGTTTGAAAAATGTTCATAAGTATTATAACTTAGATGTAAATTGCTTAAATATATGCTAATTGACGTTGTATATTATAATGATTTTTCAGATAATAAAATCGTCAAGTGCATATCACAGTTGTGTTTACAGAATTGGCCTACAGCTGTGATTACATGGGCTAGCACACCTATCACCCACAAGGATGCTGTTTGGGCAGAATTTTAGGTATGTTTTTTTTTAATTATGACAGATAATATTAATATAATATTAATATAATATTCAAAGGATAATTATTTAGTAATGTTATTATTGTTGTTTTATTTGCAGAAAAGGTATAGATGGGAGGACGCGCATGCTTCGGTGATTCGGACATTATTACAGCGCGAAGTCTGTGGTCCGCTTCAAGGACAACTTGAATAAAGAATGACAAAAAGCCATTCACAATGCCAAGATCGACCATCCAGGCTAGGGAGAGGATTATATGCACGAGCATAGCCCCTGGTGGTGCACCCAGTCCATATGGGTTGAGATGTGTGCCCAATAGAGAGCTGAGAGCTGGGTGAAAAGACAAAAGACTGCCGCCACCAACAGAGCCTCGGGTGTATCCGATGGCACAAAGGCTAAAGGAATATACAAGGGCGGCAGTATTTCACAATTACAGCATATCACTGCCAGGGTACGTATTTACAAGTTTTAATATGTTTTCAATCATGAATTGTAGAAAATATATCCCATTTTTACTTAGTAATATTGTGTTATTTTTATATAGGAGTCTCATCTCAAAAATCACCCTATCCATTGGTTCGGATGTGTACGTGGCCACCCGTGATGGTTCCGCACCTCGAGGCTATCCGGATAATGTAATAAATTTTAATAACTTGATCTTTAATTAATGCTTACAGAATTAATTTATTTTTAACTATTTAATTGTTAACATGATGATAGGACACTTACAAGCGTTTATTGAATGAGCGCTATCCTAAAGGCACTCCACGTTCGTCTATCGATCAAGAGTTGTGGGAGAGGGCGTCTGTTGTGAAGAAGAACTACATTAAAGGTCAAGGACAACGACGACGCCTGAATCCTTGATGGCTCAGCCGCTTCTTCACCCATCTACATAAATATCGAGCCATCCAAATTGCTCATACTCCTACCGATTTGTATGAGAGCTATATGTCAAGATCGGGATCTTCTGAAGATACTCGGTAGACATCTGGGGGCTCTGAGTGCTGAGGAGTTAGCTGAAGTAGTAGCGGCGGCAGCAGCAGCATCACAACACGGGGATGTCGACGAGGTATAAAATCAATTTGTTGTATATTGTCATAATATACCAATATTAACATAATTAGTATATATTTGTAACTTGTTTTATTATTTTGTTAATTACAGGGTGATCAAGGAGGCGGTGATGCTTGACGTACCTGCTTTAGATTAGTTTTATAGTTATAGTATAAGTTTGTACTTGTATATTCATTCTTAGGATGTTTGTATGTTACTTAAACAAGTTTTGAAATGTTATTATATTTATTCAAAATCATATTGGTTTTGAATGGTTTATATACTAGTTTGGTGTATGTGTTGGTGGACGATGGATGTTTATATTGTTGTGTATATTGTTGTTGGGTATGTGTGTTGGGATAAAACAGGTACAAAACAGTACGGAGTTTTGGGATTTCGCAAAGCAAAGAAGATTCTATTTTTTATTTTTCCATATCGGCTGACGCGTGCGTCATCGGCCGATAGTAATAATGACGGATACTATTTGTGGATAATGTTGATCGCATGATTATCACCGATGTCTGTCATTGCCATATGGAACACGTCGACTTTGGCCTCGGACCATGTCGACTTCACTTCCGATCGGATTTATCATTCGGTCATTTCATAGCGATGGCCGCAGATATATCGGTCGCTAATAGTGGTCATTGATGTGCATCTCAATGACCAGATTTTAGGCGATGCCTTTCAAATGACTGAAAGATGCGATCGCTAATGGTTATCTCACGATGTATGCGCGTCACCGATAAAGGTCACGATAAAGCTTTTTCTTGTAGTGTACATCATTCTTACGTTCATATGTAATTGATGTGATGCCCCCAAATTTGGGTATCATCCAAACCCGATAGATGGTGCTCCACCGTATTAACATCCATACAATCATTCCATTGAAATACAACAAAATGAAGGTAATTACTATCTTCTTATTACAATCAAATTATAATCCTTCCCAGGTTCATAAACTGGTTACATTGTTCATTGTTCATAATGTATAATACATACAAACTTATTAAACTATTACACAATGCCTAAGCATCCATCTTAGCTTTGCCCTTATCTCTCTTGGCATTAACAGTACGTTCATCTTTAACTGCAGTTATATAATTCACGCAAGAAGTGAGCATGATAGCTCAGCAAGTTTAATCAAAGATAACAGGAATACCATATTCATGAATTATCTAACAATTCAAACATAACTGAACAATAGTTATGAAGTATTATGAATTAATAATACTTTAACAGTTCATAACATCAATTCCCAGAGTATAGAATAGATTAGGATTTACGAACCAAATTCGATAGACCATGAACAAAAGAACTTCAGGTTTTCATACTTGAAAAGGAGTCCATAAAGACTAAGGTCGTTCATCTGTATAACTTACGAGCACTTCTAGGTGATCAGCCTATAGTACTCTATGTTGATCAACACTCATTCATTAAACATATTTACGTTTAATATTTTTGGCAAACTGGCGTGCCCATCAAATAATCGATGAAAAATACTTTTGTTTGTTCAAAGACAAACCTTACCTTCACATCCGTACCAATTACTTGGCATATGATAGCGTTAACATTTCTATATAGAATGATATGAATAATAATCAATCTATATATTATTTAATAGTCTAGCCAAATTAAAACTGCATCTAACCCTTTCTTTAAAACAAGTCTTGCAATTCGGTTCAACGAATCACATAAAACATGGCTAGCATGATGAGTTAGACAAGCGTTAAGAAAACTTGCCTTTTCAAGCGTCTTCAAATAACTTACTCGACCGACCACGCCTTTTTACAGAATCTACATGATATATTCACATAGCACATTGTAATTAGCTATCAAACAACTATTCATATTGTTCCTACAAGCTTCTTTTCTTCTATGTCTTTTGTTAACTTAATATCTTTATTAAAGTCTACATGACTTATTACCCTTCGTCCCAGTTTATCACTCAACTGACGTTTATTAGTCGGACTGAACATCGTTGATAAGGTACCAACTTTGTTCATCGTATATATCTTGTTAACATGTATTAACTTCCTAAATCCAATACCATATACTCTAGTATAGGTAGTATAGAATAGTTTTAATACACTCATGAAGTGTACAACATTACATGTAAGCGCTTCAAATCCGGGTATCTTCCAACCCCGACAGATGGTGCTATATTGTACAACATTCATACATTCATTGAATTAAAAAGTCTCAAAGAATGAACATAACTTCTATACATTTAAAGTAATATTTACATTTCCCAAGTTCTATTCCCGTTACAAAGGTTCTTTGTCATAATATCGCTTAAATTACAACAATAGACCTATACTATTAGAAAGATGACTTAGTAATCGCCTTTAGCTTTTCCTTATCCTTTTGGATCCTTCGGGACGTTCTGTCTTAGCTGCATTCATATGGTTCTAGCAAGAGTGAGCATAACTAGCTCAGCAAGTATAACAATTTAAGAACAACATGCTTGACACATACAAATTGTATATCTTTAATTACTGAACAATAGTTATGAAGTACTATTGATAATTCAAAATAGCACTTCATCAAAATGTTTTACAATAACAATAGTATTTAGTAAAACATTCACTCCGGTCAGAGACCTCGAGTATTCATTCTTTATTGGAAAAGGACAACCCGAAAACAAGTTCGTAAGCCCGATATCACTTACGAGCACTTCTAGGTGATCAGCCTATTGTACTCTATGTTGATTAACACTACATCCATTAAATGTATGCACGTTTAACCATTTGGAAACCTCACGTGCCTGTCGTTTTACCGACAAAACATTTGTTTAACATTTCAGTCTTCTTTTGAAAACCATTTCCAGTAGTTGACAAAAGATAGCAACATTTGATAATACAATAATAGATTATCAATACATCAAGTCTAGCCAAAGTAATTGGCTTCAACTTCAACATACTTCAATTCATGCGAAAGAATACATGAACCTCAAAAAAAAACTTGTTCATTGAATGAGACAAGAGTTAGAATACTTGCCTTTAGCGTGCGCTACAGTAAATTAACTTTATGTTCAAGTCGTTCAAGTCTCTACAATACATGATCACATAATGCCTTACATTAGGTCACATATAATCAAGTATGTATATGACTATATCATACTCTTTATTTCAATCTAATTGTGTATTAGACTCATTTAATATTCGATCCAGGTTTATCATTATGCTTGCATTATACTTGACTAGGTTATCTCAACCTTTATACATCATCCTTAAGGTTTAACAATGTTTAATCAATGTTACATTACCTTCCTTAAGTTATGTTTACTTCCATTTTCTTTTCTTTATACTTAGAAAATTTCATTACTATCTTCGCTTCTAAGATCTGCTGTCATGGCATTTTTTATATCTACATCTCTCGCTACTCATGAGCTTAATGTATAACTATCCGGACTTGCGCATGCATTTGAGTCCTTACTTAATGGGTCGATCTGGGCGCTACACTCCGAGAGGATTTTGTCATTTGTTCATGGCGTTCATGGCGCCACTTATTGAACTAAGGTTCGCTACCATGCATAACTCTTCTCTGCAGAGCAGATTCGGTTATCGTTCGTAGCCGCGGGCGCGGTCTTTTGTTTAGGGTTGTTTACCAGGCGCCAACTCTGTGCACCAGATATCAGTTTCAGTTTTGAAATTTTGTGAACTTCCCAGACGTTTAACTTCTTCGTTATAAGTCTGAATTGGCTCATTCAAAAGCCTACGGTTCACAAATTACGTACTCTACATGACCATTCAAGAATTTTATCTATTTGATTTCGTTTGCTAAAAATTCACCTATTGGTTAATATTTAACATAAACGATAAACATTCGTGAATATTCAACTCTCGTTTCTTCATTCTAAGTCGGAATCCGGTTATTTTCGAGTCCGCAACTCTTAAGGACTAATTTAATTAGTATCTGTGTATACTAACTATTATATGGAGTCCAACTAAAGTAAAAATGCTCCTGTAATGGGGGTAATACCTCAAGAATAGTTTATGCTTGACCTCATCATAGTTCATTATGACTTGTAATCTTGGGTAGTTTAAAAAACTTGGACAAAGCAAGTAAGAATGGAATGAAATAGTAAGCTCCCTAATGACTGTTATTTGAGACCAAAACTCATGACTGTCATGTGTTCATGGAGAGACTCATGCCTATAACATTTCGGGATCTGCTTGATAAACCAATATGGGATGCTTTGACGGATCTTAGTCATTTCTTCAAAGACTTATGTTCAAAATCATTGAATGAGAAGGACATGTTTGTACTTGAGAAGAACATCATAGAGATCACGTGTAAACTGGAAAAAATATTCCCACCTGGATTTTTTGACTCCATGGAGCATTTGCAAATCCATCTTCCCTATGAAGCTCGTGTTGGGGGTCCAGTTCAATATAGATGGATGTAGCCTTTCGAGAGGGTGATGGGAAACCTTAAGAAGAAGGTGAAGAATAGAGCTTATGTCGAGGGGTCGATATGCGAGGCATACAGTTTCGATGAGATATCTACGTTTGTCTCAGACTATTTTCCGGACGAAGTCTTGACAAAGGCCAATCGAGTATCAAGACATGATGATGGGGGAAATGTTGAACTAAATGGTGACTCTCTCAGTATTTGGTCTATCGGTAGCCGCTTATGGAAAAGGGAAGCGTATATTCCTCTCTGAGCAAGAATTACATGCTACACATACTTACATTCTTCTCAATTGCGAGGAGATTGACGAATTTGTGAGGTACACATATAAACTTGAGAATTTATCTTTTAAGTTGAAAATTTATTCCAATATGTTAATGTTTATAACATGGTATAGATTGTACGATGACGAGTTAAAAGTGAAGCATCCTAAGATAAGCGATAAAGATATTCAAATCAATCGGGATAAAAATTTGCACTTTGGCTAAAGGACAAAGTAAGTTCAATTTTTAATCACGTAGTATATATATATATATATACTCCATGTTAACTATGACTTCATTTAATAAGATGGAGTTTTTGTAGGCTTTAATCGAGGGATCAACGATAAAGGCTAATGTACAAGTCCTAGCTATGGGACTGAGCGAGGACTAAGTCATGTTATAATGGTTACAAAATAAATGGTTGTGAATTTCACACAAAGGCATATGGGGCGGTAAAGAACAACGAACTCGGAGTGTGTGTCCAAGGAGATTGTTACAATGAGCTTGGTCGTGCCTTTTATGGGGAGTTGGAGGAAATCGTAGAGTTGTCGTACAAGGGCACGTATGGGGGTCATATTCACTTGTTCAAGTGTCGTTGGTTTGATTCAGAAAAAGGGATACGTGTTGACAGACATGGAATCGTCGATATTGACCTCCATAGGTCTGCGTACTCCAACGAACCGTTTATTTTACCAACTCAAACAGTACAAGTATACTACACTTCTAGTCCTATTAAGAAAAGGGATAGACCGCCTACAGATTGGCAAGTTGTAATTCATACTCCCGCGCGTAGTCGTGTAGAATTAGTTGATGGGGAGATTTACCAAGAGCAGATGCTTCATAGTCAAACTATAATAAATGTGGAGGACAACAATGAAGTAATCCAGTTAGATGGTGGAGATGAACCACATGAATTAGATCTCGAGTCAATACTTATGTCGATGACATTGATCTTTGAGGAGGAAGAGTTATTCACGAATTTGACCACCGAATCAAGCGGATGATGGTTATGAATCTGCAACACGTATACAAGATGATTCTGAATCAGACATTGACACTTGAAACAAATGAGGGAATCAATTAAAGCAGATATTGTTGTAATTAAACTATTTAAATGCAATTTTTGTTTATTATCATTTTCTATTCATATATATACATGTTTATATCACTGTCATGTTTATGTACTAAACTATTTAAATGCAATTTTGTTTATTATCATTTTATATTCATATATATACATGTTTATATCACTGTCACGTTTATTGTCATATATACATGTAATCAAATATGACTCTGCAAAACATCTTGAAATATGTAATATACAGATGGCTTCTGAAGCAGCGCAGAAAAAGCGCGGCTTGGGTAGGGGGCCTAATCATGTGCCCAAGGCCCTACTAATCCGGATGATCAATTCTTATTAAGATTCGCCCTCCTCCGAATAGCACGTACGTCCCGCATATATCAATTTTATATAAGCATTTATGATTCCATTTATTGTATATTGGTAATGTTTTGATTGATATTATATTGGTTTGTGTCTTGGGTGCCTAGAAATGTCCATATATGCATGCCATCGTGCATGTGGCTAGTCCATATTGTAGGGGAGACTCTGGCGATTTTTTTTAAGTATTATATAAGTATAAGTTTGAAAAATGTTCATAAGTATTATAACTTAGATGTAAATTGCTTAAATATATGCTAATTGACGTTGTATATTATAATGATTTTTGGATAATAAAATCGTCAAGTGCATATCACGGTTGTGTTCTGAGAATTGGCCTCTGTTTGTGATTACATGGGCTACTTACACCTATCACCCACAAGGATGCTGTTTGGGCAGAATTTCAGGTATGTTTTTTTTAATTATGACAGATAATATTAATATAATATTAATATAATATTCAAAGGATAATTATTTAGTAATGTTATTATTGTTGTTTTATTTGCAGAAAAGGTATAGATGGGAGGACGCGCATGCTTCGGTGATTCAGACATTATTCTGGCAGAAGTGCGCGGTCCGCACCAAGGACAACTTGAATAAAGAATGACAAAAAGCCATTCACAATGCCAAGATCGACCATCCAGGCTAGGGAGAGGATTATATGCCTGAAGCATAGCCCACGGTGGTGCACCCGATCCATATGGGTTGAGATGTGTGCCCAATAGAGAGCTGAGAGCTGGGTGAAAAGACAAAAGACTGCCGCCACCAACAGAGCCTCGGGTGTATCCGATGGCACAAAGGCTAAAGGAATATACAAGGGCGGCAGTATTTCACAATTACAGCATATCACTGCCAGGGTACGTATTTACAAGTTTTAATATGTTTTCAATCATGAATTGTAGAAAATATATCCCATTTTTACTTAGTAATATTGTGTTATTTTTATATAGGAGTCTCAGTCTCAAGGTCAGCCTATCCATTGGCTGGATGTGTACGTGGCCACCCGTGATGGTCTGCCTGAGGCTATCCAGATAGCGGTAATAAATTTTAATAACTTGATCTTTAATTAATGCTTACAGAATTAATTTATTTTTAACTATTTAATTGTTAACATGATGATAGGACACTTACAAGCGTTTATTGAATGAGCGCTATCCTAAAGGCACTCCACGTTCGTCTATCGATCAAGAGTTGTGGGAGAGGGCGTCTGTTGTGAAGAAGAACTACATTAAAGGTCAAGGACAACGACGACGCCCGTCCTTCAGTGGCTCAGGCTGCTCTTCTACCCAGTCTACACAGTCATCGAGCCATCCAGCTGTTCATACTCCGGCTGATTGTATGAGAGCTATATGTCAAGATCGGGATCTTCTGAAGATACTCGGTAGACATCTGGGGGCTCTGAGTCTTTGAGGAGTTAATTTGAAGTAATGTAGTAGCAGCATGACATCACAACACGGGGATGTCGACGAGGTATAAAATCAATTTGTTGTATATTGTCATAATATACCAATATTAACATAATTAGTATATATTTGTAACTTGTTTTATTATTTTGTTAATTACAGGGTGATCAAGGAGGCGGTGATGCTTGACGTACTCGCTTTAGATTTTTTATAGTTATAGTATAAGTTTGTACTTGTATATTCATTCTTAGGATGTTTGTATGTTACTTAAACAAGTTTTGAAATGTTATTATATTTATTCAAAATCATATTGGTTTTGAATGGTTTATATACTAGTTTGGTGTATGTGTTGGTGGACGATGGATGTTTATATTGTTGTGTATATTGTTGTTGGGTATGTGTGTTGGGATAAAGCAACAGTACAAAAGCAGTATGAGTTTTTGGGATTTCGCAAAACAAAGAAGATTCTATTTTTTTATTTTTTCCATATCAATGATCGCGACGCGTCACCGATAGTAATAATCTTGACGGATACTATTTGTGGATAATAAATGAATCGCAGACGGTCACCGACAATCGGTCACGCCATATGGAACACGTCACCTTTGGCCACAGACCATCTTGACTCGACTACCATCGTCGGATTTATCATTCCGGCTCATAGCGTGATCGCAGATATATCGATTAAGCTAATAGTGGTGTTGATGTGCATCTCAATGACCGATTTTATCTTGATGCCTTTCAATGACAACATGCGGTCGCTAATGGTTATCTCATTGATCGTCACGATATCACCGATATCGTCACGATAAAGCTTTTTCTTGTAGTGTACATCATTCTTACGTTCATATGTAATTGATGTGATGCCCCCAAATTTGGGTATCATCCAACCCGATAGATGGTGCTCCACCTGTCTTAACATCCATACAATCATTCCATTGAAATACAACAAAATGAAGGTAATTACTATCTTCTTATTACAATCAAATTATAATCCTTCCGTGTTCATAAAGCTGTTACATTGTTCATTGTTCATAATGTATAATACATACAAACTTATTAAACTATTACACAATGCCTAAGCATCCATCTTAGCTTTGCCCTTATCTCTCTTGGCATTAATGAGACGTTCATCTTTAGCTGCAGTTATATAATTCACGCAAGAAGTGAGCATGATAGCTCGACAAGTTTAATCAAAGATAACAGAATACCATATTCATGAATTATCTAACAATTCAAACATAACTGAACAATAGTTATGAAGTATTATGAATTAATAATACTTTAACAGTTCATAACATCAATTCCCAGAGTATAGAATAGATTAGGATTTCTGAACCGGTCGATAGACCATGAACAGTAACTTTCAGTTTTCATACTTGAAAAGGAGTCCATAGCACTAAGGTCGTTCATCTGTATAACTTACGAGCACTTCTAGGTGATCAGCCTATAGTACTCTATGTTGATCAACACTCATTCATTAAACATATTTACGTTTAATATTTTTGGCAAACTGGCGTGCCCATCAAATAATCGATGAAAAATACTTTTGTTTGTTCAAAGACAAACCTTACCTTCACATCCGTACCAATTACTTGGCATATGATAGCGTTAACATTTCTATATAGAATGATATGAATAATAATCAATCTATATATTACGAATAGTCTAGCCAAATTAAAATCTGGCATCGACCCTTTCTTTAAAACAAGTCTTGCAATTCAGTTCAACGAATCACATAAAACATGGCTAGCATGCAAGTTAGACAAGCGTTAAGAAAACTTGCCTTTCAGCGTCTTCAAATAACTTACTCATTGACCCCACGGCCTTTACAGAATCTACATGATATATTCACATAGCACATTGTAATTAGCTATCAAACAACTATTCATATTGTTCCTACAAGCTTCTTTCTCTTCTATGTCTTTGTTAACTTAATATCTTTATTAAAGTCTACATGACTTATTACCCTTCGTCCCAGTTTATCACTCAACTGACGTTTATTAGTCGGACTGAACATCGTTGATAAGGTACCAACTTTGTTCATCGTATATATCTTGTTAACATGTATTAACTTCCTAAATCCAATACCATATACTCTAGTATAGGTAGTATAGGAATAGTTTTAATACACTCATGAAGTGTACAACATTACATGTAGCGCCCCCAAATCCGGGTATCTTCCAACCCGACAGATGGTGCTATATTGTACAACATTCATACATTCATTGAATTAAAAAGTCTCAAAGAATGAACATAACTTCTATACATTTAAAGTAATATTTACATTTCCCAAGTTCTATTCCCGTTACAAAGGTTCTTTGTCATAATATCAGTTAAATTACAACAATAGACCTATACTATTAGAAGACAGCTTAGTAATCTGCCTTAGCTTTTCCCTTATCCTTTTTGGATCCTTCGGGACGTTCTGTCTTAGCTGCATTCATATGGTTCTAGCAAGAGTGAGCATAACTAGCTCAGCAAGTATAACAATTTAAGAACAACATGCTTGACACATACAAATTGTATATCTTTAATTACTGAACAATAGTTATGAAGTACTATTGATAATTCAAAATAGCACTTCATCAAAATGTTTTACAATAACAATAGTATTTAGTAAAACATTCACTCCGGTCAGAGACCTCAGTATTCATTCTTTATTGAAAAGGACAACCCGAAAACAAGTTCGAAGGCTGATATCACTTACGAGCACTTCTAGGTGATCAGCCTATTGTACTCTATGTTGATTAACACTACATCCATTAAATGTATGCACGTTTAACCATTTGGAAACCTCACGTGCCTGTCGTTTTACCGACAAAACATTTGTTTAACATTTCAGTCTTCTTTTGAAAACCATTTCCAGTAGTTGACAAAAGATAGCAACATTTGATAATACAATAATAGATTATCAATACATCAAGTCTAGCCAAAGTAATTGGCTTCAACTTCAACATACTTCAATTCATGCGAAAGAATACATGAACCTCAAAAAAAAACTTGTTCAGATTGAACTGAGACAAGAGTTAGAATACTTGCCTTTAGCGTCTGCTACGGTAAATTAACTTTATGTTCAAGTCGTTCAAGTCTCTACAATACATGATCACATAATGCCTTACATTAGGTCACATATAATCAAGTATGTATATGACTATATCATACTCTTTATTTCAATCTAATTGTGTATTAGACTCATTTAATATTCGATCCGGTTTATCATTATGCTTGCATTATACTTGACTAGGTTATCTCAACCTTTATACATCATCCTTAAGGTTTAACAATGTTTAATCAATGTTACATTACCTTCCTTAAGTTATGTTTACTTCCATTTTCTTTTCTTTATACTTAGAAAATTTCATTACTATCTTCGCTCTAAAGGCTATTGCATTGGCCATTTTATATTCTACATCTCGCTACTGTTCATGAGCTTAATCTATAACTATCCGGACTTGGCTTATGCTGGCTGAGTCCTTACTTAATGGGTCGCCTTCATGGCGCTTACACTCGAGGAAGGATTTTGTCCTTTGTTCATGGCGTTATGGCGCCACTTATTGAACTAAGGTTATGGCTGCAATAACTCTCTTCAAGTGAGGCTCGATTCATCGTTCATGGCCATGGCAGCTGGTCTTTTACCTAGGGTCATGTTTACGGCGCCAACTCTCATGCACACCAGAATATCGATTCAGATTTTGAAATTTTGTGAACTTCCCAGACGTTTAACTTCTTCGTTATAAGTCTGAATTGGCTCATTCAAAAGCCTACGGTTCACAAATTACGTACTCTACATGACCATTCAAGAATTTTATCTATTTGATTTCGTTTGCTAAAAATTCACCTATTGGTTAATATTTAATATAAACGATAAACATTCGTGAATATTCAACACTCGTTTCTTCATTCTAAGTCGGAATCCGGTTATTTTCGAGTCCGCAACTCTTAAATGCCAATTATGACTTGTCTTTATTTGAAAACCATGGTTTCGTGATCAAACACAAAATTTGACTTCCATTCCGAGAATTTTATGTATTCGACATTCATCGTCCAATCGTGCAAATTCTGGCAATTCTTCATTCTTATGATTTGTTCAACATTACAAAATGAACTTCATTCATTATGTGAACATCTTAACATACTTAACACAACAACATAGATTCATTGTTGGATTTTGACTTGTTCTTCATAAGTTTATAACTTGTCAAATTATAAACTACTTAAGATGTAATTATTCATGACTTATGACAATTAAGGTTTCTTAATCATCCTACATTACATGCTCTTCACATATAACTTTATTTAGGTATACATGATACATATAATCATATGAGTCCTTTAATTCACTTTTTTTACTAAACTCATTACAAGTTCATATTTTCATACTTAACATTAAAGGTTAACTTATAATAAGTTTAAAACTTTTATAAGTTCAAATGACTTATTGCCAACTTAATTGGCTTAAGTTCATTACTTACTCATTCATGTTTCTTAATCCAACTTTTCTTATCATCCTATCATGGAAGAGATAGAATATAATTGAGAAGAAGTCTTACTCTTTTGTTGACTTGGTAAGTAGCTTGCATCTTCTTCTTACTTATGGAATGACTTATGTGTAGCTTATTCTCTCTAACACTTAAGCACTTTAGAAGTGTTGGATTATTTGATCAACCAACAAATGGCTAAAAAAGCTCTTCTATTTATAGATTTTCCAAGGTTAGGGTACTTTGGTCTTTAAAACATCCCACCTCCTTAAGCCACCTCCTTACTATTCATTACTTGTCTAACACAACACTTATCCTACACTTGGTCATTACTTCAAAGTCTTGGTCAATACTCCTACTTGATCATCACACTTACTTGATCATCACATCACTTGGTCACCACACATTCAACCATATTAATATGGTTTGCCCCATGGGTCAACCAATTTATTGGACTTTAGTTTGGGCTTGGATTAAATAAATCCTTGGGCCTTATATTAACAAACACTAGTTGGTTCATTAATTAATAGTTGGGCTTCTCTCTTTAATTCACTTGGACTTGTATATAATTGTTAACCAATCATCCAAGTCCATTAACATTTCTAAATATATATTGTTGATGTATTTTCGTATTCTAATCCTTATCGAATTTATATACGGTATTTCATCCTTTATACAAACTCGTATAATACTTCATACTATACGCGTTTTCATTACTTTGTACAATACCAACGTATCATACCATTATTACTCATTCATTACTATTTCTTACCACTTCGCTTTACTTAACGTTTATAATTTAAGTCCACAAGCGAATTATTACATTTTCCATAACTAGATTTTTATTACATAATCCATCTTACCTTGTTATTCCATCATTACATATTTCTCGAAATCTCAAAATTATATCCCGAGCAAATACCGATGAATAGTGTTTTTCGAAAAATTTCTCGGAAAAATTTTATTTTCGTCTTAGAAATTCAAACACTTTAATTCATCCACGTAGCCCAAATACTACTGTATTCTAACATCAATAGGTTATATAATGACAACCATCTTGATAACACATGGAATATGATTTTATTATTATTTAATTTAATAAAATCATTTTACAATAAGATCCAATTTCTAAATTCGTTACATTCTTCCCCCTTATAAAGATTTTGTCCCCAGAATCTCGTGTTACTTTAATCAAATAGATGAGGAAAATTTTTCTTCATCTTTTCTTCTAGTTCCCACGTTGCTTCTTCAGCGTCGTGGTTCTTCCATAATACTTTTACTGATGGTATTACCTCGTTCCTCAGAACTTGTTCCTTTCTATCAATGATCTGCATCGGCGAGTCTTTGTAGCGTCCCCCGAACCCGGGCCCCAAATCGCCGCGGATTCGGTACACTAATCATTCTATAACTTTTTGCGGAAGATATAAACATAAATTGTTTATACATTACATTACACACTATTCCCCAAGGTCGAGTAACCTTAACTTATACACATTTCATAAACTATTTATTACATAACAATATTTATCACAATACGCTATTACAAACTAGCTGCACTTTATAACCCAAGCTGAACTTGGCATTATCTTTTCCTGTATCCGAACGCATTTGCCTTATCGCAATGTTTTATCATGATATAGCAAGGGTGAGCATGAAAGTTTCTAGCAAGTTTAAATACAACAATATAAGGATATATCATGATTGAAGAGTATGAATAATAAGTGGCTATAATTCATCAATATAATTGAGAACTAAGCGAGAACAAACTTTTTTGGTGAACAAGTTTTAAACATGAACAAACATTTACGAACCAATTTGGTAATGAAGGTGATCGACCTTTCATACGACTTATACATGCAAGATGTCAGAGTACAATTTTCATGGCAATCGGCAATGATTAACCATAAGCTTGAATAAAACACTCTTATTAGAGTTAAGTAAGAACAAACTTGCACGAAGCAGATTTGATTACCATAGCGCAATTTATATCGCTTTGCGAAAACCTAATATTAATAATATAGATCTCAATATTAGAATCACGGTATAATTACATTATATTTAAATACAAAGAATAACCTAAACACATAACACATAACCCTATAAGTCTATCAAACACATAAGACTTAGCATCGAGGTCAAATTATTTTGGTCGACTTAAAAGCCCGTACAGTTCTATCATCCCAAGCGATCTAGTCGGACAATACTCGAGTTTAAGTTCAATTAAACTCTTCCTAAACATTTAACAATTATCTCGAGATAATTTCTTATCAGTCAAAAAACATTTTTCCTAGGCTCGTAATAATTTTTGGATAATTATTACCATTTATCATGATTTTCCAATCATTAAAACCGTATTTAAATGAATTAAATACCACATAATTCCTTAATCATTAATATTCATTTAATATAAAATATTAATGAAAATCCTTGCATAATATTATAATGTAATTATAATATTTCAAAATATTTTAATACCTTAAAATCATAATTATTTGATTTTTAAACACTTAAATCCATTATCGATAATTAATATTAATATTAAAATATTAATATTTTCATGCCAAAATATCAAAAGTCATATTTTATAACTTAAAATATTTTTATAACACTTAAATCATTTTAAATGATTTTTAAAACATTAATTCTATTTTTCTTAATTAATTTTAGTGCGTAGCTTAAGAAATTAGCTACCTCGTGCTTAACTTCAAGTAATGTCCATCTTACGGCATAACCTTAAATATGTTATCGTGATGCTCCATTTTAAATTTCGTGGCAATCGGAGTTGTAGAACTCCGTTTATAGCGATTTCCGTCGGAAAATCACAAAAATTGTAATGGTCATAACTTGGTCGTTTTAACTCGTAATTAGCTCATTTTTGGACACGAGCTACATATTACCATATATTTTCATTTCCCAAAAGCCTGGAATTTTTCTCATTAACTAAATGTCCGAAACAGCCCCTGGAAAATTTTGGCCAGAAACTTTTTGCACTTTGGCAGTTTTGGAGTCCTTCACCAAAACTTAAATAAAACGAAATCTGTAACTCCGATTAATGATCCGTCAATTTTGTTGGATTCGTATCTTTCCGAACTATAGTTTTCATATATCACAATCCATATTTGGATATGTTTAGCTCCCGGAATTTAACCCGGAAGTGACTGCTCCAAAACTGTCCTTTTCACAGTTTTCTTAACTTTGTGTAGTTTGGTAAAAATCCCATAACTCCCTCCTCCGATATCGGATTTAGTCCGTTTTGGAGTCTATGGAAAGCTTATTGAGTGTACTATAACATATCACAAGTCCAGAATTTTTAGAGCAATCTAACAAATCCGAAATTTTCTGTTTAGAGCAGCAGTCCACTAATTCATTTAAAACAAAAAAACTGTTTTGGTTCTTCTTCTTTGTTCAAGCTTATCAACCCTAAAAATGGCAAGATCTAACCATAAAATATCATATATCATGTAGATCTTCCCTCATATGGATCATAAGTTCAACACTTGGTCTAAAACAACCATCACAAAACACATAAACTAACTAGAGTTTTGAGTTTAGGAAATTTTATACCTTTGATTCCAACCAAAATCAACACCCAATATTGTTAGATCTAAACATTAAACACTTATATATACATAGATCTAAGGTTTTAAACCTCAATATCACAACTTCAAGTTGTCAAAATCAAATCAAAACACCAAGGAAATTTAGCTTACACAAGTAGAAATTTTTTTATTATACCTTAGCTTGATTTCTCCTCCTCCTTCTCCCTTCCTTCCATGAATGGATCTTAGTTTTATGAGAGTCAAAAATCTCCTCTCCCTCTTCTCTTGAAGTAGCCAAAGTTGGCCCCTCTATTCTCTCTCTCTCTTTGGTTCCTTGCAACTTGGAAGAATAAAAGAAAGAAAATAAGCTATACTTTTTATGAAGTGTGGTTTATAATTGGTCCAAACCCACTCTCTCTTTTTCTCCTTTTGTCATCCGGCCATGCCTTCATTCTCTACATTCCCCACTCCTTCTCCCTCCTACTAATCACTTAAAGTCTTGCTTGCATGGATGAAAATATTAATTACCCTAAAAAGGCTAGTGGCTAAACTTAGGTGATTTGGTAACCAACTTTTGACTAACTAAAATGTTAGCTAAATTAAATGAATCTTGTGCTCACTTGCCCCTTGAATGGCCGGATATCTCTACCATTTTGGCCAATTTTATTAGTTGTTTTATTTGTTTAATAACCATCTAGAAGATCCATACAAATTGGATCATCACTTGGGCCAATTGTTTTATTGTTTGGGCTCTCCAATTAAATTGCTTGGGCTATGTAAAAGAATAGCATGATCCAATAGATAAATTTTATTATATCCTAATCATTTAATTAGGATTTTCATTTCCTCAATTATAACACAAATCCTTGCTTATGCACACTTATTTCCTTAACCCAATTAGACTTGCTATAATTAGGTCATAAAATTAATCATTTGAGATATATAAAATAAATCTCCTAGAATTAGTAAGTATTCTAAATACCACAATTCTCTTTTTCCATAACCCTTAAGTTATTAAATCCTTCATTCCTAATATATAATTAGGTTTACACTAATTTCTTTTGTTTGTTTATATAATAAATAAATATAAACCATCACATAATGTTCATATTCCTTACACACAACTTTTTAACCCTTAGGGTTTATAACCCACTAATTAGGGTTTCTAATAGAAAATAAATTTTCTAATTTAGAAATTAAATCTCGTAATTAGATTAGAGTTTTCTAATTACTCATAAATTGAAATAATTAGGATTAGGGTTTTCGAATTGATTAAGCTTTACCCTAATTAACCTTATACTTAATATCACATGAGCATTATAATTCTCCATTAATTTCCCAGATTAGGGCTTCAATTTATCAGAATCTGAAACTAGGGTTTTCAGATCAAGTATTAGGGTTTCAGATGCCCGGAACTGAAACTAGGGTTTCCAGAACCGATTTCTAGGGTTTCTTATCAGACGTTAGGGTTTTCTAACTGAACGTTGTTGTTCTTAATATACGATTAGGGTTTGTTACAGATATAATTTATCTGGTCAACCCTTGACCCTTAACCACATTCTGAACACATCATTAACCATATACACTACACATATTCACATAAATCCTTCACAGAATTTTGAAATCCTCAAAATTCCATCCTAATAACAACAAACGCATACACTAATTTTATGTCTAGGTCTAATATTTGACCTTAAATCAATCATTTAAGATTTTAATAAATTGTCCAAATTCTCGGTTTGTCACAGTCTTCATATGATAAGTCTTTCTCGATATGAATCGGCTCATACTCGATTACATGCTTATAGTCCGACTTATATGGATGTAATACAGATACGTGAAACACGTTATGTATTCGTTCTAGGTCTGGAGGTAATGCTATCATATACGCTACCTCTGCCACCCGTTTTAATACTTCAAAAGGTCCTATAAACCTTAGACTTAACTTTCCCTTCTTTCCAAAGCGTATCTTTCCTTTCCAGGGAGATACCTTTTGAAACACATACGAGCCCACCTCAAACTCTCGACTTAGTCTATGTGAGTCCGCATACTTCTTACATGCATCGTCCCGAAATGTGACGAGACGCATCCGAATTAACTTTATCACATCCGCTGTCTGCTGCACCAATTTTGGTCCTAGCATCCGGCGTTCTCCCACCTCATCCCAACATAAAGGTGTTCTGCACTTTCTCCCATACAAAGCTCCATACGGCGACATGCCTATGCTTGCATGATAACTGTTGTTATATACAAACTCTACTAGTGGTAGATGATCATCCCAACTACCCTTGAAATCCATGATGCAAGACCTCAACATGTATTCTAACGTCTGAATTGTCCTTTTGCTCTGCCCATCAGTTTGTGGATGATAAGTCGTGCTTAACCTCAGCTGTGTTCCCAACTGCTCTTGCAAACTCCTCCAAAAGTTTGATGTGAATCATGGATCACGATCTGACACAATCGATACCGGTACTCCATGTCTGGAAATGATTTCCTTAACATAAAGTTTAGCTAACTGGTTTAAGTTATACTTGACCCTAATTGGCAAAAAGTGAGCCGACTTCTTCAACTGATCCACTATTACCCAAATTGAATTGTACCATTTTTGCGTCGTCAGAAGTCCCACCACGAAGTCCATCGTGATATGCTCCCACTTCCATTCTGGAATCTCCAATAACTGTAGTAAACCACTGGGTCGTTGATGTTCGGCCTTAACTTTTTGACAAGTTAAGCACCTACTCACATAGTCTGCTATTTCTCTCTTCATGTTTGGCCACCAAAAACTCTGTCGAAGGTCTTGATACATTTTAGTGCTACCAGGATGTATCGAGTACCTCGAACTATGAGCTTCTTGTAACACTTACTCCTTTAATTCCGTCTTATTTGAATCCAAATTCTTCCCTCAAATCTTAATAATCCTCATTATCAAGACTATACTTAACATCTTCCTTCTAGGATAACCGCTTCTTCATTTGGTTACACTCATCCGCCTTGAGTTGTACCTCCTTGACCCTTTTCTCACGATGGTAGATTACATCTCCGTCGCATGAAGTAGCCTTACGAATCACTCAACATCTTCACTTCTATTTCCATCCTAGCCATCTCTGTTATTAACTCATTTTGAGCCGTTAACATAGACAACTTTTCCCAACCCTTTCTACTTAAGGCGTCGGCAACTACATTGGCTTTTCCAGGGTGATACAGGATTTCACAATCATAATCCTTTATCAACTCCAGCCATCTTCTCTGTCTCATATTCAACTCCTTCTGAATGAAGATATACTTTAGACTTTTATGGTCCGTATATATCTCACATTTTTCCCCATAAAGATAATGTCTCCATATCTTTAGAGCAAACACTACCGCGGCCAGTTCTAGATCATGAGTAGGGTAAACTTTCTCATAATCCTTCAATCGCTTAGAGATGCATCTGTAATGACTTTGCCATCTTTGTATAAACACACAACCAAGTCCTCATGTCGAAGCATCACTATACACTACAAAATTTCCCGTGTCATCCAGCAATGACAAAGCAGAGCTTCACATAATCTCTTCTTGAGTTCTTGAAACTCTCTTCACATTTATCGGTCCATACGTATTTCGCGTCTTCCTTGTTAAGTTAGTCAGCGAGGTAGCTATCTTGAAAAATCTTGGATAAATCTTGATAGTACCCTGCTAACCCTAAGAAACTCCGCACTTCGATCGGCATTTTCGGTTGTTCCCAATTCATTCTCGCTTCCACCTTCGTTGGATCCTTTGAAATCCCTCTTGGTCAATGATATGACCTCAAAGCGCACCTTTTCGACCAAAATTCATATTTGGTGAATTTCGCATCTCTTCTTCTCCTTTCTTAGTGTCTCCAACACTAATCTTAAGTGTTCGACATGATCTTCTTGCGTCTTAGAATAGACTAGAATATCATCGATAAACACCATGATGAGCTTGTCCAAATATAGTTTGAACACTCTGTTCATCATATCCATAAATGCAACTGGTGCATTAGTCAACCCAAATGACATCACCAGAAACTCGTAATGACCATAACGAGTCCTGAATGCAGTCTTTGGTACATCTTCCTTCCTAACCTTTAACTGATGATACCCCATCCGCAAATCTATTTTAGAAAAATACTTTGCCCCTTTCAATTGATCAAAGAGATCATCGATCCTGGGCAATGGATATTTATTCTTTATCGTTAACTTGTTCAACTCCCGATAGTCGATACAAAGCCTTAACGATCCGTCTTTCTTCTTAACAAACAACAACGGTGCTCCCCACTGAGAAACACTTGGTTGAATGTACTTCTTGTCCAATAGTTCCTGTAGCTGAACCATTAGTTCTTTCATTTCCACCGGCTCCATACGGTACGGTGCCCTTGAGACTGGTGTCGTTCCTGGCACAGTGTCTATCACAAATTCGATCTCCCTATCCGGCGGTAAACCCGGTAACTCACTTGGAAATACCTCCATGAATTCGTTTACTATAGGTATTTGTTCCATGGTTGCTCCCACTCTCTGGGTATCAACAACATGGCATAGGTAGCCTACACAACCCTTTCTTAAAAGTTTTCTAGTTTGTTTCATCGTAAGGCGACACGGACGTCCCGACAATTTACTACCATAAAATACTACAGGAGGTTGCTTCAACGTCCTGATGCTCACACATTTCTTTTGACAATCTATAATTGCTCCATGGTTAATTAACCAATCCATCCCGAGAATTACGTCGAATTCTCCTAACTTTATCGAGATTAAATCTATCGATAACTTACAACCCGCATTTCTACGCAACAACTCCTATGAATATCTTCTTGAGAATTATCTCTTCGTTTGCTACCTTAATGTTCAAAGGTACATGCAGGCAGTTTTTCAGGAAATAATTCTAATCGTCTAGCAAAATCACATGCTATAAACGAACCAGTAGCACCCGAATCAAATAGCACGTATGCATTCATATTGTTGATCGGAATAATACCTGCAACTACATCCACTGATGCCACCGCATCTTGGACCGTCATATTAAAAGTGCGGGCCATTGATTTCCCCAGCTGAGCTGGACCACTAATAGCTAACTTCCAGCTATTAGGTCCCTTATTTCCTTTTATCCCCTTCTTCGGGCAGTTCTTTGCTATGTGGTCAGTTGATCCACATACAAAGCATCCGTGATTCTTCTTCGGATTGGGACAGTTAGACGAAATGTGCCCTTCCTGTCCACAATTATGACATACCACCTTACCTTTGAGACACTCCTAAGTGAGTCTTCCCACAGGTTTTACAGGCCTCCATCCTCCTCTTGGAGTCCCCTTGTTTCGCTCCGGTATTCCCAGAGTTAAAGCCCTTTCTCTTCTGACCATTGCCACTTCCACTGGCTCCCTCGGTCTTGGTTCCTCCATCAACCCTGCCTTTGGTCTTCTTATCTTTGTGGTACTGGCTAAGAGCCTCATTCCCACCTTCGGCAATTATTGCCTTTTCTAGTATGGTTCCAAAGGAAGTAATTTGTAACACGAGAGATTTAATTTTATAGAGCGGGGTTTCAAGCCACCTTTGAACCTTCTAGCCTTTCTCACTTTAGTGTCCACTTTATGTGGAGCGAATCGTGCCAGTTCATTAAACTTGGAAGCATACTGGGGAACTGTCATATCCCCTTGTCTCAATTCTAGAAACCTCATCTCCATCCTCCCTTGCATACTCGTGGGAAAATAGTTCTCGAGGAAAATCTCCTTGAACCTCTCCCACGTTAGGTTCCCTATATCGGCCCTAGCCTGGTTTGCCTCCCACCAGAAGTTGGCCTCTCCCTTCATCAAATAGGTTGCAAAGGAAACCTTTTGACCGTCCTCAACATTTGCTATTACAAATGCTTTCTCGATTTCTTTTACCCATGTCTGGGCTTCTATAGGGTCCGTAGTTCCCTTGAACTCCGGTGGACCTACACTTTTGAAATCCTTAAAAGTAGTAGCTCGTACTACTCCAGGAATTATGGGTACATTAGCCCCTGTTCTATTAAATGCTGTCGTTAAAAGATTAACGAACTCCTGCATTGGATTAACCAGACCACCCTCCGGTTGGTTAACATTAGCGCCCTGATTTCGTTGTCTCCTTCTTGGCGGCATTTTGCTGTTAAAACAACACATCATTATTACTTTATTCTTGTTGGTTTGTTATTATTTGTAATAAAACAACAACTCATACTCATTACTCAACATATTTCATAAAAAGATTTATATTGATTCATAACTTGTAGTATAACACTACATTATTTACATTACTCAGCCTTAGCTGATTACATTTCCATCCCGCAATTACTTTCCAAAAATTGGGATTTACAAAAGACTATACATAATATTTACATATCTATTCTACTCTAGCTATTGCTAGATTACATCTTCCGTAAGGCATTCTCAAAAATCTGCTGCGCCAAACAAGCAATAACATCTCTACTGATGGTATGACGGGTCCGTCCTGCTTCTACCTGATATCTAGCTACCTGCTGCTGGAAATCTACATGAGAACTCCTATGAATATAGGACATCCTCTCCAACTTCCGCTTCTTAGTCTTTAGCTCTGTTTGAGTTCAAAGACTTCTCCTCTCAAATCTCGGACTTTGTCCATAGCTAGAGACTCTATCATCGTGCTCCTCTTCCCACATTCCTTCCATACTAGTCTTGTCCTCACAGACAAACTTCGAGTTCTCTTTCAACTCCTTAACCTCTTGGCGATAATGGACATTTCCTATCCAATACCGACATAAACAATACCTTCATTGATTCCCCCGTAGACATTTCCTCTGTAGGTGGAACCTGGTCAAAGGACATCACGTCCACCTCCTCCTCCAACATGCCATCAAATATGGACATGTAGTCTAAGTCGTCTGAGTCTCCCGACTCGATGGTCACCAACTCTGTTTCTACGGCTACGGGATTTGGTAGTATCTCTACCCGATTAACTGAATCCTCGCTTACTACATGTATATCTCTATACATATCATTTTCTCATGACATCTACAATAAAATAATATAGTTTGATTAGTACACATCAGTAAAATAATAAAAATACATAACATAATATAATGCATTTTTATAAGGTTACTTTCCATCTTTTACTTCTTTATTCTTTCGTAAAGTTATGACCTAAGGTTCTACTTTCCCCCCCTTAAGTTTTATAACCTAGGCTTTGATACCAACCTGTAACGCCCCCAAATCCGGGTATCTTCCATCTCGACAGATGGTGCTATACTGTACAACATTCATACATTCATTCAATTGAAAAGTCTCAAAGAACGAACATAACTTCTATACATTTAAAGTAATATTTACATTTCCCAAGTTCTATTCCCATTACAAAGGTTCTTTATCATAATATTAGTTAAATTACAACAATAGACCTATACTATTACAAGACAACTTAGTAATCTGCCTTAGCTTTTCCATTATCCTTTTTCGATCCTTCGGGACGTTCAGTCTTAGCTGCATTCATATGGTTCAAGCAAGAGTGAGCATAACTAGCTCAACAAGTTTAACAATTTAATAACAACATGCTTGACACATACAAACGTATATCTTCAATAACTAAACAATAGTTATGAAGTACTATTGATAATTCAAAATAGCACTTCATCATTCCTTTCAAAATGTTTTACAATAACAACAGTATTTAGTAAAACATTCACTCGTCGAGACCTCGAGTATTCATTCTTTATTGGAAAAGGACAACCCAAAAACAAGTAAAAGTAAGCCCGAGTATCACTTACGAGCACTTCTGGGTGATAAGCCTATTGTACTCTATGTTGATCGACATTACATCCATTAAGCGTATGCGTTTAAGCATTTAGCAACCCTCATGTGCCTATCGTTTTTACCGACAAAACATTTGTTAAACATTTCAGTCTTCTTTTGAAAACCATTTCCAGTAGTTGACAAAAGATAGCAACATTTGATAATACAATAATAGATTATCAATGCATCAAGTCTAGCCAAAGTAATTGGCTTCAACTTCAACATACTTCAATTCATGCGAAAGAATACATGAACCTCAAAAAAAAACTTGTTCAGATTGAACTGAGACAAGATTTAGAATACTTGCCTTTAGCGTCTGCTACGGTAAATTAACTTTATGTTCAAGTCGTTCAAGTCTCTACAATACATGATCACATAATGCCTTACATTAGGTCACATATAATCAAGTATGTATATGACTATATCATACTCTTTATTTCAATCTAATTGTGTATTAGACTCATTTAATATTCGTTCCAGTTTATCATTATGCTTGCATTATACTTGACTAGGTTATCTCAACCTTTATACATCATCCTTAAGGTTTAACAATGTTACATTACCTTCCTTAAGTTATGTTTACTTCCATTTCTTTTCTTTATACTTAGAAAATTTCATTACTATCTTTCGCTCGAGAGGCATAGTCACTGCATTTGATTTATACTCTACATCTCGAGCTACGGCCTTGAGTTTAATGTATAATTGTCCGGACTTGGCTGCTATATGAGTCCTTACTTAATGGGCGTATTTGCTGCCACACTCAAAGGATTTTGTCCTTTGTTCCACTGCGGTGCCACTTATTGAACTAAGGTTCATTTGCAGTGAACTCTTGCGATGGCTCGATTCTTTGTTCCACATGTGGCCTTGGTCTTTTTTGCCTAGGGTTGGTAGCATATGGCCAACTCTGTTCACCAGATATCAATTTCAGTTTTGAAAATTTGTGAACTTCCTGGATGCATAACTTCTTCGTTATAAGTCCGAATTGGCTCGTTCAAAAGCCTACAGTTCACAAATTGCGTACTCTACATGACCATTCAAGAATTTTATCTATTTGACTTCGTTTACAAAAAATTAACCTATTGGTTCATTTTTAACGTAAACGATAAGCGTTCGTGAGCGTTCGGCTTTCGCTTTCTTCGTTTCTAAATTCGGAATCCGGTCATTTTCGAGTCCGCAACTCTTAAATGCCAATTATTACTTGTCTTTATTGGAAAACCATGGTTTTGTGATCAAACACAAAATTTGACTTCCATTCCGAGAATTTTATGTATTCGACGTTTGTCATCTAATCGTGCAAATTCTGGCAATTCTTCATTCTTATGATTTGTTCAACATTACAAAATGAACTTCATTCATCATGTGAACATCTTAACATAATTAACACAACAACATACATTCATTGTTTGATTTTGACTTGTTCTTCATAAGTTTATAACTTGTCAAATTACAAACTACTTAAGATGTAATTATTCATGACTTATGACAATTAAGGTTTCTTAATCATCCTACATTACATGCTCTTCACATATAACTTTATTTAGGTATACATGATACATATAATCATATGAGTCCTTTAATTCACTTTTTTTTACTAAACTCATTACAAGTTCATATTTTCATACTTAACATTCAAGGTTAACTTATAATAAGTTTATAACTTTTATAAGTTCAAATGACTTATTGCCAACTTAATTGGCTTAAGTTCATTACTTACTCATTCATGTTTCTTAATCCAACTTTTCTTATCATCCTATCATGGAAGAGATAGAATATAATTGAGAAGAAGTCTTACTCTTTTGTTGACTTGGTAAGTAGCTTGCTTCTTCTTCTTACTTATGGAATGACTTATGTGTAGCTTATTCTCTCTAACACTGAAGCACTTTAGAAGTGTTGGATTATTTGATCAACCAACAAATGGCTAGCAAAGCTCTTCTATTTATAGATTTTCTAAGGTTAGGGTAGTTTGGTCTTTAAAACATCCCACCTCCATAAGCCACCTCCTTACTATTCATTACTTCTCTAACACAACACTTATCCTACACTTGGTCATTACTTCAAAGTCTTGGTCAATACTCTACTTGATCATCACACTTACTTGATCACCACATCACTTGGTCACCACACATTGACCATATTAATATAGTTTGCCCCATGGGTCAACCAATTTATTGGACTTTAGTTTGGGCTTGGATTAAATAAATCCTTGGGCCTTATATTAACAAACACTAGTTGGTTCATTAATTAATAGTTGGGCTTCTCTCTTTAATTCACTTGGACTTGTATATAATTGTTAACCGATCATCCAAGTCCATTAACATTTCTAAATATATATTGTTGATGTATTTTCGTATTCTAATCCTTATCAATTTATATACGGTATTTCATCCTTCATACAAACTCGTATAATACTTCATACTATCTTGCGTTTTTCATTACTTTATACCAATACCAACGTATCATACCATTATTACTCATTCATTACTATTTCTTACCACTTCGCTTTACTTAACGTTTATAATTTAAGTCCTGGCCAATTATTACATTTTCCATAACTAGATTTTTTATTACATAATCCATCTTACCTTGTTATTCCATCATTACATATTTCTCGAAATCTCAAAATTATATCCCGAGCAAATCTGGAGTGAATAGTGTTTTTGAAAAATTTTCGGAAAACTTTTTTTTTTCGTCTTGGAAATTCAAACACTTTAATTCATCCACGTAGCCCAAATACTATTGTATTCTAACATCAATAGGTTATACAATGACAACCATCTTGAAAACACATGGAATATGATTTTATTATTATTTAATTTAATAAAATCATTTTACAATAAGATCCGAATTTCTCGGTCGTTACATTTTCTCCCTTATAAAGATTACATCCCCGAATCTCGTCTTTTTTAATCAAATAGATGAGAAAAAATTTTCTTCATCTTTTTCTTCTAGTTCCCACGTTGCTTCTTCTACGTCGTGGTTCTTCCATAATACTTTTTTGATGGTATTACCTTGTTCCTCGAGAACTTGTTCCTTTATCAATGATACGCATCGTGAGTCTTCATATGATAAGTCTTTCTCGATATATGAATCGGCTCATACTCGATTACATGCTTATAGTCAGACTTATATGGACGTAATCTGAATCGTGAAACACGTTATGTATTCGTTCTAGGTCTAGAAGGTAATGCTATCATATCGCTACCTCTCCCACCCGTTTTAATACTTCAAAAGGTCCTATAAACCTTGGACTTAACTTTCCCTTCTTTCTAAAGCGTATCTTTCCTTTCCAGGGAGATACCTTTAGAACACACCTCTGACCCACCTCAAACTCTTGACTTAGTCTATGTGAGTCGCATACTTCTTACATACATCTGGTGTGGACGAGACACATCCGAATTAACTTTATCACATCCATTGTCTCTGCTGCACCAATTACGGTCCTAGCATCCGGCGTTCTCCCACCTCATCCCAACATAAAGGTGTTCTGCGAAATCCTATACAAAGCTTAAATGCGACAAGCATGCCTATGCTTGCATGATAACTAACCTTCTGGCGCGACTCTTTACACTACGTGCACAGCCGCGGCGCCAGAACCTCGATCTGATTCTTAATGATTTTGAAAATCTTTGTGAAATTCCTGGGGTCGTAACTTCTTCGTTATAAGCCTGGATTTGGTCCGTTCAAAAAGCCTACACGTCATAAATGACATACCTACGCGTTCATATAAGAATTGACACTTTTGAATCCGTTAATTCAAAATTCACTATTGAGTTCATTTTATAGGCGTTCAAAAATGTGAATGAGCGTTCAATGCTTTCGTTTTCTTCGTTTTAAGTCGAATCAGGCGATTCTCAAACCCACAACTCTTAATCACCCTATCTCACGTGTTTACATTGAAAACCAAGCGTTTTCCAAGTCTCAAGCAACTTTCGACTACCATTCCAAGAAATTTTTACGTTTTTCGACGTTTAACGTCTATTTAAAGTAAAATTCGCAAAACTTCGTTACTAATGTTCTCTAAGCCAAATCACATGGAATACTCCATGGATTTCATATCTACATCCTAACCAAACAAGATGCATATACTAACGTATTGATGGAGCTCAATTGTTTATCAACAATCGATCTTAACTATCAATATTTTCATGGTTCAAAACTATATTAAACCTTTGATTCTTATAATCTCATGACTTATAGAGATTGAATCTATGGTAAGGCATCTTTAAATCCTCACACAAGACATATACCACCCATTCTATGATTCTCTAAGATGAAAGAAAATCTAAAAGAGATGGAGATGAAAGGTAAGGATTATACCTTAAGAACTCTTGGTTTTCTTTCTTGGAAAACTCTAAGATCAAGCTTCCAAAGTGTATGTTTTGCAAGTATATCTCTCTTTCTCTCTCAATAATCTAAGGTTGACAAGTTGAAAAACTCCCAAATGAATCAACCTAGCTTTCTATTTATAAAAAACTAGAATGGAGGGCATAATTGACAAAGAACCATCACTTCCTTACTATTCATGTGTGGTCACCAAGTAAAACACTTGGTGACCAAGCCTTATGCTTGGCTTCCACACCAAGGTGGCCGGCCCACCACCCCATGTGACATCCCATGGGTTGCCCCATGGGTTTTACCCATTCGGTAACCCACCAGTTTGACCCACGGTTAGGTTTTAATGAAATGGGGCTTAACTAAATTAACATTGAGCCTTGACTTGCGCTTAACCCACTAATCACTAGGGCTTGATCATTCAAATGATTGGATTAAATAATAATCCAACTCAAATGAATTGACATTAAGTCCTAGCTTAATTCTATAATACGAATCGTATCCCATACGTACAATTCACGTATTCTCTCCATATACTACTCGTACAATAATCGTATTGTACTTCGTATTTACTCAACGTATTATACATAGATACTAAATAGTATCACCAAATGTATAACACTCGCATTAACCCTAACGCCTTTCCTTCTACGCATATTACTTCCTTCTCGGAAATCAATATACTCAACCCTTAAGTTTTAATTTTGCAGGTGAAAACTGCGTTTGCCATAAATTAAATATTATCAGATATTCCATCTTATCACGATATTCTATCATTATGCATTTCTCGGAATTTCAAAATAATTCCCCAAACAGAAACGGATGAATAGTGTTTTTACGGAAATTTCTCGAAAAGCAATTATTTTCCTCTTGGAAATTCCAAACAATTATTTCTAACACATAGCCAGAATACTAACCACGTTAGCACATTCTAGGTCATAGAACGACCTTCACATAGCTTACTCACAAAGATATAAATTAAATTCATTTAATTCACATAATCAAATAAAAATTAATTGTCATAAAAATCCGATTTTCTCGGGCATTACATTCTCTCCCCCTTATAAGGATTCTGTCCCCAGAATCTTAGCTTATAATTACATAAACAAATGAGGAAAATCTTCCTTCATTTTACTTTCGAGCTCCCACGTTGCTTCTTCAGCATTGTGGTTTCTCCATAACACCTTTACTGAAGGTATTACCTTATTTCTTAAAACTTGTTCCTTCCTATCAATAATTTGAATTGGAAGTTCCTCATAGGACAAGTCCTTCTCTATCTGAATAGATTCATATTCTATCACGTGTTTATAGTCCGGTTTATAAGGACGCAACACAGACACGTGAAACACATTATGAATGCGTTCCATTTCTGGAGGTAAAGCTACTTCATAAGCTACCTCTCCTACCCTTCTTAAAATCTCAAAAGGTCTTACAAACTTTGGACTTAACTTCCTTTTCTTTCCAAAACGTATCTTCCCCTTCCAAGGTGATACTTTCAGAAAAACAAAAGATCCTACATCAAATTCTCTATTCTCTCTATGAGGATCTGCATACTTCCTCTGCCGGTCTTGAGCCACAACTAATCGAGTATGTATTAACTTCACCATGTTCGCCATCGATGTACCATCTCAGGTCCCAATATCAGACGTTCACCCACCTCATCCCAACACAATGGAGTTCGGCACTTCCTTCCATACATCGCTTCGTGGCGGCATGCCTATACTAAGCGTGAAAACTATTGTTGTACAAAAATTCCACCAATGGTAGATATTCGTCCCAACTCCTTTGAAATCCATAACGCAAGATCTTAACATATCTTCAAGCGTTTGAATTGTCCGCTCACTCTGACCATCCATCTGAGGATGATACGCCGTACTCAATCTTAACTGCGTTCCCATTTGTTCTTGCAAACTCCTCCAAAAGTTCGATGTGAATCGTGGATCACTATCTGACACAATCGAAATAGGTACTCCATGTCTGGAAATAATTTCCTTGACATACAACTTAGCTAACAGATCTAGGTTATACCTAACTCCTATTGGTAGAAAATGAGCCAATTTCGTCAATTGATCCACTATCACCCAAATAGCATCGTATCCTTTTCTTGTTGCTGGAAGTCTCACCACAAAGTCCATCGTGATGTGCTCCCACTTCCACTCTGGAATTTCTAACGGTTGTAACAACCCGCTCGGTCGTTGATGTTCAGCCTTAACCTTTTGACAAGTTAAGCACCTACTAACATATTTTGCTATCTCCCTCTTCATGTTCGGCCACCAAAAGTTCTGAAGAAGGTCTTGATACATCTTCGTACTACCGGGATGTATCGAGTATCTCAAACTATGGGCCTCCATCATAATTTCTTCTTTTAATTCGGGATCATTAGGAACCCAAATTCTTCCTTCAAAACGAAGTAATCCCTCCTTATCGAGGTTATACTTAGTCTTTTCTTCATCTTCTATCCTCTTCTGCATCTTGCACTCCTCGTTGCTCAGTTGTACTACCCTAACCCGCTCCACTATGGTAGGTTGGGTTTCCATGGAAAATAACATCTCTACTGCTTCCTCTGGTAACTTAACTTCTAACTCCATTCTTTCCATCGCTGTTACCAACTCATTCTGAGTCGTTAACATTGATAGTTTCTCTCTACCCTTCCTACTTAGCGCATCGGCTACTACATTTGCTTTCCCCGGATGATATAAAATATCACAGTCATAATCTTTTATTAACTCTAACCACCTTCTCTGTCTCATATTCATCTCCTTATGTGTGAAGATATATTTCAGATTTTTGTTGTCCGTCTATATCTCACACCTCTCACCATAAAGATAATGCCTCCATATCTTTAGGGCAAAGACTACAGCTGCCAATTCCAGGTCATGAGTAGGATAGACCTTCTCATAATCCTTTAATTAACGTGATGCATACTGTGATGACCTTGCCATCTTTGCATGAGCACAACCCAGATCCTTTTTATGCGAAGCATTGCTATACACTACAAAAATTTCCTATATAAATGCAGTAAGGACAATATAGGTGCCTCACTTAATCGACTTTCATGTCGATTTGTTATGAGTAGCTATTTTAGAAAAGTGCGGAATGAACCTTCTATAGTATCCCGCTAACTTGAAAACTCCGAACCTCGGTTGGCGTTTGGTTGCTCCCATTCGTTAACTTTGCTTCTACTTTTTAGGATCTACATAAATGCCATCCTTATCAATAACATGCCCTAGAAAGCGCACCCTCTCAAGCCAAAATTCACACTTTGTGAATTTAGATACAACTTCTCCTTGAAGTAGTGTCTCCAACACTATTTTTAAATGTTCGCATGATCTTTTGGCGTCTTTGAATAAACTAGAATATCATCAATGAACACTACGGCAAACTTGTCCAAATATTGTTTGAACACTCTATTCATCATGTCCATAAATGCGGCTGGCGCATTAGTCAACCTAAACGACATTACTAGAAATTTGTAATGACCATAACGAGTTCTAAACACTGTCTTAGGTACATCTTCCTTCCTCACCTTTAACTGATGATACCCCGTGCGCAAATCTATCTTAGAAAAATACTTTTCCCCTTTCAACTGATCAAATAGATCATCTATCCTGGGCAAAGGGTATTTATTCTTAATCGTTAACTTGTTCAACTCTCGATAGTCGATACAAAGCCTTAACGACCCATCCTTCTTCTTTACAAACAACACTGGTGCTCCCCAAGGAGACACACTTGGTTGAATGTACTTCCTATCTAATAGTTCTTGTAATTGAACCATTAACTCCTTCATCTCAACTGGCGCCATTCGATATGGTGCCCTTGAAACTGGTGTCGTTCCCGGTAACAGATCAATTACAAAGTCCACCTCCATGTCCGGTGTAATGCCCGGTAACTCCTCCGGAAATACATCCGCAAACTCTTGCACAATAGGTATCTGATCCAAGGATGTTCCCACTCTTTGGGTATCCACAACATGGCACAGATAACCTACACACCCTTTTCTCAATATCTTCCTAGCTTCTGTCATAGACAGACAACAAGAGCGTCTCGGTGATTTACTACCGAAGAACACTACCTTGGTTTTCTTAGAAAGCAGAAGGTTTACACTTTTCCTATGGCAATCTATAATCGCCTTATGGTTAATCAACCAATCCATAACAAGAATTACATCGAATTCTTTTAGCCTTATCGGTACCAAATCTACCGATAACTTATTCCCTCTACTTTTTACGCAACAATCCTTATGAATATGTTCAATGGGGATTATCTCTTTGTTTGCTACCTTAACGTCTAAAGGTATAGGTAACTTCTCTGGGATTAAACCTAATCGCCTAGCAAATTCACATGCTATAAAAGAACAAGTAGCACCCGAGTCAAATAGCACATAAGCATTTATCTCATTGACCGAAATGATACCTGCTACCACATCTATTGATGCAACCGCATCTTGAACAGTCATATTAAACGCGTCGAAGTGAGGGTCTACCCTTGATGGTGTTGGTCCGAGAATGGCTAATTTACCACTACCAGAACTCTTATTCCCCTCTAAACCCTTCTTTGGGCAATTTCTTGCCATGTGGTCCATTGGCCCACAGATAAAACACCCCTGGTTCTTCTTAGGGTTAGGACAGTTGGGTGACAAATTCCCTCACGCTTACGGTTGTAGCATCTCGCTTTCCCTTTAAGCAGAGACTCCATGTGAGATTTTTCGCATGTCTTACATGCTTCCATCCTCCATTTGGGATCTCCTTGCTTTACCCCGGTATTTCCAGGGTTAAAACTCTTCCTCTTTGGCAAGTTGTCGCTTCTGCTAGCAACTTTAGCCTTATTACCCCCTTCTAACTTACTCTTAATCTTTTTTGCTCTTTTGTATGCTTGAGACAAAGCCTCACCACCACCTTCAGCTATTATCTCCTTCTCCAGAATGGTCCCGTATGAAGCACTCTGGAAAATCGAAATCCTACTTAGAGCCAGGGTTTTAAGCCCTGCTCAAATCTGCTCGCCTTTCTTTCCTCTGTATATACCTGATGTGGAGCAAATCTCGCCAATTTGTTAAATTTGGCGGCATACTAGGGAACTGTCATATCCCCCTGCTTAAGTTCTAGAAACTTAATTTCCATCCTACCCTGCATGCTAGTAGGGAAATAGTTCTCGAAGAAAACCTTCTTAAACTGTTCCCACGTAATGACCTCCGCCTTCTAGCCCCACCCCTGGTGAGCTTCCCACCAAGAGTTGGCTTCCCCCTTCATCATGTAAGTCGCAAAAGAAGTCTTTTTGCTTCACCCACGTTTGTTATCACAAATGCCTTTTCAATCTCTCTAACCCATGTCTGGGCTTCTAATGGATCCGTCGTTCCTCGGAACTCGGGAGGACCCACACTTTTAAAGTCCTTAAAGGTAGTTGTTCTTGCTACCCCAAGAGTTACAGGAATCCCACCCCCACTTGGTTAAATCCAGCCGTTAATAAATTAATGAACTCTTGCATACGGTTGTTAGGACCCCCCTGATTTTCATTATGAGACTCGGCCTCTTGGTTCCATTGTCTCCTTCTCGGCGGCATAATTCTGATTAAATAAATAAAGCTTCGTTATTATCTATTTACCTACTCGGTTATCATTTTAAATCAACAACAACCATTCATACCACAACAAGCACATTAAATAAAAACTTCATTATATAAATATGTTTTCATAGTCAAAACTATTTACATCATTTTCCCTTAGCCAAAAGCTATTACATACTATCCCGCAATTGCCTTCTACAAAAATTGGGATTTACAAAAGACTACCCTTAGTTATACAAAAGAGGGTTTTACGTCACTACTTATATACAAAAAGATCTAGCGATCTACTAATACTGTCGAACGGCATTCTCATATTTCTGATTTGCCAGAATCGACACTATATATCGGCTTATGGTACGTCGAGTCTGCTCGGACTCAATAGAATAACAAGCAATTTTCAGCTTGAAATCCTCATAAGCGCATTCGTGGATGTATGACATCCTAGTTATTTTCTGGTCTTTCTCAACCAGTTTCTTTTGTAACTCAAGGACCTCATCCTTATAGTCACGAGCCTTATCAATCATAAGCATTTTCTCGTCTTACTCTGACTCAAAGTCTGCCTCTGCAGATTCTTTCGCCTCATATAAGGCAGTTATTTCCTCATTCTGTGCCTCTACCATAGTGCGCAAATGCACATTCCTATCCAACACTGCCAGATACAATGCTCTAGTTGCATCCGGAGATGTTGGCTCCTGCGTAGGTAACACCGTGTTAATCGATGTCACCTCCATCTCCTCCTCCACGTCTAGCATCTCGTTAAGGTATGATGCTAATCCCATGGTCTCCTCAGAGTATTCCTCCTCAGAGATGTACTCCTCAATGTATGAGTCGTCTAGTATAACTATCGGTACCTCCGCCACTGGCATTGGTACAACCTCAACTTGGTTAACTGAGTCCTCACTTATCATTTCCATGTTTCTAAACGTCAAGCTATTGGTTGACATCTACAAACATATAACACGTTGATTAGTACATAATACACAATAGTATAAGCACAAATCACATTTAATATCTTTAAGATTAATTTCCATCTTTTAATCCTTTTGATACTGAGTTATCTCAATGTCTTCTTAATTCAATGGACTTGAATTTCATTCCTCAGACTTTACCTTCCTTACAAGGTTATTAGCCTAAGGTTTTCCCACCTTAACTTTTATAACCTAAAGCTTTGATACCAACCTGTGACGCCCCCAAATTCGGGTATCTTCCAACCCGACAGATGGTGCTCCACTGTACTAACATCCATACAATCATTCCATTGAAATACAACAAAATGAAGGTAATTACTATCTTCTTATTACAATCAAAGTATAATCCTTCCCAGGTTCATAAACCGGTTACATCGTTCATTGTTCATAATGTATAATACATACATACTTATTAAATTATTACACAATGCCTAAGAATCCATCTTAGCTTTGCCCTTATCTCTCTTGGTATTCACAGTACGTTCATCTTTAACTGCAGTTATATAATTCACGCAAGAAGTGAGCATGACAGCTCATCAAGTTTAATCAAAGATAACAGGAATACCACATTCATGAATTATATAACAATTCTAACATAACTGAACAATAGTTATGAAGTATTATGAATCATAATACTTTAACAGTTCATAACATCAATTCCCAAAGTATAGAATAGATTAGGAATTACAGGCAAATTGATAGACCATGAACGAGAATTTCGGTTTTCATACTTGAAAAGGAGTCCACAACACTAAAGTCGTTCATCCGTATAACTTACGAGCACTTCTAGGTGATCTGCCTATAGTACTCTATGTTGATCAACACTCATTCATTAAACGTATTTACGTTTAATATTTTTGGCAAACTCGTGTGCCCATCCAATAATCGATGAAAAATACTTTTGTTTGTTCATAGACAAACCTTACCTTCACGTCCGTACCAATTACTTGGCATAGGACAGCGTTAACATTTCTATATAGAATGATATGAATAATAATAATTCTAAATATTACGAATAGTCTAGCCAAGTTAAAATCTGGCATCGACCCTTTCTTTAAAACAAGTCTTGCAATTCAGTTCAACAAATCACATAAAACTTGGCTAACATAGAAGTTAGACAAGCGTTAAGAAAACTTGCCTTTCAGCGTCTTCAAATAACTTACTCGACTGACCACAGCCTTTACAGAATCTACATAATATATTCACATAGCACACTATAATTAGCTATCAAACAACTATTCACATTGTTCCTATAAGCTTCTTTCTCTTCTATGTCTTTGTTTTAATATATTTATTAAAGTCAACATGACTTATTACCCTTCATCCCGGTTTATCACTCAACTGACGTTTATTAGCCGGACTCAACATCGTTGATAAGGTACCAACATTGTTCATCGTACATATCTTGTTAACATGCATTAACTTCCTAAATTCAATACCATATAATCTAGTATAGGTAGTATAGGAATAGTTTTAATACACTCATGAAGTGTACAACATTACCCCTTTAGGTCCCCGAACAATTGCAGTTCAAAACCTAATTTACTATCACAAGCCCTGAACTCGTGCTGCGGCGCGACATCCTATGCATACTAGTGGCGCTGTGGTGCCACTCTCCAGAGGTTTTGCCCGGACTTAGCGCTACTGGCAGTCCATATATAAAAACTCGCATGTTGTGGCGCTGAGTCTCAGTTCTTTTATTTTCTCCGGCTATTTATAATCTGTGGTACGGTTCTCTTTACACTACGTCACGCGCTGCGGCACTGACCTCGATGCCAATTCTTAATGATTTTGAAAATCTTTGTGAAATTCCCGGGGCCGTAACTTCTTCGTTATAAGCCTGATTTGGTCCGTTCAAAAGCATACACATCATAAATGACATACCCTACATGTTCATATAAGAATTCGACACTTTCGAATCCGTTAATTCAAAATTCACTATTGAGTTCATTTTATAGACGTTCAAAAACGTTAATGAGCGTTCAATGCTCATTTTCTTCGTTTTAAATCGAAATCCGACGATTCTCGAACCCACAACTCTTAATCACCCTATCTCACGTGTTGACATTGAAAACCAATGTTTTTAATTCTCATGGCAACTTTCGACTACCATTCCGAAATTTCTACATTTTCGACGTTTAACGTCTATTTCCATAAAATTCGCCATAACTTCGTTACTAATGTTCTCTAAGCCAAATCACATGGAATACTCTATGGATTTCATATCTACATCCTAACCAAACAAGATGCATATACTAACGTATTGATGGAGCTCAATTGTTTATCAGTAATCGATCTCAACTATCAATATTTTCATGGTTCAAAACTATATTAAACCTTATGATTCTTATAATCTCATGACTTATAGAGATTGAATCTATGGTAAGTCATCTTTAAATCCTCACACAAGACATATACCACCCATTCTATGATTCTCTAAGATGAAAGGTAAGGATTATACCTTAAGAACTCTTGGTTTTCTTTCTTGGAAAACTCTAAGATCAAGCTTCCAAAGGGTATGTTTTGCAAGTATAGCTCTCTTTCTCTCTCAATAATCTAAGGTTGACAAGTTGAAAAACTCCCAAATGAATCAACCTAGCTTTCTATTTATAAAAAAACTAGAATGGAGGGCATAATTGACAAAGAACCATCACCTCCTTACTATTAATGTGTGGTCACCAAGTAAAACACTTGGTGACCAAGCCTTATCTTGGCTTCCACACCAAGGTGGTAAAGCCCACCACCCCGTGTGACATCCATGGGTTGCCCTGTGGTTTTACCCATTCGGTAACTGCAGGTGCTCAACCCACGGTTAGGTTTTAATGAAATGGGCTTAACTAAATTAACATTGGGCCTTGACTTGGCTTAACCCACTAATCACTAGGGCTTGATCATTCAAATGATTGGATTAAATAATAATCCAACTCAAATGAATTGACATTAAGTCTAGCTTAATTCTATAATCTGAATCGTATCCCATACGCATAATTCACGTATTCTCTTCGTATACTACTAAATCTGATAATCGTATTGTATCAGATTTACTCAACGTATTATACATAGATACTAAATAGTATCACCAAATGTATAACACTCGCATTAACCCTAACGCCATTCCTTCTACGCATATTATTTCCTTCTAAATCAATATACTCAACCCCTTAGGTTTTAAGTGCGCAGCAAAAGCGTGTTTGCCATAAATGAAATCTTATCACGATATTCTATCATTATCGTTTCTGAATTTCAAAATAATTCCCGTCATGAAATGGATGAATATTGGTTTTACAGAAATTTCTCGAAAAATAATTATTTTCGTCTTGGAAATTCAAACAATTATTTCTAACACGTAGCGAATACTAACCACGTTAGCACATTCTAGGTCATGGAACGACCTTCACATAGCTTACTCACAAAGAAATCAATTAAATTCATTTAATTCACATAATCAAATAAAAATTTAATTGTCATAAAAATCCGATTTTCTCGGGCGTTACAATTGACTTAACTTAACTCTAAGTGTTCATACTTAAGGCTTAATTATGTCTTAACGATGCTTTAATAAGATCCTCATTTAATTGATTATCAAATACTCTTCATGCTTAACCTGTAAACATTTCTTCATTGTCTAGGTTATGAAGTTGGCGCTACATCGCCGGCTATTGCACTTGGTACCACGTTGCGGCGTCACCACTTATTGTTCAAAAATCCGGACATTGCTCTGCGGGTATGAGTCTATGTTATATATGTCGTATTTATTGGCCATGAGTTTCTGCAGGGTGAGAGCCATTTTGGCGTAGCAAAATGATGAGGCTTATTGCCTTGAAATTTTCAGCCATGGCCATGACTCTGTGAACCAGAAAACTTGGACAGTTTTGAAATTTTTTGTGAAACTCCCGGACTCGTAACTTCTTCGTTATAAGTCCGAATTGGCTCGTTCAAGAGCCTACGGTTCACAAATTACGTACTCTAACATGAAAGAATTTTATCTATTTTACTTCGTTTGCTAAAATTTCACCTATTAGTCCATTTTAATGAAAACGATAAACGTTCGCGAACGTTCAAGGCTCGTTTCTTCGTTCTAAGTCAGAATTCGGCCATTTTCGAGTCCGCAACTCTATAATGCCAAATATGACTTGTCTCCATCGAAAACCAACGTTTACGACTTCAAACACAAAATACGACTTCCATTTCGAGAATTTCACGAATTCGACGATTATCGTCCAATCGTGTAAATTCCGGCGAAACCTCATTACTAATCATTCTAGGTGGATTTTAATCAACATATAGACATTTCAAGTTACTTATTACACCAACTTATTATCAAAGTAGGTTTTGACTTATTCTCATAAGTCAATGACTTATTCAACTTATTAACTACAAATTTTCATGCTTATAACTTACTATGAACTTAAGTCCATCAACTTAATTAGATTCAAGTTGCTTATTCAACTTATTCGGCTTAAGTTCATTCATCAATGACTTATTACATGTTATCATCAAACCATCCCACTTCTCTATCAATCCTATCATAGAAGAGATAAAGATAATAGATATGAGTCTTACCCTTTGAAGACTATTACTTCACTTCACTTTGGAAAATCTAGCAAAAGTTGAGATGGCTTATAAGTGCTTATGTGACTTATTCTCTCTAACACTTAAGTTACTTTGTAAGAGAAAGTTGAAAGGAATTTGATCAAGCAATCAAATGAATTGAGAGCTTTCTATTTATAGACTTCCTAAAGTGAGGGTAGAAGGGTCTTTAAGGCATCCCACCTCCTTAGGCCACCTCCTTACTATTCATAACTTCAAGCCTAAGTATTCTTGCTAGCCACTTCTATTACTTGGCCATCACAACACTTGGGCATCACACAAGATGTTTGCCCATCAAGTCTACCCACATCTCACTTGGATTGCCCCATGGGTCATGACCAATTCATTGTGCATGCTAATTAATCTATCTAATTACTTATTGGGCTTCGATAACTAAATACTTGGGGTTAGTATAAATCCCCCATAGGTTTACACCTTATTCATATTGGACTTGCCCTTTATACAATATCCACCATTCCATTTCATTAGATTTTAATACATACATTCTCAATTTAAGTCCGCATACGAATTATTGCGTTTTCCATACTTAGATTATTATTACATATTCCATCTCGCCTCGATATTCTAACGTTACCTATTTCTCGGAAATTCAAAAATAATTCCCGAGCGATAAACGATGAATAGTGTTTTTCGTAAACTTTCTCGGAAAACATTTATTTTCGTCTTGGAAATTCAAACACTTTAATTCATTCACGTGGTTCAAATACTACGATATTCCGGAGTTTCTAGGTTATAGAACGACATACCTCTTATTAACACATATAATAACAAATAATATTATTTTATTCATTATTTAATTCTTTCAAATATTTTACAAAGGATCCGAATTTCTCGGGCGTTACAGTGCTCATGAAGCATGGCAATGTCATTGCGTATGCATCACGACAGTTGAAGGATTATGAGAAAGGTAATCCTACTCATGATCTGGAACTGGCCGCAGTAGTGTTTGCCCTAAAGATATGGAGACATTATCTTTACACAGAAAAATGTGAGATATACACGGACCATAAGAGTCTAAAATATATCTTCACACATAAAGAGTTGAATATAAGACAAAGGAGATGGCTGGAGTTGATAAAGGATTACGGCTGTGAAATCATGTATCATCCAGGGATATACCTTTAGAAATACGTACGAGCCTACCTCAAACTCTCTATTCTCTCGATGTAAGTCTGCGTATTTCTTACATGCATCTTGAGTCGCTGAGACGATACGAATCAAATTTACCACTTCATTGTTTTATTGCACCAATTACGGTCCTAGCATTTGGCGTTCTCCCACTTCATCCCAATCTGATGGCGTTCGCATTTTCTTCCATACAAAGCTTCATCTAATGGCATACCTATACTTGCATGATAAGCTGTTGTTATATGCAAATTCTACTAATGGTAGATGATCATCCCAACTACCCTTGAAATCCATGATGCAAGATCTCAACATATCTTCTAACGTCTGAATTGTCCTCTCGCTCATCCATCGGTTTGTGGATGATATCTTAGTACTCAACTTCAATTGCATCCCCAACTGCTCTTGAAGACTTCTCCAAAAGTTCGATGTGAATCGTGGGTCACGATCTGACACTATCAAAACAGGTACTCCATGTCTGGAAATAATTTCCTTAACATAGAGTGTTGCTAACTGATCTAAGTTATACTTAATTCGAATTGGCAAAAAGTGTGCCGACTTCGTCATCGGAAGTCCCACCACAAAGTCCATCGTGATATATAAGCTCCCATTTCCACTCCGAAATCTCCAATGACTGTAACAAGCCACTTGGTCGTTGATGTTCGGCTTTAACTCTTTGACAAGTCAAGCACCTACTCACATACTCGGCTATTTCTCTCTTCATGTTTGGCCACCAAAAACTCTGTCGAAGGTCTTGATACATCTTAGTGCTACCAGGATGAATCGAGTACCTCGAACTATGAGCCTCCAGTAAAACTTGCTCCTTTAATTCCGTCTCATTCGGAACCCAAATTCTTCCCTCAAATATGAATAATCCCTCATTATCAAGACTAAACTTAATATCGTTTTCATTGGTCAACCGCTTCTTCATCTGGTCACGCTCCTCGTTTTGAGCTGCACCTCCTTGACTCTCTCTACGATGGTAGACTGAATCTCCATCGCAAACAGTCTCTGATCCACCTCAATTGGCAACTTCACCTCTAACGCCATCCTAGCCATCTCTCTTATTAACTTAGTTTGAGCTATTAACATAGACAACTTCTCCCGACCCTTTCTACTCAAGGCGTCGGCCACTACATTGGCTTTTCCAAGGTGATACAGGATTTCACAGTCGTAATCCTTTATCAACTCTAGCCACATCCTCTGTCTCATGTTAAAATCCTTCTATATGAAGATATATTTTAGACTCTTATGGTCCGTGTATATCTCACACTTTTCCCCATAAAGATAATGTCGCCATATCTTTAAAGGCAAACACACCTGCATGATGATTCCGGATCATGAGTAGGGTAAACTTTCTCATAATCCTTCAACTGCCTAGATGCATACGCAATGACCTTGCCATGCTGCATGAGCACGAAACCCAATCCTTTATGCGAGGCATCTCTATAAACTACGAAATTTCCTGTGTCATCGGGCAATGATAAAATAGGCGCTTCACTCAATCTCTTCTTCAATTCTTGAAAACTATCTTCGCACTTCTCAGTCCATACATACTTCACCATCTTCCTCGTCAAGTTAGTCAATGGAGTAGCTATTTTCGAAAAGTCCTGAATATACCTCCAATAGTAACCCGCTAACCCTAGGAAACTCCGCACCTCAGTCGGCATTTTCGATTGTTCCTAATTCATCACGGCTTCCACCTTCGCTGGATCTACTGAAATCCCTTCATGGTCAATGACATGACCTAAAAATTGTACCCTCTCTAACCAAAATTCACACTTAGTGAACTTCGCATATAACTTATCCTTCCTCAATGTCTCCAACACTATTCTTAGGTGTTGAGCATGATCTTCTGGCGTCTTAGAATAGAATAGAATATCATCGATAAACACCACGATGAACTTGTCCAAATATTATTTGAACACTCTGTTCATCATGTCCATAAATGCAGCAGGTGCATTAGTCAACCTAAATGACTTCACTAGAAACTCGTAATGACCATAACGAGTTCTGAATGTTGTCTTTGGCACGTCTTCATTTCGAACCTTCAGCTGATAATACCCCGTCCTTAAATCTATTTTGGAAAAATATTTAGCTCCTTTTAATTGATCAAAAAGATCATCGATCCTGGGCAATGGATACTTATTTTTTATCATTAACTTGTTCAACTCTTGGTAGTCGATACAAAGTCTTAATGATCTGTCCTTCTTTTTGACAAACAGTACCGGTGCTCCCCACGGCGAAACACTCAGTTGAATGTACTTCCTGTCCAACAATTCCTGCAACTGCACCATCAACTCCTTCATCTCCACTGGCGCCATACGATACGGTGCCCTGGAAACTGGTGCCGCTCCTAGTATGATATCTATTACGAACTTGGTATCTCTATCCGGTGGAAGACCCGGTAACTCACTTGGAAATACATCCATGAACTCACTCACTATAGGTATTTGTTCCATGGTCGCTCCCACTCTCTGGGTATCAACCACATGACACAAATAACCTACACACCCCTTCCTTAATAATTTCCTAGTTTGTGTCATGGTAAGACAACACAAACGTCCTGGCGATTTATTCCCGTAAAATATTACATGAGATTGAATTGATGTTTTAATATTAACGCATTTCTTTTGACAATCTATTATTGCACCATGATTTATCAACCAATCCATTCTGAGAATTACGTTAAATTCTCCTAACTTTATCGGTATCAGATCTATCGATAATTTACAACCTCGAATGTCTACGCAACAACTCCTATGAATATCTTCAACAGGAATTATCTCTTCGTTTGCTACCTAAATGTTCAAAGGTAAGGGCAACTTTTCGGGAAGTAATCCTAATCTTCTAGCAAAATCACATGCGATAAACGAAAAAGTAGCGCCCGAGTCAAACAGCACGTATGCATTTAAGTCGTTGATCAGAATAATACCTGCGACTACGTCCCCCGAGGCCATTGCGTCTTGGATGGTCATATTAAAGGAACGAGCCATCAGCCTACCCGGTTGCGCTGGACCCCTAATTGTTAACTTACCACTATTGGTGCCCTTATTCCCATCTGTCCCCTTCTTTGGGCAGTTCTTTGCCATATGGTTAGTTGATCCACATACAAAGCATCCATAATTCTTCTTCGGGCTTGGACAGTTTGGCGCAATATGCCCCTCATATCCGCAGTTATAACACACGGTCTTACCTTTGAGATAGACTCCTAAATGAGTCTTCCCGCTGGTCTTACAGACCTCCATCCTCCTCTTAGGGTCTCCTTGTTTCACTCCAGTATTCCCAGAGCTAACTATCTTCCTCCTATAACCCTCGCCACTCACCTTGGCACCTTCAACCTTTATTCCCCCATCCACCTTCCCCTTAATTTTCTTGTCCTTGTGGTATTGGCTCAACGCCTCGCTACCACCTTTGGTAATTATTGCCTTCTCTAACACAATTCCAAAGGAAGTACTTTGGAACACAGAGATACTGTTATAGAGCCAGGGTTTCAAGCCCTGCTCGAACCGTCGAGCTTTCCTCACCTTGGTATCCACTTGATGTGGAGCGAACCTTGCCAGTTCATTAAACTTGGCGCCGTATTGGGGAACCGTCATGTCCCATTGCTTCAACTCTAGAAACCGCATCTCCATCCTTCCCTGCATGCTCGTGGGAAAATAGTTCTCATAAAATATTTCCTTGAACCTCACCCGCGTTATCACATCCATTCCGACCCTAGCTTGATTGGCCTCTCACCAAAAGTTGGCCTCTCCCTTCATCATGTAGGTTGCAAAGGCAACCTTTTGGGCCTCGTCGACATTTGCTATCACAAATACCTTCTCAATCTCCTTTACCCACGTTTGAGCTTGATAGGGTCAAGTAGTTCCTTTGAACTCCGCGGACCCACACTCTTAAAGTCCTTGAATGTAGTAGCTCAGTATTACACAGGATTTCTGGGGATATTAGCCCCAATTTGATTAAACGCTGCGGTTAAAAGGTTCAAAAATTCCTGCATAGGGTTAACCGGACCTCCCTCCGGTTGATTTGTGTTTGCACCTTGGTTACGTGGTACTCTTTTTGGCGGCATTTTGCGGTTACAATAAACACATATTTTGGTATTATTTATTTCCTGCCAGTTAGTTATTATTCAATGTTAAACAATAACTTAAACATTTGTTACTCAACATTTTTCGAGAAAGAAAACTTATATTAATTCATTGTAGTATAATACTACATCGGTTACATAACACAGCCTAAGCCGAATACATTACTTTCCCGCCATTACTTTCCAAAAATTGGGATTTACAAAAGACTACCCTTAATTATACAAAAGAGGGTTTTACGTCACTACTAGATACAAAAATATTTACATATCTAACTATTCTAGCCACTACTAGATTACATTTTCCTTAAGGCATTTTCAAAATCCACCTTGGCAAGACAGACAATAATATCACGGCTGATAGTATGTCATGTCCGCCTGTCTCTGAGGTAACTTGACTACCAAGAATCTGAAATCCTCATGAGAATTCCTATGGATATAGGACATTCTCCTTATCTTCTGCTTCTTGGTCTTTAGCTCTTCCCTGAGCTCAAAGACCTCTTATTTCAACCCATAGACCTTGTCCTTGGCCAAAACCCTTTCGTCATGTTCATGTTCCCACTTGGACTCCACGTCCGTCTTATCCTCTATAATAGCTTGGAGCTCTGCCGTCAGCTCCTTAACCTCCTGGCAGTAGTGAATGTTCCTATCTATCACTGACATGAATAAGGACATCATTGACTCCCCCGGAGTCGTCTCCGCTGCTATAGCTACTGGGTTGAAGGACACTGCTTCCACTTCTTCTTCTATCATGCCATCAAATACTGACATGAGATCTAAACTTTCTGAGTCTCTAGACTCAACCATCACAATCTCGGGATCTGCCGCTATGGGACTCGGTATAATCTCTACCTGATTAACCGATTCTTCACTGACTACCTGTACGTCTCTATTTTTTCTTGACATCTACAACAACACAAAAGTTTGATTAGTACACGTTAGTAGAATAATAAAAACACATAACATATATAATGCATTTTTATAAGGTTAACTTCCATCTTTTAATCTTTGACTTTTCTTAAGGTTATGACTTAAGGTTTTATTTCCTCCTTAAGTTTTATAACCTAATGATTTGATACCAACCTGTGGCGCCCCAAATGGGTATCTTCCAACCCGAGGCAGATGGTGCTACACTGCGGTGCTACTGATTCACATAAACATTCAATTGAAATGCCTCAAAAGAGCGGATATGTCTTATATATATATATATATATATATATATATATATATATATATATATATATATATATATATATATATATATATATCAAAAGAATATTTATATTCCTGTGTTCTTTACAACCAATACATTGTCTTTGTCATAATATCAATATTATTCCTTACAAAATCTATACTATTACATATGCAATCTACGGGTTTGCCTTTGCCTTCCCTTTATCCTTGCAAGATCCATCGGTCTGTTCGGTCTTAGCTGCATTCATATGGTTCAAGAAAGAATGAGCCTAACTAGCTCAGCAAGTACAACAATTCTAGAAAAATAGCATGCTTGAAACATAGGAATCGTATATCTTCAATAACTGAACAATAGTTATGAAGTACTATCGATAATTCAGAATAACACTTCTTTTCATACAAAACGCTTTACAACAACAATATTTAGTAAAACATCAATTCCGATTTAAGACCATAAGCATTTCATAAGTACTTTGAAAAGGACATCCCGGCACGAAGTCCGTAAGTCCGACATAGCTTACGAGCACATCTAGGTGATCAGCCTATAGTACTCTATGTTGATCAACACTACATTCATTAAACGTGTATACGTTTAAGTTGTGGCAACCTCACGTGCCTGTCGTTTGACGACAAAACAATTTAACATATTCAGTCTACTTTTGAAAACCACAAAAATATTAGTTTGGTAAATCCTTATCAACACTTGATAGAATAACATAGCATACGTCTAGCCGAAAGGATTGGCTTTGACTTCCTCAGATACTAACTCATGCGAAGAATACATGAATCACAAAGACTTATCCAGATCGAACTGGAACAAGGGTTAGAGTACTTGCCTTTTGCGTCTGCTACAGTTTATAACACATGCACTTTACGTCTTGAAGGTCTATACATTAGATAATAACATCCCATAATAAATTAGGTCATGAATAATAATATAGATGTTTCCTAAAGAATCTTACCCTTCTTCTCAATCTAATTATGTATTAGATTTGTTATTATAGGTTTCGGCTTTCCATTACGTCATTCTTACGTTCATATGTAATTGACTTAACTTAACTCTAAGTGTTCATACTTAAGGCTTAATTATGTCTTAACAATGTTTTAATAAGATCCCCATTTAATTGATTATCAAATACTCTTCATGCTTAACATGTAAACATTTCTTCATTGTCTAGGTTATGAAGTCAATCATGCGTGTAGCGATTATTGCACTTGGTATGCCGTGACTGGCTGGTATTACCATAATGTTCAAAAATCCAGACTCGGCTGGCTGCTGATGCGAGTCTCGTGTTATAATATGTGACATGCACGCGAGTTTCTTGGGATGAGGGCAATTTTGGCGCCGCAAGTGGTATGGGCTTATTTGCCTTGGTAGCCTATGGTGGCTTGACAAATTCTATGCACCAGAAAACTTGGACAGTTTTGAAATTTTTTATAAAACTCCCGGACTCATAACTTCTTCGTTATAAGTCCGAATTTGCTCGTTTAAGAGCCTACGGTTCACAAATTACGTACTCTATGCGTTCACGTAAGAATTTTATCTATTTTACTTCGTTTGCTAAAATTTCACCTATTAGTCAATTTTAACGAAAATGATAAACGTTCACTTAACGCTCAACGCTTTCGTTTCTTAGATTTCTAAGTCGAATCAAGGCCATTTTCGAGTCCGCAACTCTATAATGCCAAATATGAATTGTCTCCATCGAAAAACAACGTTTACGACTTCAAACACAAAATACGACTTCTATTCCGAGAATTTCACGAATTCTACGATTATCGTCCAATCGTGTAAATTCCGGCAAAACCTCATTACTAATCATTCTAGGTGGATTTTAATCAACATATAGACATTTCAAGTTACTTATTCCACCAACTTATTATCAAAGTAGGTTTTGACTTATTCTCATAAGTCAATGACTTATTCAACTTATTAACTACAAATTTTCATGCTTATAACTTACTATGAACTTAAGTCCATCAACTTAATTAGATTCAAGTTGCTTATTCAACTTATTTGGCTTAAGTTCATTCATCAATGACTTATTACATGTTATCGTCAAACCATCCCACTTCTCTATCAATTCTATCATAGAAGAGATAAAGATAATAGATATGAGTCTTACCCTTTGAAGACTATTACTTCACTTCACTTTGGAAAATCTAGCAAAAGTTGAGATGTCTTATAAGTGCTTATGTGACTTATTCTCTCTAAAACTTAAGTTACTTTGTAAGAGAAAGTTGAAAGGAATTTGATCAAGCAATCAAATGAATTGAGAGCTTTCTATTTATAGACTTCCTAAAGTGAGGGTAGAAGGGTCTTTAAGGCATCCCACCTCCTTAGGCCACCTCCTTACTATTCATAACTTCAAGCCTAAGTATTCTTGCTAGCCACTTTTATTACTTGGCCATCACAACGCTTGGTCATCACACAAGATGTTTGCCCATCAAGTCTACCCACATCTCACTTGAATTGCCCCATGGGTCATGACCAATTCATTGGGCTTGCTAATTAATCTAGCTAATTACTTATTGGGCTTCATTAACTAAATACTTGGGCTTAGTATAAATCCCCCATAGGTTTACACCTTATTCATATTGGACTTGCCCTTTATACAATATCCACAATTCCATTTCATTAGATTTTAATACATACATTCTCAATTTAAGTCTGCATGCGAATTATTGCGTTTTCTATACTTAGATTATTATTACATAATCCATCTCGCCTCGATATTCTTACGTTACGTATTTCTCGGAAGTTCAAAAATAATTCCCGAGAGATAAACGGTGAATAGTGTTTTTCGTAAACTTTCTCGGAAAATATTTATTTTCGTCTTAGAAATTCAAACACTTTAATTCATTCACGTGGTTCAAATACTACGATATTCTGGTGTTTCTAGGTTATAGAACGACATACCTCTTATTAACACATATAATAACAAATAATATTATTTTATTCATTATTGAATTCTTTCAAATATTTTACAAAGGATCCGAATTTCTCGGGCGTTATAGTGCTCATGAAGCATGGCAATGTCATTGCGTATGCATCACGACAGTTGAAGGATTATGAGAAAGGTAATCCTACTCATGATCTGGAATTGGCCGCAGTAGTGTTTGCCATAAAGATATGGAGACATTATCTTTACAGAGAGAAATGTGAGATATACACGGACCATAAGAGTCTAAAATATATCTTCACATAGAAAGAGTTGAATATAAGACAAAGGAGATGGCTGGAGTTGATAAAGGATTACGACTGTGAAATCATGTATCATCCGGGGAAAGCCAATGTAGTGGCCGATGCCTTAAGTAGGAAGGGTCGGGAAAAGTTGTCTATGTTAACAGCTCAAGCTGAGTTAATAACAGAGATGGCTAGGATGGAGTTAGAGGTGAAGTTGCTGAGTGATTTGGGACATAGTTTGTTTACAACGGAGATTCAACCTACCATAGTAGAGAGAGTCAAGGAGGTGCAACTCCTTTCTGAGGAGTGTGACCAGCTGAAGAAGCGATTAACCGAAGAAAAAGATTTAATATATAGTCTTGATAATGAGGGATTATTAAGATTTGAAGGAAGAATTTGGGTTCTGAATGAGACATAATTAAAGGAGCAAGTGCTACAAGAAGCTCATAGTTCGAGGTACTCAATTCATCCTGGTAGCACTAAGATGTATCAAGACCTTCGACAGAGTTTTTGGTGGCCGAACATGAAGAGGGAAATAACAGAGTATGTTAGTAGGTGCTTGACTTGTTAGAAAGTTAAGGCTGAACATCAACGACCAAGTGGCTTATTACAGTCATTGGAGATTTCGGAGTGGAAGTGGGAGCATATAACGATGGACTTTGTGGTGGGACTTTTAATTACTCAGAAGGGGTATGACGTGATTTGGGTAATAGTGGATCGGTTGACGAAGTCGGCTCACTTTTTTCCAATAAGGGTTAAGTATAACTTAGACTAATTAGCTAAACTTTATGTTAAGAAAGTCATTTCCAGACATGGAGTACCAGTTTGGATTATGTCAGATCGTGATCCACGATTCATGTCAAACTTTTGGAAGAATCTGAAAGAACAGATGGGAACGCAATTGAAGTTGAGTACAGCTTTATCATCCAGAAACTGATGGGCAGAGCGAGAGAACAATTCAGACGCTAGATGATATGTTGAGATCTTGCGTCATGGATTTCAAGGGTAGTTGGATTTACGTCGGGTTATCCTCATCCTCCTGTGGCAACTCCACGGGATCCTCCTCATCTGTCTCCACATCATCATCCTCATCTTTAACCACTATGACCAATGGGGCTAACTCTCGTGGCAGTAGTTGTTCCCAAACAACCTGAATGTCGCGAGGCTCCTCCTCTATAGGCATTTGAGGTCCCTCCTCCCTAGCCTGACTGGATTCTCAGACATTAGTCATCCTGAAAACAAAATTTTAAAGTTTTAGTTATTAATCATTCTACTCGACACTCACGAGCACATAAGTTGTAAACACATAAGCATATAAGTGTTTTATTACTTCTTCCTTAAAACTCGATAAGAGTTATCTCAACTATCTTCTCAAAGGTTACTTCCTAAGGCTTTTCCCCCACCTAAGGTTCATAACCTAAAGCTTTGATACCAACTTGTGACACCCCCAAATCTCGGTACTTCATTACCTCAAGATTTGGTGTTCACGTAATCAAAACATTCATTTATAACTACCCAATCATAATGTAATTGAATAATAAACTTTCCCATAAAGGATACATTAAATAAAAATCTCCCAGGTTATCTAATCTTACAAACAATCATTCATGCGGAGATTTAATAATCTTCATTACAATCTTTTCATCAAAGTCTGGTAATACAACTTATCAAACTATTACAAGTCTTCAGTACTTGTTCGCTTTTCCCTTTCCTTTACTGGTGCTAGGTACGTCACCTTTTCCATCTTTAGTTGTAATGATTTTATAGGCAAGAGTGAGCAAACAAGGCTCACTTGAAATAACAATGAATAAGTTTTACATTCTCTGCCCATTCAGGGCCTCAATAGAACTGAACAATCGGTTCTATTAACATCTTAAACATTCCATGCCCATTCAGGGGCTCAATAGAACTAAATATTAAGACCTATTAACATCTTAACATTCCTTGCCCATTCAGGGGCTCAATAGAACTGAACAATGAGTTCTATTAACATTTAAAACATTCACTGAGGGTCTAATGACCACGAACCTTGTCCACAGTTATAAGTAATCTTTCAACTTAAACTTTTATGGTCATACGACCATAATGACTTTAAGGTACTTAGGGGGATCAACCCTTCGTACATGTATTGTATACAAACATTTCAGCGCAAAGTACAAAACTAAGCGTAACCCCTATAAATAGGTTTATTCATCTCATAATTTTGAGTACAAGTCCGCCCCAAAGATAGTTTGGTTTGGATACACTTCAAGGCAATTTGGAATTCAACGGACATCAACTAAGGATTAGTTGAATAAAAGATAATAACACTATGTTATTGAATAATTCTGACTGAATAAAAATTTCGTTCTGAGTTCATGCTTTAGGAATAATTCTAATAGCATAACAATTGAATAATCTATCATACCTTGCTTTAAACAATATTAAGCTAAGGTTATATCTTAAAGTTTATTATCAAGCATGCACAACAAAATAATAACTTGAACAATAAACTGATTCAACAGAATAACGATACTTGCATGCTAATATAACAAGTTTAGAGTTAGGAAAAACTTGCATAATGATAATAACTATCTCAACGAAAGTGTGGAGATGGGAAGCTTGTATCATCATGAATAACTGGATACAATTAAGTTGCTTAATGGAAATACTTTACTCAATAAAGTATAGAATATAAAATTTTCATAACGAAGCTTTAGGATTAGAAAACTTGCTTAAACACAACAAACTAACTCAACGAGTGTATGGAGTTAGAGAACTTGCCTTGTGCGTAGATTAAACCGTTATAATCCAAATCACAATATCCTATATACATGTGTTAACATGACATGATTAGTCATAATCAACACTACATCACGTATGCTTTCAATGTCTAACCATGTAATCAAATCATATTCTTAAAAGATAATAAATTCGTTAGGTATTAACACCATGTTCGTTCAACACATTACAATACTATAATAACAAAATTTATTTGGTCTTATGGTATTACTATCAAAATTTCAGACTTTTGTGCAAGACAGAAGTCATTTTAGAACATTACATTAAGTGCCGCGGCATGGCTACCACAATTTGAATCAATGGACCTATTTGTATACGACATGGCGCTTCGACGCGAAACCTATATAGAGACTCGGCGCTGCGGTGTGAAGTCCGACGCTCGTGACGACTTTAGTATCTACTGTGAAGTCCCATTTTAAGTGTTGAGTTTACGCTATATGCCAAACTTGACGTATTTGGAGCATGAATTTTGACGTTAGGCTATGAAACTCACAGAAACCAAAGTGAAGAATAGAGCCAAAGCTACTGTGTTAAATCTTAACAATAATTCACCCAAAACAACATATATAACTAATATAAATTACACATAATTGCCAACAATCATCTATATACCAATTACCAACCACTAATTAAAAATATCATAGACTAATTCTTTGAAAACACTGTGTTTTAAAAATTAAACTCTATTGATGAAATATCAATTTATAGTGAACGTAATTTACACTGTTATCACCCAATTTTGATTCCTTTGAAATACAAGTATACCAATATATATCCCAATTAACATGTATAGTCCAATTTCTCAGTTAGCATACATATATATATATATATATATATATATATAACCTTTGATAAATTCTACACTCAAATTCGTACTCACATGTTTCCACTGTAAAAAAAAACAATTTCTTGAATACGTAATTTAGCATACCATCATATTTATATATTAAGCATACAATTATCTACAAATATATATATGCTAGTATAACAATTACCAACACATTGTTAACAAGAATTTTGTAAAAACTTATACACAGTGAAGTTGAAGAACACAGACTATCAAATTCACAGAGACAATATACCGTAAAACATATATTAAGGTTATAAACACCTACCTTTTGTTGTTAAGAAAACCTTGTTAACAAAATCTGTTTTGAACAATCACGCACTTGGCTTCTTCTCAAACTCTCTGAACTTTTCCTTTCTCTTTTCTTACTTCTCTCAGCAATACACTAGGTACTAACACTGAGCGTAAAACTGATAATCATATACGTAAAATAACTATTATGGCAATAATAAGCATATTTAATCTTATCAGTTACCAAACATATAACGTATAATCTTATAAATATAAATATATTTTATTTATATATTTGTTTTATTCTATTAATAATATAATTTAAAATTAACATGAATTTCAAAAGCCATAAGGTCTTGTTTGGCAAACCATTTATAAAATAAAGGATTAATATACTTACACCTTGTTTGGCAAAACTAAATTAAAATTACTTTAGTTTATTTTAATAACTCTTTATCACATAGTAATTTGTCGCTTTATTTAATAACAATTTATTAAATAAATCACTTAATCACATAACTCAATCCAAATAACACATTAATTATTTAACAAATAAATAATTAACTAATCACATTAATTATTTATGCAATAATAAACACATCCAATAAATATTTATATAAATCAATAAATATTTATAATTTATAAAAAAAAACTGGAATGTTACATCATTCCCCTCTTATAAGGATTCTGTCCCCAGAATCACAACTCAAACAACACATTCGTTTCATAATTAAGGAGTAGTCTTTTTGTAAATCCCAATTTTTGTAGAAGTCAATCGCGGGATGTATATGTAATAGCTTTTGGGTTATGTAAAGCAACTTGTAAATAGTTTTGAACTATGAAGAAGCATTTTAATATAAGGAAGTTTTTATTTTAAATTTGCTTTGTTGTGTATGAGTTATTGTCCAATTGTTTGACGACGAATAACGAAGTAAGTAAATAAGTAATAACGGAACTTTATTTATTTAATCAGAAATGCCTCCAACAAGAAGACAGCGTAACCAAGAGGTGGAATCGCATAATGAGAACGAGGGAGGTCCTAATAACCCAATGCAAGAGTTCGTTAATTTATTAACGACTGCATTTAACCAAGCCGGGGGTAGAGCACCCGCAGGACCTAGAGTAGCCCGAACGACTACTTTTAAGGAATTTAAAAGTGTAGGTCCACCCAAATTTAAGGGAACAACGGACCCAATGGAGGCCCAGACATGGGTCAAGGAAATAGAGAAGGCGTTGTTATTACAACGCGTGAGGCACAAAAGACCTCTTTTGCGACCTATATGATGAAGGGGAAGCCAACCATTGGTGGGAGGCACACCGGTGAAATTTGGAGCGGAAGCCAGATTACATGGGGGAACAGTTTAAGAAGGTATTCTTTGAGAACTATTTCCCTACTAAGATGCAAGGAAGAATGGAGATTAAGTTCTTAGAACTTAAACAGGGGGGACATAAATTGTTCCCCAATACGCGGCCAAATTCAATGAATTGGCAAGGTTCGCTCCACACCAAGTGGACACGGAGGAGAGGAAGGCTTCAGGTTTGAGTAGGGCCTAAAACCCTGGCTCTATAATAGAATATCGGTTTTTCAGAGTGCTTCCTACGGGACCATTCTGGAAAAAGCGATAATAGCAGAAGGTGGTAGCAAGGCGTTGACCCAGTACCTCAATGATAGGAAGAATAAGAGTAAAGGAGAGGGAGGAAATAAGGCAGAGGTTGCCAGTGGAAGTGGCAATATGCCTAAGAGGGAGGATTTTAACCTTGGGAATACTGGGGCAAAACAAGCTAGGGATCCTAAGCGGAAGATGGAGGCATGTAAGACATGCAGTAAGACTCATCCGGGAGTCGCTGAAAAGGAAAGGCGGTTGTTATAATCTGTAAGCGGGAGGGTCATATATCTCCCATTTGCCCTAATCCTAAGAAAAGTCGGGGATGTTTTATTTGTGGGTCGGTAGACCACATGGCAAGAAATTGCCCAAAGAAAGGGGCGGAGGGTAGTAAGGGTTCGGGTAGTGGTAATTTAGTCATTACTGGACCAACACCATCAGTGGGTAGACCCTCAAATTTAACGTTTAATATGACAATCCAAGATGCGGTTGCATCAACGGATGTAGTAGCAGGTATCATTCCAGTCAACGAAATAAATGCTTACGTGTTATTTTACTTGGGTGCTACTTGTACTTTTATAGCATATGGATTTGCTCAGCAATTGGGATTAAATCCTGAAAAGTTAGAAATACCTTTAGACGTTAAAATGATAAACGAGGAGATAAATCCCATTGAACACATTCATAGGAATTGTTTCGTAGATATCAGGGGTAATAGATTATCGGTAGATCTTTTATCGATAAGGTTAAGAGAATTCGATGTGATTCTCGATATGGATTAGTTAATTAACCATAACGCAATAATAGATTGTCATAGAAAGAGTGTAAACTAAGGCTTCCTAAGAAACCTGAGGTGGTGTTTTATGGAAATAAATCAGCGGGACGTTCTTGTTGTCTAACCACATGACACAAGCTAGGAAGATCTTTCAAGAAGGGGTGTAAGGGTTATCTGTCACGTGGTGGATACCTAGAGAGTGGGAACATCATTGGAACAGATAGCGGTGGTTCAAGAATTTGCGGATGTATTTCCGAAGGAGTTACCTGGTATTCCTCCAGATAGGGATGTAGAATTTATAATTGATTTATTGTCGGGAACGGTACCAGTTTCAAAGGAACCATATAGAATGGCGCCAGTTGAGATGAAGGAGTTAATGGTTCGAACATGTGAACTATTAGATAGAAAGTACATTCAACCAAGTGTGTCACCGTGGGGAGCACCGGTGTTGTTTGTAAAGAAAAAGGACGGATCGTTACGACTTTGTATCTACTATCGGGAGTTGAACAAGTTAACGATTAAGAATATATATCCGTTTCCCAGGATCGATGATCTATTTGATCAGTTGAAAGGGGCAAAGTATTTTTCTAAAATAGATTTGCGCATGGGGTATCATCAACTAAAAGTGAGGAAGGAAGATATACCTAAGACAGCGTTCAGAACTCGTTTTGGGCATTACGAGTTTTTGGTTATGTCGTTTGGGTTGACAAATGCACCAGCCGCATTCATGGATATGATGAAGCAGTGTTCAAACGAAGATTTAGACCCATTCGGTCAGAAGTGTTCATTGATGATATTCTAGTCTATTCCAAGACACTAGAAGATCATGCTGAACATCTAAGAATAGTGTTGGAAACCCTACGGATGGAGAAGTTGTATGCGAAATTCACTAAATGTGAATTTTGGCTTTAAAAAGTGCAGTTTCTAGGACATGTTATAGACAAAGATGGCATATCCGTAGATCCAGCGAAGGTAGAAGCGGTGAATGAGTGGGAGCAACCAAAAACGCTAACCGAGGTTAGGAGTTTTCTGGGGTTAGCGGGATACTATAGAAGGTTCATTCAGGACTTTTCTAAATTAGATACTCCGCTGACAAATCTGACAAGGAAGTCGGTGAAGTATGAGTGGACAGAATAGTGTGAGCATAGTTTTCAAGAACTAAAACGGAGGTTGAGTGAGGCACCTGTATTATCTTTACCAGATGATACGAGGAATTTTGTAGTTTATAGCGATGCTTCGCATAGAGGACTAGGTTGCGTTTTTATGCAGCATGGCAAGGTCATTGCATATGCGTCACGTCAGTTAAAGGATTATGAGAAGGTCTATCCTACTCATGACCTAGAACTGGCAGTTGTGGTGTTTTCTTTAAAAATATGGAAATATTACTTATACGGGGAAAAGTGTGAGATATACACGGACCATAAAAGTCTGAAATATATCTTCACACAGAAGGAGTTGAACATGAGGCAGAGAAGGTGGTTAGAATTAATAAAAGATTATGATTGTGATATCTTATATCATCCGGGGAAGGCGAATGTAGTAGTAGACGCATTGAGTCGGAAGGGTAGAGAGAAACTATCAATGTTAACGACTCAAAATGAGTTAATAACAGAGATGGCGAGGATGGAATTAGAAGTTAAATTACCAAGGGAAACGAAGGAGATGTTAATTTCAATAGAAACTCGACCAACGATAGTTGAACGGGTTAAGGAAGTATAGTTGAGTACTGAAGAATGCGAGCGAATGAAGAAGATAATGAAGGATGAAGTGAAGACTAAGTATAACTTTGATAAAGAAGGTTTACTTTGTTTTGAGGGAAGAATTTGGGTTCCAAATAATTCCGAGTTGAAGGAAGAGATTATGTGTGAGGCCCACAGTTTGAGGTACTCGATACATCCTGGTAGTACTAAGATGTATCAAGACCTTCGTCAGAACTTTTGGTGGCCGAACATAAAGAGGGAGATTGCAGAATATATTAGTAAGTGCTTAACTTGTCAGAAAGTTAAGGCTGAACACCAAAGACCGAGTGGAGTGATACAACCACTGGAGATTCCAGAGTGGAAATGGGAGCATATCACCATGGATTTTGTGGTGGGACTTCCAACGACAAAAAAGGGATACGATGCTATTTGGGTAGTAGTGGATCGGTTAACTAAATCTGTTCATTTTTTGCCAATAGGAGTTAGGTATAATTTAGAGAAATTAGCTAAGTTTTATGTCAAAGAAATCATTTCTAGACATAGCGTACCTGTTTCAATTGTGTCCGATCGTGATCCACGATTCACGTCGAACTTTTGGAGGAGTTTGCAAGAGCAAATGGGAACACAGTTGAGATTGAGTACGGCGTATCATCCACAGACGGATGGTCAAAGCAAACGGATAATTCAAACGCTAAAAGATATGTTAAGATCTTGCGTTATGGATTTCAAGGGGAGTTGGGACGAACATCTACCGTTGGTAGAATTCGCTTACAACAATAGTTTTCACGCTAGTATAGGCATGCCGCCTTATGAAGCGTTGTATGGACGTAAGTGTAGAACACCACTTTGTTGGGATGAAGTAGGTGAACGTCGAATGTTGGGACCTAAGATGGTACAACAAACGGCAGACATGGTAAAGCTGAGAAGAGCTTGATTAGTAGCGACTCAAGATAGACAACGAAAGTATGCAGATCCTCATCGAGAGAAGATGGAGTTTGAAGTAGGGTCTTATGTCTTTCTAAAAGTATCGCCTTGGAAAGGGAAGATACATTTTGGAAAGAAAGGGAAGTTAAGTCCGAGGTTTGTAGGACCTTTTGAGATTTTAAGAAGGATAGGAGAGGTAGCTTATGAAGTAGCCTTACCTCCATAAATGGAAAGAATAAACAATGTGTTTCACATGTTCAGATTAAGCGTCCTTATAAACCGGACTATAAGAATGTAATAGAGTATGAGTCTATTCAAGTAGAAAAAGACTTAACGTATGAAGAACTTCCGATTCAGATTATTGATAGGAAGGAACAAGTCTTGAGAAATAAAGTAATACCTTCCGTAAAGGTAATTTGGAGTAACCACGATGCTGAAGAAGCAACGTGGGAGCTCGAAAGTAAAATGAAGGAAAAGTTTCCTCATTTGTTTATGTAAGAGTAGCGAGATTCTGGGGACAAAATCCTTATAAGGAGGGAAGAATGTAACGCCCAATAATTTTGAATTTTCAATGAATTAAATTTTTATTTGATTATGTGGATTAAATGAATTTAATTGAGCTATTATGTGAGTAAGTCGAAGGTCGTTCTACGACCTAGAATGTGTAGATATGGTTAGTATTCTGGCTTTGTGCTAGAATTAATTATTGTGAATTATCAAGACGAGAACGAAGGTTTTCTGAGATTGTTCGCGTAAAAACACTATTCATCCGATGACGTTCGGAGCTAGGGTTTGAAATTTTGAGAAACGCGTAATGTTAGAATATAACGATATTATGGAATATCCAATAATATTTCGGTTATGGCAAACGAAGTTTTCGCCTGCGGACTTAAAACCTAAGGGTTTGTGAAAGAGGTTTACAAAAGGGAAATGGAATGCGTATAGTCGTTTTGATTATTATACGTAGGGAATATCAGTATTATACTAGTATGTTTACGAGTATGGTATGAAGAGTAGTACGACGTATAATATAATTATTATATGAGTATTATACAAAGAGAATACGTGAATAATACGTATAGAATACGAATTGTATTATTAGAGTATGAGCTAAGGATTTTATCCAATCCAATTGGACTTGGATTAATAAACAAGCCCAATGAATTAAGTATACAAGCCCAAGTCAAGACCCAATATTAGATTGGTTAAAGCCCAATGTTTTTATGTCAAGCCCAATCCAAAAAGTAAACCGCGGGTCTAACCGATGGGTTAAGGGATGGGTAAAACCCATGGGGCAACCCATGGGGATGACCCATGTGCAAGGTGGGCCGGCCACTTGGTGTGCAAGCCAAGTGTATCACTTGGTCACCAAGTACTTTACTTGGTGACAAAGTGGTAATTAAGTAAGGAGGTGGAAAATTGGACATTTTTGCCCTCATTTGGTTTTCTATATATACAAGGCTTAGGTTGGATTTTTATTGTTTTAAAAAGCTTGTCCAACATATTTGAGAGAGAAAAAGAGCTAGACTTCAACTATTCTTCTACCTTGAAGCTTTTTCATTAGAAGTTCAACAAGAACACTAAGAGTTCTTAAGGTAATACTCTTCAATTCTAATTCCATCTCTTTTGGTTTTCTTTTATCATGGAGAATCATAAATGGGTGGGGTATGGATTGTAGGGTGGAATGAGAGTGACTTACCATAGATTCAATCTCTATAAGTCATGACCAAATAGAAATCGTAAGTGTTTACGTAAGTGGAAAACGTAAAAAGTCTTGAACGTGAACTTAGTTATAATTGGACGTTTTGGAAACCTTTGTAGCTAAGGGATGTGCACCTTGATTGGTTAAGATGTAGATATGAAGTCCATGGAGTATTCCATGTGATTTGGCTTAGAGAACATTAGTAACGAAGTTATGGCGAATTATACGAAAATAGACGTTAAACGTCGAAAACGTATAAAGTCCGGATTAAGGGTCAAAGTTGCCGTGTGACTTGAAAACATTGGTTTCCAATGTCAACACATGAGATAAGTTAATTAAGAGTCGTTGGCGAAAGAATCGTCGCATTTTGACTTATAACGAAGAAAACGAATATTGAACGGGCGAAAACGTTAAACGAACGCTTAAAAACGAACCTAAAGGTGATTTCTGAGTTAACGGATTCGAAAAGGTGAAATTCTTATATGAACACGTAAAGGATGTAATTTGTGACTTGTAGGAATTTGAATGGGTCAATTCGGATGTAAAACGAATAAATTAGGAAGCCGGGAGTTTCGTTAAGAAACCAAATCTGTTTTGGTTAACTGGTGCACAGACTCGGCGCCGCAGCGCCAAAACTAGTACAAAGTGGTGGCGCCGTAGCGCCAGACTCAGCCAAGTACCCTGCTAACTCGCACCGCAGCACCACTAAAACATAAGGAATGCCGCGTCGCAGCGCCTGTAGTGGGAAAAAGTTGATCAAGTTAGGTTTAGTTCCCTTTTGAATGTAGACCTAAAGTAAGATGTTAAAGGTACTTAAAGTATATAATGAGACTTACTTTAAAACACTTATAAGATGTTAATGTAAGAACAACGTGTAAGGTTTAATGGAAATTAAACGAAGATCACCAATACGTAATGAGTGAACCGTAAACGACATTCAACGTTGGTAATTAACCATTAATGATCGAATGTCGGCTAAGGACGTAAGAACGTTAATGAAACGTAATGAAGTATAGAAAGTCAAATCAACTTTAATAACGAAGTAAAAACAAGTAAGACATAGAAGAGAAAGAAGTTGGTTAGAACCATAAAGATAGTTTATGTGATAACTAATTACAGTGTGCTATGTGAATATCTCATGTAGATCCTGTAAAGACTGAGAATATTTGGAATATATATTCGAAGACGCTTGAAGGCAAGTCTTTCTTAACTCTTGTCTGACCTTCATGTTAGTCAAGTTTTTACGTGATGCATGATATACAATGCATGAATGGTAAATAGAAAAGAGTCGATGCCTATTTTATCCGGGCTAGACAAGTATTGAAGGATAGATTGAATTGTTTACAAGTCTATTGATATAGAACTGTTAACGCTATCCTATGCCAAGTATTTGGTACGGATGAGAAGGTAAGTTTGTCTATGAACAAACAAAATTATTTTCATCGATTATTCGATGGGCACGCGAGGTTGCCAAATGTTAAACGTAAATACGTTTAACGTAAGAGTGTTGATCAACATAGAGTATAATAGGCTGATCACCTAGAAGTGCTCATAAGTAAAGACGGGTGGATGGACTTAGTGCCGGATATCCTTTTCAAGTATGAAAACGGAAAGAGTATGTTCATGGTCTATTGACCGGTTCATCATTCCTAAGCTATTATATATGCTCTGGAATTGTGGTAGTAGAAGTATTAGTCAAATGATTCAAAATGCTTCGTAAGTAATTGTTCTGATATTGATATAAAGCATGTACTTATTGATGTGATATTCATATGTTTCGTTGTTAAGACTTGTTGAGCTAGTTATGCTCATTCTTGTTTGAACCATATGTTTGCAGCTAAAGCCGAACGAACTGAGAGTTCTATGAGAGATAAAGAAAGGCTAAGATGGACAATTAATCGTCCTGTAATAGACTAGTATATTTGTATGTAATATACTTATGAAGAAGAACGAATGTATTCAGTTATGAACTTGGGAAAGGATTTATTACAAATGTAATACAAAGATAGTAATTGCACTCATTTTGTTGTTATCTCAATGGAATGATTGTATGGATTGTAGTATCGTGGAGCACCATCTGTCGGGTTGGAAGATACCCGGATTTGGGGGCGTCACAGTTTTGGCTTAAAATATGTATTCTGGGTTTGTTTTGAGACTAAAATTTGTTAGGATTTTATGTTATAATTGTAAAATTGGTGATGGATTGTGTTAATACGATATGAATCAAAAAGAACGCAAGTTGAATGAATCAATTTGGTTAAGAATCGAATTCGTAGTGTATGAATTCGCTAAACATGTTAAAATATGAAAGTTTAGTATGACTATGAGTTTTGGGTTAAGATTTAGGCTAGCTAGTGTTTCTATAAATTGTTATAATTCTAGTATGTTGTATTTCTATGAATTACGAATCCATAGAATCAAAAACGGACTAATTTGGATGTGTATAACTCAAGTTATGAAGATTAGTAGGAGAAAAAGGGTCAAAAATCGCGAGAACAAAAGAGCTTCTGTGTCCGTTTTACGCTACTTCAGGCGTAGTAATATTGCGCCCTAAGTCATTTGAAGGAAATTAATTACTTGCTGTGTTTGTTTAATTAAAAGTAATCGCTACCAAACTATGTCAAATCTTGTGGATGTGTTAACCTGTTGTAGTAAAATAGGCATAACGTTTTTATACGAACTTCGATTAAGGCGATTCAAGATGATCTGGAACGAGGACTGTGACAACCCGAGAATTTAGAAAATTTTAAAATTTTTATTAATTGATTTAAGGTTCGATATTATAACCTAGACAGAAAATAAGTGTATGCATTTGATATTTTTAAGAAGAAATTTTGAGAATTTCAAAATTCTGTGAAGGATTTAAGTGAATTATTCAGGATTAAGTGAATACGTGAATATGTTATGTGAATATGGTTATGTATGCGTACAGTATGTAGTTACGGGTCAAGGGTTGGCCAGATAAACGATATCTGTAACAAACCCTAAGTATATATTAAGAACGTCAACGTTCGGTTAGAAAACCCTAGCGAATTATAAGAAACCCAAGAAACCGGTTCTGAAAACCCTAATTTCAGTTCCGGAAATTCGAAACCCTAATTCGGAAATTTGAAACCCTAAATTGGGAACTTAATGGCGTAAGTGTAAATAATTATAAGATTAATTATGGTTAATCTTAACAAATTGGTTAGAAAACCCTAATTTCAAAATTTGAAACCCTAATTTCTGGTTTAGGAACCCTAATTTATAATTAGGGAAAAACTAATTGTTAATTAAATAGTTTTAATATTAATTAGGAAATATTAATCCTAATTTTTAAGTTATAAGTAATTAGAAACCCTAATCTAATTTCTAAATTAGAAAATTAATTTTATATTAGAAACCCTAATTTTTGGGTTATAAACCCTAATGACCATTTTGACCCTAATTGCTTAATTAGCAATTTTAATTAGGAAGAACTAATAACGTCCAAATTGTCAACATGATACTGCTTTGTAGAGTAAAATTCAAGAATGCTCAGAAGAATATTTCCATGAAAAGATACTGGATGAAGCGCAAATATCAAGGATATTCTACTAATTTCATGGAGTATAGAAGTCAAAACTTTAACCAACTGAGTATAATAAGGAATGGAATAACAAAAGAAATCACCGGTGCATACGATAGACCGCATATGCAAAAGTTATTCCAACAGAATAATAAATAACGGAATCGTGTCCGGCGAAACGCATGCATGTATGTGATATTCCAACAAAATAATAAAAGGCGGAATCGTGTCGGCGAAACGCATGCATGAACATGATATTCTAATGTAATAATAAAGACGGAATCGAGTTTGGCAGTAAAATGCATGAGATGTGATATTCAGCGAGAATAATAAAGGCGGAATCAGTCCGCGTAAAATGCATGCACAAGATATTCCAATGGAATAATAAAGAGCGGAACCAGTCCCTGCGTAGAAACGCATGCATGGATGTTCCAACAGAATGATAAAGAATGGAACAACAAAAGAATTTCACCAAGTATAGGTTAGGCCGCATATATAGGTTATTCCAACAGAATAATAAAGAATGAAATAACAGAAGTTCTCTTCATGGATAAGAAGGAAATAATACTCCCTACCTTAGAAAAAGCGGGTATTTGGAATAGTGAGAGAAGAGACTTCTCTTCTTCTTTCTATAATTTCTCTCTATAATAATCGCTCTAAAGCTTTTGTGAATTAGTGAGAAATGAAGGAAGAATGAGCTTCTATTTATAGAAAATATAGTTTCGATAATTGCACGCGTTTTGGGGCTCGAAAAATTACAAAGACAATACCTCCAACTTTTCCTTTATTTTAATTTAGTCATGGAAGTATTATCAAACTTGCACTACCTCCCTAATAGTAAATAATGTGATTCAATAGTAAATTATGTGAATCAATAGTTCTAGACATGTGAAAATACGAATTACAAAGATATAGTACCTCCATCTATACCTCCATTTTTAACTTAGTCATGCAAGTATTATCAATCTTGCACCAACTCCCCCTAATAGTAAAAAGAATGTGAAACAATAGTATACACATGTGAACAAATAGTTATAATCATGTGAAATAATAGCAATCAATTGCTCATTTATCCCAGGTTAAACCCGATTAGTCAATATAACCTCCAGACATCAATTATTATCAAAATAATTGTCGATTTTCACTAACACAAATAATTCCAACACAATGAAACCATTTTTATCAAAAATATAAATTTTGAAATTTCGAAGTTTGACTTTTCCCGAAAAAGTCAACTATTGACTTTTTGACCAAATAGTGAATTCCGAAAAATTTTGTGTTTATAGACTATTTGTACTAATTTCATCGTTCTGGACTCAAATATCACGTTCGCGTCTCCAAATTCAACTCCAAACACAACTTCAATTTTAATAACATTCATCATTAATATTATAACTCACAATATTTATCGACCAGGTCGTTCTCAGGAAAGCTGGAGCTTTCCAATAAGGATTTCTCCCTATTGGCGCGCAATTAGGTGACCAAACCTCTCCTTGACAGAACTTCTAGACATTGTAAATATTGTAATTTAATAATATGAATAACTTTGTAAATCTCAATTATTGATTTAATAAAATAACATATTATGCGGATGATCTTATGACAATAATCGAATCAATAATATGAGAGATATGATGCAAAGAATTACTATAGCAATAATTGAGTATAAGCGAGTGACTTTTCACGTAAGCATCAATAATCAATACAGGTGTGATACTATGCAACCACGGGTATTCTTTGTACAGATTTTCACTAGGGTAGTTTAACGAGTTAACGGTAAAACTTCCACCGTTATTTCATATAAAGTATTTTGGTCGTTTTTCTCAATCAAAAACAATAATTCCGTTGTGGGGTCCACCAATGATTGTGCCATTTTCTGAATATTCCTGTTAAAACGAATATTCCCAGAGCTAATCGAATATTATATAACAACTTGCGTACTTTGCAAAATTTGTAAATATTACCCACAACTATAACATTATATCAAATCCACACCATAATATTCAAAAATATATTTCGAGAAAATTTAATCTTTATTCAAAAAGTTGGGGTCTTACAACTTGTGTATCTTGCCATATATTGGTTGCTCAACCACCCCATGTGACATAATTCAATACAAATCCAGTAGCTAGAGCTCAGCCAACACATTGCATCATAAATACATATAGATTAAAGAGAGAGAAAAGTCCACTTTAAATTTCATTTTTCTCCAAAACCCTTCTCTCTCTAGAATTTCAGGACTTAGAGTGAGAAACCAAACTATGATCAAGCTTTAGCTTTCCATAAACAGAATCAAAAGGCAGAAATTCAAGATTAAGCTTCAAAGTGGTAGAAACCCTAATTTTTGTAAATCATGTTATTTTATGTTAATGATTGGTTATATATGTGTTAGAAGGTTCCTTTTAGAGATCTGGGTTGTTGGATCATGGATCCATAACATCTAGATGCTCGAATCTAAAGATTTCAAAAATCTGGAAAACTGGAAATATAAGGCATGACAACCAAATGTCAGGGCCTCTAGATCTTTATATGTTAGTGGTTTTGTGTGTTTTATGTTATAGATATGTAGCACATATGGAGTAGGATCTGAGACTGAAATCAGGTTTATATCATGTTTAAATCTCAAGTTAATTATGAACGGTCAAACCTAGTTGACCGATCACGAAAATGATTTCTGGGCAGCCCAGAAATTTCCAGAAGAGTCTAACAAGTACTTTCAAGGCCTCTGATCTTGAATGTGTTTGATGTTTTAAACGATTTGTTGTTTTGATGTTGTAGTATGGTACTACCCAATAATGTTCTTAGAACAATCAGATACATAACTGAATCATAGATAATGGTGGTCAAACGACACCAGTGATTTAACCGGACGGGATGAAGATTCAGGAAAACCGGATCTTTAAGGACCGTTTCCTGGCCCTTACTTTAACCAACCTGGATTTTCTTGGGGTGATACTTATAGGATGTTATGTTGTTACAGAATTGTTCCCTGGTATCAGGACTACAAGATAGACCATTTAGATAACACTGAGAAATCATGTAATACAACTTATGAAGCGTTAAGGAAGGTAGTACGAACTGTTCTTCATTTTTGGAAATCCCAGAAATGAAGAACATCTCTGACATGACTTTGTGAGGCTTATATTTTACTGTTATGTTGTGGTTTGGGCATAGAATTGAATCGAGGTTGTAGTGTTACATGAATACTACAATCCTACCAAAATTACAAACTCAGAAGCTTGATAACCACGAATCTAGAATCGGTCAAACTAGGTACCTTGGCCACTGACAAGAAATTCTGGGTTTCCTCAAGAACAGCTGAAGAACACTTTCAGCAACGGTTGTTTCACTAAAGCCACCTTTAGCGACACTTAAATTCAGAAATTTATTTATTTTAATTAATAAATAGATAAAAATAGTTTTTAATTATTAAAAATACATAATAAATTATAAAAAATTATTATAAAGCACTAAAAGTAGTTTTAATTAATTAGAGTATATTTCATAAATATTTAATATTTTTGAAATATAAATGGTATTTAATTATATTTAATTATAATATTAAATAAATTATTTAAAATAATTTTAATTCATGAAAAATCATGAGAAATAATATTATGGTATACTAAAATATTTTTAGTTATTTTTAGTGACTTTTAATATTTTATGATGAAATTCATTAATTAATTAATATTAATGATAATTAGTTTATTTAATAAATATATTAAATAAATTATAGAAAAATAGAATTAATGATTTAAAAATCATATAAAATGATTTAAGTGTTATAAAAATATTTTAAGTTATACAATATAACTTTTGATATTTTGTCATGAAACTATTAATATTTTAATAATTAATAGCAATTATCGGATAATGAATTTAATTGTTTAAAAATCATATAAAGGTGATTTTAAAGTATTAAAATACTTTGTGATATTATAAATATATTATAATATTATGATATGTATTTCATTAATATTTGATAAATAAATAAATATTAATGATAAAGAAATTATGTGGTATTTAATTCATTTAAATACGTGTTTAATGATTGAAAATTCATGATAAATAGTAATAATTACTTAAAAATTATTACAAGCTTACGAAAAATATTTCGACTGATATTAAAATTATTTAAGATAATTGTAAATTGTTAGGTAGAGTTTAATTGAACATAAACTTGTGAATTGTCTGACTAGACCATCGGGATGCCAAATTTTTGTCGAATTCAAGTCAGACTGATATAGTTTGACTTGATACCGAGTCTTATATGTGTTATAGACTAATAGAGTTATGTGTTATGTGTTTAGGTTATTCTATGTATGTCTATATATATAATAGTATTATATTGTGATGATATTATTCTAATATTGGAGATCTATATTACTAATATTAGGTCTTCGAATAAAGCATTATAAATTGCGTAGCGGTAATCAACCAGTTGAGCAAGTTTGTTTTTACTTAACTCTACTAAGAGTTGTTTCATTCTGATATGCTTATGGATAATCATTGTTGATTGCCATTGTAGAATTTGTACTCTGTACATATTAAAGTGTATAAAGTCGGTATGAAAGGCTGATCACCTTCATTACCCTTCAGTCCAGATATATTTGTTCATGTTATATATACTTGTTCAGTCAAAAGTTTATTCCTACTAGTTCATAATTATATTGTTGAATTATAGCCAGCTTATTATTCAGAATCTTTCAATCATGATATATCGTTAAATTATTGAACTTAAACTTGCTGGGCAATTTTCATGCTCACCCTTGCTATATCATGATAAACATTGCAGATTAAGACAAATACATCGGATACAAGGAAAGGTCAAAGACAGTTCCAGCTTTAGCATGTGTGCGATTAGATTGGTAATAGTATTGTATGATATTGATATTATTGTACGTTAAATAAGTTATGTATTGTGTATTAAGTTAAGGTTACTCGACCTTGGGGATTATGTGTAAGTTTAATGTATAAACAATTTATGTATATATCTTCCGCAAATATAGTAATAGTTGTATAAAATGATCGAACCGGATCCGCGGTGATTCGGGACCTCGAATTCGGGGCCCTCACAAGGACGAATAGACCTACAACTTTTATTCTTTAAGTTCTTCAATTTGAGGTCGGGAACAATAGTCAAAATGGTAATCTTTGTGACTGATGCATATTCGGAGGCAATCGGAGGGAGTCGGACATGCACATACACAAGTATATTGATGTCAACGATAATAGATGTTGTTCTAAGTTATAGAACATGAATATTATGAAGTATAATGATACTTAACATTAATAAATAATATATTAGATAAGTTGTATACACATACTAAGCACACACAAGAGAGACAAATTGGGTGTGTGATGAATAAACGTCGAAACGCCGTGATAAGTGTTAATGAACATAAAAAGTGTTTTAAATCAAATGAAATGAATATTATAAGATATTGAATAGGGTTAATATAAAACCAATAAGTAGTCCTAGCAAGACTTAAGCACTTGAATGAACTTCGGGTTTGACTAAGAAGAAATATAGTGAGTTATAAGTCTAAAGTTAACAAAATCAAATTGAACATTGTCTATTGATTAATAGGAAGGGTTATAGGATGTAGATTAAAGTTTATATTATAACTACTATGCGTTTCTTGTAACTAATAGTTAATGTGAATGATTATATAATTGTGTAGGGCACGTGAAGTGCATATATCTGTAAGCTGTTAAACTGTTATTGGTAAACAACGATCAAGGAAAGTCTTTCAGTTCCTATTTGTTATGTGAACTTGATAATTAACTGTTTTAAATTTTTATTGCAAAGAGCATGATGTGTTATATGTATGTTGAATGTGTGAAACATTAAAGTCAATTTATGACTACGTTGATTGAGTAATGAATGCTGATTGAGTAAGGAACTTAATCTTTATACTTGTTATGTGAACTGCAGCATGTTTGTTATGTTAGTTTAATGTTTATGAGATGTATGATAAGCATGTTATTATGTGTTACGTGATGCATGAAAACTGTTAGATTTGTTGGGCTGTCGAGCTCAACCTTGCAAATAACTATTTTTGCAGGTTAAGGATTGAAGGTAACACTATGTGCTACTTGAATGACGTGGATCAGAAATAATACACGAAGATTAATATTTTAGCTAAAGTTTTTATTTCTTTAAACCGTGATTAAGATTCATGAGAAATGTTTTATGATGTATAGTTTTATGTTGAGTTATAAAGTTAAAGTTTGAGTTATCTGATATGCAAAGGTTATCGAATTAAAATGTAAAATTTTATATAATAACTGTGATGAAGTGAATCATGGATTATATATAATTCAAAGACTTGTAGATGATAAAGGTTTTGATTCAGGGAATTAAAGTAAAAAGATAGAAATATTTAAATTATTCTGCATATTATTAAGCTTAACATCGAATAATGATGTAAAATTAGAAGTTAGACATATTATTAACGACCGAAGTCGGTAATTGAATTGTATAAAATTTGGGGTTGTTACAGTTGGTATCAAAGCTGTAGGTTATAAACCTTAGGTAAGAGTACCCTAGGCTATAAGCTTAGAGAATAAAGGAGAAGACGATAAAGAAGTTAAGAATCAAAAAGTTATATTTAAGTATGGTACAGTTGTATTCTTTAGTAGGACTGAACATTCAATTAATAACCGAACCGAACCAGCATTTCGGTTATAACTGAAACCCAAAAATACCATGTTTTAGCTATCCGAACAAGTAACCGAATTTTGTACTAACGGAATAACCGAATAATCGAATTGGTTATTCGGTTAATAACCGAATTAAAAAGATTTAGCAGCAACACAGTTCAGTTCCTACAATCCATAAACATAATCCATAAACAACAACAACACAGTTCCTACAATAATTAACACCATAAACATAATCCATAAACATAATGGAAAACTTAATTTGGCTAGCCCAAAATGCTTGAAAAGTCAGCGACTCATCGTTGCCCATTTGTTGTTCTTCTTCTTTGGCCTAATCTTTGAGTTCCTATAATGACCATTTGCTGCCCATTTGCTGCTTGAACCTCCTACCACTTGCTAGTTGCTGCTGTTGTTGTTGACAAATATAAATGAAAGAAAGCATCATTTGCCACTTGACACTTGCCAGGATGTTAGACAGTAGACACTTGCTCATTATATTGACTTACTAACTTATAAAACAGCCATGCCTTCACCAAACCAAGAAATGGAGAATTAAATTTAAAATCTTGCTGAGTGAAAATATGATAAAAATTACCTCAATATATTTCCTCCAATTTCTAGCAGCCAAAAGATGCCACTATCTTGTAGAACAACTGTAGAACAACTATCTTGTAGAACAACTGTATGCAAATTTAAGGGGGAAACATGTTTCATGACGATTAAAATATTAATTTCAGTCATAATAAGATCATTTTTTCCTTGGAGTTGTGTTTGAGAGACATCTACTAAGGACACCTCAAATGCTTGCTTTGAGCCAACAAGAAAATTAAGCATGTTGCCTGATAAACATTAAGCAAAAGTGGGCAGCTTTCCAATGTGAACAAAGGAAATAACAAACACAAGTCTGCCACTCTGTATTCACTAACTAAAAAAAAGAATGCTAGAAAGTCTGCAAGACACTGCAAGTAAGACACTGCAAGTCACTACAACGATACATATTAAACAAAAAAGAATGCTAGAAAGAATATAAGGAACCTCAAACAGTGTATTCACTAGCTAAAAGTTGAACTGTCTACACAAATCAATAGTACGTACGTAAATTTACTAACTTCTTTTGTTGAAGCTTATGACCTATAAATTAGATCTAAAACAATGAACAGAAAAAAGACAGAATGAAAAAGAAACAAACACTAACAATCGCGACCAACGTAGCCAAAAGGAAGAGCATCACTAATTAAGAATCAAAAAAGACACTAATTGATATTATAAATTAAATTTTTATGATAAAATTGCTTATTAGAAATAACATAATGCAAGATTAAAGAAAATTATTTTTATGTAAAAAAATAAATTGTGACCAACGTAGCCAATCGCTTCTCATATTCAATTGGTTACATCATCATCAAAAATGTTTGAAATTCGAGTAAGAACTTACTTTCAAATCGTTGAGGGAGGCGATGCCGTCGGCCGAAGAGCTACCGATGAGTTTGACGGATGAGTGATGACCGATGAAGAACCACCGAAAGCGATGAGGGTCGATGGAGGCGATGTCGTTGGTCGAAGGGATATTGAGACTTGAGAGTTCGAGATCTAGGTTTGGGATGAGAGATTGAGACTTGAGGGTTTGAGATCTGGCCTCTAGGTTTAGGAATTTGAGAGAATGAGAATGAGTTACGACTTTAGACTCAGAGACAGAGACTCAGAGTGGGCTTACTGGGCTAGATTCATATTATTATTTTAAGTAGAGTAAGGATTTTTTCGGTGTTCGGTTACACCGAATAGCTTAAAAATAAAACCCGTATAAACTAACTGAAACCGGTAATATAATTCGGATATAACCGAATTGTTACAAATAACCGAATTATCAGAAAATTTCGGTTAAATTATTTCGATTCGGTTCGGTAATTCGGTTATACCCGTTTTTCGCTCACTCCTACTCTTTAATAGTTGATGTATTGTATCTGGGCTAAACAATTCCTTCATAGAGCGGAGGTATGTAACGCCAGAGAAAAATTGGATTTTTATGACAATTAAATTTTTATTTGATTATGTGAATTAAATTAATTTAATTGATTTCTTTGTGAGTAGTCTATGTGAAGGTCATTCTATGACCTAGAATGTGCTAACGTGGTTAGTATTCTGGCTACGTGTTAAAAATAGTTGTTTGGAATTTCCAAGACGATAATAATTGCTTTCCGAGAAATTTCGGTAAAAACACTATTCATCCTTTTCTATTCAGAGAATTATTTTGAAATTCTGGGAAACACGTAATGATAGAATATCGTGATGAGTTGGAATATCTGATAATATTTCATTTATGGAAAAAGCAGTTTTCGCATGTGGACTTAAAACCTAAGGGTTGAGTATATTGATTTTCGAGAAAGAAATAATAAGAAGGAATGGCGTTAGGTTTAATTCAAGTGTTATACAATTGGTGATGCAAGTTAGCATCTATGTATAATACGTTGAGTAATCACGAGGTACAATACAATTATTATAACGTATGGTATCTGAAGGAATACGTGAATTGTACGTAGTAGAATACGATCGTATCGTAGGATTAATCTATGTATCAATGAGTAATTCACTTGTATTGGATTATGATTAGCCCGGTCAATTGAATGACTAAGCCCAATGAGATGGATGGGTTAAGTCCAAGTCGAGGCCCAATGTTTATTTAGTTAAGCCCAATTCATTAAAATTGAACCAGTGGAATTGAACCGGATGGGTCACCGAATGGGTAAAACCCATGGGGCAACCCATGGGATGTCACAAAAGGAGGTGGGCCTGCCACCTTGGTGTGGAAGCAAAGCATAAGGCTTGGTCACCAAGTGTTTTACTTGGTGACCACACATGAATAGTAAGGAGGTGGTGTTTATTAACCATTATGCCCTCCATTCTAATTTCCTATAAATATGAGGCTGGGTTGCTTCATTTGTGAGTTTTTCAACTTGCCAACCTATATCATTTGAGAGAGAAAAGAGATCTAGACTTATAAGTCCTTCACTTGGGAAGCTTTAACCTTTATTCTTCCAAGAGATTTTTAAGAAACTTGAGGTAATACTTCTTGTTCTTCATTCTCCATCTCTTTTTGATTTTTCTTTTGTATTGGAGAATCATAGATGGGTGGTATATGCGTTGTATGAGAGATTAAAGATGACTTACCATAGATTCAATCTCTATAAGTCATGAGATTATAATGATCATAAGGTTTGAAATAGTTTTGAACCATGAAAATATTGGTAGATGAGATCGATCGTTTATAAATGATTGGACTCCATCAATCCATTAGTATTTGCATCTTGTTTGAATAGGATGTAGATATGAAGTTCATGGAGTATTCCATGTGATTTGGCCTAGAAAACCCTAGTAACGAAGATATAACGAACTTTGCGAAAATAGACGTTAAACGTCGAAAACGCATAAAGTCCGGATTAAAGGTCAAAAGTTGCCGTGTGACTTGAAAATGTCAGTTTTCAATGTCAACACGTGAGATAGGGTAATTAAGAGTTGTGGGTTCGAGAATCGTCGGATTCTGACTTAGAACGAAGAAAACGAGCATTGAACGCTCATTAACGTTTACGAACATATATAAAATGAACTCAATAGTGAATTATGAGTTAACGAATTTGAAAGTGTTGAATTCTTATACGAACACGTAAAGGATGTAATTCCTGACTTGTAGGAATTCGAATGGGTCAATTCGGATGTAAAACGAACAAATTAGGAAGCCGGGAGTTTCGTTAGAAAACCAAAAGCGGTTTATTAACCTGGTGCCTTGACTTCTAAAGCATGACTTAAAACCGAAGATACAAAGTGGTGGTGGCCTTGATGGCAGACACTCGGGCCAAAAGTACCACTGCTAACTTTGGCCAAAATACCACTAAATTACAAAGGATGATGCGTATGCTAAAGCGATGAAAAAAGTTGACAAGTATTTTAAGCTTCGGTTGTTTAGAGACCTACCTGAGTTGAGTTTATATACTCAATAAATGTACTAAGACTAATCCTATATTAGTTATACTAAGGTGTAGAGTAGGAAACTTAGGAATGTAATGCATATAAATAAGATATGTAAAATGAACAAAGTCGGTACCTTATCAACGATGTTTGAATCCGGTTAATAAACGTCAATAGAGTGATAAACCGGGACGAAGGGTAATAAGTCATGTTGACTTTAATAAAGATATTAAGTTAACACACACATAGAAGAGAAAGAAACTTGTAGGAATAATGTGAATAGTTGTTTGATAGCTAATTACGGTGTGCTATTGAACATATCATGTAGATTCTGTAAAGGTTGTGGTCAGTCGAGTAAGTTATTTGAAGATGCTGAAAGGCAAGTTTTCTTAATGCTTGTCTAACTTCCATGTTAGCCAAGTTTTATGTGATTCGTTGAACTGAATTTCAAGACTTGTTTTAAAGAAAGGGTCGATGCCAGATTTTAACTCGGCTAGATTATTCGTAAGATATAGATTGATTATTATTCATATCATTCTATATAGAAATGTTAATGCTATCCTATGCCAAGTAATTGGTACGGATGTGAAGGTAAGGTTTGTCTATGAACAAACAAAAGTATTTTTCATCGATTATTCGATGGGCACGCGAGTTTGCCAAAAAAATTAAACGTAAATACGTTTAATGAATGTAGTGTTGATCAACATAGAGTACTATAAGGTGATCACCTAGAAGTGCTCGTAAGTTATACTACGGATGAATGGCCTTAGTCTTTGTGGACTCCTTTTCAAGTATGAAAACCGAAATTTATCGTTCATGGTCTATCGACCGGTTCAGAATTCCTAATCTATTCTATACTTTGGGAATTGATGTTATGAACTATTAAAGTATTATTGATTCAGAATACTTCATAACTATTGTTCAGTTGTGTTGGAATTGTTGTATAATTCATGAATGTGGTATTCCTGTCATCCTTGATTAAACTTCTTTGAAATTTGTCATGCTCACTTCTTACTTGAATTATATAACTGCAGTTAAAGATGAACGTACTGTGAATGCCAAGAATGATAAGGGCAAAGCTAAGATGGATGCTTAGGCATTGTGTAATAGTTTAGTAAGTTTGTATGTATTATACATTATGAACAATGATTGATGCTTAGGTTTATGAACACAGGAAGGATTATACTTTAATTGTAATAAGAAGATAGTAATTACTTTCATTTTGTTGTTTTTCAATGGAATGATTGTATGGATGTTAGTACAGTGGAGCACCATCTGTCGGGTTGGAAGATACCCAAATTTGGAGGCGTCACAAGGTATATACAAACTAGCAATTCGGAACCTAGTTTGTTGGTTGTTTGTGGGAAACCACTCAACGTACCATATTGAAACTGTTAGAGACTCGATGTGTACGAAGTATATAAAATGGATACATATGATGAAAAAGGAAAGAAAGAGAATTGTAAAACAAAACGATCACGAGTTAAGAAAAGAATTTCAAGGGAAATGAATATAGAATAAGATCACGACGTGATCAATTTAAGTTATAAAAGAAAGATGGTCTGTAATATTTGAATAATTATAGCTTGATGCTATGAAGATGATGTGCTATGAAATAGTACAAGATAACTCACGAGGAGTTATAGATGATGTGATACGAGGAATTCGTATCGAGCAAAGAGCAAGTTATAAGCAAGATAGAGTTAGGTAGGATTTCAATTGAGGACTCATGAGATGGTTGAGTTGTACAAATCTTTGTATGGGCGAGGGTTTTGTGCTTGCACTCAGTTTATCATATTGATAATCATTGGAATGTTGGCGTTGCGCTATCAATGTATATGTGGTGAAAAGGTGATTCTTTTCTCATGTGTATATTTGATAGTTAGAAACTATTAAGATTAGTTAGATATTATTAGGATTAGGTATGGTTCTTAAAACTAATGCTTATGGTAAGTTCGTGACTCATAATAATATTATATGTTTTGAACCCCTCAGTGAATGGAAGCCTATGGTCTGACTAAGATAAATTCTTAAACTCATATTATGTTGGTAAGTTCCTGAACTTCCAATGTGCAGTAAGTTTGATGAACTATACTGGATGTATAGGAAGATTGTAAGTTGAAATATAAGAATATTTAGTATAAGAGCATTAGTGGTGCTCGAAATAAAAAAGAATTGGTTAAGTAATGAAGTAATGGAGTAAAATTGAAGTTGATGGATACCTGGATATTCTAAATCTACTAGCTATGTTAGACTTTCGAAATTTATTGACTTCGTGTTGATGTTTGCACTTCTATTTTCTTGAAAAACATTGGATTAAATGATGAAACCAATGAGTTTTAAAAACAATATTGTTATTCGTATGTCTATGCTAATTCCTTCGGCTAGACAAAAATGATTTAAAATATATCAAAATGTATTTTTATATCATCAATGCATCATGGAACCTGGTGAAGAGATGATAAAAATGATGGAGTCATCAATGCAGTATTACTTAGTGTTGGATGTGATCTAAGGATCGTCAGCCCACTATGGTATGATATGTAGTATGATAAAATCACCAAATGACGGAATCCTCAAATGGACTGTAAATATAGTGCGGTATCATGACGTCATAAAAAGATTTTTGAGATTTCTTTAAGATATGAGAATATATATATATATATATATATATATATATATATATATATATATATGTGTGTGTGTGTGTGTGTGTGTGTATATTTCTATTGATGTAGAATTATTATAGAGGTCTATGCTATTTGATTCAGCTAGACGAATATTGAAAGATCTTCATGAAATTCAAGCGTTTCTTGAGAAGTTATGCCAAACCTAATTGTTTTTGGTGCAGATTTAGATGTTGAAAAGCTGAGGTCAACAACCCTATAAGGGGACATGTTTTCGGGGACAATGGTTCCGAGCGTAACACATATAGTCGTTACAAAACACTACGTTGCGACCCAACGTAGTGGTATAATAGGCTGGCAACCTAGTGTATGTGTGGAGGGTGTTTTCAGTCTTTGTGATTGATAAACACTCTGGTTTGCAGTGTGAAGGATTGTGTTGAAGCACTAACAAATCTAGAAAAGAGTTCAAGGTCTTGTGACCCCTCAGCATGATTTGGAATCTTTTAAATTCCTGAGTTATTCATACTGCTTCCAAATTATTGAGCAATTGTGGAAGATTCTTGCTATTCTAAAAGGCTAATGTGGTAAGGATTATATTCCTTAGAAAGAAGTGAGTCATAGAATGCGACACTGAATGATGAATATATTGAATGAGTGAGAAAAGAAATTTTGAAATAAGAAGGAGATGGGTTATCGAAGAATAATGTAAAACTTTTAATAGAAAAGTTTATTAATTGTAGAAAGATCTTTGTGGAAAGAAAGTGGTTATATAACCCAATGAATGAATAAAGTAATAACGTAAAAATCTATTTTGATAGATTGAATGAATGAAGAGTAAATAAAATTTCGAGGACGAAATTCTTAGAAGAATGGGTAAATGTGATATCCCGAGTGTTTCTGATAATGATCCTTAGAGAAGGATAATGAATGGATCAAAGAATATGTAATACTCAAATATAATTGAGTATAAGTAAAGTTTATGAAATAAAAATTATAAGAATTTATTGTGAAGAATGGATGGAGTGGTAATAAATAAAACTTATATTAAGGTAATGTGTTGAAGCTATTCAACAAAGAGATTTGATAAAAACCTGAGTAAGGTAGGGTTTTGGTGATTTGGAAGTAAATATTATGGTGTGCTTAAGGCTTAATTGGCCTTATTGCCGCCAAACTATGTCAGTGTATTTGTTTTGACTTGTTTTAGTAAAATAGGCATAACGTTTCTATACGAACTCCGATTAAGGCGATTTAAGATGATCCGAAACAAGGATGAATAGACCTACAATGTTTATTCTTTAAGTTCTTCAATTTGAGGTCAGGAACAGTAGTCAAAATGGTCATCTTTGTGACTGATGCGTATTCAAAGGCAATCAGAGGGCGTCGGACATTCACATACACAAGTATAGTGATGTCGACGATAATAGATGTTGTTCTAAGTTATAGAACATGAATATTATGAAGTATAATGATGCTTAACATTAATAAATGATATATTAGATAAGTTGTATACGCATACTAAGTACACACAAGAGAGACAAATTAGGTGTGTGACGAATAAACATCGAAACGCGGTGATAAGTGTTAATGAACGTAAAAAGTGTTTTAAATCAAATGAAATTAATATTATAAGATATTGAATAGGGTTAATATAAAACCAATAAGTAGTCCTAGCAAGACTTAAGCACTTGAATGAACTTCAAGTTTGACTAAGAAGAAATATAGTGAGTTACAAGTCTAAAGTTAACACAATCAAATTGAACATTGTGTATTGATTAATATGGAGGGTTATAGGATGTAGATTAAAGTTTACATTATAACTACTATGCGTTTCTTGAAACTAATAGTTAATGTGAATGATTATATAATTGTGTAGGGCACGTGAAGTGCAGATATCTGTAAGATGTTAAACTGTTATTGGTAAACAACGATCAAGGCAAGTCTTTCAGTTCCTATTTATTGTGTGAACTTGATAATTAACTGTTTTAAATCTTTATTGCAAAGAGCATGATGTGTTATATGTATGTTGAATGTGTGAAACATTAAATTCAATTTATGACTACATTCATTGAGTAATGAATGCTGATTGAGTAATGAACTCAATTTTTATACTTGTTATTTGAACTGCAACATGTTTGTTATGTTAGTTTAATGTTTATTAGATGTATGATAAGCATGTTATTATGTGTTACGTGATGCATGAAAATTGTTAGATTTGCTGGGCTGTCGAGCTCAACCTTGCAAATAACCATTTTTGCAGGTTAAGGATTGAAGGTAACACTATGTGCTACTTGAATGACGTGGATCAGAAATAATACATGAAGATTAATATTTTAGCTACAGTTGTTATTTCATTAAACCATGATTAAGATTCATAAGAAATTTTTTATGATGTATAGTTTTATGTTGAGTTGTAAAGTTAAAGTTTGAGTTATCTGATATGCAAAGGTTATCGAATTGAAATGTAAAATTTTATATAATAATTGTGATGAAGTCTTTGAAGTGTAAAGGTTATCGAGTTTGTATAAAGTCTTTGAAGATGGGACGATGCCCTCCGGTCTTCAAGCTTCAACTTTCATCCGTTACCCCACACAATAGTCACTCGGGATTGGTTAGCCATGTGGGACATTGTTGCGTAGAGACGAGACATGGCATCGTGTTGGACGAGATGGCGATGTTGCCCCTCACCAGAATTATTCGCCGGATTGGCGATATGACGCGGCGTTGCTCAGACTTCGCTAAGATTGGACTGTTGCATTTGTTGAAGGTCCTCATTGTCATCTTTGAGGTGTGTCTGTCTTCCCGATGTCATTGCCGTGTTGGCACAGTGTATTTTATTGTGAGTGCCGAGATTGAAGTTGATGGCATTTTAAACAAGCATTTACGGGCCTATCTCAAAGCTGCATTCCTTGGGGTTATCACCAAGGTTGGTGGCTATTCCATGGTTGGGGATGAGATTGGATACCTGGGGTTATCTCAGAGATTAATCGGTCTTCTCGGTGTGTGTTTCGGTATTGTATCTGCAGTCTCGGGGTTAGATCCGAGGTTGAAACCGATTACTCCCAGTTGCGATCGGGGTTGATCTTGAACTTAGGTAGTATCCGGTATGGATTTGGATTGTCTTTCGGGGTTCTCTCTTAAAAGGCGATTCTGTCCTCTGCAATGTTAAGTATAATTAGTGAGAGAAAATTTGAGTGTCTACGGATGCCCTCTTTATCATACTCATGCATGGCGATGCATGGGTAGGATAAAGAATCCTAGACACTTAAAATGCAACAAGATAAACATGGTACTATGGATAGTAACATGATGCATGTGTATGGGGTTATGGCCCAACATGTTGGGGATGATTATTGGTTCCCTGTTGCTTCAACTAGGGATTGGCAATACTGACCAGATCTGATGTGCAAGCCAAATCTGTTAGGATATTGGTGTTGGAGTTACCATCGGCAGGTTTTGAAGATGGCGTTGGAGTTTGAAGGAATCTCCTTTCTACACATTCCTCGTAATAGGAATGATTTCACGGATACATTAGCAACTTTGGCCTCCTTGATTCGCTTATCAGACAAGGAACACTTGCAAAGCGTCATAATTTCCCTGCACAATGCCCCAACCACATGGTGAAGTAGTCGATCATGGTGAAGATAAATCGGTGACCATTATCAGCTTTAGGCTCAATGGGACCAATAACGTCCATTCCCCACATTGAGAAGGGCCAAGGCGAACTCATATTGTGGAGCTCCCATGGAGGGGCGTGTATAACATTCTCATAAATCTGACACTGATAGCATCTTCTGGCGTGGTCGTTGCAATCAGCTTTGAGAGACAGCCAGTAATGTCCCGTCCTGAGGACTTTCTTGACAAGGAGGGGGCCACTCATATGGGGGCCACAAACTCCGCCATGGATTTCATCCATAAGCCTTTGGGCTTGATCTTTGTATAGACACCTGAGGAGACCTAGTCCTGCATCTCTTTTATAGAGCGCATCTCCACTCAAGTAGAACTTCATAGCAAGTCGATGGATCTGCCTTTTCTCAGTCATGCTCACCTCAGCGGGTGTAGATCCATCTCGCAGATATTCCTTGATATGCTGATACCAAGGAGGTTGGATGGGAGGTAGCTCATCTGATACGTCTGTAACGTAATTCCCATAGGCTGGGGCATTGTGCAGGGAAATTATGACGCTTTGCAAGTGTTCCTTGTCTGATAAGCGAATCAAGGAGGCCAAAGTTGCTAATGCATCCGTGAAATCATTCCTATTACGAGGAATGTGTAGAAAGGAGATTCCTTCAAACTCCAACGCCATCTTCAAAACCTGCCATAGATGGTAACTCCAACACCAATATCCTAATGATTTGGCTTGCACATCGATCTGGTCAAGATGTTGCCAATCCCTAGTTGAAGCAACAGGGAACCAACAATCATCCCCAACATGTTGGGCCATAACCCCATACACATGCATCATGTTACTATCCATAGTACCATGTTTATCTTGTTGCATTTTAAGTGTCTAGGATTCTTTATCCTACCCATGCATCGCCATGCATGAGTATGATAAAGAGGGGCATCTGTAGACACTCGAAATTTTCAGACTCTATCACATTAACATTGCGAGGAGGACAAAATCGTCTTTTAAGAGAGAACCACGAAAGACAATCCAAATCCATACCAGATACTACAGGAAGTTCAAAGATCAACCCGGATCACAATCTGGAGTATGCAGTTTCAACCTCGGATCTAACCCGAGACCACAGAGATACAATCTGGAACACACACCGGAGAAGACCGATTAATCTCGGAGATAACCCCGAGGTATCCAGTCTCAGTCCCAACCATGGGAATAGCCACCAACCTTGGTGATAACCCCAAGGAATGCAGTTTCGGAGATAGGCCCAGAAATGCTTGTTTCAAATGCCATCAACTTCAATCTCGGCACTCACAATAAAATACACTGTGCCAACACGGCAATGACATCGGGAAGACAGACACACCTCAAAGATGACAATGAGGACCTTTAACAAATGCAGCAGTCCAATCTTAATAAGTCTCGAGCAACGTCACATTATCGGCCCAATCCAAAGTAAAGAATAACAGGTGAGGGCAACATCGCTCATCTCGCCCAACACGATGCCACGCCTCGCTCTCTACGCAACAATGTCCCATATGGCTAACCAATCCCGAGTGACTATTGTGTGGGGTAACGGATGAAAGTTGAAGCTTGAAGACCGGAGGGCATCGTCCCATCTTCAAAGACTTTATACAAACTCTAATTCCATTCCATCGTACAACTCTAGACAATGGCGGTCCGAAATAGGTCCTGAATACCTCAAAAAGGATGCCCGGATTGCACTTCTCAAAATCTGAGTGGACATTACAGTGCCTGAGTGCACGTATTTTGAGACGACGACGGGCCGGCTGAACCAGGCGAGGCGACCACCGCCTGGTACACCTGCGGTACCTTTTGCCTATAAATAAGAGGCTTGGGGTGCTGATTTCTAAGAGAAAAAAGACGGAGAAACCCTGCACAATTTGCTCTACACTTGCCATACAATGAATTTTCTCACTTTCAAACACCTGTGAGCTCATATATAGCCTCTTTTGTACTCACAAAAGCCCAGTGTTTACCCACTCTAAAGATACAGAAGCCCTTTTTATCAGTCAGCTGTAAGCCTTCTCACACACTTTAGAGTCTTTCTCTTCATCTTTGCACACACCCTTCTACACGTTGAGAGTCGTGTTGCTTGCTTTTGCGGACTTGATCCGTGGTTTCATTCCATCTGTATATATATATATATATATATATATATATATATATATATATATATATATATATATATATATTGACTAACATTATCGAGTTATGCCTCGATTGAGCCTGAACTTTTGCCCGAGCATTTCTTGCTTTAATATATATATATATATATATATATATATATATATATATATATATATATATATATATATATATATATATATTAAGTATGCATGGGACTTTGTTAGAAAAGCCTAGACTTGATGCAGTGCGTTTATTTACTTATATATATATATATATATATATATATATATATATATATATATATATATATATATATATACTAATATATATCAACTGTGTGTAGACTTTTGTTCGATGAGCCTAGACTTGATCTAGTGCGTTTATTAAATATATATATATATATATATATATATATATATATATATATATATATATATATATATATATCAACTGTGTGTGCCGGACGTTGTTCGATGAGCCTGAACTTGATGCAGTGCGTTTAGTTGTTCGATGAGCCTAGACTTGATGCAGTGCGTTTACTCGCTTTTATATATATATATATATATATATATATATATATATATATATGAACTGTGGTGAACTATGTTCGATGAGCCACAGATTTTACATCCCATGCGTTTATTACTTTTTATATATATATATATATATATATATATATATATATATTTAATTTTATCCGCACAGAGTTCCCTTCGTGGCGATTGATCATTATTCTGACTTTCTTTACATTTGGTCCTACACAGAGTTTACTTCGTGGCGATTGACCGCATTTCTGACTTTATTTACATTTTGTCCCTTTGGAGTTTCCTTCGTGGCGGTTGGCCAAATATCTACAACTTTATTTACATTTCTGATCCCCCATGGAGGTGCTTCGTGGTTGGTGATCCTGTCTGTATATATATATATATATATATATATTTACCGCTTTTATATATATATACCTACTTATTGCTTTTATACAAATTGCAATATTCTCATGCTTTAAGAATCATGTGATCATGATTCATCTCATTGGATCTAGATTCGGTTCCGTGATGGATATTTTTAGTCACAAGCGACTTGTAAATTATTCTGCGATATCTCAGTATTTCCTCAGATGGTTTCCATACCCATGAGGAAGTCGGCATTATTTTTGGATGTATTATTTTTCATACAGATGCCTCGCATCCGTCAAATAAAATCAATTCAACCGCTCACTTAATAAAAATGGAGGTGTAAAAGGTCTCAATTCCTATTGAACATCAGGGTTAGAAAAACCTCTTTTATAAAACATCATTGTCATATCTTGCTAAAAACTGAACTTTTACATAAATTCAAACCTTGTGTATATAGGTTCGAACGAGGCCTCGCACAACTTTCATATAACAGCACATTGACCCCCCCACACACACTCATATAATAGTTTCTTGAAAAGAGGCTGTCACCGTGGTAACACGGATGTCGGGAGGTGCCTAACACCTTCCCCTCGCATAACCAAGTCCCCGGACCCTAAACGAATCTCGGTTTCGCCGACCCGTATATCATTGTCACATCACGGGGTCATTGTGCAAACCTTTTCTCGGTTGTGTTTGTACAACCATTTAAAAAACCAACTGGCGACTCTTAACAGTCCCATCGTCGACATTATACATGTCGGACCTTTTTCACTTGTTTTTTCAAACAAATCTCACCTAAAATGAGAACACCAAAGAACAAGTAACGGAAAGGGACACCCAAAAATCCCGACGTCGACACCGACTTCATCCCAGCACAGTGGAGTTCTGAACTTTCTACCATATAATGCTTCGTATGGCGGCATGCCGATGCTCGCGTGATAACTATTATTGTAGGCGAATTCCACCAGCGATAAGTGTTCTTCCCAACTACCTTTGAAATCCATGACGCATGCTCTCAGCATATCTTCCAATGTCTGGATCGTTCATTTGCTTTGGCCATCTGTTTGTGGATGATAAGTCGTACTCATTCGCAAATGCGTTCGCATGCATTCTTATAGTCTCTTCCAGAAATTTGACGTGAATCACGGATCTCTATCGGACACAATTGACACTGGAATCCCGTGTCTCAAAATGATTTCTTTAAGGTACAATTTTGCCAACTGGTCAAGATTGAACCTAATCTTTATTGGTAAAAAGTGCGCTGATTTCGTCAGTCTGTCCACTATCACCCAAATCGTATCGCATCCTCTCTGAGTTGTTGGAAGACCTACCACAAAGTCCATTGTGATATGCTCCCACTTCCATTCCGGTATTTCCAACGGTTGAAGCAATCTGCTAGGTCTTTGATGTTTGTCTTTGGCTCGTTAACATGTCAAACATTTTGCCACGCATTCTGCAACATCCCTTTTCATATTTGACCACCAAAAATGTCGGCGTAAATCTTGATACATCTTCGTGCTTCCCGGATGAATCGAATATCTTGAGTTATGAGCTTCGGTCAAGATTTTATCTTTCAGCTCTGGCGTTGCTGGAACCCAGACTCTTCCTTCGTACAGTAGTAGTCCTTCACCATTGATCTTGTATTTTGTATCGCTACCCTCAACCACGTTCTCTTTTATTTTCCCACATTCTTCATCTTGTAATTGTGCGTTCTTAACTTTGTCCACCAAAGTTGTACCAGTTCCTATCTGAAATAGTTGTTCATTGGATTCTTGTGGAAACTTTATTTCCAACTCTAGTTTTGTCATTCTTTGAAATGAGTTCTCTCTGAGTTGTTATCGCATCAACTTCTCCCGACCTTTCCTGCTTAAAGAATCTGTAACTACATTCGCTTTGCCTGGATGATAAAAGATCTCGCAATCGTAATCTTTTATCAATTCCATCCATCTTTCTTGATGCATGTTCGGATCCTTCTGAGTGAAAATATACTTCAGACTTTTGTGATCTGTATATATCTCACATTTCTCTCCATAGAGATAGTGTCTCCATATCTTGAGAGCAAATACAACTACAGCCAATTCTAAATCATGAGTCGGATACCCTTTCTCATAATCATTCAGTTGTCTTGATGCATATATAATAACTTTGTCGTTCTACATAAGAACACAACCCAATCCTTTGTGTGAGGCATCGCTATACACCACAAAGTTTCCTGTATTATCCGGTAGGGTTAACACAGGTGCCACACTTAGCTTCTTCTTCAAATCTTGGAAACTTTCTTCACATTTCTCTGTCCACACAAATTTTATAGCTTTACGTGTCAAATTTGTTAACGGAGTGGCTATATTGGAAAAATATTGAATGAATCGTCTATAATAACCAGCCAATCCCAAGAAACTCCTTACCTCTGACGGTGTTCTTGGTTGTTCCCAATTGATTACAGCTTCCACTTTCGATGGATCCACTGAAATCCCATCTTTGTCAATCAGATGACCCAAAAATTGTACCCGATAAAGACAAAATTCGCACTTAGAGAATTTTGCGTATAACTTTTCCTTTCTTAGTGTCTCCAATGTCAAACGTAAATGTTCCACGTGTTCTTCTTGAGTTTTGGAATAAACTAGAATGTCGTCGATAAATACCACTACAAACTTGTCTAAAAATGGTTTAAACACCATGTTCATCAAATCCATGAATGCAGCAGGGGCATTTGTTAAACCAAAAGACATCACCAGAAATTCGTAATGTCCATACCTAGTTCTGAATGTCGTTCTAGGTATATCCTCCTTTCTTACCTTCAATTGGTGATACCCACTTCTCAAATCTATTTTTGAAAAATATATAGCACCCTTCAACTGATCAAACATGTCATCTATTCTTGGCAACGGGTATTTGTTCTTAATAGTGACTTTGTTTAACTCCTTATAATTAATGCAAAGACGCATTGATCCATCCTTCTTCTTCACGAATAATACTGGCGCTCCCCACGGTGATACGCTTGGTTGAATATACTTCTTGTCCCGCAGTTCTTGTAGTTGTACCATCAGTTCTTTCATTTTGACTAGAGCCATTCTGTACGTGGCCTTCGATATCGGTGCAGTTCCTGGTGCTAAGTCAATTACAAACTCAATGTCTCTATCAGGCAGAAGTCCTGGTAAATCCTCTGGAAACACATCTACGAATTCCCTAACCACTGGTATCTCTTCCAGTTTCACACCCTTCTTCTGAGTATCGACTATGTAAGCTAAATAACCCACACAACCTTGACTCAACAACTTCTTGGCCTGCATAATCGTCAGACATTTCATTTGTCTAGGCGATTTGCTACCATAGAAAACTACCTTTGATGGAGTCATAAGGTTTACACACTTCTTGTGGCAATCAATTACTACTCCATATTTGAACAGACAATCCATTCCCAAAATTACATCAAATTCTCCAAGTCTAATCGGGATTAAATCTACCATCAGGATATTCCCCTTAATGTTCACCCTATAGTTCTTGTATACGAACCTAACTGGAATCACTTACCTATTCGCAATTTCTATGTTCAAAGGGAAATTCAGTTCTTCTCTAGGCATTTCTAACCTCTTAGCAAAATCATCAGATATAAACGAACAAGTAGCACCTGAATCAAACAATACATATACATCAATATCATTGATTGGGATAATACCTGACACCACATCTTTTGATTGCACAACATCTTGCATGTCATGTTGAATGTTACGGTACGTGGGTTTGTTTGATGTTGTAGGTCCAGCAAAGGCCCATGTTCCTCCACTGCTACCTCCCTTGCTTCTTGCTGTTTCTCCAACCTTTTTCTGAGGGCATTCACGAGGAAAGTGATCCTTGGATCCGCACATGAAACATACATTCTTCTTGGGTTGGGTGCAATTTGAGGCGATGTGACCCTCCTGACCACAGTTGAAATATGCACGTTTCCCCATCAAGCACACACCATTATGAAACCTCCCGCATGTAACACATGCTTCAAACTTCCTAAATTGCTGGTTACCCTGCTGGTTTCTAGTACCCCCGTTTCAATTCCACTTCCTCTTTAAGTTGTTTTTGTTGTTGCCATTTCCATTGCCTCCGCTACCATTCTTCACTTCCACCTCATTCTTCTTCATCTTATGTTCTTGATTGAATTTTGTCAACTTTTGCCGCCTCCACCTTCGGTTAGTAATCGCCTTCTCTATCTTCTTTGCAAACATTTTCAATTGGAATAGGAAACCTTCTTTGTCTGACTGGGGCTTCAGTCCTTGTTCAAACCTCTTTGCCTTGCATTTGTCTGTACTGACTTAAAATGGCGCAAACCTCGCCAACTCGTTAAATTTCGCGGCATACTCAAATACCGTCATCGTTCCCTGTTTTAGTTCTAAAAACTAAACCTCTAACTGACTCTTCAAACTGTCTGGGAAATAGGTCTCGAAGAATATCTCCTTGAACCTATCCCAGGTCATCACTCCTGGTCCTTCCCGGGTTTTATTGGCCTGCCACCAATAACTAGCTTCTTCTTCTTTCAAAGCATGAACATTAAAAAGCAGGTCTTACATTCATCCCTACCCTAGCGACTTCAAACACCTTTTCTATTTCCATAATCCAGGTTTGTGCCTCAACTGGATTCATGGACCCACAAAATTCAGGTGGTCCAACCGCCTTGAAATCCTTAAACGGTGTGCCTTGGTTTTGAGATTTATTCTGCAACACTCCTATTAACAACCTCAGTAGTTGTTGGACGGGATTAACATCAACATTGTTATTGTTAGTTCCCTCATTAGTTCTCTGTTGGGGTGGTTTACGTCTGGGAGGCATTTTCTGTTAAAAAAACATCTATTAGACTATTACCCAACCTCTTTAAATATTTTCTAATTAACTTGCCTCCATAAAATAAACAACCACATAACACATAACACTTTGAATAAAATAATAACTTTTATTTATTCATCATCTCTTCGAAAAACATAAAAACAATAGCATCACTGCTATTTACATTCCTTTCCTGAACTATAAAAGTTACAGGATAACATCATCATTACCATATCCCATGGTTACTTAACACTAGGAATTTATACATTTTTTAACATTTATTATGTGCATAAAAGGCACATTTCCTACGATGCTCTATTAAGATACTCCGTAGCCTTTCGACGCTCTTCTTCCATAATCCGGAACATTGTTCGGCGATCTAACACGTAGGATGGCAGAGTCTCGAACTGAATCGAATAACCCATGACCCTATCTTGAGCTCGATTGATCACTACGTTGAATACGTTGTCCATCTCCTCCATCTTCATCCTCTTCGTTTGTGCGTCTCTTACTACTGTTGATAAACTTCTTTGTATGTGTCTTTAGCTCTTGCCCTTTTTGTAGCTTCTTCCTTCAGCTTGTTCTTCAGTTCTGCGATCACCTCGATCAGTTGTTCCTTCTCTCCTTCAGTCTGTATCAGCTTCTCTTCAACATTAGTTAAACGTTCATCACGATCCTGAATGTCGTCGTCCTTCTATGTCATTGCAGTAAGTTATTCCACTACTATCTCCTGCAACTCCTCGACTGTATCCTGAAGTTCCACATTACGGTTGTGACACCCCCAAAATAGGTATACAACACCTATTCTGAGTCGCCAAATACATGGTATATAAAGCAAAATACAACTTCAATAATACAATTGTCGTGCAAAATACGACAACACATATTGTGAGTTTAAATACAAATATTGTCTTCTAGACAATATCCACACTCAAATAAGTCCACATTACAATTATTCAAACACTATTTTACAGAAATAGTGAGGACTGCTAAAACATCTTTCTAGAACCATCACTCCATACCCCGACTAGATCCTACTATGTTCTCACCTCCTGAGAAGAAAAATGGAACAAAAAGGAAAAGGGTGAGCTCAACTAGCCCAGTAAAAATATTATGACTAAGATAATATACAAAAATTTATCATTAGTCTTCAATAAGGAAAAAATCTGATAAAATATAATAGACAACAAGTTTTAGATCAACAACTGCAGCGGAAACAACAATCCATTAGAAGAGTCAAGTAGAGAAAGAATTCCACTATCTTCTAAGATTTAAAAGTTCATCATCAATATTTTATCCCTGTAACATCAATCAATATATATCTTGAATCAAATATTCATCTTTGCACTACAGGCCAAAGATATTCATTTGTATCACCAGTTAGTCATGTTCATCTCAACACTGTTCATCTTTGCACTACTGGGCCAAAGATATTCATCGATTAATCATTCATTTTTGCACTACTGGGCCAAAGATATTTAGTAATATCATCATTTAGGGGTGAGGATGATGAAAAATATTTTAAAGAAAAGCGAATCCAAGTGAGATGAGGAAGGACAAATAGTAGGGATTAGTATAACAGTTTATCCAAGATCAATAATACTCCATAATAATCAATTTTGAAGCAAAATTCAAGAATAAAGATCAAAACATGGATACAATCAAAGATAGTAACCATAATAGACATCTTGGACAAAAAGAAGAAAATTTCATTTTTCGGTGAATAGTGTCGTATTCGTGAATGGTGTTGTATACGTGAATAGTAACCCCGACACAAAAAATTCCAAATTTGATAAAAAGTTCAAACCAATATTTTGGCATAATGATATTGAAGAAAATAATATCATTTAAGAAGAAAATAACATCCCTTACCTCAAAATAAAGGTACTTCTGATCGGAATATCGGATAGAAAACCGAAGGAAAGTTGTACCGAAGAACAACTCTCAAAGTATCAAAATACTCACAAAAATACGCTCGATAATCTAGAGAGAAAGAAAACTTGTTTCTGGTGTGATTTTCAATTCTAACCTAAGCGTCTATTTATAGGAAAAATGCTAGAACGCCATAGGAGACTAAATAATAAAATAATATTATTTCTTATATCAATCCTACGCACCAACCAAGACCAAGACTAGTATGCCACTTTTGGAAAAAAAATCCAAGCAGCCCACATGTTAAAACAAAAGTGGGTCCCACCCATAATTTAATAAAAATTATTTTATTTTCTGAAACTTCAGTAATTCATAAAAAATAGCTCTTTTATCAGAAAAATTCAAAACTTGCGCATTTCCATAAGAAATTTAATTCTCTACAACTTTGAAAGTTTAAGTTTTTCCAAATTCCAAATGAAAAATGCCCGAAATCCACATACGGACAATTTTTAATACCTCTACCAAACAAAATCTGGATAAAACACCCAAACATTAATTCCTTCATTTTTATCCACATAAAATAAATATATCCATCATTTATATCCACAAAAATAAATATTTCTTTATCATATGAATCAATAATTAATTATTCACAAATAATATTATGAGAATTACATTTATGACAACCGGTAGTTCTAGAAAGAGGAGGCTTTCCAATAAGGATTTCTCCTTCTTGGCGCGCAATTAGGTGACCAAACCTCTCCTTTACTGTAACTTTTAGACATTGCCAATAATGCTATCTAATAATATTATTCAAATAATATGAATTATTGATGCGATAATGGGAAATCTTGTGCGATGACAATTATTGAAACAACAATAATATAAAATATCAACCACGACAATTATTGAACCAATAAAATAAAATATTGAGCGATAATTCTTTGTAACAATTATTGAGTAGTGCCTTCTTACATAAGAATCAATAATTCAACAATCTTTGTGCAATAACGTGTGCCATCTTTGTGCGACCGCGCGTATTCTCGTATTTTAACCGGTATTCCAACAAAGTTGTTAACTGGTAACAACTACGCCGTTTTTCAATTTTGTCATCTTCTTCATATGACAACTATTCTGTTATGGGGCCCACAAATGGCTGCGCCGTTGTACGAATATTCCTCGACAGAAAGAATATTCCACGACCAAATAAATATTCCCCGACAAATGAATATTTTATAACCACTTGCTTATTTTGAAATTTTTGCACATTTCACCCATAACCAAAGTATTATATCAAATTAATACCTTATTATTCACAATAATAATTAGAGAAAATTTGATTTTATTCATTAATAAGTTGGGGTCTTACAACCTCCCCTCCTTATAAAATTTTGTCCTTGAAATTGACGTACATACCTGGTGTTTCAAAAAGGTGAGGATACCTCGCTTTCATTTCTGATTCTAACTCCTAGGTCATTTCTTCAATAGCATTGTTTCTCCACAAAACCTTAACTTGTGGTATAACCTTCGTGCGTAGGACATGCTCTTTCATATCCAAGATCTTAACAGGTACCTCCTCGTACGTTAAATCTTCGGCTATCTCGTCTGGTTCTAACTCAATAATGTGGTTCAGGTCTTTAACATATTTACGAAGCATAGATATGTGAAAAATATTATGAACACGAGACATACTTGGAGGTAATGCGAGTCTATAAGCCACATTTCCTATTCGGTCAAGAATCTCAAATGGACCAACAAATCTTGGATTGAGCTTTCCTCTCTTTCCAAATCTTGTAACTCCCTTCCATGGAGCAACACGTAACAATACATGATCCCCAATATTAAATTCCACGTCTTTTCGATGAAGATCCGCATAACTCTTTTGTCGATCTTGTGAGGTTTGGATACGTTGTCGAATCATTTAGATCTTTTCTGTAGTCATTCGTACCAACTCTGGTCCCAACAATGTTGCTTCACCCACCTCGTCCCAGCATACTGGAGGACGACATTTTCTTCCATACAAAGCCTCGAATGGAGCCACACCTATACTTGCACGATAAGCTTTGTTGTTGTAGGAGAATTCCACCAATGGTAGGTACTTATCCCAACTCCCTTTGAAATCTATGACCACGAGTCTTAATAGATCTTCAAGAGTTTGAATAGTCCTCTACGATTGTCCGTCGGTTTAAGGATGGTATGCGAATCGAATAAATAAATCCGTGCCCATAGCTTTTCTGCAAGCTAACCCAAAATCTTGAAGTGAATCTTGGGTCACGATCCAAAACTATGGATCTTGGCATGCCATGCAATCTCACAATCTCATTCACGTACATCTGAGCAAGACGCGTTCAAGGGAATAAGTTTCTCGTATCTCGGCAAAGAAATGGGCGGAACTTAGTTAATCTATCAACAATAACCTAAATCGCATCTCACGCCTTGAGAAACCTTGGGAAGACCGTGAATTGAAATCCATAGTAATGTGTTCCCACTTCTATTTGAGAATCTCAAGTGGTTGTAATGGACCCTTTGGCATTTGATGCTCGCCTTTACGTTGACAAGTTAAACACCTCGAGATAAACTCCGCGATCTCTCTTTTCATATTGATTCACCAAAATGTATGTCGAAGATCATGATACATTTTGGTACTCCTAGGATGGATTACAAACGGTGTGTTGTGTGCCTCCATCATGATTCTATGCTTCAAATCAGAGTCGTTAGGAACACAAAGTCTGGAGTTGGATCTAAGTATTCCTTCTTCATCGATTCTCGCTTCTGGAATAACACCTTCTTGCACTTTCTTCTTCATACGTATCAGCTCTAGGTCCGTAGCTTGAGCAGCTTTAACTTTATCGATTAAAGTCAGTTCTACTCGTATATTCGCCATCATCACGTGGGTCCCTGGAGTCTTTAACTCAATCTCCATCCTTTGTAAATCGTACAAAATGGGTCTTTGTGTTAACAACATCGCACTCATACCCGCATACGATCTTCTACTCAACGCGTCAGCTACTACGTTTGCTTTTCTAGGATGGTATTGAATGGTATGATCGTAATATTTCAATAGCTCAAGCCAACGTCGTTGCCGCATGTTGAGTTCTTTTTGGGTGAAGAAATATTTGAGGCTTTTATGATCTGTATAGATCTCCACTTTCTCCCCATACAGGTAGTGTCTCTAGATTTTCAACGAAAGCTTATTGCGCCAACTCTAGATCATGAGTAAGATAATTCCTCTCATATTCTTTGAGTTGTCATGAGGCATAGGCTATGACTTTCCCATGTTGCATGAGAATGCATCCTAACCCTTTGCCTGAAGCATCGCTGTATATAACAAATCCATCCGTGCGGATGGTATTTCGAGCAGCAGTGCGAAATGAGTCTCCTCTTGAGCTCTTGAAAACTCTTCTCGCATTCCTCGCTCCATACGAATTTTATATATTTCCGAGTCAGCTGAGTTAACGGAGTAGCAATTCGAGAAAATCCTTCCATGAATCTCCGATAGTAACCAGCTAAGCCCATAAAGCTACGTACTTCAGTCACCGACTTCGGTTGCTCCCAACTTTGTATGGCTTCAATCTTCGATGGGTCGATGATACTCCATGTTTTGACACCACATGCCCAAGGAATGCTACTTCCTCAAGCCAGAACTCGCATTTCTTCAGCTTGGCATATAGCTTGTTATCACGAAGCCTTTGCAGTACTAGCTTCAAATGGTGCTCATGATCTTCACGGCTTTTGGAATAGATGAGGATGTCATCAATAAAAGACAACAACGAAACCGATCCAAATATTCTTTGAATACGGTTCATCATATCCATGAAAGCGGTGGAGCATTAGTCAATCCAAAAGACATGACTAAGAATTCATAATGCCCGTACCGAGTTCTGAAGGTAGTCTTTGGAATATCCTCCTCAGTTTTAATCTTCAGCTGATGATATCCAGAACGAAGGTCGATCTTTGAAAAGAATTGTGCTCCTTGCAACTGGACGAACAGGTCATCAATGTGAGATAACGGATACCTATTCTTGATGGTGACATGGTTTAATTCTCGGTAGTCAATACAAAGTCACATACTCCCGTCTTTCTTCTTTAGAATAAAACAGGAGCACCCCAAGGTGATGTACTAGGACAAATGAAACCTATGTCTAACAATTCCTGTAGTTGGACTTTTAACTCCTTAAGTTCAATAGGAGCCATTCGATATGGAGTTTTAGAAATGGGTTTTGTACCCGATTCAAGGTCAATAAAGAATTCAACATCACATTCTGGGGGTAGACCGGGAAGTTCTTGGAAATACATACATCGGAAATTCTCTAACAATGTAAATATTATTCAAATCTAACTTGTCTTTGTTCAAATCCATAACATGGGCTAAGAAAGCTTGACATCCATTTTTCAATAAACGAATAGCTTTATGGCTTGATATGACAGTGACTGATTTTAGTGGTTTAGTGGTTTAGTAGTTTGAATTCGTATGACATGTTGGTTAGGAATATGAAAACTAACAACCTTACGAAAACAATCAATTTTAGCATGATGAGTGGTTAACCAATCAATTCCTAAAATCACATCAAAAGCAAGTATCTTTAAAGAGATAAGATCAACAGGTAATGTGATAGTGCCAACTTGGATCATGCAAGATTTATATACAGTAGATGTAATAAAAGTTTCTCCTAACGGGGTCTCAACAGATAAGTTAAGGTCTAATTTCTCCGGAGTCAAGTTTAAATGTTGAGCACAAGCAGGAGAGATAAATGAATGGGTAGAACCGGTATCTAGTAAGGTATAAACTTCGCAAGAGTTCAAGATTAGATTACCCGTGATCACCTTGTTCGGGTTCCTCACGTTTTGGCCAGTCACGACAAATGCCCTTCCAGGAACCGCTGATTTCGACTTATCCGGGACAGCCCTTGGAGTCACCATCCCCGTTGAACTTGGTTTTGCTACAGAACAATCTCGCGCTATGTGGCCTTCCTTTCCACAATTGTAACATACCTTAGATTGTTGTGGACAGTTTGGGCTGATATGTCCCTCTTTCCCCCATTTGTAACATCTAACTGGCGGTCGTTTTCCTCCCCTAGAATTTGTTGTTGGTGCTGGTGCTGCTACTGATGTCTTCCCATCATTGTTAAATCTCTTCTTTATGAAATTTCCACTTGACTCACCTCTCCTATTATCATGGCCACGATGACCACCCGAGTGGTTATCGTCTTTGTTCGTATTTTTCCCTCCTCATTGGTTATCATCGCTCTGATGACTGCTGTCACCGGTATGACCCTGGTTGTGGTCCCTCGGTTGAATATACTCACTATCTCGCTCTAATAATTGAGCCTTGTTTACAACATCTGAATATAAAGAAAATTTATGAGATATAAGATATTGCCGAATCTCGGGCTTTAGACCTCTCAGAAACATCCTTGTCATTCGTTCTTCGTTCACTACCAAATGAGGTGCAAACCTCGATAACTCAGCAAACTTTGCCTCATACTGAGACACCGTCATGTTGTTTTGTTCCAGTCTAACAAACTCCACCTCCTTCATATGACGAATACTTTCAGAAAAGTACTTGTCATTAAATAGTTTCTGAAATGTTTCCCAAGACATTACGAGTGCGGTGGCGGTAGATGCGCTTCTGAGACTCCCACCGGTAGATCGCCTCACCATGAAACATAAAGGTGGCGAATGGAACCTTCTGTTCCTCCGTGCATCCCAAGACATCGAATATCTTGGTAATTTGTTTGACCCATGTTTCCACCTTGATTGGATCCGACTTTCCAATAAATTCTGGTGGTCCCAACTCCTTGAACTGCTTGGCTGTGATAAGTCGCGCATTCCTATCATTTCCACTTTTGTATTACGTGTACGAGTCTCCTCGTCATTTTTGCATAAACCGCAAAAACTTTCAACATCCCATCATTCATCATTTGTTCGGTAGTGTTGTTTACAGGAGGAATATTGCCTTCATGTTGCACGTTCCCCTAGGTGGTGATCAAAGGTGTCTCCATGGTCTGATTTACCCCATTATTAACGTTCTTAGCTGCTATTCTTAAATACTGCCATAAAACAAGGGTTAATAGTCATGTCATATATTATCCTTATACTCTGACCAACCAAATAAACTTAGTCAGGTCATACTAGCGAAGGAATTCCCTGTCTCTCCCCTCCTAGTTCTTGTCTCACATCTCAGTCAGGGATCATATCCCTAAACTTTGATACAAACTGTGACGCTCCCAAAATAGGTATACAACACCTATTCTGAGTAGCCAAATACATGGTACATAAAGCAAACTACAACTTCAAGAATACAATTATCGTGCAAAATACGACAACACATACTGTGAGTTTAAATACAAATATTGTCTCCTAGACAATATCCACACTCAAATAAGTCCTCATTACAATTATTCAAACACTATTTTACAGAAATAGTGAGGACTAATAAAACATCTTTCTAAAACTATCACTCCATACCCCGACTAGATCCTGCTATGTTCTCACCTCCTTAAAAGAAAAATGGAACAAAAAGGAAAAGGGTGAGCTCAACTAGCCCGATAAAAGAATATTATGACTAAGATAATATACAACAATTTATCATTAGTGTTCAACAGGAAAAATCGATAAAATATAATAGACAACAAGTTTTAGATCAACAAGCTGCGGTGAGAAACAAAGAATCCATTAGAAGAGTCAGTAGAGAAAGAATTCCACTATCTTCTAAGATTTAAAAGTCCATCATCAATATTTTATCCCTTTAACATCAATCAATATTCATCTTTGCACTACAGGCCAAAGATATTCATTTGTATCATCAGTTGATCATGTTCATCTCAACACCTGCTCATCTTTTTGCACTACGGGCCAAAGATATTCATCGATTAATCATTCATCTTTACTACAGCCAAAGATATTCAAGAATATCATCATTTAGGACCGAGGATGATGAAAATATTTTAAAGAAAAGCGAATCCGATTAGGCGGAAGGACAAATAGTAGGGATTAAGTATAGCGCTTTATCAAGATCAATAATACTCCATAATAATCAATTTTGAAGCAAAATTCAAGAATAAAGATCAAAACATGGATACAATCAAAGATAGTAACCATAATAGACATCTTGGGCAAAAAGAAGAAAATTTCATTTTTCGATGAATAGTGCCGTATTCGTGAATAGTGATGTATACGTGAATAGTAACCCCGACACAAAAAGTTCCAAATTTGATAAAAAGTTCAAACCAATATTTTGGCATAATGATTTTGAAGAAAATAATATTATTTAAGAAGAAAATAACATCCCTTACCTCAAAATAACGGTACTTCTGATCGGAATATCGGATAGAAAACTGAAGGAAACTTGTACCGAACAACAACTCTCAAAGTATCAAAATACTCACTAAAATATGCTCGATAATCTAGAGAGAAAGAAAACTTGTTTCTGGTGTGATTTTCAATTCTAACCTAAGCGTCTATTTATTGGAAAAATGCTAGAACGCCATAGGAGACTAAATAATAAAATAATATTATTTCATATATTAATCCTATGCACCAACCAAGACCAAGACTAGCATCCCACTTCTGAAAAAAAAATCCCAGCAGCCCACATGTTAAAACAAAAGTGGGTCCCACCAATAATTTAATAAAAATTATTTTGTTTTCCGAAACTTCAGTAATTCATTGAAAATAGCTCTTTTATCAGAAAAATTCAAAACTTGCGCGTTTCCATAGGAAATTTAATTCTCTACAACTTTGAAAGTTCAAGTTTTTCCAAATTCCAAACGAAAAATGCCCGAAATCCACATACGGACGATTTTTAATACCTCAACACAAACCAAAATAACCGATAAAACACCTCAGCATTAATTCCTTCATTTTATCCACATAAAATAAATATATCCATCATTTATATCCACAAAATAAATATTTCTTTATCATATGAATCAATAATTAATTATTCACAAATAATATTCTGTAATCACATTATGACAACCTGTGCCGGTAGTTCGAGAAAGAGGAGGCTTTCCAATAAGGATTTCTCCCCATCTTTGGCAGCGCAATTAGGTGACCAAACCTCTCCTTTACAGAACTTTTTAGACATTGCCTATAATGCTATCTAATAATATTATTCAAATAATATGAATTATTGATCTGATAATGGGAAATCTTCGTGTAGTGACAATTATTGAAACAACAATAATATAAAATATCAACACGACAATTATTGAACCAATAAAATAAAATATTGAATAAGTAATTCTTTGTAACAATTATTGAGTAGTGCCTTCTACGTAAGAATCAATAATTCAACAATGCACTGCAATCACGGTGCTTCTTTCTTGCAACCACGCGTATTATTGTATTTTAACCAAGGGTATTCCAACAAGTTGTTAACTGGTGAACGACTGACTATTTGTTATTCAATTTTGTCGTCTTCTTCATGGCCGGTTATTACTTTCATTACTATCTCTTGCAATTCCTCGATTGTATCCTGAAGTTCCACGTTATGTTCATAGACTTCATCGTACATACGAGCAGCTATAGAGGTTAGTGGAGTCTCCTCCTCCTCGTCCTCGTCCTCGTCATCCTCATCCTCCCGTGGCAACTCAACGGGATCCTCCTCATCCGTCTCCACATCATCATCCTCATCTTCAACCACTGTGACCAACGGGGCTGACTCCCGTGGCAGTAGTTGTTCCCAAACAACCTGAATGTCGCGAGGCTCTTTCTCTATAGGCATCTGAGGTACTTCCTCCCTAGCCTGACTGGATTATCCTACATTAGTCATCCAGACAACAAAATTTTAAGTTCTAGTTATTAATCAATACTACTCGACACTCACGAGCACATAAGTTATAAACACATAAGCACATAAGTGTTTTATTACTTCTTTCTTAAAACTCGATAAGAGTTTATCACCCTATCTTTTCAAATGTTACTTCCTAAGGCTTTTCCCCCACCTTAAGTTCATAACCTAAAGCTTTGATACCAACTTGTTACACCCCCAATTCCCGGTACTTCAATACCTCAAGATTCAGTTACTGATTTTTGCTGGACTAAGTTATTCCAAACTTGGTTCTATGACTTTTATATACATGTAAAGGAATAACATGTTTTATAAAGCTTTATTAAGTGTTGTGAAGTGATCAACATGATTAGTGAAAGATTTATAACAAAAACTTAATGTTTTGAAAATGAACTTTGATGGGACTTATGTTCTACGAGTTCTGATCTTAGTAGGCTATACACATAACTGAATTTTAAACGTAAATGAGCATGGTTATGGAGTATAGTTATTGTATTCATGACCAACTTGTTTAGCTTTGTGTTAGAAAATATTTTAAACGAAAAGCTTGATATATCAATGAAAGTATGCATGAATATTACATGATGTACATTCTGATCTTATGAAGATGTTAACATGCCTTAACTACATGTGATAAGAGCTTTAAAGTTGTCTTGTATGTGTCGAATTGCATCGTTCAAGTTTAAAAAGATTTTAAAAGCAAACTTGAACATATCTTCAAAATCTAGTGCATCACAAGGATATCTAAATCCTAAAGGATTTATATGTCATGTTATGTCTATAATATCCCTAGATATGATTTATATGTGCTATATTGCATCATTCATGAAAAATGATTTCAAAGGCAACCTCGAGCATGTTTTTGAACTTAAGTTGCATTACATGAGTATTTAGATTTTAAAGGCTTGAGATGTCATGTTATGTTTCATTATATCTCTAAACATAAGTTGTATATGTTAAACATAATGGAATTAAACCAAGCATGAGGTAAAAGCATGTTTTAAAGTGTTAAACGATGCTAGCTATGAGTAAAAGATATGAATATGTATGAGCATGTGTAGTACAGATTATGTGACCTCTTTATGAGAACGTAAGGCTAATTAGTACTCCTAGTGATTACATAACCCTATTTGGTTTTGAATTCGTGAAAATCCTAAACTAAAGTCCCTACATATAAGGTTGAACTTGAAGTGGTCATACAAGTATATAAATACCTCTAGCGTGTATGTATGTTTAGTATAAGTGTGTATATGTGTTAAAGTTTGGACTGAAACCAGAAAATAAATATTCAACTTTGGTTTGGCCAAGGGATGGCGCGCTGATTTGTTTTTAGTTATTCATTTTGAGTTATTTCAGTTGTTATGTTGAATTCCTTTTTAATAGGATACTTGATGTTCATGCTTAAGTGTGTAGCAAGAATTGCTTTGCGAATATTTTCAAGATGTTAGTGTTATGAGGCCACTAAGTCATTCATTAACAAGGAGCATTAATGTCATCAGGAACCATCATCGATCAAGCGGCACCGATGTGCAGAGAGTGGGCTGAATTTTAGCATTTGAGATATCAAAGATCGCGGTATGCAACATAATTAGCATTAAAAAATCTTGCATACCACAAGCCAATTCTAGACAACAAGTCATTCTCATAAGTCTCGCGCCAAGGCCAAATTTCGATCAAAACGCTGCACGGCAAGACGCGACACCGGATTAAGACAGATCTGAATAGTTTAAAAGCAGAGTTGTGAACCATTTGGACTCTCATTTGGGATAATAACAGACGCGAAATTCTCTCACTCTCCATAACTCACGTCGCTATCTATCTATCAGTTACAAGTTGTGCCGTATATCTCTCAATCAATTAGACACAATTCTTGCCTCATTCAAAGTCCATATTAACTTTAGGTTCAAGTCTTTCAAGTCTCTACAATACATGATCACATAATGCCTTACATTAGGTCACATATAATCAAGTATGTATATGACTATATCATACCCTTCATCTCAATCTAATTGTGTATTAGAGTCAGTTATTATCTGTTTCGGTTTATCATTATCCTTGCATTTATATTCGACTAGGTTATCTCAACCTTTATACAACATCCTTAAGGTTTAACAAAGTTTAAACAATGTTACATTACATTCCTTAGGTTGTGTTTACTTTTAAATTAATTAGCTTTCTTTTCTTTGTAATTAGAAACATTCATCACCATCCTTGTTCTGAGACTGGCACTGCGGCGCGAGTCCTTACTTAGTGGGCCGCATCATGAGTGCCACACCCGTAAGATTTTTTATCTTGTACATATTTGTCACGGCACTAAAAATTGTATACTACTGATTCGGCCATTGCGGCAAACTCTTCTGAGTGTGTTTCGGACCTGACATCACATGCGGCATGGGCGTGACTCGATTGGGTTTAGGGTTAGCGTAATGCGGCACCAACTCTGTGCACCAGAAAAAATTCAGTCTTTGAATTTTGTGAACTTCCCAGACGCATAACTTCTTTGTTATAAGTCCGAATTGGCTCGTTCAAAAGCCTACGGTTCACAAATTACGTAATCTACGCGTTCATGCAAGAATTTTATCTATTTGACTTCGTTTGCTAAAAATTCACCTATTGGTTCATTTTTAACGAAAACGATAAACGTTTGTGAACTTCAATGCTCGTTTCTTCGTTCTAAGTCGGAATCCGGTCATTTTTGAGTCCGCAACTCTTAAATGCCAAATATGACTTGTCTCCATTGGAAAACAATGGTTCCGAGTTCAAACACAAAATTTTACTTCTATTCCAAGAATTTTACAAATTCGACGATTATCGTCCAATCGTACAATTTCTAGCAAATCTTCATTCTTATGATTTGTTCAACATTGCAAATGAATTCCATTCATCATGTGAACATCTCAACATACTATTTATAACAACTTATATTCATTGATGGATTTTAGACTTATTTCTTCATGAGCTTATAATTTGTCAAATTATAAACTACTTAAGATTTCATTGTTCATGACTTATGACAATTAAAGTTTCTTAATCATAATACCTTATATGTTCTTAACATATAACTTTACTTATGTATTCATGATACATATGTTCATACAAGTTCTTTTACATCCATATCACTCCTCTTAATAAACTCATTACAAGTTCATAATTTTTATACTAAAATTCAAGGTTAACTTATAATAAATTTGTAACTTTTATAAGTTCAAATGACTTATTGCCAACTTATGTGACTTAAGTTCATTGCTTACTCATTCTTCTTACTTTTTAACATCCATGATCCTTAATCCATACTTTACTTATCAAACTATCATGGTAGAGATAGAAGATAATGGAGAAGAAGTCTTACTTTTGAATTCTTGGTAAGGTAGCTTTCTTCTTCTTCTTACAAATGGAAGTAACTTATTGTAGCTTATTCTCTCTAACACTTAAGCACTTTGTAATATGTTGGATTATTTGAACAAGTGTTAAATGGCTAGCAAGCCTTCTCTATTTATAGAAGTTGCAAAACTAGGGTAATTTAGTCATTAAATCCTCCCACCTCCTTTAATCACCTCCTTACTATTCATTACTTGCTAAGCACAAATCTTATCTTTTGCTTGGCCATTACTCCTAAGTCTTGGTCACCACATTAACTTGGTCACCAAACTAATCATATTAATATGGTTTGCCCCATGGGTCATTACAACTCATGGATTCTAGATTGGGCTTGGATTAAATAAATCCTTGGGCTTTGCATTAATAAACATTAACTTGTTTATTAACCAATAATTGGGCCTCGCCCTTTAATTTACTTGGACTTGTAGTAATTCCAATCAACCTTTCCAAGTCCATTAACATTACGTATTACATATACATATAGTTTATGTATCATTTTCGTATTCTAATTCATATATAATTTATATATGATATTTCATCCTTCATACAAACGTATAATACTTCGTATTATACTTGTTTTCATTACTTTGCACAATACCCAAGTATCATACAATTATTACTTATTCATTACCACTTCGTCTTCCTTAACTTTTATAAATTAAGTCCGCAAGCAAAATATTACATTTTCCATAATTAGATTTTTATTACATAATCCATATTACCTTGTCATAATCCATATTACATAATCCATATTTCTCAGAAATTCAAAAAGAAATCCCGAGCAAATACCGATGAATAGTGTTTTTCGGAAAATTTCTTGGAAAACTTTTATTTTCGTCTTGGAAATTTAAACACTTTAATTCGTTCACGTAGCTCAAATACTACGACATTCGAACTTCAATAGGTTATACAATGAAAACCATCTTGATACACATAGAATAGAATTTTATTATTATGTAATTTAATAAAATCATTTTACAATAAGATCCGAATTTCTCGGTCGTTACAGAGACCGGACTCGGCGATGAGGCGCGAGTCCCTGTGTTAAAGGTCGCACTGCGGCGTGAGTCTCAAGAAGCTGAAGCTCACTTTGGCGCTGCGGCGTGACTTACCTTGCCTTGGCTGATCAAGGCCAGGCCACTGCGCCAAGATTTCAAAGACTGTAAAATTTTAATGAGAATTTTCTTTTAGTGAGATTCCCGGCTTCGTAACTTCTTCGTTATAAGTCCGAATTAGCTCGTTCAAGAGCCTACGGTTCACAAATCACGTACTCTACGTGGTCAAGTATGAATTTTATCTATTCGACTTCATTTGCTAAAATTCCACCTATTAGTCCATTTTTAACGAAAACGATAAACGTTTGTGAACGTTCAACGCTCGTTTCTTCGTTCTAAGTCGGAATCCGGCCATTTTCGAGTCCGCAACTCTATAATGACAAATATGACTTGTCTCCATTGAAAACCAATATTTCCAAGCTCAATATCAAAATTTGACTTCCATTCCGAGAATTTCACGAATTCATCGTGTGAATTCCGGTGAAACTTCGTTACTTGAGATTTTTAAACCATTTCACTTGGATTCAATCCATTATACTATCATCGTGACATACATGCTTCGTTAACTCATAAACATGATAAGTTATTACTAGTTCATTATGAATTTATGACTTATGAAAATATCAATTACTTATATTTTCATTTCTCATAACTTATGACTTCTTTTCTCATGATTTCGTATGGCTTCAATCTTTTAACCACAATCCTTGCTTCTTATTATCATACCATCTTTGTAAGAGAACATATGAAAAGTTCATATAAGTTCCTTATGAATTCATAACTTATTCTTGGTTTGGATTTCTTATTCATTATGTATACGGCTTATTAAGACTTAAGCCTTTGATTTCTCAATCCTTAGCATATTAGTTCTACCAATACCCTTTTCTCTATCTATGGAAGAGAAAGAGAATCATGGTTCAGGATGGCTTACCCTTAATGAGCACTTGACTAAGCTTTGATCTTCTTCTTGCTAACTCTTCTTCTTCCTTCTTGCTTATGTGAATAATGAAAGACTGACTTATGCTAACTTATTCTCTCAACCAAATAAGCTCTCAACTTATAAGTGGGATGAAATGAAACAACCTCCAAATGAATGCACATGCTCCCTATTTATAGAAATTCCTAGATAAGGGTATAAGGGACATAAAGCCACTCCACCTCCTTAATCACCTCCTTACTTCATTGCTTTGCCCCTAAGTAAACTTGGCCTCCACACAAAATACTTGGCCACCAAATCACTTAGCCATTAAGTTATCTTGCTCCCCACAACACTTGATCATCACACATACTTAATCATTAAGTATTCTTGTTAATCACATATATGCACTTTGTGTGATCACCACACTAACTTAGCCTTTAAGTTTACTTGATTAGCACATCAATTTCTTGTCCACCACTTTGGACTATCCATGGTTTGCCCCATGGTTTTAAACCATCCCCTAACCCATTGAATTATAGCTTGGGCCTTTAACTTAATTAACTTAACCTAATCATTTAGGCTTGCATTAAATTTCTCCAGGCTCATAATTAAACAAACATTGGGCTTGCATTAATAAACTCACATTGGACTTAACCATCCAATACTTGGGCTCACATAATACTTAACAAATCCTACCAATTCCTTTCTTTTGGCTTAAAGCCTTATAACATATATTATACGTATATTTCTCGTATTCTAACTCGTATACTAATTCCACATATACGACATACCATTATTCATACGTACTCGTATAATACCTCATATAGTATTCGTATTCCTTACCTCATACAATACCTACGTATTATACAATCATCGTTTAATTCATTAATCACATTTCCTTTCCTTCTCGTAAATCATTTTCCTTAAACGTTAGGTTTTAAGTCCATAGGTGAAATATTACGTTTTCCATAACTGAAATATTATTAGATATTCCATCTCACCTCGATATTCTATCGTTACGTATTTCTCGGAAGTTCAAAAGTAAATCCCAAACAGAAATGCGTGAATAGTGTTTTTCAGAAAATTTCTCGAAAAACTTTTATTTTCGTCTTGGAAATTCAAACACTTTAATTCTACCACGTAGCCAAAATCCTACGATGTTATGCAATTTCTAGGTCAGAGAACGACGTTCGATTAGCTTGCTCCATAAATAATCAATTAAATTCATTTAATAAAAATAAAAATTTAATTCTCAAAAATTCGATTTTCTCGGGCGTTACAGTAGCATTCCTTGGGCACGTGATATCAAATCATGGAATATATGTTGACCTAGCGAAGATTGAAGCAATTCAAAGCTGGGAGCAACCTAAGTCAGAAGGATTTAGGAAGTAGCATTCGTGGTAGGATTTTCTCGAATCGCTACTCCATTAACTCAATTGACTCGAAAAGAAAAAAAAATCGGTTGGAGCGAGGAATGTGAGAAGTGTTTTCAAGAACTCAAGAGGAGGCTCATTTCAGCACCTGTTCTGAAAATACCATCTGGTTCGGAGGGATTTGTCATCTACAACAATGCTTCAGGTAGAGGGTTAGGATGTGTTCTCATGCAACATGGGAAAGTTATAGCCTATGCCTCACGATAACTCAAAGAATACGAGAGGAATTATCCTACACATGATCTAGAGTTGGCAGCTGTCATTTTTGCACTTAAAATCTGGAGTCATAACCTTTATGGGGAGAAAGTGGAGATCTATACGGATTATAAAAGCTTCAAATATTTCTTCACCCAAAAAGAACTCAATATGCGATAACGACGTTGGCTCGAGTTGTTGAAAGATTAAGATCATACCATTCAATACCATCATACAAAAATGAATGTGGTAGCTGACGCATTGAGTAAAAGATCATATGCGGGTATAAGTGCGATATTCTCAACGCAAAGGCCCATTTTGTATGACTTGCAAATGATGGGATAGAGTTAAAGGCTCTAAGTATCCACGTGATGATGGAAAATATACGAGTAGAACCTACTTTAATCGATAAAGTTAAAGTTGCTCAAGCTATAGACCTCGAGCTGATGCATATGAAGAAGAAAGTATAAGAAGGTGCTATCCCGGAAGAAAGAATTGGAGAAGAAGGAATACTTCGAGTCAACTCCAGACTTTGTGTTCCTAACGAATCTGACTTGAAGTATAAAATCATGATAGAGGCACACAACACACCGTTTGCAATCCATCTTGTGAGTACCAAAATGTATCGTGATCTTCGACATAAATTTTAGTGGAGCAATATGAAAAGAGAGATTGCGAAGTTTATCTCAAGGTGTTTAACATGTCAACGAGTCAAGGCAGAGAATCAAGTGCCCAAAGGTCCATTACAACCACTTGAAATTCCATAATGGAAGTGGGAGCACATTACCATGGACTTACGTTCATCGTTAGGGTTTCGACACGTAAACGCATAAAATAAATAAAATTTTAAAGAAATTTCAAAACCCAAAAAGCAGGATCCATGCAAAAAATTCAATTAATTCGAGAAGTTAGAAATTATACCAATTAAGAAAGCTGAAATTGATACGATTGAATCTCCAACGCAATCCACCTAATTAAGCTGGAATTGATACGATCGAATCTCCAACGCATAATCCAAACGAAATTGCGTCTTTTACGATATCACATGAAGCACGCCTCCATGAATCGCCCCTATGATCTGCAGAAGAAGGAACCGCAGACTAGCCACCAAGGATGAGGATTTTCAAGTATTTTTTCTAGTCTCTCTCTAAGAGCGGCTAGGGTTTTGTATTTTAACGTAAAACCTAAAGTGACCGATATATATCATATATATAGCAGTTAGGAGAATTAATCAAAAACCTAATATTATTAAAATCCTAATTTATATATATCTTAATTAAGTCTTACTTAATTAATATACCTATATATAAATTATCCTATTAATTTAAATTGTAATTTAAAATTCTATCAATCATATTGACATATTTAAATCTTTACAATTTAAATTAATTTCCTTTTAATTACGTTTTTTGTGTGTGACCTATAGGTTATTATTACGTTGGCAATAATTTTAAAATCATATTATAAAATTATAAATAGTGAAAGCGGCATCTAGTAATGCATCATCGCTACCCAAGTAATAATAAGATCGATGATTCGATGCAACCTTTTCGTGACTGATGTTTCAATGTAATTTAATCCTTTTAACCTTAATATCCTAGATTAAACTCGAGTCGTGGAATGTGTCATACTCTTCATAATTTAATCTGAGTTTTCTTGATCAATGAGTAGACTATATGAAACAAATCACTATTTGAGCATGGCCATGTATTTCATAGTCCTACTCAATCAAGAGGCCTATGGATATCACCCACAATATATAGGATGGTTAAATTCCATCTAGATCACTCATATTTCTCACACGATTCATGATGAACCCAATAATCACCTTTATAGTCCACCCTATTAAAGGTGACATTTAATGATATCAAAGTACATAAATTCTCGTGTAGTAATATAGCGATTTCAGGTCGGAGGACCATTACATCATTGTTACTATGAGAATTGCTAATGACACTTCGCATAATGCTCCATATAGAATTCTCATGGTGGGTCTGTCCAGTACATCATTCTCTAACATGTACCTATGCATTGACTTAATATCTCATATATTTATGACCAATGAGATTTGGTCATCAGTCAATCCACATACTAGTCTCAATGCATCATTGTTGTCCCATCAACAATGATACTCGACTAGGGACATTTAAGAACAATGATACTAATTGTAATTATATAATCTCAAAGTCACATACTTGAAACTATATAATTTGTATCATTATTCTAAGGAATTTTATTATGTTAACAATTATATTACGCAGTAAATAAAACCATAATAAAATCATATATTTATTCAATCAAATATAATATCAAAACGTTAAGCAATTATATCAAATAATTGGCCTCTAGGGCATAAACTCTAACAGTCTCCCACTTGCACTAGAGCCAATCACTCATGTATCTAATACCCATGGAACTAGTGTGACCGACTCGGCGGCCTGCTGCGACAAAGCCTCGTTAGTGGATCTCGCAACATTATCATCTGTTGGCACTCTTCCTATATGTACATCTCTTCTATCAATGATTTCACGGATGAGATGGTACCACCTAAGTATATGCTTGGATCGTTGGTGATATCCGGGTTCCTTAGCACGTGTAATGGCTCCATTATTATCACAAGATAGAAGCAACCGGATCAACAATGGTTGGAACAACACCAAGTTCGATGATGAACTTTTTAATCCATCTGACCTCCTTGGGCTTGCTAGAAGCAAACAATATACTCACCTCTGTTATAGAATCGACTCATGTCTCTCGCTTCAAACTTTTCCATTAATGACACCACAATTAAGGCAAAACACAAAACCCGACCGAGACTTATAGTCATCATTGTCGGTCCGAAACTAACATCTGTGTAACCCTTTATCGCCAGATTCGTCTTCACATCCATATACCAAGAATGAATCCTTAGTCCTTTTCGGTACTCGAGGATATTCGGATTGTTTGCGTCGATGACCTTCACATGGATTCGATCGGTATCACGTCCGTCATGCTCAAAGCATACGAGACATCCGGACGAAAGTACATATCATTGCATACATGATAGATCCAATTCTTGAAGAAGCATAAGGGATCTTTCTCATACTCCCCTCATCATCTTGTGATTTAGGACATTGGGCCTTAGAGATCTTTACACCATGAGTCACGGGTAAGTTTCGTCTTTTCGCCTCTTGCATGCTGAACCGTTTCAACACTTTATCAATATATGTACTTTGACTTAGGTCGAGCATTTTTCTCGATCTATCTCTATAGATCTTGATACCTAAAATGTAGGCAGCATAGCCCAAATCTTTCATGGAGAAACATTTTCCCAACCATGTTTTTACAGCCTGTAAGGAAGGAATGTCATTCCCAATAATTAATATGTCATCAACATATAATACTAGGAATACAATGTGACTCCCACTAACCTTCTTATATACACAAGGTTCATCTTCATTTTTAATAAAGCCAAATTCTTTGACTACTTCATCAAATCGAAGATTCTAACTCCGAGAGGCTTGCTTCAATCCATAAATGGATCGCTGCAGCTTACATACCTTTCCAACATCCTTTGGAGTGACAAAACCCTCAGGTTGTGTCATATACACATCCTCAAGGAGATTTTCGTTAAGGAAAGCAGTTTTGACATCCATCGCTAGATTTCGTAATCATAAAAAGTCGCAATAAAGCAAGTAAGATCCTCGATGGATTTAACCATTGCCCACCGGAGAGAAGGTTTCATCATAGTCAAGACCTTTGAATTTGTTTGAAACCTTTTGCTACCAATCGGCCTTTATAGGTTTGTACATTACCATCCATACGGTTTTCTTCTTGAAAACCCACTTGCACCCGATTGGTTTTACCCCTTCGGGTGGATCAACTAGAGTCCATATTTGGTTAGTACACATGGAGTCTATCTCAGATTTCATGGCTTCAAGCCATTTCTCAGAATCTGGTCCATTCATAGCTTCTTGGTAGGAAGCAGGCTCATCTTGATCTATGAGCATCACATCGCCGTTTTGAGTCACAAGATATCCATAATATCTCTCAAGCTCTTGGCGTGTCCTACCAGATCTACGAATGACTTGTGTAATTTGAGCAGGTTCACTTTCCACAATTTCTTGTGGTTCCTACTCACGTTCCAGCTCAGATTCAATGATATTTTGTGGGTCTTGAATTTCTTCGAGTTCTACTTTCCTCCCACTGTTTCCTTTAGAGACAAATTCTCTTTCTAGAAAAATACCAGTTCAAGCAACAACCACCTTGTTCTCAGAAGGTTTGTAGAAATAATACCCTTTTGTTTCTTTTGGGAATCCCACAAAATTACATTTGTCAGATTTGGGTCCGAGCTTGTCAGAATCCAGACATTTTACGAACGCCTCGCAACCCCAAATCTTCATGAACGACATACTAGGACGTTTCCCAGTCCATATCTCAAATGGTGTCTTCTGAACCGTCTTTGTTGGAACACGGTTAAGTGTGAATGCAGCTGTCTCTAGGGCATGACCCCAGAAGCTTATTGGAAGATCTGCATGACTCATCATTGATTGTACCATGTCCAACAAGGTTCGATTCCTCCTCTCAGATACAACATTCCATTGCGGTGTTCCAGGTGGAGTGAGCTGTGATATAATACCATACTCCTTTAGAAGGTCATCAAAGTCTTGGCTTAAGTATTCACCTCCTCGATCGGATTGAAGGGCTTTAATGCTTTTGCCAAATTGGTCTTGAACTTCATTCTTGAATTCCTTGAACTTTTCAAAGGATTCGGATTTGTGTCTCATAAGATACACATATCCATATCTACTAAAGTCGTCAGTAAATGTAATGAAGTAATAAAACCTATGTCTTGCTAACAAACTCATGGGTCCACATACATCACTTTGTATAAGTCCCAATACATCGCTAGCCCGTTCACTGTGTCTAGTGAAATGGGCTTTAGTCATCTTGCCTAATAAACAAGACTCGCATTTCTCATATGATTCAAAATCAAATGAATCCAAGAACCCATCTTTATGGAGTTTGGATATGCGTTTCTCATTTATATGGCCTAAACATACAGCAGGTAGATATGTCGGATTTGAATCATTTGATTTAAATTGTTTTGTATTTATGTTATAGATAGGCATTTCTAAATCAAGAATATAAAGACCGTTAAACAATTGTGCAACACTATAACAAATATCATTTAAGTAAAACAAACAATGATTGTTCTTTATTATAAATGAAAAACCTTTCTTGTCCAAACAAGAAACAGAAATAATGTTTTTGCTTAGCAGGCACAAAATAACAATCTTCTAATTCTAAAACTAACCTAGTGGGCAAAGATAAATGATAAGTTCCTACAACCAGTGCAACAACTTTTGCTCCATTCCCAACTTGTAGGTCAACCTCTCCTTTCGCTAAAGTCCTACTCCTTCGGAGTCCCTGCACATTAACACAAATGTGAGAACCACATCCAGTATCCAATACCCATGATTTAGAAGTAGACAAGTTGACTTCTATAACATATATACCTGAATCAGAAGTCGTACTTCCTTTCCTTTTCTTCACTTCTTCCAGATAAGCATGACAGTTCCTTTTCCAGTGTCCAGGTTTTCCACAAAAGTGACATTCATCTTCTTTAGCCACCCCACCTTTAGGTTTTAAAGCCTGTTTGGTTTTGGAATTGGGTTTGGCAAAAGATTTAGATCCTATCTTCTTCTTGCCTTTCCAATTTCCCTTAGCATTCCCCTTTTGCACCATCATGATGGGAGCGGGGCCTGCCTTTTTCATGTTGTTCTCGGCAGGTTTTAACATGCTCAACAACTCAGTAAAGGGTTTCTCAATTTCATTCATAAGATAGTTCATAACAAATTGAGAGTGGCTGTTGTTCAAAGATTGCAAAACAAGATCAGTTTGGGCTTCCGGAGTGATTGGAAAACCCAACCTATAAAGGTACTCAATATACCCAATCATTTTCAGCACATGTGGACCAACTGGATCACATTCACCCATTTTGCAGTGATACAACGCCTTGCTTGTATCATACCTCTCCTGTCGAGCATGCCCTTTGAACAATTTCTTGAGATGCTCGATCATCTCATAAGCATCCATCAACTCATGTTGCTTCTGAAGCTCAGCGTTCATGGTTGCTAGCATGACACAACTCACGTCCAGAGCATCATCTTGATGCTTCTTGTAAGCATTATTCTTCGCACGTGGTGCAGTGACAGCTGGTGCTGCAGGAATGGGCCCATCAAGGACATATAGCTTGCGCTCTTGTTTAAGGACAATCCTCAAGTTCATATGCCACTAAGGAAATTAATTCCACTCAATTTTGTCCTTTTCAAGGGGTGATCGTAATGAAAGACTATTTGTGTTGTTGTTGTTTGCCATTTGATATCTACAATTTATAAGTGCAAAAATAATAAGTCAAATTGCAGAGTTGATATTATATAATTGATAATAGTACATTCAATATACCTCCCACTATTTTATTCAAATTAATAGCCCTCACTATTAATTCGGAAAGCATTTTCTATTAAATCTTTCTAGTGAGCCAAGATCCATATTTCATTATGCCTTAAGTTAGCTTTGGCTAATCTCTTAAAACACAATTATTTAGGTAGACAACCCTTTGTCAATTATATCATATATAACTCCTGGATAGTTTGGTAAACAACAATTGTTTCTAGTCCATCTAATGGTACCTACCAAACTCTATGCCTCTAAGTTCACAATCCTATTGAGATAACTTAGTTAATTCGGGCCCAATGATTTTAACAGTTTGGATATCACAATTATCCTATCGCATCTTATCTAGATAAATAGGGTACTTTGCTTTGGCAAACCTACATCTATTGATCAAGGTCTTGATAAGTGTTATTCATTGGAAGGCATCTGATTTAGACTTAATAATTTAATGAGGGATTTTATTAATTAATTTAAATCTCACCAATTTTAATCTTATTAAGCATGCACATTATTTATCATATCATATCGCATACAAGCATAAATAAAGTGCAAAATTAAATGTGTCACAGTTATGGCCCAATCCACTGTCAATCTTTTCAAGCTAATGAAAGATTGAAGGTCAATCTAAGGTGGTAAAAGATCTTAAGATAAATAGCTTCCTTGGATCTTCCTCAAGCATGTGCCTCCTTTCCATCATCATCTTTCCATTGTGTTCTCCATCTTGACATCTTCATCAATTACAGATTATTACATGACATAAAGAAACCTCAAGTTACATTCGAGGGGATTTAGATGAGAAGAGAATATTACATTAGAATTTATAGAAAGGCACGACATGCAAGCCGTATTTCAAAACCAAAACCACTAACCTATGGGTCAAAAGGCCATAACTGTGCACCATGCATATCACAATAAGCACATAACAATTTATATATAATTAAAGAAAACTATATATAACATATAGGGACACGACCATCGCATTCCACGACTGGGGTCCAAGGAGGGCTCTCTCCACAGCGGTGGTCCCGGTGACCAATCAGATTGCAGAATTTTTCCATATGAATCAAAGCAGTTTGAGAATCATACATTTTAATCCACCAAAACACCCATAATAACAAATCATATATGTCCAGTTTCGATTTAATCATATTAAAACGAATAACAGTACACCCAGAATTTATCATATATGTCAAGTTTCAATTAATCATATTAAAACGATTCTTTATGCTTTTAATCCGATTAGAACAGTTATATTGTTATTCCACTGATTAAAGATACAATTAACAGTATCATCATATATATTACCAGAATACACATACAACGGAATATCATATATTCAATTTCATATCGGTAAACATGCATCATCATATATCATATATATCGAATACAATTAAAACACATAATCTGAATTAATCTTTTCGCAAGTAGCTCTGATACCACTGTTGGGTTTTTGGCATAGAAATGCAGCGGAAATTTAAAAAATAATCAAATCAAAACGTTAAGCAATTATATCAAATAATTGGCCTCTAGGGCATAAACTCTAACAGTTACTGGTCTTTCCATGGTTTCTCAAGGCATAGCTATAATTTGGGTCATTGTTGATAGATTGACTAAGTCTGATCATTTCTTACCTATACGAGAAACTTATTCACTTGAACTTCTTGCTTATATATATATAAATGAGATTGCAAGACTGCATGGTATGCCAGTATCCATAGTTTCTGATTGAGACCCAAGATTCACTTCACGATTTTAGGTTAGTTTGTAAAAAGCTATGGGCACAGATTTATGATTTTGTTCGGCATATCATCCTCAAACGGATGGGCAGTCGAAGAGGACTATTCAAACTCTTGAAGATCTATTAAGACTCTGTGTCCTTAACTTCAAAGGAAGTTGGGACAAGTTCTTGCCATTGGTGGAATTTTCCTACAAAAGCAGTTATAAAGCAAGTATTGGCATGGCTCCATTTGAGGTATTGTATGGACGTAAGTGTCGTTCTCCAGTATGCTGGGAGGAGGTGGGTGAAGCAACATTGTTGGGACCGGATTTGGTATGCATAACTACAAAAAAGATTCAAATGATCCGGCAACGTATAAAAACCTCACAAGATCGACAAAAGAGTTATGATGATCTTCATCGAAAGGGCATGGAATTCAATGTTGGAGATCATGTGTTGTTACGTGTTGCTCCATGGAAAGGAGTTACAAAATTTGGAAAGAGAGGAAAGCTCAATCCTCGATTCATTGACCCATTTGAAATCCTCGATCGAGTAGGAACTGTGGCCTATAAACTCGCCTTACCGCCAAGTATGTCTCGTGTTCATAACGTTTTTCACATATCTATGTTCGTAAATATGTGCAAGACCCGAACCACATTATTGAATTAGAACCAGATGAGATAGTAGAAGAATTAACGTATGAAGAGGTACATGTTAAAATCATGGATAAGAAGGATCATATTCTATGCTCTAAGGTTATACCTCAAGTCAAAGTTTTGTGGAGAAACCATGGTGTTGATGAAATGACCTGGGAGTTAGAATCTGAAATGAAGTCAAGGTATCCCCACATCTTCGACATACCAGGTACATACCCTAATTTCGAGGATGAAATTTCATAAGAAGGGGAGGTTGTAAGACCCCAACTTTTATGAATAAAGATTAATTTTTTTCGAAATTTATTTTTGAATATTATGGTGTGGATTTGATATAATGTTATAGTTGTGAGTAATATTTACAAATTTTACAATGTAAGCAAGTTGTTATAAAATATTCGATAGGTCGGAGAATATTCATTTTAACAAGGAATATTCGTACGACGACACAGTCATTGGTGGACCCCACAACGGAAGTATTATCGTAGTTAGAAAACGACAGAAATATCTTTTTATAAAAATAACGACGAAAGTTTTACTGTTAAACTGGTAGAATACCCGGTGGTAAAAGTACAGTAATATACGTGGTTGCATAGTAGCACACTATATTAATTATTGATGCTTACGTGAGAAGTCACTCAGTTATACTCAATTATTGCTACAATAATTACTGCATAATATCTCTCATATTATTGATTCAATTATTGTCACTGTACCATCTGCATAATATTTTATATTATTAAATCAATAATTGAGACAAAAAAGTTATTCATATTATTATTTGCAATATTGACGATGTCTAGAAAGTTCTGTCGAGGAAAGGGGTTTGGTCACCTAATTGCGCGCCAATAGTGAGAAATCCTTATTGGAAAGCCCTCTCTTTCATGGGAATGATCTGGTTATTAAATACAGTAAGTTATAATATTAATGATGAATAAGTTCGTGTTGATTAAAGATGAAATTGATATTTCCATTGTGTTGGGACTATTAGTGTTAGTGGAAATCGACATTTATTTCGATAATAATTGATTTCTGGAGGTTAAATTGACCAATTGGGTAATTAATCAGATAAGTGTATAACTATTTGCTCATATGAATGGAACTATTGATTTACATGCATGTACTATTAGGGAAGGTGGTGCAAGTTTGATTATACTTGTAGGACTAAATTAAAAATGGAGGTATAGATGAATGTACTATACTGTAATAATTCGAGCCCTTAAACGTGCAATTATCGAAACTATGTTTTCCTATAAATAGAAGCTCATTCTTCTTTCATTCTCACCAATTCACTAAGACTCACAAGAGCAATTATAGAGAGAGAAGCTATAGAGAGAAAGAAGAAGAGTATTCTACTACTTCACTATTTCAGTATCCAGTCTTCTTCTAAGGTAAGGGATATTATTTTTGTTCAGTATTCCTAAGAAATAATATTTTCTTCCATAATCTGTAGTATGTGAGTAATATTATTTCGTTTCGTATTCCTAATTCTACACTAATTCTGTTAAAGTATTGCTTCTATACTCCGTGAAATTAATAGAATATCCTTGATATTTGCGCTTCATCGAGTATCTTTTCATGGAAATATTATTATGAACATTTTTGATAATTATTGATCTTTTCATGCCGGAATACTATTTACAAAGTACTATTCATGAGGTACTATTCACAGTACTATTCACAAAGTACTATTCACGGGGTACTATTCCCGAAGTACTATTCACCCGGAGTACTATTCATGACAAAAAATGATTTCTTTTCGGTCCAAATCATTTTTGATACAATATTATTCTTGAATTTTACTCCCCAAAGCAGTATCATGTTGACAATTTGGACATTATTGAATTCTGGATAAATTAAATTATAAATCTTTAAAATTTATCCTTGGCTTTCATTTAATTGAATTCTTATATCATTGTCATCATCCTCATGCTAATATTATGATGAAAGTTATCTTTAGTCGTAGTGCATAGATGAACTGTTGATTGGTATAATTATGACCAAGGATCATTCGGTATAATCATGACCCATAATGTTACAAATGATGTGGTAAAAGTCCTCATTGGCCCGTAATGCATTGATGGACAGTTGTTGGTATGATTATGACAAGGGGTTATTCGGTATGATCATGACCATTGGTGAAAACACGAATATCCTTGGCCCATAGTGCATGGATAATTCGTGGTTGTGATACTAATGAATATCCTTTGTGATGCCCCCAAACTAGGTATACATCACCCATCTTGAGTCGCCAAATACATGGTACAAAATTCAAATACAACTTAATTATACAACAGTCGTGTAAAATACGACAAAACATAATCTAAGAGTTTTAATAAGAATATGGTCATCTAGGCAATATCCACACTCAATGGAGTCCTCATTACATTTATTGTCACACTATTTTATAGAATAGTGAGGACAACTAAAACAACTATATGGACTGTCAATCCGTTCCCCGACTCGTCCCAGCTATATTCTCATTTCCTGAAGAGAACAGTGAAAGAAAGTGTGAGCTCAACTAGCCCAGTAAGAAATATTATGACTAAGATAATGTAGAATAATTTATTGTTAGCCTTCAACAGTGTTAAACTGATAAAATATAACAAACATCAAGTTTAACTGCAGCGGAACAAGCAATCCATTAGAAGAGTCAAGTAGAGAATAAAATCTACTACCTTCTATGATTTAAAAGGTTTTTCCTCACTTTTATCGCTGAGACTCAGCTTAATAAATAAACCACATCATCCCTGCACTACGGCCAAGGATATTCATTAGTATTACGACCACAAATTATCCATGCACTACGGGCCAAGGATATTCGTGTATTCATCAATGGTCATGATCATGCCAACAACTGTCCATCAATGCACTACGTCCAATGAGGACTTTTACCACATAATTTATAAAATTACGGTCATGATTATACCGAATAATCCCTAGTCATAATCATACCAAGTCCATCTATGCACTACATGCCACAGATGACTTTCAACATATTATAAACATGAGGATGATGACAATGATATAAGAATTCAATAAAACAAGTTCGAGGATAAATTTTTAAACATTTATAATTTAATTTATCCAGAAATCAATAACGTCCAAATTGTCAACATGATATTGTTTTGTGGAGTAAAATTCAAGAATGTTTAGAAGAATATTTCCATTAAAAGATATTGGATGAAGCGCAAATATCCCAGATATTCTACTAATTTCATGGAGTATAGAAGCCAAAACTTTAACCAACTGAGTATAATAGAATATATGAAACTGCAAATGGATTTTTGCCAGCCATGCGGTAATCCACGTAGATAGATCATTTCCACAATTTGATAAGGAATGAATACAAATGATCATTCACCATACATGTGGTAGTTCACATAGACAGGTTATTCCAACAGAATAATAAAGAATGGAATAACAGAAGAATTCACCATGCATACGATAGACCGCACAGACAGGTTATTCCAACAGAATAATAAAGAATGGAATAACAGAAGAATTCACCATGCATGCGATAGACCGCACAGACAAGTTATTCCAACATAATAATAAAGAATGGAATAACAAAAGAATTCACCTGTGCATGCGATAGATCAAGCATTGCATAAAAGTTATTCCAACAGAATAATAAAGAATGGAATAACAAAAGAATTTACTAAAAGCGAGGCGATGGAATCAAGCATGCATAAAGTTATTCCAACGAGAATAATAAAGAATGGAATAACAACCCTTACGAGTATTGAAAAAAATAACTCTCTTCGTGAATACTGAAAGAAATAATACCCTTACCTTAGAAGAAAGCGGATCTTTGGAATAGTGAGGTAGCTGACTTCTCTTCTTATTTCTCTCTATATTTTCTCTCTATAATAATTGCTCTTGTGAGACTTAGTGAATTGGTGAGAATGAAAGAAGAATGAGCTTCTATTTATAAGAAAATATAGTTTCGATAATTGCACATTTTGGGGCTCGAAATATTACAATATAATACCTTCCTCTTTTTCTTCATTTTTAATTTAGTCCTGCAAGTATTATCAAACTTGCACCACCTCCCCTAATAGTAAATAATGTGAATTAATAGTCCATTCATGTGACTTAATAGTATAATCATGTGAAAAAACTAATTACAATATAGTACCTTCATCTATACCTCCAGTTTTAATTTAGTCATGCTAGTATTATCAATCTTACACCACCTCCCCTAATAGTACATGAATACGAATCAATAGTACACACATGTGAACAAATAGTTATAAGCATGTGAAATAATAGCAATTAATTGCTCATTTATCCGATTAATTACCTAATTGGTCAATATAACCTCCAGACATCAATTATTATCGAAATAAATGTCGATTTCCACTAACACTAATAATCCCAACACAATGGAACTATCAATTTCATCTTTAATCAACACGGACTTATTCATCATTAATATTATAACTCACAATATGTAACAACAAGGTCATTCCCAGGAAAGAGGGGGCTTTCCGATAAGGATTTCTCCTTATTGGCTCGTAATTAGGTGACCAAACCTCTCCTTGACAAAACTTCTAGACATTGTCAATATTGCAAATAATAATATGAATAACTTTGTCGTCTCAATTATTGATTTAATAATAATAAATATTATGCAGATGATACTGTGACAATAATTGAATCAATAATATGAGAGATATGATGCGATAATTATCGTAGAGTAATAATTGAGTATAACCGAGTGACTTCTCACGTAAGCATCAAGAATCAATACCGTGTGCTACTATGCAACAACAGCAGACATCGTATTTTACCACCGGGTAATTCAACAGGTTTAATGGTAAAACATTCATTAGTTATTTTTATAAAAGATAATTTTGTCGTTTTTAACTACGACAATACTTCCATCAGGGGTCCACCAATGTTTGTCTTGCCGTCGTCCTAATATTCCCTGTTAAAACAAATATTCCCCGACCAATCGAATATTATATAACCACTTGCTTACTTTGCAAAATTTGTAAATAATACCCACAACTATAACATTATATCAAATCCACACCATAATATTCAAAAATATATTTCGAGAAAAATTAATCTTTATTCATAAAAGTTGGGATTTTACATCCTTGGCCCGTAGTGCATGGATAATTCAGTGATGTGGATTATTTATTAAGCTGAGTCTCAGCGATAAAATTGATGATAAACTTTTTAAATCATAGAAGATAGTAGATATCATGCTCTACTTGACTCTTCTAATGGATTACTTGTTCCGCTGCAGTTAAACTTGTTGTTTATTATCAGTTTAACACTGTTGAAGGCTAACGATAATTTATTCTGCATTATCTTAATCATAATAGTTCTTACTGGGCTAGTTGATCTCACCCATTTGCTTTCATTGTTCTCTTCACGAAATGAGAACGTAGCCGGGACTAGTCAGGGAACGGAGTGATGGTCCGAGATGGCGGTTATAGTAGTCCTCACTATTTTACAAAATGGTGTGATAATAATTGTAATGAGGACTCCTTTTTAAGTTTGAATACTGTCTATCAGACAATATTCGTGTAAAAACTCTCAGCTACGTTTTGTCGTATTGTATAAAAGAAGTTTGTATTTTATTTCTGTACCATGTATTTGGCAACCCAAGATGGGTGATGTATACCTATTTTAGAGGCGTCACACTTGGTATCAAAGCTTAGGGATATGATCCCTGGCTGAGATGTGAGTCAAGAACTAGGAGGGGAGAGACGGGGAAATTCTTCGCTAGTTTGACCAACCTATGTTTATTTGTTATTTAATTGGTCGGTCGGAGTATAGGGATAATATGTGGCATATCAATTAACCCTTGTTTTGTGGAAGTGTTTGAAAATGACATCCGAGAATGTTGAGATAAGTAATGGAGCACATGAGACCGTTTAGTCACCAACTATCAATACATAGGATAATGTGCATCAAGAAGGCAGTAATCCTCAGGAAAACAACAACACCGACCAAATGATGAATGATGGGATGTTCAGAGGCTTTATGTAATTCATGCAACATCAGGCGAGAGTGACTCCTGTTCAAAATGTAGGTGGAAACACTGGCAACTCACGGATAGTCACTGCTAAGCAGTTCAAGGAGATGGGACCACTAGAGTTTATGGGAAAGCCTGAACCACTTAAGGTAGAGACGTGGATAAAGCAGATCACCAAGATATTTGATGTCTTGGGATGCTCTTAGGAGAAAAAAGTTCCCTTTGCCACCTTCATGTTACGAGGAGAGGCGGATCATTGATGGGAATCTGTAAAATGTACCCAGCCTGTCGCCTTGAAGATGTCTTGCGAGAAGTTCCAAGAACTGTTCAACGACAAGTACTTTCCCGAAAGTATTCGTCACATGAAGGAGGTGGAGTTCATCAAGTTGGAGCAAAACAATATGACCGTGTCGCAGTATAAAGCTAAGTTTGCCGAGTTGTCCCAGTTTGCGTCCCACTTGGTTGATAATGAGGAGCATATGATGCGGATGTTTCTAAGAGGTTTGAAACCCGAAATACGTTAATACCTCATCTCTCACAAAATGTGTTTGTATTCAGATGTTGTAAATAGGGCTCAGTTATTGGAGCGCGATAATGAGTCAACCTAACCAAGAAGAGCAGCCGACAAAATGATAATACCAATGGTAGCAGTCATCAAAGCGATGACTACAAACGTGGAGGTAATCAACATGCCAGAAATCATAACCACTTCGGTGGTAATCATGGCCAAGACAATAGGAGTGAAAATTTTAAGAAGAGGAGATTCAACAATGATTGAAAGACATCAGCACCAACACCCGTTGTTAAAGAAGGAGAATGATCGCCGATCGTATGCTACAAATGCGGAGGGGAGGGACACATCAGTCCAAAATGTACGCAGCAGTCCAAAACATGTTATAATTGCAGAAGAGAAGGTCACCTAACCCAATTTTGTCTGTAGTGAAGTCAAGTCCAGCTGGGATGAAGGCACAAACGGTCGTCCCAGAGAAGTCAAAGCTGGTAGTTCAAGGGAAAGCGTTTGTCGTGACCTCCCAAAAAGCGAGGAACCCGAACGAAGTCATCATGGGTAAGCTAATCATAAACTCTAGCGAAGTCTATACCTTATTTGATACCAGTTCTACCTATTCTTTTATTTCTCCTACCTGTGCTCAATGTTTAAATTTAACTCTGGAGAAATTAGACTTTGACTTATCTGTTGAAACTCTGTTGGGAGAAACCTTCATTACATCCACTGTTTATAAGTCTTGTTTGATTCAAATCGGTAACCGCATGTTACCTGTTGATCTCATCTCTTTGAAAATACTTGCATTCGATGTGATTTTAGGAATTGATTGGTTAACAAATCATCATGCAAAAATTGATTATTTTTATAAGGTTATCAGTTTTCATATTCCAACCAACCTATTATGCGAATTCAAACAACCAAACCACTAAAGTCAATCACTGTCATATCAGGCCATAAAGCTATTCGTTTATTGAAAAACGGATGTCAAGCTTTCTTAGCCCATGTCACGGATTTAAATAAAAATACGTTAGATTTGAATGATATTTCTATTGTTAATAAATTTCTTGACGTATTCCCCGAAGAACTTCCTGGCCTAACCCTGGAGCGTGAAATCGAGTTTGGTATTGACCTTGAACCCGGTACAAAACCCATTTCTAAATCCCCATATCGAATGGGTCCTATTGAACTTCAGGAGTTAAAAACTCAACTAAAGGAATTGTTAGACATCGGTTTCATTCGTCCTAGTACGTCTCCTTGGGGTGCTCCTGTTCTATTTGGGAAGAAGAAAGATGGAAGTATGCGACTTTGTATTAACTATCGGGAGATTAACTATGTTACCATCAAAAATAGGTACCTGTTGCCTTGCATTGATGACCTGTTTGAACAGTTGCAAGGTGCTAAATTCTTTTCAAAGATCGATCTTCGTTCCAGATATCACCAGTTAAAGATTAAAACTGATGACATTCCAAAGACTGCTTTTAGAACTCGGTACGGGCATTACGAATTCCTAGTCATGTCTTTTAGATTGACTAATGCTCTTGCTTCCTTCATGGATATGATGAACCGAGTATTCAAGGAATATTTGGATCATTTCGTGGTTGTCTTTATTAATGACATCCTCATATACTCCAAAAGCCGTGAAGATCATGAGCAGTACTTGAGGCTGATACTCCAAAAGCTTCGTGAAAATAAGTTATACGCCAAGTTAAAGAAATGTGAATTCTAGCTTGAGGAAGTATCATTCCTTGGGCCCGTGATATCAAATCATGGAATATCTGTTAACCTAACGAAGATTGAAGCAATTCAAAGCTGGGAGCAACAACTAAGTCGAAGAATCAAGTACGTAGCTTTTTCGACTTAATTTGGTTATTATCGGAGATTCGTGCAAGGATTTTCTCGAATCGCTACTCCATTAACTCAGCTGACTTGAAAAGATACAAAATTCGATTGGAGCGAGGAATATGAGAAGAGTTTTCAAGAACTCAAGAGGAGGCTCATTTAAAGACCTTACGACAATACCATTTTGGTTCGGAGGATTTGTCATCTACAAATGATGCTTTGAGCAAGAGGGTTAGGATATGTTCTCATGCAACATAGGAAACTCATAGCCTATGCCTCGTGACAACTCAAAGAATATGCGAGGAATTATCCTACTCATGATCTAGAGTTGGCAGCTGTCATTTTCACACTTCAAATTTGGAGTCATTACCTTTATGGGGAGAAAGTGGAGATCTATACGGATCATAAAAGCCTCAAATATTTCTTCACCCAAAAAGAACTCAACATGGGACAACGACGTTGGCTCATGTTGTTGAAATATTACGATCATACCATTCAATACCATCCTAGAAAAGCGAACGTGGTAGTTGACGCATTGAGTAAAAGATCATATGCGGGTATGAGTGTGATATTGTCAATGCAAAGGCCCATTTTGTATGACTTGCAAATGATGGAGATAGAGTTAAAGGCTATAAGGACCCATGCGATGATGGCAAATATACGAGTAGAACCGACTTTAATCGATAAAGTTAAAGATGCTCAAGCTACAGACCTGGAGCTGATGCATATGAAGAAGAAAGTATAAGAAGGTGCTATCCCGGAAGCAAGAATCGATGGAGAAGGAGTTACAAGATTTAGTAAGAGAGGAAAGCTCAATCCTCGATTCATTGGCCCATTTGAAATCCTCGATCGAGTAGGAACTGTAGCCTATAAACTCGCCTTACCACCAAGTATATCTCGTGTTCATAACGTTTTTCATATATCTATGTTACGTAAATATGTGCAATACCCGAACCACATTATTGAATTATAACCGGATGTGATAGCAAAAGACTTAATGTATGAAGAGGTACCAATTAAAATCTTGGATAAGAAGGATCATATTCTACGCTCCAAGGTTATACCTCAAGTCAAAGTTTTGTGGAGAAACCACGATGTTGAGGAAATGACCTAGGAGTTAGAGTCTGAAATGAAGTCAAGGTATCCTCACCTCTTTGACATACCAGGTACGTACCCTAATTTCGAGGATGAAATTTCATAAGAAGGGGAGGTTGTAAGACCCCAACTTTTATGAATAAAGATTATTTTTTCTAAAAATTTATTTTTGAATATTATGGTGTGGATTTGATATAATGTTATAGTTGTGGGTAATATTTACAAATTTTGCAAAGTAAGCAAGTTGTTATAAAATATTCGATTGATTGGGAATATTCGGTTTTAATGTGGAATATTCATATGACGACACAATCATTAGTGGACCCCTATAATGTAATTATTGTCGTAGTTAGAAAGCTACGTAAATATCTTTTATAAAAATAATTGGCGTAAGTTTTACTTGCAGAAAGCTGTTGAAATACCCGGTGGTAAAAGTATAGTAATACGCGTGGTTGCATAGCAACACACAATATTGATTATTGATGCTTACGTGAGAAGTCACTCAGTTATACTCAATTATTGCTACAGTAATTGCTGCATAATATCTCTCATATTATTGTTACTGTAAATCAATAATTAAGACGAAAAAGTTATTCATATTATTATTTGCAATATTGACGATATCTAGAAAGTTCTGTTGAGGAAAGGGGTTTGGTCACCTAATTGCGCTCAAATAGGGAGAAATCCTTATCGGAAAGCCCCCTTTTTCGTAGGAATGATCTGGTTGTTAAATACTGTGAGTTATAATATTAATGATGAATAAGTTCGTGTTGATTAAAGATGAAATTGATATTTCCATTGTGTTGGGATTATTAGTGTTAGTGGAAATCGACATTTATTTCGATAATAATTGATTTCTAGAGGTTAAATTGACCAATTGAGTAATTAATCGGATAAATGAGCAATTAATTGCTATAGTTCATATGCATATAACTATTGCTCACATGAATGGAACTATTGATTCACATGCTGTAATATTAGGGGAGGTGGTGCAAGTTTGATAATACTTGCAGGACTAAATTAAAAATGGAGGTATAGATGAAGGTACTATACTGTAATAATTCGAGCCCCAAAATGTGCAATTATCGAAACTATGTTTTTCTATAAATAGAAGCTCACTCTTCTTTCATTCTCACCAATTCACTAAGACTCACAAGAGAAACTATAGAGAAAGAAACTATAGAGAGAAAGAAGAAGAGTATTCTGCTACTTCACTATTCCAGTATCCAGTCTTCTTCTAAGGTAAGGAATATTATTTTTGTTCAGTATTCGTAAGAAATAATATTTTCTTTCATACTCTGTAATATGTGAGTAATAGTATTTCGTTTCGTATTCCTAATTCTACACTCATTCTATTAAAATATTGCTTCTATACTCTGTGAAATTAATATAAAATTCTTGATATTTGCACTTCATCCAGTATCTTTTCATGGAAATATTATTCTGAGCATTCTTGATAATTATCGATATTTTCATGCCAAAATACTATTCACGGGGTACTATTCATGAGGTAATATTCATAGAGTACTATTCACGAAGTATTATTCACAAAGTACTATTCACGGGGTACTATTCCCGAAGTACTATTAATGGAGTACTATTCACTCGGGTACTATTCACCCAGAGTACTATTCATGACAAAAAATGATTTCTTTTCGGTCCAAATCATTTTTGATACATATTATTCTTGAATTTTACTCAACAAAGCAGTATCATGTTGACAATTTGGACATTATTGAATTTTGGATAAATTAAATTAAAAATCTTTAAAATTTATCATTTGGTTTCATTTAATTGAATTCTTATATCATTGTTATCGTCTTCATGATTATATTATGATGAAAGTGAATAGATGGACTGTTGATTGGTATGATTATGACTAGGGATCATTTGGTATAATCATGATCCATAATTTTACATATGATGTGGTAAAAGTCCTCACTGACCTTTATGCATTGATGGTAAGTTGTTGGTATGATTATGACCAGAGATTATTCGGTATGATCATGACCATTGGTGAAAACACGAATATCCTTGGCCCGTAGTGCATGGATAATTTATGGTTGTGATACTAATGAATATCCTTGGCCCGTAATGCATGGATAAGTCAGTGATGTAGATTATTTATTAAGCTGAGTCTTAGCGATAAAATTGATGATAAACTTTTTAAATCATAGAAGATAGTAGATATCATGCTCTACTTGACTCTTTTAATGGATTGATTGTTCCGCTGCAGTTAAACTTGTTGTTTATTATCAGTTTAACACTGGTGAAGGCTAATAATAATTTATTTTGTATTATCTTAGTCATAATATTTCTTACTGGGCTAGTTGAGCTCACCCTTTTGCTTTCATTATTCTCTTCAGGAAATGAGAACGTAGCCGGGACTAGTCGGGGAATGGAGTGATGGTCTGAGATGGTGGCTATAGTAGTCCTCACTATTTTATAAAATAGTGTGATAATAATTGTAATGAGGACTCCCTTTTGAGTTTGAATACTGTCTATTAGACAATATTCGTGTAAAAACTCTAAGCTACATTTTGTCGTATTGTATAAAAGAAGTTTGTATTTGATTTCCGTACCATGTATTTGGCGACCCAAGATGGGTGATGCATACCTATTTTGGGGGCGTCACAAAAGCAGTATTATCTCTTCTTTATTTTCGGAAGTGATATATCTTATAAAGAGAGTATTACTTGTGGAGGTAGATTTAACAGTCATGATTTCTATAGGAGACTTGTTATTAAAAGAATTCAAAGCTTGAGATATACATAAAACAATTTTTATCTTAATGGATTACCTTTGAAAAAGTCCAACAAACATTTGTTCTTATAATCGAAGATATGTTGGATTATCCTTCTGATTAATTCTCAAACGAGAATAAATTTGATTTTATACAACAGAACTTTATATGCAACAGTAATATTTTGGGCTATAAAGAGAACTGAAATATCAGTGCTATAGAACAACACTCGAATTAATCTTTGCACTAATACACTTGAAAGATAGTATGTCATTTTCAGTGCAAACTTACAAGTTGTTGTGCAAATATATTGATACTATTTTCAACAAGTTTTCATGAGCTTCTAATTGGTGATATCTCTTTTACTCTTTGATCATTGCATACATTAGTTGAGCCTTGCATTGTTAAATTATTTATTTGCTTTGATCATTAGATCTTTGTATTTGTAATCTTATATTTTTTTTAGACTAAGTGTTGTCTAAAGAAATTTAATCCTGGTGGATTAAGGTTTGTTTACAAACAGGTTCAAGGAAGCATAGGTGCATAAGGAGCAAAAAGTGCTCAAGAGAATTCAAATTTGATAGAATCTGTTTTGTAACAAGAGTCCGATTTAAAGAAATAAAGTGAGTCTCTAATACTAGTTGGTATTGGACGTGGACTATGCTATTATTATAGAGGGTAATAGTTGAACCACGTAAAAAATCTAGGTGTTGATTTTATTACTTGGTTTACTTTAATTACTCACAAAAGCTAGTTAATTATCTTAATTATTAAAATTTGAATATTTGCATTATCTTGAGATAATTCACTAACACCAAGTAATTTTACTAAGTTACAAATTCAGCAGGATATTTTCTTAAAAATAAACAGTTAATTCCGCAGGCTATATTAATCCAGCAAGCTGCATTCATCAATATAGTAAGATGAATTTAGTTGTTTGTTTTAATGTTTAAAAATTGTCCATAGTTTATTCCCACACTTATTCAACCCCCCTTCTAAGTGTGCCTTATCTGAATTTTCATTGGTATCAGAGCTTGGCTCTACTTATCTTGGTCTTAAAGGTGACTTGTAGGGAAAGATTCTGACATGGCACAATTCGAGAACAACAATCAAGAAGGTCAATTTGACCTCCTCTTCTGTATGGAACAGAAAACTTCAACTTCTGGAAATTCTGAATGAGGATCTACCTTAAAAGAGATCCTTGGGAATTGTGGGTCGTGGAGAATGGACCGGTTATTCCAAGGAAAGATGACGGTACTCCAAAGACTTTTTAGAGATGGACTCAACTGAGACTTTCATGGTTTCCTATGATTCAAGGGCTATAAACACTTTACTTAGCGGCATGGTACAATCCGAGATCGATAAAGTTTCCTCATGCAACACAGCTAAGGAAATTTGGGACACTCTAGTGGTGAGTCATGAAGGAACATCCAAGGTTCGAGAAGTTAAACTAAGCATGCTCATGCACGACTATGAAATGTTCAAGCTTGAGAAAGATAAAACCATAAAAATGGCTCAAGCAAGGTTCCTTGTTCTTCTGAACTCTTTAAAGCTACTTGAAAAATACATTCCACAAAGTGAGATTAACCGTAAATTACTTCGGGCTATGCCCAAGAGGTTTGCTTCTAAAATTACTACTCTTCAAGATTCCTCTACTATTTCAAGATATGATGATGAGGAGGAAACTCCTCGAAGAAAGGTTTTATCTCTTAATACAAGAAATGAAGAAGAGCTTGATGATGATTTTGATGAAGAGATAGCCATGATGTCAAGGAGACTCAAAAGACTACTACAAAGGAAGAATAAAAGGAAAAATACCTTCAACTCAAATAAAGTCAAAAGAAAGCAAACTGAGGAGACATGTTTCGAATGCAGATGTCCAGGGCACTTCAAGAAGGATTGCTTTCAACTAAAGAACAAAGGAAAAATGAGCTTCAAGGATAATAAAAGAAACAAGGCACTTGTCACTTGGAGTGATGAAGAGGAGTCCGAAGTTAAGGTCGATGCCAATGATGAAATAGCTCAAGTATGCTTCATGGGAATAGAAGGTGAATCAAATGAGGTATCTAGTTTTGAGTTTAATTCTTTGAAACAAGAAAATGAAAAATTAAAAGAAAAGAATGCATATTTGAAAGACTTGTTAAATTCTTTAATGAGTGAGGTTGATTCTTTAATAGATGAAAAGAAAGATATTGAAAAAGAGTCTACATGTAAAGAAGAAAAGATTTTGATTGCTAAGATTTATTATCTAGATAATTATAATAAAATAATTTTCAATAAAGTAAATTATTTGAATAATGAAGTCCAAAAATTGACTAATGAACTAAAAATGAGAGATGTATGTATTGATGCATTTAGTGATAAATCTCTTGATACAACTTTTTCTAATAATGAACTTCGAAAGGAAATAGATTCACTGAAATTATCTCTTGCTAAATTTGATCAAGGAGAAGAAAATTTAAATGTCATATTGGGTAAACAAAAACCTAGTTTTGAAAGACAAGGAATTGGTTATAATTCAATGCATAAGAAGGGTGATATGAAAATGCTAAAATCAAAATCACGTTTAGATTAAATTATTGCTCTCCTTTCACAACGTGTAGAAATTGTGGTATTAAAGGTCACTTAGACATAATCTGTTTTAAGAAAAATAAGATTAAAAAAGTATGGGTTAAAAAGGATGATTTACGTGCAACTAACATTAAAGGACCCAAAAAGATGTGGGTACCAAAAGGATGAATTTTATTTTCTTGACAGGTATGTCTCAAGGCAAGAGTTCCATCTCAAAAATGGATTCTTGATAATGGATGCTCTCGTCATATGACTGGTGATAAATAAGAGTTCGTGGAGCTAAAAATCAAGAAGAAAAATGGTACGGTTACATTTGGAGATAATCGAACTTGCGAAATAATCAGAAAAGATAAAATAGGCAATGGTAAGGTCAATATTGATAATGTACATCTTGTTAGTAGACTTGAATTTAATCTTATAAGTGTTAGTCAATTAATGGACAATGGTCATCAAGTTATTTTTGAAAAAGAAAAATGTACAATTTCTCATGGTACTAACAATACTACTTTGCACAAAGGGAAGGAAATATATATACTATTGATTTTGAGCAACAAGATGAAGAACTATGTCTTGCATCTGTGCAAGATGAGGCTAATTTATGGCAGAAGAGGATGGGACATGTTCACATAGATTTAATCAAGAAATTTTCTTGTCAAATGGTTGCCAAAAATAAAGTATGAAAATAAGGGAATATGTGTTCCTTGTCAACTCGGGAAACAAGTAAGAACATCGTTTACGACAAAGAACATGGTATCAACTTCTTCTCCTTTACAACTACTTCATCTTGATCTATTTGGACAAGAAAGACATGCTAGTATAAATGGTAAATTTTATGCATTTGTAATAGTAGATGATTTCTCTAGATATACATGTGTATTATTTTTGAGAACTAAAGATGAAGTATTTAAAGAATTTGAGAAATTAATGAGAAATTTGAAAACAAAATATAGTCTCAAACTTGTAAAGATAAGAAGTGATCATGGTACTGAATTTCAAAAAGACTTTATAATATTTTGTGATAAAAAAGGAATTAGTCATGAATTTTCAGCCTCTAGAACCCCTCAACAAAATGGAGTTGTGGAAAGAAAGAATATGACATTACAAGAAACAACTAGAACTTTGTTACAAGAAAGTAAACTTCCTAAAAAGTTTTGGGCCGAAGCTGTGAACACTTCTTGTTATGTTTTGAATAGAGTACTTATTCGTCCAATTATTTTGAAAACTCTTTATGAACTTTTAAATAAAAAGATTCCTAATATAGGTTATTTTAAAGTTTTTGGATCTAAATGCTTTATTCTAAATACTAGTGATAACTTGGGAAAATTTGATGCTATATCGTATGAAGGAATTTTAATCGGTTATTCACAAAATAGTAAATCATATCGTGTATTTAATATTAACAAGCAATGTGTTGAAGAATCTATTCATATTACATTTAATGAGATTCACATGATCTTCCAAAAGAAAGAGATGAGGATGCATGAAATTTGGAGATATCAGTAAATCTAACAAACAAAAAAAGTCTATTCAGCAAGCCTAATGAACGAATTCAATAAGCTAAATTGGAAAATTAGCAAGGAGTGGAACAAGGAACAACACTAGAGATTGAAGTAGACATCCCCCCAACAAGAAGAGGTAATACATGATATACAAATGCCAAAGACTACAAGATATCTCAAGAATCATCCACCTAAAAACATCATTGGAGATATAAACAAAGGAATCACTACAAGCAGAGGATTACAAAATCAATGTGCATTTTCTGCATTCCTATCACAAATTGAGCCAAAGAATACTAAGGAAGCTATTCTAGATGAATGTTGGCTAATGGCAATGCAAGAAGAACTTCAACAATTTGAACGATGCCAAGTCTGGGAACTTATGCCCCCTCCTAAAGATGTTTCTATCATTGGAACTAAGTGGGTATTCAAGAATAAGCTTGATGAGCATGACACAATCACTCATAACAAAGAAAGGCTAGTAGCTCAAGGATACAATCAATAAGAAGGGATCGACTACGAAGAAACTTATGCCCTAGTTGCAAGACTAGAGTCCATCCGAATCTTGTTAGCATTTACTTGTTACAAAAGTTCAAGTTTTATAAAATGGACGTGAAGAGCGCCTTCCTCAATGGATACATCAATGAAGAGGTATATGGAAAATAGCCTCCTGGATTCGAACATGAAAATTATCCAAACCATGTCTATGAGCTCAAGAAAGCTCTCTATAGTCTCAAACAAGCTCCAAGAGCCTGGTATGAGAGGTTGAGTGAGTATTTACTTTCAAATAGTTTTATTAGAGGTAAAATTGATTCTACATTGTTTATTAAGCATGAAAATAAAGATATTATTATTGTACAAATATATGTAGATGGTATAATTTTTGGTGCTACTAATGATATTCTTTTTGAGTGGTTTTCTAAGTGCATGCTTAAGGAGTTCGATATGAGTTTAATGGGAGAACTTAACTAATTTTTGGAACTCCAAATCAAGTAAACAAAAGAAGGTATCTATATCCATCAAACCAAATATACAAAAGAGCTACTTAAAAGGTTTGGTTTTGAGGGATCCAATTCAAAGGCTACACCAATAAGCACTTCAATAAAGCTTACGTCTGATGGAAAAGGTATAGATGTGGAATTAACCAAATATAGTGGTATGATTTGTTGTCTATTATATTTAACTGCATCTAGACTTGATATAATGTACAGTGTATGTCTGTGTGCATGTTTTCAAGCAAAATCTAAGGAATCCCACTTACAAGCTGTTAAAAGGATTTTTAAATATTTAAGTGGAACTATCAATTTGGGATTATTTTATCCAATTTGCAATCATTTTGAACTAATGGGCTATTCAGATGCTAACTATGCATGATGCCAAATTGATAGAAAAAGTACCAGTGGTGCTTGCACATTTTTAGGTCACAGTCTTGTTACGTGACATAGTAAGAAGCAAACTTCAATTTCTTTATCAACCACTGAGGGTGAATATCTAGTTGTAGGGAGTTGCTTCTCTCAAATATTATGGTTGAAACAAACCCTATGTGACTTTGATGTTTTATGTGATAACGTGCCTATTTTCTGTGATAATTCTAGTACTATTGACATATCAAAGAATCCTATTTTACATTCATGAACAAAGAATATAGAGGTTAGACATCATTTTTTAAGGGATAAATTTCAAAATGTTTGATCAAATTAATTTTTATTCTAACAAAAAATCAATTAGCTGATATTTTTACCAAACCCTTAAATGAAGAAAGATTTTGTTTGTTAAGAAGAGAACTTGGAATGTGCATGATATGAATAATGATTACGTACTAAAATATTTCATGCATAAAATATTTCAAATCTATAGTATATCTGCATGTTATTAATTTAAATACATATGGTTGATATACATTATCTGTTCATGTATCTGATGATACCGACGACTATTTACTATGGGAGACGTATCTATTTTTGGTGGCACAATTTATGGTAGATATAATTATGAGTTTTTGAAAATTGAAAAGACAAGAGCTGAAGATTGTTTACTTTCTCAATAAGTCTATTCGGCGCCCAACTTTGCTCTATTAAACACTGATTTCACACTTTCTCACACATACTCAGAAAACCTTTCTCTTTTCATTGTTCTTGAGCGTTCTAATTTCTGCAAAGAAAATGAAGACCCGAGCCAACAAACGATCATCTGGAATCACCATTAAAGAAGGCCAACAGTCTTGGTCTCCTTATACTGTGAGATCGCCGAAGAAGTCCAAACGACAGAATCGTCAAGCGTCTGTACATGTTTCGTCCGACAATGCCACTTTGTCTGATGGGTCCGATTCGAGTTTTTCCTTCTTGAAGTTTTCTAAATCTAGTCCAAAAGAGAAATCAAAACCATCTCCAGATGTTGAACCTCCCTCCTCTCAACCAGAATCGCCATCTACTCTGGTAAACCCTTTATCTTCTACTGATTTACCGAATAATTTCTTTAGAGGGCAGAGTTTTGAAGCCCGCTTCAAAACTTCTATTGCTACAAAACAGTTTGTCTATGAAAAAAATCATGGATTTATTCTATTTCAAAAATTCCTCTTTAGAAAATCTTTTCACTTCTTGTGGCATGTTTGCTATGCTGTTTCCCCCAACTAAAGCGTATCCTCAGTTGGTACAACAATTTTATACAAATCTGGAATGTAATGGGGATTGTTACACGTCTTTTGTGAAGGGAAAATCTTTATTTTAATAGTTGTTGATTTTGAAAGTATTTTCAATATTCCATCTTCCGGTCCTTGTCCTTTTTACTTTAAAGGGTGCAACTAAGATCCCTTTTCCTCCTCTTGAGCAACTTTGCACTATTATGAATGATTTCTATCTTTACTACTCTGTTCACGCCTAAGACTATTGATGTGTGTCCAACTGCATGTGTTTTGCATAAGTTGATACGCTACAATCTGTTTCCACGAGTTGGTGGTGGAGCAGATTTTACCTATTAAGATCTTGTGGTTGTTGCAATGATTTTAAAAGGTGTTACTTTTAATTACTCTCTCATGATGTTATCTCATATGCTGAGTTGCATTTGTCAAGTTAAGAAGTGTCTTCCATATGGGTTATTTCTTACTAAAATGTTTCAACATTTTAAAATTTTTCTCGATGATGAAATGTGGTTTCACATAATGAGTTCATCGATTCTGCCAATCTAAAACAGTCTCATATTTCTTTTGTTCATGGTTTGTTTGTCCAAATTGTTGATCCTCCTCCTATTTCACCTAGTTATGTTTCTCCTGATATGTCATCTGATACTCCTACTTCATCCACTCTTCCCAGTTCCTTCGTTTCATCTCCTGAAGTGGTCAATTTATTGACTCAAATTCTTAAGAACCAAGAGTCTATGCGTAATGATATCATTGATATTAAACAAAGGCTTATGGTTTTGGAGAAAGGCAAATTGCCCATTCAGGCTGATGATTTAAAACAATTTTTCTCACAAATAGAAGATGAGTTTATCGATCTACAGGCTGGTTTTGAGTTGCAAACGGTAGCAATGATTGAAGCTCTTCAAAGAAAAATTAACAGGAACTATTGTCAATTGAGTCAAGAGCTTAAGTTTGTTAGTTATCAGATTGGGGAATTTGCTAATTTTATGGCTGCATGTCTAAATGATGTTGGTCAAAAGTTAAATTTTGACAGGATGTTGATAAGTGGATTTCATATCCACGAATCGATGTTCATTTCAAGCTTAAAATCATTGTTACTTTCTTGTTTCGTGTTCGTTTTCACTCGTTTCATGTTCTTTTATGTGTAGGGTGGTCATGGAGGCAAGTGGTGAAGAAAGGAGGTCTTTTGGAACAAGTTTGGAAAAATTCATGAAATAGCAAAATTCCTTTAACAGTGGACTAGTTCGCCAGTATGCATATAATTTGTTTTGTACCCCGTAGGAAATGGGGTCAGCCAAAGTTGGAGTCTCTTGGCTTGATTTGAAGACTGCTGGGAAGTGGATTGTGATACTTTGGTTGGCGCATGGACTCTGATAAGGAGGGACTTCGGCCAGAACATGAGGGGATATACATATTGCTTTAGAAAAAACAAATCAATCATCACGCGAAGCATATTACAGAGATTATTTCCAGAAATTGATTGAAAGCTTTGGAGGAGTATTTTGAAGAGATTTTTATGAAGATTGCAATTCTAGGCTACGTGAAGGGTGTTCATCACTATTCTTCTCTTTAGTCTTTTATTTGTAATTGCAAGGATGTTTTCTTTAGATTATTCAGTTTTTATGTCATTCGTTGTGAACTAATTTGCTTATTAGGCTTATGATGGATCCTTGGGTGAAACGATTATTTTATAATTTTGATTTCCAGTTTAATAAAGTATTTTCAGTTTATCTATATTAACTTGAGCATGAATTTGTGAATTGCTTGATCAACAATTCTTTGTGGATTTGTATAGAATCGAGAGAGGATATTCAAATCTAGTCTTAGTTAATATAGCATGTGTCATGAATTTTGTGAATAGCAGATTCTTGATTATTGTTAAGGTAGAGATATGCTTGACATTGCATGTAATCGGATAGAGAACTTAATCTTAAACCTTCTTTAATTTCAGTTCACATAGAGATATAGTGAGTTGGTTGATTAAGGTGTTTAACTTGTTTCTATCTAAATTTTGGATTTGAGTTAATACGGTATTAGTGCATCGAGAGGTGGCTAGTACTACATTTTTGTTCTTGATTAATAAATTGGGATATTGAGTTGAATTGAAATAAAGGTTTGAAAATCAGAGTAAAGCTTAGGGAGAAATCATAAGTCTAATTCTCCATCAATTGTTTTATATTCTGAATTTTGATATTTGTGATTGTTTTGTGATAGTTTATTTATTTATTAATTTAGTTTCTATAATTTTAAACCATTGAATTGAATATTTTAATAGAATTAGGATTAATAGAAAATTGGTAATTGTGAAGTTAAATTTCTTGCTAATTTATCTTTGTGGGAACGATACTCTACTCCTTACTATATTACTTGTTGACCACGTATACTTGCGTGTTTTGCGTATATAGATTTTACCCAACAGATGTACTCTACAATTCCTGAATGGCCTCGATGCAATTGGATGGCCGAGTATGTTGGAGATTTTTTAGACCTTCCTCAGCCAAATGCTACCTTAATTCCTCATCCCCCTCGTTTTGCTCATGATTTTTCTTTGGAAGAAAAACTTCACCGTGTTCTATATCGTCCTTATTTTACTACTCGTCCTCTAAACGTGTTACATGTTGACGATATTGATTGAAGACCTTTTTTCATGATGACAAAGGGGGAGACAACACTGGACGCACGCTAGAAGAGGTTGTTGTTGTTGCTTGGAAGGATTTACTGCTGGTTGATATTTTAATATTTTATGTTGTTTGTGGTTTGTTTTAAAATGATTAGTTGGCACCAGCACTGTTTAAGATTTTAAGTTTCTGTTTTGGTTTGTTTTGAACGATTGGATGGCACCAACACTAGAAAATTTGATATTTTGTTGCATGATTGAAGAAGATTTTATTTATCTAGTATTTGTTAAAAAGCTAACAATTTTGCAGGTTGAATTATGCCTAAACAAAAGGCATGATGATAATCACTTTTGATTGTTGAATATTTTTGATTCTATCCTGAAATTTTAAATATGTATGAATTTATGGGGAGTTACAATTTTTGGTGTTGTCATCATCAAAAAGGGGGAGAATGTTGACTTGTTAATATTCTAACCTTATTGTTTTGATGATGACTTGATATTTTGTACTAAACTGTTTATTTTGAAATTTCAGGTAGTTGCTAAAAGGATCATTGTTGAAAGACTTTGAAGACTTGTGTTCTAAGAAAATAATGTAAGGTCATTATAAATATTTAATTTTTCAATACAAGGCTCTATGACATTTTATGTGTGCATTTAACATGATTAAATATTTATGCATGCTTAAAAAATAAAATAATAATTGTTTCTTAGTGTCCGGAAATTGCAAAATTAGTTGTTAAACACATATGGGTACTTTTATGGAGAAATTCTATTGTTACTTAGACATCTAAGAGTATTCTAAGTGAGACAATCTTATATGCATATACAAGTGTTAAAATCTTTTATATGAATTTATTGTATAATGCATATCTTTTATTGTGCTCCTTGGAAGTTGTTGAGTTTGTGACTGCAGGATAATGATTACATTCAAATAAGGGGGTTACTTGAATAGGCCTCGAAAATCACATATCATGGGAAGTTGATTGAAGATACACTTTCTCATATTTACGAAACTAACACTCCTATACTTGATTATTTCAAAAGCAGTATTATCTCTTCTTTATTTTTGGAAGTGATATATCTTATAAAGAGAGTATTACTTGTGGCAGCAGATTTAAAAGTCATGATTGCTATAGGAGACTTGGTATTAAAAGAAGTCAAAGCTTGAGATATACATAAAATAATTTTTATCTTAATGGATTACCTTTAAAAAAAGTCCAACAAATATCTGTTCTTATAACCAAAGATATGTTGGATTATCCTTCTAATTAATTCTCAAACGGGAATAAATTAGATTTTATACAATGGAACTTTATATACAACGGTAATATTTTGGGCTATAAAGAGAATTGAAATATCAGTGCTATAGAACAACACTTGAATTAATCTTTGCACTAATACACTTAAAGATATTCTATCATTTTCGGTGCAAACTTACAAGCTGCTGTGCAAATATATTGATACTATTTTCAGCAAGTTTTCGTGAGCTTCTAATTGTTGATATCTCTATTACTCTTTGATCATTGCATACATTAGTTGAGCCTTGCATTGTTAAATTGTTTATTTGCTTTGATCATTAGACCTCTATATTTGTAATCTAATATTTTTTAGACTAAGTGTTGTCTAAAGAAATTTAATCCTGGTGGATTAAGGTTTGTTTACAAACAGGTTCAAGGAAGCATACATGCTTAAGGGGTGCATTGGTGCACAAGGAGAAAAAAAATTCTCAAGAGAATTATTGTAATTCAAATTTTGATAGAATCTGTTTTGTAACAAGAGTCTGATTTAAAGAAATAAAGTGAGTCTCCAATACTAGTTGGTATTGGACGCGGACTAGACTATTATTATAGAGGGTAATAGCTGAAACACGTAAAAAATCTTGGTGTTGATTTTATTACTTACTTTACTTTAATTACTCCCAAAAGCTAGTTAATTATCTTAATAATTAAAATTTGAATATTTGCATTATCTTGAGATAATTCACTAACACCAAGTAATTTCACTAAGTTACAAATTCAGCAAGATATTTTCTTAAAAATAAACAGTCAATTCGGTAGGCTATATTAATCCAGCAAGCTGCATTCATTAATATAGTAAGCTGAATTTAGTTGTTTGTTTTAAAATTTAAAAATTGGTCATAGTTTGTTCCCAAATTTATTCAACCCCCTTCTAAGTGTGCCTTATCTGAATTTCAGTAGAGTCTATCTTCAATTCCACCTTGAGGACAAGGTGGTTGTCAACAGACGGGGTAATGGTACATAATTAATTGAGACCAACTTGGTGGTCATAGATGCTAAAGTAGAATGCTACCTTATTGCTGAAATTGTGGTCAATAAAATGCTTGATATGAGAGGGAGCATATGCATAGTGCTGGAGGACAGAGGAGAACCTCTCTTGTCAAGTGCAACAAGTAAGAGGAATGTTCAACTTTTGAGGGTTACTGCCGAGGAAGCCTACAGCCAAACATAGAAGATCTCGTTGGTTTCACGAATTCAACCAAAGGGAAAGGATTTGAAGGATTCTTTGCCAACATTTCCAGACGTAGAGGCACTTTCATGTATTGAGAGACAGCTAGGTCGTCCACTTGATTCTATATACTCGTCAATATCTGTAACTTCGATTGCTACAGCCAGTCTAGGCTAAAGTTTGTGAGGCTCAGTTGAAGTACTCTCGGCAGATTGTTGATGTGAAGGTGCAACGACCTGGAATTAAAGAAGCTATAGGACTAGACTTTTACCTGATAAGAGGTCTAGGACACCTCATAAATAAATACGTTGACATAATTTTCAGTGGCGTTGTTTCTCCTATAGATGAATTTGCTCATAGAGTTTATCAAATGCTCAATTATGTGCAGGAGGGACAGAATGCAAGGAGATATAGAAAGCTGTATGCCGACAAAGCAGATGTCCTTGTACCAGACATCTTCTAGGATTACACCAGTGCAAAAGTTTTGACATTGGAATGGGTTGAATGTGTTAAATTAAATGAGCAAGTAGTCATCGAGAGGTAAGGGTTGAAAGTGTTGGATCTGGTGAACACTGGTATCCAGTGCAGTCTAAGATAACTTGGTAAGTATGTGTATTTCCATATGGATCCTCATCCTGGAAATCTCTCGACGACACTCGATGGAAAGCTTGCCTTTCTTAATTTTGGAATGATGAGTGAGACTCCTGAAGAAGCAAGATCTGCTATCAATGGTCATACCGTTTACATGGTTAATTGGAACTACGAAGCTATGGCTTGTGATTACTAAACATTAAATTTTTTGCCCCCTGATGTCTTTGATGGTGCATTATTGAGAAATGAGGCTCACACAAATACACTAAGATAAATACAAATACACTACTGTATGAGATATAAAATAATAACACCAGAAATTTATGTGGAAACCCAACTAGTAAATACCACGGGGAGAGATCTCAGAAATTCACTATAAAAATAAAATGGAGATTACAAACTCTAAACTGAGAAATAAACTAACTATTTATTTCTCTCTACACCCTCACTCTCAGAATGCTCTAACTGAACTTCTCACTTTCTAACTCTCTTTGCTTCTCTAAGCTTCTTATTGTCGTGGTGTGTTAAAATGAGGAGCCCAAGCTCCCTTTTATAAGAGAAATCTGGAGAGTAGAACAGGAAATGGGGAAGGCTAAATTCCAAAGTCTGAGAAGAAGAGAATTTGGGGAAGGCTAATGCAAGACAACTTTCAACAATCTCTACCTTCACTTGCATTTTTCAAATATTGTGAACTTTTTCGTGTCTATGAATCTATCACTCTCCCTGGATACCCCACCACAAACTCAACATTCGACAAAATGAATCAAGTCCAAGCAGTGCTTGAACTTTTCTGCTGTAACTGACTTTGTGAGCATATCTGCGGCATTCTCTTTTGTGTGAACTTTGAGAACTGCAATGTCACCATTGTTCAGCCACTCACGAATCTTGTGATACCGAACATCTTTATGTTTGGTCCTGGCATGGAACACCTGGTTCTTTTCTAAATGAATTGCACTTTTATGTCTATGTGGTTTACAAATAATTAGGGTTTAAGCCCAAGTTCTCAATTAACTACGAATGGTGCTTTGGTATATGTCTATCCTAAGCACAAATCATACATCTTATCACAATGTAGAATATACAATCATAAGCTAATAAGATCAGATCTAAACCCATACTTCATCTCTCGAGTCCATATGGATTATCATAGTAATTGATGGCCAATCAACTAAGCAAATAAGCATGAATTTAATTAGACAATCCCATAGCAATCAATAAAGCTAACAACGAAATATATCAGAACAAACTAATCCATATAATCTATTGCAATCTCAGAATAGAGCTTAAATCATAACTGAATTAAATCTACCATTCACATATTGAATAAACATCATCAATATAATTAGGAATCAAAGAAAGAACAAGAGTAGAGAATTGGAGTGCAAATATTTTTTCCTGATTCACTATTGAATCTCTAATGCCTTCCAAATGCTTCAAGTCTTCAATATAATCAAATATAGAAAGTAACTACACTAATCTATTATTGAAATTAAAGAGAGAAAGAAAATCGTAGTTCGTTCATCCCCCAAGGGGTGGAATACGTTTACATACTGATAATAAGTCTAATTAAATAAGAGTCTGAGTCGTAATATCCTTCTCCAAGCAATAAGCCTATTCGATAGCTCAATTAAAAGTCAACTGCCGAATTAAGACTAGCGCAGCTGCGCCGTGATAAGCCTTGGATAGGGCGCAACTGCACTGTGTAGGATTTGGGCAGGAGATGTCCGGCTTGATTCTTGTGCGCTGCATCACCTGGGCACGGCTTGTTTCAACGCAATCTTCTGCTACATTATAGGCTTAAGGTACTTCACTCCAAATCTTCATTCCAACCTCTAGCAATATGCTCAGCTCCATTTTCCTTTCCATCATCAATTCATCATAGCCATGAGTACATCTTAGCTCTAATAACACCGAGAGAGTTCCCAATATTGAAACTACAAAACAAAGCACAAATGCATAAAAATCTATACAATAAAATGAGTTTAAGGTACAAATTCAAGTCAGTTAAATCTAGATAAGTGGTTATAAAACCACTTATCAAATACCCCTGTTGCCTCCTTTTTAGTCTTACCAAAAGGACTCTAACTCATGCAAGCATACATGGGTCAACAAGTAGTACAAAGTAAGAAAAGTTTCGATCCACAGAGAAAGGTTTTAAAATTTATTTATTATACATCAATTGCATCACTATCTTTATATGCTTAAACAAATACTCACAATTTTAATGTAATCTAAATTCAAATAATGAATAAAAGAATAATACTAGAATAATGAATCAAATTTGGAAAGAATGGGATTCTAACTTCATTTCATACTTCATCTAAATATTACCATCATGCAAAATTATACATTTATCATGGAAAATTAGCTAAGAGCACCAAAAGTAGACATAATCATTTTTCAATGAATTATGACCTGTTTACAAAACATCCACATTGTGATAAAAATCATGTAATCGATAATAATGCCAAAATCACTATATTCCTATGTGAAATTGTAACACTAATGAATTGAAGTACAGGCTCTTATATTACTACATACGGTGAAATAATACATTTCTATCTGATTCACGAAATATAAAGCTAAACATTTCAGCCTCATAAACGCATGCTATCATGATTATACCCACACTCATATGTCATTTTTCAATTCCATATAGTACACATAGTGAATGGTGATCAAACATTCATGCAATACACTCAATCATGATAGATAATCCAAAAATACACATATAACCAAACAATCAGGTAATTAACTATAGATTACATATCAAATTCCATTAAAATCCCATAATGGAGTTTAGTTCATTTCTGAACCAAAAGCCATTATGAGATTGTAGTAACACATGGAAATTAAATAACACAATTGAGAGAGAAGAGAGAATTGATTAAATCCAATTGCAGGATTCTGTCCAAAATGCTATTCCAAATCACCCCTGATCTCCTGAAGATAAAAATATAATTTATTTCTAATAACCTAAAATGAGAGAGAGAGAACTGTACTGATCAAAGCTCCAAACTCTCTCTTTTTAATTTAGAACCCTTATTTTCTCTAATGTAAAAACTGATGAAAACTATTCTAATCCACGTCTGGTACCACCCATAATAGTTTAGATAAGCTCAAGCGCTTCAAATTTAAAATTTAAGTCAACAACAACTTTAGAGGACTCAGGCAATCGTGAGATCCCAAAAGATACAAAGCAGGCGCGGCCTTGAGGCACGTGAGATTTAACTTATTCAACAGCGGTACCGCTTCGGCCTGTGGTTCTGACATCAAGTTCTCATTGTTGTTGCTTGTTTGTTATGCTTCTTGTTTGTTGGTCCTTTAACCATGCTTAGCTCCTTGTCTACACATGTTCCACTTGCCATGCCTTAGCTAGCCTCATACCACCTTGCTAATGCCAAACTATGCTATTTCCTGCATTTCCATACCATAGGAGTTCTAATTACGAGTTATGCAAAATAAACATAAAATGCACTAAAACATACTAAAATGTACTTGAGATGAGCATAATTCTCGTGAATTGATATTCAATAAGTAGGTATAAAACCTACTTATCAAATACGCCCAAACTTGAACTATTGCTTGCCCTCAATCAATGCATACGACATTAAACAATGAAATGCAACTACATGATATGCAACTAGATTATTATGCAAAAGAATCCCACAATTTTCCAGCTAAAATAGAATTCCAATCCAATATGTCTCAACGAATTATCCAGATTCAAGAATAAAAGTTCAAACTGAGCTATAGACATAATATCCTACAATCAAATAACCCATACTTGCTATAAATATGTTAGTGTGTGTGTTGTGTTCACCAAAACTTGACTAAGTCAAAGAATTTACATGTTAAACTGCTCAAAACAGATAATTGCAATCTAAATCAAGATCCATGTATACTAATGCAACAAAAACTATTCTAGCATATCAATACAAACTAAGGTTCAACAATGGGTTTAAATGCGGTGTTTATTGCAATTATTTCTTTTTTAATCACATGGTTGTGCAATGCCTCATTCCATTAGGCTAACAATGTTACCCCTTAGTGAGCTTTCAACTAACGACTCCTAGACCATAAAAGACCTTAGGGCGCTAGGTGTAAAGACAATCCCCTCGGGCGTACTTGCTCAAGTAACAAAGGCCCCGAAACAAGACTAACCATGGTAGTTTTATTCTTTTATCTTTTTTTTTTAAAATAAGCATACCCATGTGTTCCCAAAGCTTGATTATCAATGTTTTCATAGTGTAAGTCCATTTTCCACACAATTCTATTTTAAAAAAAACCACATTCTATCAAGCAATAAAACACATAACTCTTATACCTAGAAGCATTTGTGAACACTTAAGTGCAAACCAAAAGCATCTAGACAACATCAATAGATTACATCATGTAAAACATTATATCTAAGCTCATGTTATCCATTAAACTCAACAATCCTTTAAAATTCAATTTCATCATTGGCTAGACTTCCACAAAGCTAGAAATGCGAGACATGCAACTAAGCATATACTAACACATATAATAATAACTAAAAACAGAATTTTTTTTTGCAATTATTACCTAACACATAACATCCAAAAATAAACATGCACAATTTAAACTAACATGCAACTACCCTACTACCCAATACCCCCAAACTTAAAATATTCAGTATCCCATTGAATGAAGGTATAGGGTTAGAAGAACTACTCTACTGATCAGCTGCACCACCCTCTTCGGGTGGTGAATCCGGTGGTGGAAATGGCATGGCTGTTCCAAATTGTGGCCACTCGAGCATCATACCCTGCTGTGTAAATGCCTCTGCTAGAGACCTCGTCAAACTATTCAAATGATATAAAGTTGTCGTGCATAGCGTCGACCTTCCTCTCCAACCTTCGGAGATGTCGATCGTCAGTAGTAGCAGTGGCTTGAGTTGACGTGCCTGCTTCATTTGTCCCTAATGGCTGTTGCGATGGCGTAGATGACACGGGTCGGAGGATGAAACCCATACCCCTTGGGTGTGGGGTACCTCTTGCCCAATCTTCAAAATTTTCTATCGTGGCGTGGGTGATATCCTGACTTGGGAATTGCAGCTGCTCATCAGACCACCTAACTCCTGCTTTAGCACACAAATGAGCCACAATCGAGGCATGTGATATACTTCCCGTAGTGCTCCCCCGCATATAAAGTAACATGTTCTGATTGATTAGATGACCAATATCAATGTATTTCCCTTTAACAATTCCCCAAAGAATGATGGCTCTCTTAGTTGTAATCTCATTTTGATGGGATGACGGCATGAGTTTTGCACAAATAAAGAGATTCCACGCCTTAGCATAATAGTTGAGAGTGGAAGCTGGGAAGGTCTTAGGCTGATTGGTGCCGGGCGTGAGAGTCCATTGTGTACCCGGTATACACAAATCAGTGATAACCTCATCTAAATCTGTCTCCAGTCGTTCTGTGATGCTCCCAAAATAGGTATAGATCACCCATCTTGGATCGCCAGAAAATACACTACTGGCAACTCCATTTATACAACTGTCGTGCAAAATATGACCACAATTAAACTGTGAGTTTTAATACAAATATATGTAACTCTCATGGTGCCTCGACCACAACACCTTACAATGGTACCTTACATAAAGGTACAGTCAATAACTATTTAAGAAATTAAAATCTTTGGAAAATGCTCAAGGAAACCTTCGTATATGGGATACCATATGTCTAAGTTATAATAGATATCATATGTCCACAGAATTATCCTTGGTTGACCCAATAGTCCCCAAAGAAAAACGAGAAAATTACTATCATGTTCTTTCCAATGGTGAGTCTTCTCTTGACATATAATTATCTCCATTGTCTCCAATTGAGAATTATATTTCAACCAAATTCCAAGATTATATAGGTAGTGCTCATAGATATAATCAGCAAGTGCATGTGCACAACCCTGTCTTATGATAACACGAAGTCGTTTGTCATTAGACATCTTGTATGATAGTGGCAAAACACCCTTCCAAAGTTGGGTTCACCTCACCCTATTTGGTTCATCAAAATCAAAGGTTAAAATGATGTATAAAATACGACACACTTATCTAAAATTCTTAATAAAATTATTTCTATACTGTTTTAGGGGAAACCTCAACAACTATAGAGACCATCGTTATATTCCCCTATTACCCCCGCTCGACCTAGCTACACTCTTATTACCTGAAAGGAATTGTGAAGCAAAAGGGTGAGCACAACTAGCCTAGTAAACAATATCATGACTAAATATAATTAATTTATCAATAGCCTTCGTCAATAATAAATCAGAGATTTAGAACATATGGTAGATGATAAAACTTTTCAACCATAGTTGTAATGAACGAAAGCAATCCATTAGAAGAGTCAAATAGACCATAACGCGTCTATTATCTTCTCCATGTTAAAAGTCCACCAACAATGTTTTATCCTTGTAACATCAATCAACAATTCTTGTCCACAATCATGTGAATAACTCATAATCATAATTGTGGTCCTAAATTCCTCTTCGCACCCAGGACGATTTAAGAAACTTTTCATTACCTGGCTTTACATGAAACATCAAAGATCATGGTTATACCAAATCACGCTTCGCTCATAATCATACTAATAAATTCATCTTGCACTACCACGGCCAAAGATATTCATTAATAGTTCATCCTTGCACTACGTGCCAAAGACATACAACTCGTATTTTAGAAGAGTCAAGTAGAGCATGATATCTACTATCTTCTATGAATTAAAAGTTTATTATCAATATTTTATCGCTGAGACTCAACACAATAAATAATCCACATCACCGAATTATCCATGCACTACAGGCCAAGGATATTCATTAGTATCACGACCACGAATTATCCATGCACTACGGGCCAAGGATAATCGTGTTTTCATCAACGGTCATGATCACGCCATCAAATAATTCATCTTTTCACCCTTGGCCGAAGAGAACCCATGGTCATGATCATATCAAAAATTGTCCATCAATGCACTACGGGCCAATTCGGACTTTTACCACATCATATGCAACATTACGGTCATGATTATACCGAATGATCCCTGGTCATAATCATACCAATCAACAGTCCATCTATGCACGTAAGCCAAAGATGACTTTCATCACAATATAAGCATGAGGATGATGACAATGATATAAGCATTAATCAAACGAAATCAAGGATAAATATTAAAGACTTTAAATTTATCCAGAGTTTAAAAATATCCAAATTGTCAACATGATAATGTTTTGTGGAGTAAAATTCAAGAATAATATTCATGTATCAAAAATAATTTGGACAGAAAAGAAATATATGTTTCAGGTGAATAGTACTTCGTGAATAGTACCCCGGCATGAAAAGTGCCCCAAATACCCGAGTGAATAATATTCTAGTAAATAATAACCGGGTGAATAGTAACCCATGAATAGTAACTTATGAATAGTACTTCGGCATAAAAAGTGTCCCGAATACCCGAGTGAATAATATTCGAGTGAATAGTAACCGTGTGAATAGTAACCCATGTCAGGAATAAGCATGTGAACGATATTCCTATTTACATATGATTTGATTATGATATATATATATGAATGAATAATATGCAAGTATGCTTGCATTAAGAAAAGTTGTATAGTCCTTTGATAGACAATAAAAACATGTGTACAAGGACTTAGAATGAATTGATCAAGTATGTTAGGTTGATCCTACATAAGCAAAACAACTTTGTAAAGTTCTTAAAAAGAAGTGATGTACAAGGACTATACATATAGAAAGATCAAACATGTTAGGTTGATCTTATGATGTAATAGATAGGCTTATCTGATCGTCGAGCCTTCGCACTGTAAATCGTAGTGATGCAGAGAGTCAAGGAGAACTCGAGAGCAGTCGAGGCAGAATCGTAGTGTGCAAGATAGTAGATCTCAGAGTTTGTAGACTGCCAGGAGAGACGAGGAAGGATCGTAGTGTGTCGAGTAGAACTTCCTCAGGACCGAAGTCTGCTGAGGAAGTCATGTTCGTAAATGTAGAGAGAAACCGCCACGAGGTGACCAACATCATCCCCAAGCCAAGTCAGAAACGTAGACTACACTCGGAGACGTAGAGTCTACTGATGTCGAAGCCAAGTCAAGGATCGTAGACTACACTCTGAGTCGTAGAGTCTATTGATAACATGCAGAGATCGTAGTCGAACAATATCAGATGAAGACATCGAGCACACAGACAGAAATAGTAGAGTGTCAAGATCTGATCCCAAAGTCGTAGTATCTGCATAGCCGAAGCTGAATCGTAGAGTGCAGAACTACGACCTCAACAGAATGTGCTCACAATGCTGGCGTAATCGTGAGAGCAAATACGATTCTCAACTAATGAGCACTCCCAGAATATCCAAAGGAATAAAGCCTCTGGTTGGCACTGCAAAGATACATCCCACCTGAAGGGAACTAGAGAGCACTCAACAAGTGGCATAAAAGCTAAACAGAAGATCTAAACACCAACCCAATCAGCATCAAGATTGAGTTGTGAAGCCATTCAAGATGAAGTCTTCCACAAGGAGATCAGAAGAAGACTTTAGTAACTGACTAAGGAAAGTCGCCAAGTGCGATGGTGCCAAGTGAGCAGTAAGACAACCATCTTGAAGAACCAGATCGTGCAACACTCAATTTGCACTTCAAGGATGATCAAGCCAAGTCGCTAAGTATAGAAGATGTTCAGAGCATGAAGACATCTTAGCAGCTCAGCACCGACTCCAACAACAACAAACAAACAACTCAACAGCCAGGGCCTTAGGGGTCCTTGTCCGGAGGGACTAAACAAAGTTCTAAGCCTGCTGGGCTTGAAGAGTTCCTAGGGAACTAGAGGAGTTCCAAGGCTACTTTCCTTGAAGAGTTCTTAGTGAACTGAAGTCCTAAGGCTGCTGGCCTTAAAGGAATCTTAGTGATTCGAGGTGCGCCTTTTCCTTAGTGGAAATCTCTGCTAGTTGAAAGCGTAAGAGTGGATTAGAGCTTGAGTCTCTAAACCACTTAAAACCCCTTGTCTTTTACATTATGTACTATAAACTGCTATGTATGGTTTAACCGCCTTACAACCAAACTAACTCTATGAACAATGTATGTATGATTATGAATATATCAATGAAGGGATCTTTTACTTATTCATTGTGCTTGAAAAAAGATACTTATGTTTGTCATCCGCTAATGTAATAGCAATACAAAATAAAAGAGAAAAGTATTTGAAATTAAAAGGATCTATTCAACCCCCCCTTCTAGATCTATTGTGCCTACTAGGAACTAACAATTGGTATCAAAAAGAGTTCTCATGCTATATTCAAAAAGCTAATCGCTTTGAGTCGATCCACAGCACAAACATTGTTCTAAACTTAGTTTAGTAATAAGTAACTTGTTATATGCAGATGAGCTCACACGTTGGAAATATTGTGTATAGGTAAATGTGTATATACACCTGAAGCTGCTCAGATCGGTCCATGTTCTCTATTGTTACATCAACAAGGCCAATCCTTGCCTGCAGTCAATCTTGTAGTCAGGAGACCAGACGAGAAAGCTCAAGAGACATCAATGACAAAGAGTCAAGCATCCACTAGCCTGAAAGATGAAGAGGTCATACATGCTAAGAAATGTCTATCAAGAGAAGAAATAAGATCTTCTCAAACTTATGTCTGGCCAACAAACAGCTGGGTGCAAACTTTGTAAACTAAAGGATGTTAAAGATTTTAATGCTGAGATTCTCTTGGCCTACATCTTCAAGATCACGACTGATTGATTAAAGGTTAACAAGAGCAACAAGATGTCAGGGGAAAATGTGAAGCTATGCACATCAATGCCTAAGCTCAGTATATCTAAGATAAATGACTGTTAAGAGACTGACAATAAAAAGGTACGGTTCCTCACTATTATACATGTGTACATCATCAATGCACCTTCTTATGAACCATAACAGTATTCTGTCAAGAAATCATAATCTACCTAAAAAGGTGAAGAGAGAAAGTACCCCAAGGATGGAAACTCAAATGTCTATAAACTTTCACTCCATCCAAGTTTTTGGTTGAAGATGACACCTTGAAGGAAACTTGAAATGGGTCATAAGAGCATCACAGGCTAAATTAATTCTATGTGAAGTAATCCTTGCTGGTGGGTTAGTATGTATGTACAAATCTTAGCTCTAAGGGTTTGATAACACACAGAGTATGATCAGTTCTAAAAGAGTATATTGATGATATGTAGAAACTGATCACCTCCATAAATCAACTAGATACTCCTAAATCGTAGAGTTGATTCTCACTCTGTGAACAATTAAACATTGTGAACATAACCTAGCAAATGATGAAACCATCATAGATAAAGAGTGTGTTATTAAATGTCAAACCTTACACACACTCACCTTCATGCATATCAAAATGTATTATCTAAAACTAGTTTTATGCATGAATATGTTGTTGGTGATAAATGTGATGATTATCAAAATATAAGAGGAACATGGGTTTAGAAAACTAACCTAGCAGGACCCATTTAATTATGGGTACCAAAAATAGAAATATATTTAAACCTGCAGGTACCTGGTCTGTCTGACCACACTAAGGAATGCTTAGAGACTTCAGTCAAGAAGACTCAACCAGCAGAAGGCTAAGGACTGCTCTGAAGTGATTCTGATAAAATTTCTATATGTCCAAGCCTGTCCTTGAAGACCCATTGAGCTAACCTGAGTAAAGCTCACATGGTTGCATATTTGTATATGGGAACAGGCCATGCAACCAAAGATGAAGAGGGTCCTATATGCTCAAATCAAGAAAGGCATGCTATATGAGAAGAATCCTCAAGGGAGCTCACAACAAAGGATCATTGGGCTTAAGTCAAGAGGAACTCATTACGGGAGCAGAACTTCACACTCACAAGATTGACAAATAAGACTACGTTCGTAGTGCTGTTAAAAGATCGTAGAGTGATCAGTCTTGAAAATATCCATGTCCACGATACAAGGAGATCTAAGTGATAATTGCGATTCCAGTCAGAAGGAGATATGCGAGGCTTCCATCAAATGAACCTAAAGTAAAAGGAATCACATCTATCTGGAAAGACAGCATTAACCATGGGAGCAGCGATCTGTTGAGAAACAACAACACTGAGCTATACTATGAAGAAATGTACCAGCTACAGAGTCCCAAAACTTTGTGGCTGATGAACCAAAATGAAGACCCATAGTCAGTAAGAACGTCTCAAAACGTACTATTGATAACCTTTCAGCCACCCAACTCAAAATCGTGGAGTGCCTACGATCAAGCATCTGATTGCAGTGTAGAAGCAGGAGGACACCACGATTTCAGCAAATGCAATTGTCCAAAGTTGGTAGAGGACCTCCCCACCAGAAAAGGTCAAATGAGATATCATTACAAATCACTTCTAAAGTATTTCATCTGGAAAGCGCCTCAGGGACAAACCTGACCCTTAGCTCACTCTAAGAGGTTGGCCCTTCCTGAGCTACCTTAACCCAGTAGAATTGCTTGATAAAATTCATCTCAAGGACTAAGTCAGTCAACGATCGTAGAGTCAAGGTTTAAGAGAACTCCACGATCGCAGTGCAACCTCAGCGATCGTAGAAGACAACTCGACGATCGTAGTCCTACCAAAGGGTACTCCAGTTCACAAGGAGCTTGGAAATTGAGACTATTTCTCAACTATTCAAAATGAGGAGATAAGTTTGAATATATCAGTGATCAAACAATGTTGCATCAAAATGAGGATAGAAGTCAAATCCATCCACTGTAGCATCTCTCAAAAGTTGATCGTTGAAGTCAACAAAGGAAATCGTAGAGTCCATAGCTGCCTTACCATGCTACTCTACGAATCAAAAGGTCAACGGTCAAAGCCACGTCGTTTAAATGTCTACTCTTCTAAAAAGAAATATCTAACTAAAAAGTTATGGGGAGTTACAGCTCATTACTGGGCATTGTTCAACCAATGGTTGGTTGACACATCACTGGTTATATAGAGTTAGAAGGAACTGTCATAAAGACAATTTCAAATCTGCAGACAGTTATCAAAAGCTATCGAACCTTTTTCCCTCCCATTTTCAAACCCTAAAATCCTCTCAAGAGCCCGAACAGATTAACACTCTAGAGCTTTATCAAATCAGAACCAGCCATCTCTTATAAACCTCTCTGAATCAAATACCCACATTCTTCAAACTACTCAAATGGAAAACTAGCGAGTAATCACTGGCATTCAGCTAGGAACCAAGTCGTTTGAGAAATCCAAAAAGAATTTCAGAGATATTCTCGAACTTGTGAAGAAAGCTGGATTCTCAGAATTCCTTGAGGCTAGCACTCGAGTATACGTTGACCTAGTTAAAGAGTTCTACTCAAATGCCTCCATAAACTCAGGAACCCTTTCTACCAAGGTCAAAGGTCAGTCTCTAAAGCTGAAATCTTCTAACCTCAATCAATGCCTAAGTTTTCCCAACCATGGACTGAAGAGCCTTGATGATGTTGATACGGAACAAGAAAATGAGATCATGGGGTACCAAAGAAACCCTAGTCTAAAAGACATGAAGAAGAAGGAGTTTCCTGAAGAGTACGAGTTCCTTGCTGAAATAGTTGGAAAATGCATACTGTGCAAGGATACTGCATATGACACAGTGCTTGACCAACCGTTGAAGATAATGTCAGCAATAGTTCTGAAGAAGCAAATCAACTTTGGAGCTATCTTGTTCAATCAAATCTCCAAGTGGGTAGAAAAAGCTGAGTTGAAGAAGTCCACCGAAAACCCCCTGACTAAGGTGTTTCATGGTAGACTACTGAGTATTGTGATGAAGAAGAAGCTAGGAGGGAAGATCAAGGATGATGAGGGAGAGCCTTTGAATGTTCACAAAGTGATGTCTCCATAATTATTTGTGAATTGGAAGAAGAACCCCAAGGAGAACCGACGACTGATAACTGGGAGCAGCAGCAGGGCCTCTGCAAAGAAGAGGAAGACAGAAGAAGTAGAAAGCTTTGAATCTGATGATCCTGTACCAACAGCAACCACACCAGCCAAAAAGAAATCCAGAGGTGTGAAGAAAACCAAGGCCCCACCAAGGAGTCTCACCTCCAAGGACAAGGATAAAGAAGAAAAAGTCCTAACTGCTAAAACAACAAAAAGAAGAAGTAATAGGTTACTTCAAGGACCATTCAACAAGAAAGCTAAGGTGGAAAACAAACCAGCCTCAGCTTCCCAAAACAGTACATCTGATGAAGAGAAGGACGTAGAGTCAGCAGAAGAAAAGGAGATAGATGTCAAGGCTGAGTCCTCACAGACCAAATCCAGTAGTGAAGGTGAAGCTGGATTAATGAATGAAAATTCAACATCTGCTGATGAAGAGGAATGCTCAAGCCCTGTGGCTAATCCTCAAAAGCATTCACTCTGATGATGAAGAAGAAATTCAAGATGACCCAACTACATCCCCAAATGCAACTGCCCCAACAAGCCCAGATAATGGGTCAAATGATGCTAACGAGCCCCTTCTAATCCTGAAAGCCCTCAAAATGACTCAAAGGGTAATGAGTTTACAGAAGAAGGGACTGCCCCTGCCTGTGCTGAACCTTAAGGAAGGTTGTCTGTTGAACCAGATGAGTCAGAGTCTGAAGAAGAAGAAGAGTCTAACTCTCCCAAAACTGAACCTCTAAGAAGAAGGAAGAGCTACAGACTGCAAGCCAAGTTTGCCTCCAAAAGGAGACGTGATCAATCAAATGCCATCATTGAATTAAGTGATGATGAGTTTATATCACAGGAAGAAAGTGCTGAGGATAGGACTAGCAATGAAGAAGATGAATCAGATGAAGATATTACTGAAGAAGGTTCTGGGAATGAAATGAAGCAAGAAGAATTCACTGCTGGAAGTGATCAAGATGGTTCAGGCTCCGAGAAAGAAGAAATGGAGAATGATTCCAATTCTAAAAATCAGGAATCAGAGGAGCCAGAACTCTATCTTGTCTTCTCACCAGCAAGATTCAACAAAAGAATAGTGGTGGAAGTCTCAAATGAACTACCAGAAGCTCCACTAGAAAGATGGGTGAACTATTGGAAATGAGCAGCTCAAGGTAGTAAGAATGACTACCTTTGACATAGCTAAAAACTGGAATAACATGGAGCTAGACTGCTCGACCATTCTCTACAATCCTGATGACTTGCTGATGAGATGGTTCTTCCAGTGGATGCCATGGCTAAAGGCCCATACTGAAGGAGATGGAAGCTACCTCAGCTGGTGCTACTCTCACTTTCCAAGCATGGAGTTGGTAGCACAAAACTTCCCAAGGATAAAAAGTTTTGCTACAAAGATGATCACAAACCAGCCCCACTTCAAAGTCTATCGACATGCTGGAAATCACTATATCCCCTACGATCGTAGAGTAGACTCTCAAGGAAGAAGGAACATGACAAATGAGGTGATCGTAGAGTCTGGTCACTCTACTACTGAGACTGTTCAAATTCAAAATCAGAAGCTTCCAATGACCCCAAACACCGCTTATCTCGACATTCCTCATCCTCAACCAGCAATTGGTACTCAACGATTGTTCAGATTCTACAAGCTTTCAAAAATCTGTCCAAGAATGAAAATCGTAGAGTCCAATCTGATGATCAACCCGAAGCTGCCCAACAAGAGGATCAAACTATTTTGGAGTAGGAACTACTGAAGAGTTCTGATGAACTAAGTTAGAAAATATCTCTACTCACTGAAGAGTCAAAGAAGCTGACAGCAGCAGGAGAAAATTCATTCCAGAACAAACTTCAAGCTACTATGGCTGATGTATCTCTCAAACTCCAAGAGAGAGATAACATTTATCAAAAGGTCATACAAGATCAAAAGGCAGAAGTTCTACGAGTTCAGAAGGCCAATGAAGAGCAGATCCAAGCCCTCTCTAACAAGATTAACAACCTAAAGCAGTCTTTCTCAGTGAAACTTGAGCTAGGCCAACAGGAACTCAAATTTGAAGTTTCCAACTCCTCCTACCTAATGGAGCAGCTTATGTCCAATATAGAGCAGCTCTCACAAATGATTAATGACAAAAGGGGGAGAAAAAGAGGCATAGAAAGAGGAAGAGCAAGAGGCACTCAAAGAAGAGCAGAAGGATAGGAGAGAAGAAGTCAAAGAAGCTGACAGTAGAAGAAGAGGCAGAGTCATCATCTGAGGGGGAGCCAAAAGATGATGATCACATGATCACAGAGTCTGAGGGGGAGCATGTTCAGAAAGATGCAAAAGGGGAGCTAAGCAAAGACAGAAGGTCATCTTCCCAGGGGGAGCAAGAGTAAGAAGAACAAATAGATGAATAGCTGATCAACAGACATCCTGGAAACATACATGAAGCCAAAGAGGTACATTTCTAACTAGTTAGGTATGTTCTGGATCCAGGATGTAAAATGTCTTAATGTATAAATTGCCATATCTTTATAAATGACATTCATGATTTATCTATTTCAGAAATACAGCAGCTCACTGTATATAAGATTCATTCATAACATGCATATGCACTTATTGTTTTTGTCATAATCAAATAGGGGGAGATTGTCAGGAATAAGCATGTGAATGATATTCCTATTACATATGATTTGATTATGATATATATATGAATGAATAATATGCAAGTATGCTTGCATTAAGAAAAGCTATAAAGTCCTTTGATAGACAATAGAAACATGTGTACAAGGACTTAGAATGAATTGATCAAGTATGTTTGGTTGATCCTACAAAAGCAAAACAGCTTTGTAAAGTCCTTAAAAAGAAGTGATGTACAAGGACTATAAATATAGAAAGATCAAGCATGTTAGGTTAATCTTATGATGTAATAGATAGGCTTGTCTGATCGTCGAGTACTACACCAGAAATTGTAGTCTGCCAGGAGAGTCAAGGAGAACTCGAGAGCTGTCGAGGCAGAATCGTAGTCTGCAAGATAGTAGATCTCGGAGTTCGTAGACTGCCAGGAGAGACGAGGAAGGATCTTAGTGTGTCGAGTAGAACTTCCTCAGGACCGAAGTCTGCTGAGGAAGTCATGTTCAGAATTATAGAGACAGCCTGCCTACGAGCCGACCGAACATCTGCCCAAGCCAAGTCAGAAACGTAGACTACACTCGTAGTCGAGAGTCTCTTCGATCAAGCCAAGTCAAGGATCGTAGACTACACTCTGAGTCATAGAGTCTATTGATAACATGCAGAGATCGTAGTCGAGCAATATCAAATGAAGACATCGAGCACAAAGATATAAATCGTAGAGTGTCAAGATCTAATCCCGAAGTCGTAGTATCTGCACAGCCGAAGATGAATCGTAGAGTGTAGAACAATGACCTCATTAGAATGTGCTCACAATGCCAAGGCAGAATCGTAGAGCAAATACGATTCTCAACTAATGAGCACTCCCAGAATATCCAAAGGAACAAAGCCTTTGGTTGGCACTGCAAAGACACATCCCACCTGAAGGGAACTAGAGAGCACTCAACAAGTGGCATACAAGCTAAACAGAAAATCTAAGCACCAACCCAATCAGCATCAAGATTGAGTTGTGAAGCCATTCAAGATGAAGTCTTCCACGAGGAGATCAGAAGAAGACTTTAGTAACTGTCTAAGAAAAGTCAGCAAGTGCAGTAGCTGTCAAGTGAACAGAAGACAACAATCTTGGAAGCAACCGAGATCTTAGTATTTGCCAAACAAAGAAAGAACTGATGGAAAGTGAACCAAGATAGTGGTTAGTCTCTGAAGAACAAGGCTAAAGTGATTAAGCGTAGGTTCAGTCCATTGATGATAAGTGAACGAAAGATCACAAGGAGAAAGCGAGCTGGACGCGCCACAAATCTGAATTGTCTTGCTATTCAGAGGGGACCAGAGAAAGGAGTTAGGCCATCAATCTCTGAGAACAGTCGAAGCAAACAGAAGTGTTGAAGCACTGCACAATAGAAGGAATATGTGTTCTACATTGGAGATCCAATCAACACTCTTTAAGATCGTAGTGTTAACTCTACCAGTCAATGAGCAACACTCAACAAGACACTGCGATCAGGTCCTTGAAGACATACATCAGAATCGTAGAGTTCGAATAGCTGAAGACTGAAGCATTGGAAACGATTCAATCTGAAGGGTAATATTTGGACAAGTGCTTATTGAGAGCATTGATGCAAAAGGACAACCTCTGATCGAGAAATCAGAAGGAGGAAATAAACACTACTACAAAACAGTAAATAGATAACGCTTAAATGACAACATTTTTTTATAAAAACGTTGTAGTATTTTTTTCCATAACGTTTTTAAACAAAACGTTGTAGATATATATGCAAAAACGTTATCTATTTAAAAGGACATTTTTTTATTTTAAGTAGATAATGTTTTTTTTTAAAAAACTTTGTCTATCTAAAAAAACACGGAGCTTAAAATAAATCACGCTACAAGTAAAAACACGGAGATTAAAACAATGGCGAACAAACGTTGCCTTCAAGCCCTAACTCGCCACTACACCTCCATTATATCTCCAAGCTCATCATCTCTCCAATATCTCAAAATCCTAAACCCTCAACTTCAAGCCCTAGCCCTAATCAACCCTTCTCAAATTCTCTCCCCCAAGTTTCACCACATTTCCACTTATATAAGATCCAATTGCTATACCCAATTCACAATAGCTCGTCATTTCTCATCTAATCAGCGTTATAATAAAGATAATGAAGAAGAAGATGAAGATAACGATGAAGATGACGACGAGGAGGAAATTGATGATAGCAACGATGATGAGAATGTTTGACTCAATTCAAGTGTGGAGAGAGAGTATTCACCAGAGGAGAAAGAAAATGAGGTCTTTGCTATTGGGTATAAGGTCATTGGCCCGCCCAAATGATTTCCGATCGGGTTTGCAAAGACTACGAGCCTGCTTTTCTTTGTTATTCAGTACAAGTTTCCCACTTTCAACTTTTCCTTTTTTATTTGGATGTTAAGATGGAGAAATTGAAGTGTGGGTAACTTGTCTTTATGGTTTGTAGATTGGCTCACACCCGGTTTAAGGTGAGCAATGGGATTGTATCTATCTGAGAAATTGAAGTTCTGCGAAGTGCATGACAAGGTTAGGCTACTTTTTATATATATATATATACACACACACATAAAATGGCTTGTTTTGGCTCATACGTGCTTGAGTATTGAATGATCGATGCATAATTTGCTCTGTTATTATAATTCATAATTGTATTCACATTATATGGTCTCATTAGTGTGCTCCGTTCTTTTATGCGCTTAAAATCATGAGTGTGCCTCTGAATTCTCGATGATGTTGATGAATTTAATTGCCAGTTCCCGCTTAAGTTTCTGATAAATAATGATTATCTTATGCTTCTGATATCTCATGTATCTTTGGTATGGTTATCAAGTGTCAAGACCATGAGAACAATAGATCAGAGTCATAAAAAGGATTTTCTTTTTTAAATGGAAACGAAGGTGTGCCTTGCTTTCGCGGATATAAGGAAATTGCTCTTTTGAAGGATCCGGATCATTGCAACATTGTCAAGTATGTACCCTTCTCTTAGTCATTTCTTATTAATATAGGACCGACAAGGAACATATAATGATATGAAGAACAAAAACAAGCAGATTAATGATTTAATAATTTTATGCTTTTGTAGAAGTATTCAAACCTTTGCAATAGGTTTCATGGTAAAACATTCACATCCATTGCCCCATCCTATTATATTAGTTTCGAGATCAAGAGTCACTCTGTGACTCATATGGATGCATGCTACATTGCCAATTTGCCACCAAGAGTCACTTGCCACCAATTGCCAGTTTGAATTGTTGTATTGATTTGAATTGGAATTTCACTTTGTTGAGTTGGGAAGATAACAAAATGTAGTTTTTGAACTTGCGAGATCGCTCTTGATACTAGAATGGTGACCTCGCCAAGGAGCTACCAACTTCACATCTCAAGTCATCATCATGAACCACCACGGACAGATTGGAAATGGATATGCCCCGGTTCTTGATTGCCACACCTCTCACATTCTTTGTCAAGTTTCTTTGAGCTCTTGACCAAGATCGACATACCTTAGGTAGTGCACCACGCCTTAGGTAGTGCTCCACAACATAATTTTATGGATAGTTTTGTATATTTTGTTGATGTAGTAATTTGAAACTGTAAACGAATGATATTATTGGGATGTATTTTGAATGGTTGATACATTTTGGCTTTAAATTTAAATGAGAATTTAGACCTTTTAGCTATATATCATGGCATTAGCATATTACAGGTGCATTGGTAATATAGGTGAACCACAACCTTTTTTTTATTTTTTTTCTTTATCTACAACATTTTAAAAATGTTGTATAAATTGGTTAAAAACGTTGTCTGATATATTAAACTACAACGTTTTTATCCAAAAAACGTTGTGAAATCATACTTTCTACAACGTTTTTAAGCATCTGCTAATTTATGGAAAACAAATCTACAACGTTTTTTTTCTTAAAAACGTTGTGTAATGTGCTTAAATACAACGTTTTAAAAACGTTGTGTAAGGGTGTCAAATAGACAACACCCTTAACCACGACGTTTTTCTGACTGAAACCACAACGTTTTTTTTGCGCTATCTATTTACTGTTTTGTAGTAGTGAAAGTCTTCAACCTGCCCAAGACATTAAAGTAACATCTCTGATGGGTAGGTAAAACAGTAGAATGCAATGTCAGATAAAGTATGACATGTCACATCAGTAGTCTACCTCTGTCAACCCGAGATCTGTGAAGATATTTGAATAGCCTTCAACGGCTACTTTCCAACGGAAGGATTAGGAAGGAGTATAAATCAGGAAGAGCTTCAAAGATCGAAGGTTGCTGGAGTTGTCGAGTTTGGAGAAACGGTGGACTATTCTAAACTATGTAAGATAGTGAGTCTGAAGGCTCACTCTACGATCCACCAAGAACACTTAGAGTCAGACAAAGAAAGAAGTAGAAGTGAGAGTTCTACAATGTAGAAGTGAGAGTTCTACTACTAGAAGAGTGTTCTGAACTGCCGAGAGAAAGAAGAGCATCATGTCATCTTGGTGTCCATCATGGGAAGACTCTAAGTACCATAGTGAAGAGCTCACAGTCATCTTAGCAAGTCCATCATGAGAAGACATCAAGTATCAAGAAGGGAGATCACAAACATCATCATGGTGGCAAGCATGAGAAAGATTCTAAGTACCTAGCAGAAGAGCTTACAGTCATCTTAGAAACCCATCATATGCAGGCATCGTGTATCAAGAGGAACGATCTTCAAGGCAGTCATCAAGGGGTCATCCAAGTGGTTGAGTAAGCGTAGAAGTCGAGCATCATGCAACACTCAATCGCACTTCAAGGATGATCACGCCAAGCCGCTAAATATGTAAGATGTTCGAGCATGAAGAAATCTTAGCGACTCGACCAACTCCAACAAACAAACAAATAAACAACTCGAAGCTGGGGCACGAGGGGTTAATGTCCGGGAGGACTCAATGAAGTTCAAGCTTCTTTGGGCTTGAAGAGTTCCTAGGAACTAGAGGAGTTCAAAAGGTCTGGCCTTGAAGAGTTCTTAGTGTCGAAGTCCCAAGGTCAGCTGTGGCGTTGAAGGAATCTTAGTGATTGAGTGCCGCCTTCCTTAGTGGAAATTTCGCTAGTTGAAAGTAGAAGAGTGGATTAGGAGCTTGAGTCTCGAACCACTTAAAACCCTTGTGTCTTTTTACATTATGTCATTTACATTATGTACTATAACTGCTATAACTGCTATGTATGTTTTAACTGCTTACAACCAAACTAAATCTACGAACAATGTATGTTTGATTATAAATATATCAATGAAGAGAATCTTTTACTTATTCCGCTGTGCTTGAAAAGATTCTTATGTTTGTCATCTGCTAATGTAATAGCAATACAAAATAAAAGAGAAAAGTATTTGAAATTAAAAGGATCTATTCAACCCCCCCTTCTAGATCTATTGTGCCTACTGGGAACTAACAACCTGTAAATAGTAACTCATGAATATTACTCCGTGAATAGTACACATAAAAGGAAAATACAAAAGAAAACAATATTCCATGATGAATACAAAAGAAATGATATCCCATACAAATATAATAGAATACACGAAACTGCAAATGGATTTTCACCCGACATGCGGTAATCCATGTAGACAGATCATTTCCACAATTTAATAAAGAATGAATACGAAGGGTCATTCACCATGCATACGGTAGTCCGCGTAGACATGTTATTCCAACAGAATAGTAAAGAATGGAATAACAGAAGAATTTCACCATGCATATGGTAGTCCGCATAGACGGGCTATTCCAACAAAATAATAAAGAATGGAATAACAGAAGAATTTCACCATGCATGCGGTAGTCCGCGTAGACAAGTTATTCCAACAAAATAATAAAGAATGGAATAACAACCCCTACGAGTATTGAAAGAAAATAACTCTCTTCATGAATACGAAAGAAATTGTGACGCCCCCAAAATAGGTATACATCACCTATCTTGAGTCGCCAAATACATGGTACAAAATTCAAATATAACTTAATAATACAACTGTCGTGTAAAATACGACAAAACATAAAATGAGAGTTCTAATACGAATATTATCTTCTAGACAGTATTCAAACTCAAATGAAGTCCTCAATACATTTATCACACTATTTCACAGAATAGTGAGGACTACTAATGCTATCATCTGGACCGTCACTCCGTTCCCCGACTAGTCCCAGCTATATTCTAATTTCCTGAAGAGAACAATGAAAGCAAGGGGTGAGCTCAACTAGCCCAGTAAGAAATATTATGACTAAGATAATGTAGAATAAATTATCGTTAGCCTTCAACAGTGTTAAACTGATAACAAAAAATAAACATCAAGTTTAACTGCAGCGGAACAAGAAATCCATTAGAAGAGTCAAGTAGAGCATGATATCTACTATCTTCTATGATTTAAAAGGTTTTTCATCACTTTTATCGCTGAGACTCATCTTAATAAATAATCCACATCATCGAATCACCCTTGCATTATGGCCAAGGATATTCTTTAGTATCACGACCACAAATTATCCATGCACTACGGACCAAGGATAATCGTGTATTCATCAATGGTCATGCTCATGCCAACAACTGTCCATTAATGCACTACGGGCCAATGAGGACTTTTACCACATCATTTGTAACACTACGGTCATGATTATAACGAATAATCCCTGGTCATAAGCATACCAAGTCCATCTATGCACTACAGGCCACATATGACTTTCAACATAATATAAACATGAGGATGATGACAATGATATAAGAATTCAATAAAATAAGTTCAAGGATAAATTTTTAAAGATTTATAATTTAATTTATCCAGAAATCAATAACGTCCAAATTGTCAACATGATACTGCTTTGTGGAGTAAAATTCAAGAATAATATTGTACCAAAAATTTGGACCAAAAACGAATCAATTTTTATCATGAATAGTACCTCGGGTGAATAGTACTCAAGTGAATAGTATCCCGTGAATAGTACTTCAGGAATCGTAACCCTGTGAATAGTACTCCGGCATGAAAAAGTTAAAACTTATCAAGAATGCTCAGAATAATATTTTCATGAAAAGATACTGGATGAAGCGCAAATATCAAGGATATTCTACTAATTTCATGGAGTTTAGAAGCCAAAACTTAACAAAATAAGTATAGAATTCGGAATCTAAAATGAAAAAATATTACTTACATACTACAGAGTATGGAAGAAAATATTATTTCTAACAATTATTGAACAAAAATAATATCACTTACCTTGAAAAGAAGAGTATTCCAACTGGTAGGGCGGAGATATTCTTGAAGAAAACTTATATTGTTTTCTACTCTCAAAGCTTTCTAAAACTCGAAAGAAATACGATCATTATTATAGAAGAAGAATTCTCTGATTCTGGTATGATTTTCAATTTTAACTATGCATCCTATTTATAAGAGAAGTGAAAGGATACTATGCAATAAAATATTCTAATAAAACAATTTTTTTTAAATAAAATATTATATTATATATATATAAACTCACGGGACATCACCCCGTGATTCATCTCGCAAATTCAAGTGAATCCTAATATATATATATATATATATATATATATATATATATATATATAATCCAATAGTAATTCTGTGTTCCCCCCATCCACGACATTCCACCCAATTCAATAAATATATATATATATATATATATATATATATATATATATATATATATATATATATATATAATCCAATAGTAATTCCCGTGTTCCCCACCCCATCCACGACATTCCACCCAATTCAATAATATATATATATATATATATATATATATATATATATATATATATATATAATACTTACCTAACCTTCGTGCAACAACCCCCAATTCCCCAAACCCGTGAATCATTTTGTATATATATATATATATATATATATATATATATATTTATTTATATTATCATACTTATAACACACTATTTTGAAAAATGAGTAGGTGGGAGTCCATAAAATACGCCAAAATTTACAACAAATACTTCATAAAAATCACCTCAATATTTTTAATAATATTTATCATCATTATTATAATTCACAATATTTAACGATCAGGTCGTTCCAAGGAAAGAGGGAGTTTTCCAATAAGGATTTCTCCCTATTGGCTCTCAATTAGGTGACCAAACATCTCCTTGACAGAACTTCTAGACATCGTCAATATTACAAATAATAATATTAATAACTTTGTTGTCTCAATTATTGATTTAATAATATATAAAATATTGACAATAATTGAATCAAATAACGTGAGATATTATGCAGCAATTACTGTAGCAATAATTGAACAAAAATGAGTGACTTCTCATGTAAGCATCAATAATCAATATCGTGTGCTACTATGCAACCATGCGTATTACTGTACTTTTAACACCGGGTATTTCAACAGTTAACGGTAAAACTTCCGCCGTTATTTTTATAAAAAAATATCCTTATCGTTTTCTCATTCCGACAATAATTCCGTTGTGGGGTCCACCAATGATTGTGCCGTCGTACGAATATTTCCTGTTAAAACGAATATTCCCCGACCAATCGAATATAATATAACAACTTGCGTACTTTGCAAAATTTATAAATATTACTCAAAACTATAACATTATATCAAATTCACTCTTTAATATTCAAAACTGATATTTATAGAAAATTCATCTTTATTCATAAAAGTTGGGGTCTTACAACCTCCCCTTCTTATGAAATTTCGCCCTCAAAATTAGGGTACATACCTGGGTATGACGAAGAGGTGAGGATACCTTGATTTCATTTCAGATTCTAACTCCCAGGTGATTTCCTAAACATCATGATTTCTCCACAAAACTTTGACTTGAGGTATAACCTTAGAGCGTAGAACATGTTCCTTCTTATCCAAGATTTTAACAGGTAACTCTTCATACGTTAAATCTTCTATTATCTTGCCTGGTTCTAATTCAATAATGTGGTTCGGGTCTTTCACATATTTACGTAACATAAATATGTGAAAAACGTTATGAACACGAGACATACTTGGCAGTAAAGTGAGTCTATAGGCCACAGTTCCTACTCGGTCAAGAATTTCAAATGGGCCAATGAATCGAGGATTGAGCTTTCCTCTCTTTCCAAATCTCGTAACTCCCTTCCATGGAGCAACACGTAACAACATATGTTCTCCAACATTTAATTCCACGTCCTGCCGATGAAGATCAGCATAACTCTTTTGTTGATCTTATGATGTTTTTATACGTTGTCGGATCATTTGAATCTTCTCCGTATTCATACGTACCAATTCCGATCCCAACAACGTTGCTTCACCCACCCCATCCCAGCGTACTGGAGAATGACACTTGCGCCCATATAACGCCTCGAATGGAGCCATTACAATACTTACTTGATAACTATTGTTGTAGGAAAATTCCACCAATGGCAAGAACTTGTCCCAACTTCCTTTGAAATCAAGGATACAGAGTCTTAATAGATCCTCAAGAGTTTGAATAGTCCTCTCTGACTGCCCGTCCGTTTGAGGATGATATGCCGAACTAAATCATAAATTCGTGCCCATAACTTTTTGCAAACTAACCAAAAATCGTGAAGTAAATCTTGGGTCTCAATCAGAAACTATGGATACTAGCATACCATGTAGTTTTACAATCTCGTTTATGTATATACGAGCAAGACGTTCAAGTGTATAAGTTTCTCGTATAGGTAAGAAATGAGCAGACTTGGTCAATATATCAACAATAACCCAAATTGCATCTATGCCTTGAGAAACCTTAGAAAGACTAGTAACGAAATCCATGGTAATGTACTCCCACTTCCATTCTAGAATTTCAAGTGGTTGCAATTGACCTTTTGGCACTTGATGCTCCGCCTTGACATGTTGACAAGTTAAACACCTTGAGATAAACTCCGCGATCTCTCTCTTCATATTGCTCCACCAAAATGTATGTCGAAGATCATGATACATTTTGGTACTCCCAGGATGGATTGAAAATGATGTGTTGTGCGCCTCCATCATGATTTTATACTTTAAATCAGGGTCGTTAGGAACACAAAGTCTGGAGTTGACTCTAAGTATTCCTTCTTCATCGATTCTTGCTTCCGGGATAGCACCTTCTTGCACTTTCTTCTTTATACGCATCATCTTCAGGTCTGTATCTTGAGCAACTTTAACTTTATCGATTAAAGTCGGCTCAACTCGCATATTTTCCATCATCACGTTGGTCCCTGGAGTCTTTGACTCTATCTCCATCCTTTACAAGTCATATAAAATGGGCCTTTGTGTTGACAATATCGCACTCGTACCCGCATATGATCTTCTACTCAATGCGTCAGCTACCACGTTCGCTTTTTCGAGGATGGTATTGAATGGTATGATCATAATCTTTCAATATTCAAGCCAATGTCGTTGCTGCATGTTGAGTTCTTTGTGGGTGAATAAATTTTTGAGGTTTTTATGATCCGTATAGATCTCCACTTTCTCCCTATACAGGTAATGCCTCCAAATTTTAAGTGCGAAGACAACAGCTGCCAACTCGAGATCATGAGTAGGATAATTCTTCTCATATTCTTTGAGTTGTCGAGAGGCATAGGCTATGACTTTCCATGTTGCATGAAAACACATCCTAACCCTTTGCTTGATGTGGCGACCCCAAATCCAGGTACTTGAAACCCGAACTCGGTTCTCCACGATACCATTTCTTTAAGCTGAATAATACTAAATAATAATACATTCGAACTTAATTTACATACATCAAAGTTTACTTCCCAGTGCACGTGACCTTCAAATACATTCCTTACAATACCGACAATAGATTCCATTGTCTTACTAACTATAACCATTAACTCATAATATAAACTCATTGAACGACTTTCCTTTCCCTTGTTTCGGTGCTCGAGCCTTGATTGCTCATACATAAATCGAAAACATTTAATTTAAGCAAGGATGAGCATTTGAGTGCCCAAAGCAAGTAATAGCAATTATATATATAAATTTGAAAGAATATAAGTATTCTCTTTCCATAACACTTCTACAACGAATCGAAAGTTGTGAAGTAATCAGATCTTGATAAAAATTCACATAACAATTCTCTTTCAATTTCTTGAAATTAGGCTCCACCCATGAATATGGTTTAAGAAACATACTATGAACATGGTTTTTCATTTTTGAAAAGGTTTAGTGAAATTCATCCGCAAAACGTCATAACTTTACAGACACGGAGGGTGATCAAATTCATTGTACCTGTGATTGATCAATACTACATAACTTGAACGAAATTCATCGCTCACCCTTTGTCCAAGAAGCACATAAAAATTTTCCCATTATCGGGATGTTCATACATGCTCGGTTCCAAACCCAAGGTTTTAATCTTGCTCAACAATAATATGTAATTCAACATATATATATACGGGTAATTGACAAAGATATATCAACATGTGAATAAATGTCATGATTATCCAAGTGGGGACACTTGTATAACCATTTAGAAATCAACTTAACATAATATATATCCGAGCTAACATGTTGATAATCAAAGCGTATATAATGCATGAGGGAATAGAATAATTCGAAACTTCTTACTCATGTCCATTGCATAAAGAAAATGCAAAGGTAGGATACTTGCCTGATTTGCTGATTACAAATCTCAACTTAGGTTTTATCTCTTTATCACAACCTATCAAGAATCAAATCATTCGTTCGATTAGAACAATATATCATAACACATAGTAATCTTTGTCTATTACAACAAAGACATAGTCTAATCACGTCATCACATAATCGCAGTGATCATACTTTTAGTTCATATTCTACACTTGAAATATTTTTATACATTTTTCAAATATCTCATCCATGTTCTTACAAAGAGCCTTTTCTTTCTATTATAGAGATTCGACATTTGTTTGCTGCATCGACAACTTTATTCGGAGTAAATCACGAGTCTAAGACTCTTATTCTATACCTCAACATCTCAGTAAATATCGTGCATTTTACTTTTAATCATTTTCGAATTTTCTAGAAATTGAAAAATTTAAAATAAATCAAATCTATCACTCAAGGGCTTATAGTGATATAACTGTTACTATGGGTGCTCTTCATCAAATCCTGGACTTCATAATAGGGTTCTAGTCGACTAGTTTGGCCAGGATATCACTTTCAAACATCGAATTATAATTACATGATTTAGACATTAAACAATTCCATTATCATTAATAATTAATTTATATTAACTATTAATGAAACCATTGCTAAAATATAAAAGTTATTTATAATAACTCAAACTATTTTAAAACATTTATTGTACCCTTAAATGATTTTTAAAATAATTAAAATCATTTTAAATAATCACCATTAATATATAAATATTAATGTACTATTTATCCAAATATTAAAAGTTATTAATTATAACTTAAAATATTTTAAATCCTTAATATCCTCTTTAAATGATTTTTTTTTAAATAAATAAAACCATTTTAAACTATTTATTTAATATCAATTATTAAATAAACTAAATATCATTCTTAATATCATTAATATTAAATTATTAATGAAATTATCCTTTAAATATTAAAAGTTATATTTTATAACTTAAAATATTTTTAAATACCTTAATTTCATTTAAAATGATTTTATAATATTAAAATCATTTTTAAACTAAATTATTTAATATAATCATTAAATAACTTTAATATCATTAATATATAATTAATTAATGAAATTCATCACAAAATATTAAAAGTCATGGAAAATAACTTAAAATATTTTCTTATACCATGAAATAATTTTTCATGATTTTCATGAATTAAAACCATTTTTAAATAATTTATTTAATATTATAATTAAATAAATAAATACCTTTTATATTCAAAAATACTAAATATTTTTTGAAATATACTCAAATAGTTAAAAACTATTTTCGAGACTTTAAAATAATTTTTTCATAATTTATTTGGTATTTTAATAATTAAAACTAATTTTTCTAATTTTTAAATTAATTTCGGAAAATAAAATGATAATCTGTGCTAAAAGGCCCCTATAGTGATGTAACTGTCATATAGGTGTTCTTGAGCCTACCCAGATCTTCATAAGGCAGAACCGAGTGGCCTACTTTGACCGTGAATAACTCTCTCATCTTAACGAATTTGGACAATCTATAAATTGGGTCTTGTAGAGGAATTACCAGACTACAATCTCCAATAATCATAACCTCTAAACAAACATCAGATCTGGGATAAATCAGCCATCAAAGTAGCTACCAAAGCTGTTCTTCACGAAGAACAGTTCGAGGTGCCTACTTTGGACCTCTATAACTTGATGATCGTGTAACGTTTATGTGATCTATCAATTCCAGTGTGTAGACAACATGTAGGACTACAACTCTAACACTTAACATCATCATAAAAACAAGAAATCAAGCATCTAAAGTATGGTCAAACCTTGTCAGAAAAATTAACACTTAGAAATTTCAGGTCGCCTGAAATTTTCAATCAATGCCGGTCAACCCACTTTGACCTTAAATAACTCTTAATCCGTAATATATATGGACCCGATTCGTTTTGGAGATTAAATAACACATAACAAGCTACACATATCAACCTTTAGAACACAAAACACATTAAAGATGACCAAGAGATATAAGGCCGACATTTTCCAAAATAATATTTTTCGGATACTTAGAATATTTTCGGGTTTGAAGAACGGTAAATTATCAATGCTTGGTCAACCCACTTTGACCGCTTATAAATCCCGATCTACAATAGATATGAACTTTATTCCTTTTGGAGATTAAAGACCACATATCGTGCTACCTATAACAACTTTTAAAAAACAAAACTAGAGATCGATTAAAGATTTATAGCCTCCGACATTTGGGTGAAAAATAATGTAATTCGTTTTTTTCCAACTTGTTTAAATCTTCAAATTGCGTGCACTTTGATGTTATGGGTTCATGATTTTACAACCCGAACATTAATAGACTCTCTATTACACTACTTTAAACAATCAATTGCATCAATTAACATCGAATCAAGGATTTCTAGAATTTAGGATTTCCTACCTTTTCAAGCTTGATTTTTGATTTACGGCTTCTTGATGCTTCCGATTTGTTGTTTGTGATGGTTGGGCTTTGTTTAGGGAATGATATGCTACAATAATTCGTGAGGTTTTAGAGAGAGAAGCTTAAGGATGAGAGTTGGATGAATTTTAGTGTATAAAATATATTATCTCTCTCCAATCTATATATAAACCAAGTTAGATGCATTGGATGCTACTCAATGGTTGATTGAATCTGCATAATTGAGTCTAGGATGCTTAATTGGTAGGGTAAGTATGTTTGCCATGCTTTGCTAGCAAGATTCCTCCAATAATACACTAATAATACACTAATAAGCCAAAAAGGGCATTTTGGTAATTTTGCATATAATTTCATGGGTATTTTTGTACATAGAAATTAAATGTAGTATTTAATCACTAGATGGTAATTCTTATCATTTACCAATTAATTCTATCCTTTGGTAAATTAAAACTTTTATACATTAACATTGTAATTAAACCCGGTAATTTAAATTAGGGTTTTCTATAGAAAAAATTAGGGTTCTATAATTAGGGTTTCTTAACGCCATCAATTAGGGTTTCTAATTGACCATTAGGGTTCTCTAATTATCTGTGTATGTTCTAACACAGTCATTACGATCTCTAACTTCAACCGATTAGGGTTGTAATAATTGGGGTTTGTCTAATTATCGACATCTTATCTACAAGTAACCTTCATATACAATCACTACTCGGTCATATCTCATAATTGAGTTTAATAATTAGGGTTTCACAGCACAGAACTGTGCTATGACCTAATTGATCGTCATTACTCAATACTATTCGTATTATACATACGAGACATAATTATTGCATCTTGTAAAAATTATTATAACAATAATATAATATTATTATTCTCATCTCTTGATCACAATCCCAATTCGTGGTTTGGATCTCATATCGACCTCTCTTTCTTACACAAAGATCAATAATCAAGTTAAAATAATTAACTTAAATATTCTCGAACAAATCATATAATAAAATATTTATTATATAATTCTAATTATCACTTCATATATTATTTCCAATCATGTTATCATGGAAAATAATTAATAAAAACATTTCGCTACTGTAAATTAATTACCATAAAAATATAATTTGTAGTAATTAGTTATTCCAAAATTATTTCTAATTTTTCAAGTAATAAATATATTCGCATTTATCGTTCACATTACTAGACACTTAGTCTCGTCAGAAAAAAAATTTATACGCAAAATTTCTTAATTATTTTATATAGAAAATCCCGAGTTATTACACTTGAAGCATCACTGTAGATGAAAAATCCCTCCGAGCCAGATGGTATTGTCAGAACAGGTGCTGAAATGAGTCTCTTCTTGAGTTCTTGAAAACTCTTCTCACATTCGTCGCTCCAACCAAATTTTGTATCTTTTCGAGTTAGCTGAGTTAATGGAGTAGCGATTCGAGAAAACCCTTCTATGAATCTCCGATAATAACCAAACTGTTTGAGAAAGCTACGTGCTTGATCATCGATTTAGGTTGCTCCCAGCTTTGTATTACTTCAATGTTTGCTGGGTCCACATATATTCTGTGATTTGATATCACGTGCCCAAGGAATGCAACTTCCTCAAGCCAAAACTCGCCTTTCTTCAACTTGGCATAAAGCTTGTTTTCATGAAGCTTTTGGAGTATCAGCCTCAAGTGTTGTTCATAATCTTCATGGCTTTTGGAGTATATGAGGATGTCATCAATAAAGACAACCACAAAATGATCCAAGTACTCCTTGAATACTCGGTTCATCATATCCATGAAGGCCGCAGGAGCATTAGTCAATCCAAAAGACATAACTAGGAATTTGCAATGCTCGTACCGAGTTCTGAAAGCCGTCTTTGGAATGCCATTAGTTTTAATCTTCAATTGGTGATATCCGGAATGAAGATCAATCTTTGAAAAGAATTTTGCGCCTTGTAACTGGTCAAACAGGTCACCAATGCGAGGCAACGGGTACCTATTTTTGATGGTGACATGATTCAACTACCGATAATCAATACAAAGTCGCATACTCCCATCTTTCTTCTTCACAAATAGAACAAGAGCACCCCAAGGGGACGTACTAGGACGAATGAAACTGATGTCTAACAATTCTCGCAGTTGGATTTTTAACTCCTGAAGTTCAATATCAGCCATTCGATATGTGGCTTTGGAAATGGGTTTTGTACCGGGTTCAAGGTCGATACAAAATTCAATTTCACCCTCTGGGGGTAGGCCAGGAAGTTCTTCAGGGAATACGTCAAGAAATTTATTAACAATAGAAATATCATTCAAAACAGACGTATTTTTGTTTAAATCCGTGACATGAGCTAAGAAAGCTTGACATCCGTTTTTCAATAAACGAATAACTTTATGACTTGAGATGACAGTGATTGATTTTATTGGTTTGGTTGCTTGAATTCGCATAATAGGTTGGTTAGGAATATGGAAGCTAACAACCTTACGAAAATAATCAATTTTTGCATGATGAGTAGTTAACCAATCAATCCCTAGAATTACGTCAAACACAAGTATTTTTAAGGAAATAAGATCGACAGGTAATGTGAGGGTACCGATTTGAACCAAACAAGACTTATAAACAGTGGATGTAATGAAGGTTGTTGGGAGAATGCATATTATGATTTGATGTTTTAATATATATGCTCATGATTATTTGTAAAGTCCTTCCAAGTAATATATGTACAAGGACTTAGTGATAGATCAAATTTGTTAGGTTGATCTAAGCTCTTAACGTATATCGATCGTAATAGAATGTATAGATAGAAAGATCAAAGTCAATTAGGTTGATCTTGAGATGTAATAGATAAAAGCTTCAAGAAATCGTAGTGTATCATCCGATCAACATTGCAAAAGTCAAGCGTAAAACGAGAGCTTCAAGATCGTAGTGTGTCCGCCTTGAAGGGACTCTTGAGGAAATCGTCAGATGATGGTCCCAACGTTTGCCAGGCCATCTCAATGATTATAGTGTGCTGAAGGAAACATGGAGTTTACAAGTCAACGATCGTAGTGTGCTCTCGAAAACGTAGAGTAACAACACGAGCAAGTGAAGATCGTAGTGTGTAGAGGTTTAAGAAGAATCGTAGTGCTCTTGGCTGATAGAATCAGACGAGGCACCAAGATGATAAGACACTACGATCTGAATCGTAGAGTATCATGATATGAATCGTAGAGCATCAACTGTCTTGTGTCAGAAAACGTCGAGCCTCATGAGATGTGTGAAGATAGATTCCAACATATGATGAATGGATTCTAGACGTTGCAGTACTCATCAGTCCCAAAGTAATATGAAATATCCTTAGTATGCAACAAAGAAGCGTATTGAAGAAGCTAAGGAAAGTACTATTGGTAAAGGGGCAAAACACCTTTTCAGGTGTTAGGTGAGAAAGCAGTCTGCTGTGTCAGTGGGCCAGAATGCAGTTTCAGAAGATGTGCAAAAATGTCTCTATCAAAGATCAGAAAAGTCAAATGCATTTAATGCCTCAACGGATGGATCCAACGAATAGTTTTCAAGATCACATATATGCAAATCAGACAGATGAGAGAGAATTAAGCAAGCATTGAACAAAAAACGTGAACAGCTCTCAAGCTCAACTCTACGATCTGAGAATTTGCAAAGCTTGCTCAACTATTCAGTTCTTTCGAACAAGTGCCTAAACAGTAACTGAGTAGCAACCATCAAGAACTCAACATCTATCAATCAACTGAAGAAGAGTACCAAGTCTGCTGGACTTGAAGAGTTCTAAGTGAACTGTAAGAAAGCCAAGTCTACTGGACTTGAAGAGTTCAAGAGTGAACTAAGAAGTTCCTAGACTGCTGGTCTAGAAGGAATCTGTGTGATTCAGAAGTTGTAAAAGACATCCTTAGTGGATATCCTACTCGTTGAGTAGAAGAGTGGACTAGGAGCTTTAAGTGCTCTGAACCACTTAAAAATGACTGTGTCTTTTACATTCATACTATAACTGCTATATTTATCATAACTGCTATAACTGCCTCACTCTCATAACTCCACTGCTTTGTAAAGAAGATTAAAACAAACATAAATTCCGCTAAGTTTTAATCATCATTAAAGAACAATAAAAAAAAAGTTTTTAAATATCTATTCAACCCCCCCTTCTAGATAACTATTGTGCCAACTAGGAACTAATAAAGGTTTCTCCCAACGCAGTTTCAATAGATAAGTCAAAGTCTAATTTCTCTTGAGTTAAATTTAAACGTTGAGCGCAAGTAGGAGAAATTAAAGAATTGGTAGAACGATATCAAATAAGGTATATACTTCGCTAGAGTTTATGATAAGCTTACTCGTGATGACCTCATTCGGGTTCCCTGCTTTCTGGGAGGTCACAACAAACGTTCTCCCTTGAACTACTGATTTTTACTTGTTTGAGACGACATTTGGTGTCACCGTTCCAACTGAACTTGGCTTCCCTATATGACAAAATCTAGCTAGGCGACCTTCTTTTCCATAATTGTAACACGTTTTGGACTGTTGTGCACAGTTTGGACTGATGTGTCCCTCTCCTCTACATTTGAAGCATATGATAGGTGGTCGTTCTTCTTCCTTAACAATGGGTGTTGGTGCTGACGTCTTTCCATCATTGTTGAATCTCCTCTTTTTGAAATGTCCACTTTTATTGTCTTGGCCATGATTACCAGCGAATTGGTTACCATTTCTGGCATGTTGATTCCCTCCACGTTTGTTGTCACCGCTTCGATAACTGCTACCACTGGTATTATCAATTTGTCAGCTGTTTTCTCTTAGTTGGGTTGAGTCGTTATCGCACTCCAATAACAGAGCCCTATTTACAACATCTGAATACAAACACAATTTATGAGAAATTAGATATTGACGTATCTCGAGTTTCAAACCTCTTAGAAACATCCGCATCATTCTCTCCTCATTATCAACCAAGTGAGACGCAAACCAGGACAACTCGGAAAACTTAGCTTCGTACCGCGACACGGTCATATTGTTCTACTCCAGGTTGAGTACGCTTTACCGATTCCCACCAGTATTCTGCCTCTCCTCGCAACATAAAGGTGGCAAAGGGAACCTTTTGCTACTCGGAGCATCCCAAGACATCAAATATCTTGGTGATCTACTTTATCCACGTCTCCGCCTTAAGTGGTTTTGGCTCTCCAATAAACTCCGGTGGTCCTAGCTCCTTGAACTGCTTAGCGGTGACCGTCCGAGAGTTGCCAGTGTTTCCACCTGCATTTTGGACATGAGTCTCTCTCGCCTAATGTTGCATGAATTGTAGAAAGCCCCTAAACATTCTGTCGCTCATCATTTGGTCGGTGTTATTGTTTGTATGAGGATTGTTGCCTTCCTGATGCACATTTTCCTGGTTATTGATCGTTGGTGATTCAACGGTCTCCTGTGCTCCATTGATATTCTCAACATTCTCGGATGTCATTTTCAAATACTGCCACAAAACAAGGGTTAATTGACATGTCAGATATTATCCCTATACTCTGACCGACCAATTAAATACCAAATAAACTTTGGTAGGTCATACTAGCGAAGGAATTCCCCGTCTCTCCCCTCCTAATTCTTGTCTCATATCTCAGCCAGGGATCATATCCTTAAGCTTTGATACCAACTGTGATGCCCCCAAAATAGGTATACATCACCCATCTTGAGTCGCTAAATACATGCAAAATTCAAATAACACTTAATAATACAACTGTCGTGTAAAATACGACAAAACATAAACTGAGAGTTCTAATACGAATATTGTCTTCTTGACAATATTCAAACTCAAATGGAGTCCTCAATACATTTATTATCACACTATTTCATAGAATAGTGAGGACTACTAATGCTATCATCTGGACCGTCACTCCATTCCCCGACTAGTCCCAGCTATATTCTCATTCCCTAAAGAGAACAATAAAAGCAAGGGGTGAGCTCAACTAGCCCAGTAAGAAATATTATGACTAAGATAATGCAGAATAAATTATCGTTAGCCTTCAACAGTGTTAAACTGATAAAATATAATAAACATCAAGTTTAACTGCAGCGGAACAAGCAATCCATTAGAAGAGTCAAGTAGAGCATGATATATACTATCTTCTATGATTTAAAAAGTTTTTCATCACTTTTATCGCTGAGACTTGGCTTAATAAATAATCCACATCATCGAATCACCCCTGCAGTACGGCGAAGGATATTCTTTAGTATCACGACCACAAATTATCCATGCACTACAGACAAAGGATAATCGTGTATTCATCAATGGTTATGATCATACCAACAACTGTCCATCAATGCATTATGAGCCAATAAGGACTTTTACCACATCATTTGTAACATTACGGTCATGATTATACCGAATAATCCTTGGTCATAATCATACCAATTCCATCTATGTACTACAGGCAACAGATAACTTTCAACATAATATAAACATGAGGATGATGACAATGATATAAGAATTCAATAAAACAAGTTCAATGATAAATTTTTTAAGATTTATAATTTAATTTATCCAGAAATCAATAACGTCCAAATTATCAACATGATACTACTTTGTGGAGTAAAATTCAAGAATAATATTGTACCAAAAATAATTTGGACCGAAAACCAATTAATTTTTATTATGAATAGTACCTCGAGTGAATAGTTTTCAAGTGAATAGTACCCCGTGAATAGTACTTCGGGAATCGTAACCCCATGAATAGTACTCCGGCATAAAAAAGTTAAAACTTATCAAGAATGCTCAGAATAATATTTCCAAGAAAAGATACTGGATGAAGCACAAATATCAAGGATATTCTACTAATTTCGTGGATTTTAGAAGCCAAAACCTAACAAAATAAGTATAGAATTCGGAATCAAAAACGAAATAATATTACTTACATACTACAGAGTATGGAAGAAAATATTATTTCTTACGAGTATTGAACAAAAATAATATCTCTTACCTTGAAAAGAAGAGTATTCCAACTGGTAGGGCGGGAATATTTTTGAAGAAAACTTATATTGTTTTCTAAGCTCAAAGCTTTCTAAAACTCGAAAAAAATACGCTCAATATTATAGAAGAAGAATTCTCTGATTCTGGTGTGATTTTCAATTCTAACTAAGCATCCTATTTATAAGAGAAGGAAAATGATACTATGCAATAAAATATTCTAATAAAATGAAAATTTTTAAATAAAATATTATATATTATATATATATAAACTCACGGGACATCACCCCCGTGATTCATCCTGCAAATTCCCGTGAATCCTATAATATATATATATATATATATATATATATATAATACTTACCTAACCTTCAGCAACAAAACTCCCCACCCCCAAACCCGTGAATCATTTTTGTATATATATATATATATATATATATATATATATATATATATATATATATATATATTATCATACTCATAACACACTATTTTGAAAAATGAGTAGGTTGGGGTCCATAAAATACGCCAAAATTTACAACAAATACTTCATAAAAATCACCTCAATATTTTTAATAATATTTATCATCATTATTATAATTCGCAATATTTAACCACCGTGTCGCTCCTCGTGAAAGAGGGGCATTCCAGTGAAGGATTTCTCCCCTATCAAGCACAATTAGGTGACCAAACCTCGTAACGTCATTTAATTTGAAACTCCTTATTAATTAAATATGTGATTTAATTTTAATGAGTTAGCTTTGTGAGTTTATTTAAATCTTATGTGGTTATGTGAATTTATGAAATGATTAAAGGGAGTCACTAATAGTTATTTAAATTAGTGGACTAACCCTAAGAGTTTGATATCAAGAATTGATAGGATTCTTAATAATTAAATATTCAATTTATTTGAATATAGTAGCAATATTTGAACATATTGATTTATGTCAAGTATGGGTATATCACCATTGAAGAAGTTAATTTATCCCATATGAAACTTATGTGGTGATAGGAATTGGGCTGCTTGAAGTTAACCTATTTTTATCGCTTTGCCGAGGGTACAAGAATCGCTGCGCAATCCCAAAGATACAAAATGGCGAAATGCTTATTAGTGTCCAGACTTAGAAATTTAAGTTCTTCTATAGAAAATGAATTAGAACATTAGTGTAATGTGTGGCATGCATTGAATCATATAATAAGATTATATTCTAATGATATGGAGTATCAAGTAGCGCAATAAAATCATAAGTGATTGTTAAACAGAAATAAATTAATATATGTGCATTCCAGAAATCGAAAAAGAAGTTATGTGTGTACACTTAATATATAATATTAAATAATGTTATAATATGCCTATGTGAGTAGTAGAGATAATTATGAAACTACCCGGACAATAATACTTGACTGCGTTATTTTATTGCGTGTATTTAATGTACATGGGTTATATAATGTGAATACATAAATAATCCCCAGAGTTCCTTTGTGTAGTAGCATTAACACATTTATATTACATTATGGGAGTTATAGTGTCCAAACCAAGCCTTAATCAAGCTTCTTGCTGAGATTGGATTCTTGTCCCAAAATGAGTGTCACTATAGTACATGAACAGTAGCCTACATTTGTTTTACTTAACTTCCATTTGGGCTAACCTTAGGTAATGATTTCAAAGCCAATGGCCTGATGGTGGGTTGTTCAACCACCCTTGATTAACCAATGAGTTCTTCCTTTACACCATGAGCTCTAACATTGTGTAATGCAAGTATCCAGTTCATAGTTCCTTTATAAATACAAGCCCCATTTTCAGTTTTGTTGTTTGTTAAAGTCTGAGATTGAGAGTCCTAAGTTGCTGAGAAATTTTGGAAGCATACTTAGTGTGTGAGGGGTCTAAGTCAAGCCAAGGAGGTATAAATCTTAACTTGTGTTCTTGAAATGGGTTTTGTCAATTTCTTGAAATTACTTGAGATACTTTGTTAGTCAAAGTGATTTGGTATGCCATGATGTGTTTAGGAAGTAAACTTACATGTTTGAACTCTTAAATGATAGTGTTAAGCATGCTTAAATCAAAGAGAAGTGTTGATGTTTGATGCTCTATAGAACAAAGTAGGTCATCGCTCGCAGTGCGAAAAAAATGACGCAATTGCTACAGTTATACTAGGGCAGCAGATCTCAACGCTGCACTCGAGATCCATTGCTAGTTTCATTGGTTATATGTATTACTAACTTGATGTTATGACTTCGATACATACCTATAGAGGAGTATAACATGATATGTAAGGTTTTCTTATGTAGTATGAAGTGATCAACACATTTTAGTAAGAGATTTGTAATGAAAACTTAAGTTTAGAAAATGAACTTTGAAGTAATATATGTTTTACAAATTCTGAACTTATAAGATCATATACATGACTGATGTGGAACCTAAGTGAGCATGATATATGATGTGTAGTGTCTTTATTATGATTTAAACTTGTAAGCTTTGTGTTTGAGAACGTTTTAAAGGAAAGGTTTGTTATATTAAAGTAATATACATGAATGCTACATGATGTAGGTTCTGGTGTCTAAAGATGTTAAACATAACTTAATCACACACAATATGAGTTCTAAAGTTGTCTTGTATGTGTATATTGCATCATTCGCGCTAAAATAATTTCAAAGACAACCTTGGACATGTTTTCAAACATAAGTTGCATATTATATGAGTACTTAGATACTAAAGTAGTAAGATGTCATGTTATGGCTATAGTACTCCTAAACATGATGCATATGTATTAAGTATGATGGTTACATGATTTTTATGTTTTAATGACATATAAATTGTAAGTTAAACTTGAAGTAATGAATTCAAGTATGGTCATGTGTGAAACTCTAGCATGTATGTATGTTAAAATGTATGTGTAATTGGTGTGTTAGAGTTGGACTGGAGTCAGGAGAGCAGAAGCTCAACCTTGGTCTGGCCAAGGGACAACGCAACTATGCTTGCCCCTAAGCTTCTAGAACCCGTAGCAATTGCTGGCTGGCCTCTTGATCTTGCCAAGATCCTATTTTGGTTTGAAGTTTCAATGCATGCTTATATGATTACTTTACTTTGTAATGTGTGACCAACATGTCATGTAATGTGTTGAGAAGCATGCTGTGTGATGACTTGATTCTTTTAAGTGTAGACTCGTACCAGTTTACACCTACTAATTGAAAAGACCTACTTGTTAATGTTAGGTCATTTCAACACAAGTAAGTAAAGCTAGAATTATATTGTAGCTGAGCAAACAGGCAAGTTCCCTAACTTCACTCAAATTATTATTGAGCAAGTTTCCTTGAACTTCACTCTTGATTGTGAAAGTTCTTATCCTTCTCATATCGTATTGGGCAGGTTATTGTTGAATTGAAAGTTATTCGTTTAAGCTTGAACTTTATTACCAAGCATGCTATTAAGTGGTTTAATTACCTTACAATTATTCCACATCGATATTATTGATATTCGCACTTAGTGCATTGGAGTTCATACAGTCTTGGACTTGTAGATCATTTAAAGTTCAATAATTCTTGAGCTATGTTAGATAGAGTCTGAACCTTTGTTCGGTCAGACAAACATATGAAGTTTTATAAAAGTTATCCAAACCAATTGATGGTAAGGATTCTTAGACTGAAAGAACACCCCTTTTATGATAGGGGAGTACCCCAGGTATCTAATATAAGATACAAAGAACAGATTTAAATGTTATGTATATACATGGTGTACGCGATTTGATCCCTCAAGTACTTATTATTCAGAGCTGAGAACCAAACGGTCAATTAGCTTATTGATTTCCATTGGAGTGTTATAGTTCAAAGTCTACTTGACTAGCAGTTATTCTAAAAGCAATAATTATCTTTGCTTCTAATATTCATATTGTTGAATCCTTCAGATATTCATATTGTTGAATTCTTTGTCAGATATTTTCCTTTCATCATGATATATCCTTATTGTGGTATTTAAACTTGTTGAGAAAACTTATTGCTCATCCTTGCTATATCATGAATTATATTGTAGCTAAGCCCGAGACCTCAAGAAAGGACAAGGGTAAAGGAAAGATGTAGGATAGTCGCCAGGAGCAGAATTTATCTTATGTTTAATTTAAATTACTGTTATGTAATATGAACCCTAAGTACTATTATAGTGTATGTTTGAAAGATTGTATTAAGGTTATCGAATCTTGGGACTAGTAACACCTTTTGAATGAACAACGTACATTTATTATATTCCGCATTTTAGTTATCGTATGTTGTTTAGAGGTGGATGTTTGTATTTTATCGTGATGACCAAGGCAAGGGTCGGAGGACTTGATTCTAAGGCGTCCTGAGTTAATATCGGAGTCTGTTAGGTTATAAACGTTAGGAATGCGAAACCTAGGTTATAACCTTAATAAGAAAACTCAAGAAGCGTATGTAAGTGATGGGATGAGGAAATCCATCGAGTTTTATTGTGATAGTGAAGTGGTTTATTTAAATCAAAAATGATTAATAGACGTCTTAAACTTCTTAATGCTAACATGGATAGCATATCACATAAAGCCTAATTGTTTCTTCCTTTCCTCAGATCATGCCGCCTAGGAGACTTCAGCGGAATCAGAGGGAGGAAGGATCCGTTAACAATGGTGGAGGGGAAAATGTTGATCCAATGCGTAACTTTGTTAAACGTTAATCGAGGCAATGCAAAATGCACTTCGCCAATGAGCAGGCGTACCAGACAACACTTGGCAAGCTTTAAGGACTTTAAATTGGTAGGACCACTGGAGTTCCGAGGAACCTTGGACTCAATTGAAGCCCAGACATGGATAGAAGAAATGGAGAAGGTGTTTGAGGTCGTACGAGTGGCCGAAGCATAGAAGACGAGTTTTGCCACTTTCATGATAAAGGGTGAAGCTAATTATTGGTGGAAAGCCAACAGGGGAAGAGTAGACGAGGGAATTATTTTTTGGGACAGATTTAAGGAGCTATTCCTCAAGATTACATCTTGGAGAATAAGCAACAAGATATGGAGGTTAAGTTTCTGGAACTGAAGCAAGGTAATATGTCTGTTGCAGAGTATATGGAAAGATTTAACGAGTTAGCCCGGTTCACTTCACATCAGGTTGACACGCAGGCCAGGAAGGCAAGGAGGTTCGAATTAGGACTGAAACCATGGGTGCAGAAGGCAATGGCTGTGTTGAAGATTAAGACTTACTCTGATCTTTTAGAAAGGGTTATCATTGCCGAAGGAGGCAATGAAGCAATCGCCTGATTCAAACAAGAGAAGAAGACCCCACAGATGGATGAGAAGGGGAAGCGGCGAGGCAAGAACCCCAACAAAGCGTAAATAGAGCGGAGAGCCAATCCTCCGGAGGCTATAAGTGGGAGGGGAGGCTAAGAAAAGTATGAAGTGCGACAACTGTGGGAGGAGTCACCGGGAGTGTATGAAGGAAAGAGTGTTTGTTATCATTGTGGACAACCGGGGCACATGGCTCCTCAGTGTCTGAATAAGCAGAAGGGAGGATGTTTCTCGTGAGGAGCCACAGATCATCAAATCAAGGACTGCCCGAAGAAAAAAGGCGATGCAGCTAGCGGCAATTGCAACAACAATAACAACAATGGGCTAAACATTGGAGGGCCAGCCAGTCAAGCCAACAAACCAACAGCATGAACGTTCAACATGACCGTACAGGATGCGGTGGACTCTAAGGACGTGGTGTCAGGTATTATTCCGATCAATGATATATATCCATACGTGTTATTTGATTCGGGTGCTACCTGCTCTTTTATTTCCGAAGAATTTGCTAAACAGTTAGACTTACCCCGTTAGAGATTAGCACACCCTATGAACGTAGAAGTAGCAAACAAGGAAATTATTCCCGTAGAATACATTCATAGAAATTGTTATGCCGAATTATGAGGATTTAAGCTCAAAGTGGATTTGATACCTATTCGTTTGGGGGAGTTCGATGTAATCCTTGGAATGGATTGGTTATCGGTTCATGGAGCAGTTATAAATTGTAAGAAGAAGTGTGTACACCTTAAGACTCCGAATAAGTCGAAGGTGGTATTTTATTCTAGTAAATCACCGAGACAATCTCATTGTATGACGATGGTACAAGTAAGGCTGTAAACGAGCCAACACAGTTTGGGCTCGATTCGGGCTCGACTCAAAAAAATATGAGCGAGACTCGGATTCGTTAATAATATGATCCAAATCTGAGCATTAAAAATAGTTCGAATAAAAATATGAGTAGAATCTGAGCAAGGTTATTCTCGACTCGTTTAAGATTCAAACTACTCGAATTTTTTTATTGTGATTCGATACATACTCAGTTAATACATATTCGATTAGATATTAGATACATTCTCTTATAATATATACAAATTTAAATCAAATTAGGATAATTAGTTATTATTTTGTTTTATTTTAAATTTTAATTGTGATTTTATATTTGTAAAGTGTAATAATAAATATATTTTCTCATTTTTAAGTAAAATAACAAATTCAATTTATAATTATATTTATTATAAAACTAGTTATTATGTGGAGACTTGAATTCAAACTTGAATTTGAAGCTCGTGAGTAGTTTGAATAAATATCCGAGTCGAGTCGGATCGAATTCGAGTAATAAATATTCGAGTCGAGTCGAATTTGAGTATGATTTTTCAAATATAATTTGAATTCGAGCCGAATTTGAGTACGAATTTATTTTTTCGAGTCGAATTCGAGTAGCTCTCTGTTCGCTTCGGTTCGACTCGTTTACACCCTTAGGTGCAAGCTCAGATATTGCTTAGGAATGGTTGTATAGGTTATTTGGCTCACATAATTGATACTCGACGAGTCGAGGGTGAACTGAGTTAGATACCTATTGTAAGGGATTTCATTGATGTCTTCCCAGACGAGATTCCGGGATTGCCACCGGATAGAGAGATTGTGTTTGTCATTGATTTGGCACTAGGGACAGCACCAGTATACAAAGCGCTGTATCGTATGGCACCGATAGAGATGAAAGAACTGATGACTCAATTACAAGAGTTGTTAGATAAGGGATACATTCGACTGAGTGTATTGCTACGGGGAGCACCAATCTTATTCGTGAAAAAGAAAGATGGGTCGCTAAGACTTTGTATCAACTACCGAGAGTTGAACAAGGTCACCATTAAGAATAAGTACCCATTGCCCAGGATAGACAATTTATTTGATCAGTTAAAGAGGGCAAAGTACTTTTCAAAGATTGACTTGAGAACCGGTTATCACCAACTAAAAGTGAGGCTGGAAGACATTCCAAAGACGACATTTAGAACTCGGTATGGACACTTTGAGTTTCTGGTAATGTCATTTGGATTGATGAATACGCCAGCAACATTTATGGTTTTAATGAATAGAGTGTTCAAACAATATTTGGATAAGTTTGTTGTCGTATTCATAGATAACATCTTAGTTTATTCAGAGACGGAGGAAGAACACGTCGAGCATCTTCGAATAGTGTTGGAGACATTAAGAAGGGAGAAGTTGTACGCAAAATTCTCCAAGTATGAGTTTTTGTTGCAGAGAGTGCAGTTTTTAAGGCACATTATCGACAAAAATGGTGTTTCAGTGGATCCAGTAAAGGTAGAAGCGGTTATATATTGGGAGCAGCTGAAGACGCCGATAGAAATTCAGAGTTTCTTAGGATTGGCGGGAAACTATCGAAGGTTTATTTGGGATTTTTCGAAATTAGCATCGCCATTGACCAATCTTACCAGAAAGACAGTTAAGTTTGTTTGGACGGAGAAGTGTGAAGAAAGTTTCTTAGAATTGAAGAAGAGGCTTAGTCAAGCACCTGTGTTGGCTTTACCGAATAATACGGGAGGGTTTATAGTGTATAGTGATGTGTCACACAAAGGTCTTGGCTATGTACTGATACAACACGGTAGGGTCATTACGTACGCGTCACGTCAGCTGAAAGATTATGAGAAGGGATATCCAACTCATAACCTGGAGTTAGCAGCATTAGTTTTCACCTTGAAGATTTGGAGGCATTATCTGTATGGCGAGAAGTGTGAGATATATACGGATCACAAGAGTTTGAAGTATATCTTCACGTAGAGAGAGTTAAACATAAGGCAACGCCGATTGTTAGAATTGATCAAAGATTATGATTATGAAATTCTGTACCATCTAGGCAATGCAAATGTAGTGGCAGATGCCTTGAGCAGAAAAGGCAGAGAAAAGTTATTGAAGTTGACTATTCAAGAAGAATTGGTGAAGGATTTCGAACGACTAGACTTGGAAATTAGGTATCCGTTGCAGGCCGATGAGAAATTATTTACAGTGACAGCGAGCCCGACTTTATTGGATAAGGTTAAAGAGGCACAAGAAAAGGACGAAGATTACAATAACATCAAGAAACAATTGACTGAAGGTGATGAATTGAAATTCAAGATTGATAGCACTGGACTGCTAAGATTTGAAGGAAGAATTTGAGTACCATTAGTACTAGAACTGAGAGAGGAGATTTTGGAAGAAGCGGATAGTACGAGATACTCGATACACCTAGGAAGCATGAAGATGTACCAAGATTTGTGTCACCACTTCTGGTGGCCAAACATGAAGAGAGAGGTTGCAGAATGCCTAAGTAGATGCCTAACTTGTTAGAGAGTCAAGGAAGAGCACCAACGACCAAATGGGTTATTACAACCATTAGAGATTCCAGAATGGAAATGGGAGCACATCACAATGGACTTCGTGGTGGGACTTCCGGCAACGCAGAAAGGGCACAACACTATATGGGTGATTATAGATCGTCTTACTAAGTCAGCTCACTTTTTGCTAATTAAGATTAAGTATAGTTTGGACCAGTTAGCCAAATTGTATGTCAAGGAAATTATCTCGAGGCATGGGGTGCCGGTATCTATTGTATCAGATAGAGATCCGTGATTCACGTCAAACTTCTGGAAGAGTCTTCAAGAAAGAATGGGGACACAACTACGAATGAGTATTGCGTATCATTCGCAGACCGATGGGCAAAGCGAGAGGACAATTCAAACACTTGAAGACATGCTTCGAGCTTGTGTGATGGACTTCAAGGGTAGTTGGGAGGATCACCTTCCATTAGTAGAGTTTGCGTATAACAATAGTTATCACGCCAGTATTGGAATGCCACCGTACGAAACACTGTATGGGAGGAAGTGTAGAACGCCCTTATGCTGGGACGAAATTGGAGAACGTCGACTGTTAGTACCAGAATTGGTACAACAGACGGTAGATATCATCAAGGTGATAAGAGCCCGACTAGGTTCATTATATCCATGATGGCCGCAGGAGCATTAGTCAATCCAAAAGACATGACTAGGAATTTGTAATGCCCGTACCGAGTTCTGAAAGTCATCTTTGGAATGTCATCGGTCTTAATCTTCAATTGGTGATATCTGGAACGAAGATCAATCTTTGAAAAGAATTTTGCGCCTTGCAACTGGTCAAACAGGTCATCAATGCGAGGCATCGGGTACCTATTTTTGATGGTGACATGATTCAACTCCCGATAATTAATACAAAGTCGCATACTCCCATCTTTCTTCTTCATGAATAGAATAGAAGCACCCCAAGGGGACGTACTAGGACGAATGAAACCAATGTCTAATAATTCCTGCAGTTGGGTTTTTAATTCCTGAAGTTCAATAGGAGCCATTCGATATGGGGCTTTGGAAATGGGTTTTGTACCGGGTTCAAAGTCGATACAAAATTCAATTTCACCCTCTGGGGGTAGGCGAGGAAGTTCTTTAGGGAATATTTCAGGAAATTTATTAACAATAGAAATATCATTTAAAACTAACGTATTTTTGTTTAAATCTGTGACATGAGCTAAGAAAGCTTGACATCCGTTTTTCAATAAACGAATAGCTTTATGACTTGAGATGACAGTGATTGATTTTAATGGTTTGGTTGCTTGAATTCGCATAATAGGTTGGTTAGGAATATGAAAGCTAACGACCTTACGAAAATAATCAATTTTTGCATAATGAGTAGTTAACCAATCGATCCCTAGAATTATGTCAAACGCAAGTATTTTTAAGGAAATAAGATCGACAGGTAATGTGAGGGTACCGATTTGAACCAAATAAGACTTATAAACAGTGAATGTAATGAAAGTTTCTCCCAACAAAGTTTCAACAGATAAGTCAAAGTCTAATTTCTCTGGAGTCAAATTTAAACGTTGAGTGCAAGTAGGAGAAATAAAAGAATGGGTAGAACCGGTATCAAATAAGGTATATACTTTGCTAGACTTAATGATAAGCTTACCCGTGATGACCTCGTTCGGGTTCCTTGCTTTCTGGGAGGTCACAACAAACACTCTCCCTTGAACTACTGGTTTTGACCTTTCTGGGACGGCATTTGGTGTCACCATTCCAACTGAACTTGGCTTCCTTGTACGACAAAATCTAGTTAGGTGACCTTCTCTTCCACAATTGTAACACGTTTTGGACTGATGCGCACAGTTTGGACTTATGTGTCCATCTCCTCCATATTTTAAGCATATGATAGGTGGTCGTTCTTCTTCCTTAACAACGGGTGTTGGTGCTGATGTCTTTCCATCATTGTTGAATCTCCTTTTCTTGAAATGTCCACTTTTATTGTCTTGGCCATGATTACCATCGAAGTGGTTACCATTTCTGGCATGTTGATTCCCTCCACGTTTGTTTTCACCGCTTCGATGACTGCTACCAATTGTATTATCATTTAACCGACTGCTTTCTCTTAGTTGGGTTGGCTCGTTATCGCACTCCAATAACTGAGCCCTATTTACAACATCTGAATACAAACACAGTTTATGAGAAATTAGATATTGACGTATCTCGGGTTTCAAACCTCTTAGAAACATCCACGTCATTCTCTCCTCATTATCAACCAAGTAAGATGCAAACCAAGACAACTCGGCAAACTTAGCTTTGTACTACGACACGGTCATATTGTTCTTCTCTGGCTTGATGAACTCTACCTCTTTCATGTGACGAATACTTTCGGGAAAGTACTTGTCGTTGACTAGTTCTTGGAACTTATCCCAAGACATCTTCAGTGCGGCAGGTTGAGTATGCTTTGCCGATTCCCACCAGTAATCTGCCTCTCCTCGCAATATAAAGGTGGCAAATGGAACCTTTTGCTCCTCGGAGCATCCCAAGACATCAAATATCTTGGTGATCTGCTTTATCCACGTCTATGCCTTAAGTGGTTTTGGCTCTCCAATAAACTCCAGTGGTCCCACCTCCTTGAACTGCTTAGCGGTGACCGTCTGAGAGTTGCCAGTGTTTCCACCTGCATTTTGGACATGAGTCTCTCTCGCCTGATGTTGCATGAATTACAGAAAGCCCCTAAACATTCCGTCGTTCATCATTTGGTCGGTGTTATTGTTTGCATGAGGATTGTTGCCTTCCTGATGCACATTTTCCTAGTTATTGATCGTTGGTGATTCAACGGTCTCTTGTCATTTTTAAATATTGCCACAAAACAATGGTTTATTGACATGTCACATATTATCCCTATACTCTAACTGACCAATTAAATACCAAATAAATTATCGTTAGCCTTAGTGTTAAACTGATAAAATATAGTAAACATCAAGTTTAACTGCAGCGGAACAAGCAATCCATTAGAAGAGTTAAGTAGAGCATGATATCTACTATCTTCTATGATTTAAAACGTTTTTCATCACTTTTATCGCTGAGACTCAGCTTAATAAATAATCCACATCATCGAATCACCCCTGCACTACGGCCAAGGATATTCTTTAGTATCACGACCACAAATTATCCATGCACTACGTACCAATGATAATCGTTTATTCATCAATGGTCATGATCATGCCAACAACTATCCATCAATGCACTACGGGCCAATGAGGACTTTTACCACATCATTTCTAACATTATGGTCATGATTATACCGAATAATCCCTGGTCATAATCATACCAAGTCCATCTATGCACCATCAATGCCACGAGATGACTTTCAACATAATATAAACATGAGGATGATAACAATGATATAAGAATTCAATAAAACAAGTTCAAGGATAAATTTTAAAGATTTATAATTTAATTTATCCATAAATCAATAACGTCCAAATTGTCAACATGATACTACTTTTGTGGAGTAAAATTCAAGAATAATATTGTACCAAAAATAATTTGAATGAAAACGAATCAATTTTATCATGAATAGTACCCGGGTGAATAGTACTCAAGTGAATAGTACCCCGTGAATAGTACTTCGGGAATCGTAACCCCGTGAATAGTACACATAAAATGAAAAAGCTAAAACTTATGAAGAATGCTCAAAATAATATTCCATGAAAAGATACTGGATGAAGCGTAAATATCAAGGATATTCTACTAATTTCATGGAGTTTAGAAGCCAAAACATAATAAAATAAGTATAAAATTCGGAATCTGAAATGAAATAATATTACTTACATACTACATGTAGTATGGAAGAAAATATTATTTCTTCTGATATATTGAAAAAATAATATCCCTTACCTTGAAAAGAAGAGTATTCCAACCGTTACGGTACGGGGATATTTTTGAAGAAAACTTATATTGCTTTTCTACGCCAAAGCTTTCTAAAACTCAAAGAAATACGCCAATATTATGAAGAAGAAGATTTTTTGATTCGGTGTGATTTTCAATTCTAACTAAGCATCCTATTTATAATAGAAGGGAAAGGATACTATGCAATAAAATATTCTAATAAAACGAAACTTTTTAAATAAAATATTATATATTATATATATAAACTCACGGGACATCACCCACGTGATTCATCCTACAAATTCTCGTGAATCCTATATATATATATATATATATATATATATATATATATATATTTATATATTCTCATACTCATAACACACTATTTTGAAAAAAGAGTAGGTGTGGGTCCATAAAATACGCCAAAATTTACAATAAATACTTCATAAAAATCACCTCAATATTTTCAATAATATTTATCATCATTATTATAATTCGCAATATTTAACGACCAGGTCGTTCCTTGAAAAGAAGGGGCTTTCCGATAAGGATTTCTCCTTATTAGCGCGCAATTAGGCAACCAAACCTCTCCTTGAAGAACTTCTAGACATCGTCAATATTGTAAATAATAATATTAATAACTTTGTCGTCTCAATTATTGATTTAATAATATATAAAATATTGACAATAATTGAATCAAATAACGCGAGATACTATGTAGCAATTATTGTAGTAATAATTGAATAAAACTTAGTGACTTCTCACATAAGCATCAATAATCAATACCATGTGCTACTATGCAACCACGCGTATTATTGTACTTTTAACACCAGGTATTTTAACAGTTAATGGTAAAACTTCCGTCGTTATTTTTATAAAAAAATATCTCTATCGTTTTCTAATTCCAACAATAATTCCGTTGTGTGGTCCACCAATGATTGTGTCGTCATACGAATATTCCCTGTTAAAACGAATATTCCCCGACCAATCGAATATAATATAACAACTTGCGTACTTTGCAAAATTTATAAATATTACCCACAACTATTACATTATATCAAATTCACTCCTTAATATTCAAAACTAATATTTATAGAAAATTCATCTTTATTCATAAAAGTTGGGGTCTTACCGAAATAATACCCCTTACGAATATTAAACAAAAATAATATTCATACGAATACGAAAAATAATTTTCTCTTCAGAATATGAAATAAATAATACCCCTTACCTCAGAAGAAGACTGGATACTGGAATAGTGAAGTAGCAGACTTCTCTTCTTCTCCTCTCTCTATAGCTTCTCTCTCTATAATTGCTCTTGCGAGTCTTAGTGAATTGGTGAGAATGAAGGAAGAATGAGCTTCTATTTATAGGAAAATATAGTTTCGATAATTGCATGTTTTGGGGCTCGAAATATTACAGTATAATACCTTCATCTTTTTCTTTATTTTTAATTTAGTCCTGCAAGTATTATCAAACTTACACCACCTACCCTAATAGTATATCATGTGAATAAATAGTACAATTATGTGACTCAATAGTTTTATACATGTGAAAAAAATAATTACAGTATAGTACCTTCATCTATACCTCAATTTTTAATTTAGTCATGCAAGTATTATCAATCTTGCACCACCTCCCCTAATAGTACATAAATGTGAATCAATAGTACACAATGTGAACAAATAGTTATAAACATTTGAATTAATATCAATTAATTGCTCATTTATCCGATTAATTACCCGATTGGTCAATATAACCTCAAGACATCAACTATTATCGGAATAGATGTCAATTTCCATTAACACCAATAATCCCAACACAATGGAAATAACAATTTCATCTTTAATCAACACGAACTTATTCATCACTAATATTATAACTCACAATATTTAACAACCAGATCATTCCCAGGAAAGAGGGGGCTTTGCGATAAGGATTTCTCCCTATTGGCGCGCAATTAGGTGACCAAACCTCTCATCGACAGAACTTTCTAGACATCGTTAATATTACAAATAATAATATAAATAACTTTGTCATCTCAATTATTGATTTAATAATAATAAATATTATGCAGATGATACTGTTATAATAATTGAATCAATAATATGAGAGATATTATACAGCAATTACTGGAGCAATAATTGAGTATAACCGAGTGACTTCTTACATAAGCATCAATAATCAATACCGTGCTACTATGCAACCACGCCAGACATCATTTTTTTACTCTTGGGTGGTTCAACGGTTTAACGGTAGAAAACTTTCGCCGTTATTTTATAAAAAGATAAATTGTCATTTTCTAACTCGATGCTTATTCCGCTAGGGGTCCACAAATGATGGTGTTGTCATACGGATATTCCCTGATAAAAAGAATATCCCCCGACCAAACGAATATTTACCGACACAACGAATATTTTATATCAACTTGTTTACTTTGAAAACTTTTCAAATATCACCCTTAACTTTTACCTTTTATAAATTTAACCATTTACTAAATAGAATAACAATTATCAGAAAATTGAATACTTTCATTTCGTAAAATTTGGGGTCTCACAATATCCCCTCATTATGAAATTTTGCCCTCGAAATTTATGTACCTGGTAGTTTGAAGAGATAAGAATACCTTGCTTTCTTTTCGGATTAAACTTTCCTAATTATTTCCTCTGTATCATGATTTTCCCATTGCCCATCTCATGTATTTCAAATATCATTCTAGAATATATCTTCAAAACAAAGGTTAATTGACATATCACAATTTGTCAACTTATCAAGTAAACAATTTCAGCTTAGGTAAGTCACACACTAATGAAGTATATTACTCGTCTCTCCCCTCCTAGTTCTAGACTCATATCTCCACCAACGACCATATCCCTAAGCTCTGATACTAAATGTGACGCCCCCAAAATAGGTATACATCACCCATCTTGGATCGCCAGAAAATACACTACTGACAACTCCATTTATACAACTGTCGTGTAAAATACGACCACAATTAAACTGTGAGTTTTAATACAAATATATGTAACTCTCATGGTGCCTCGACCACAACACCTTACAATGGTACCTTATAAAGGTATGGTCTAATAATCATTTTAAAAATTAAAATCTTTGGAAAATGCTCAAGGAAACCTTCGTATATGGGAGGCCATACGTCTAAGTTATAATATATATCATATGTCCACGGTATTATCCTTGGTTGACCCAATAGTCCCCAAAGAAAAATGAGAAGATTAATGTCATGTTCTTTCCAATGGTGAGTCTTCTCTTGACATATAATTATCTCCATTGTCTCCAATTGAGAATTATATTTCAACCAAATTCCAAGATTATATAGTTAGTGCTCATAGATATAATCAGCAAGTGCATGTGCACAACCCTGTCTTATGATAACACGAAGTCGTCTCTCAATAGACATCTTGTATGATAGTGGAGAAACACCCTTCCAAAGTTGGGTTCACCTCACCCTATTTGGTTCATCAAAATCAAAGGTTAAAATGATGTATAAAATACGACACACTTATCTAAAATTCTTAATAAAATTATTTCTATCTGCTTTAGGGAAACCTCAACAACTATAGAGACCATCGCTCTATTCCACGTTATTCCCCCCAAACTCTACCTAGCTACACTCTTATTACCGAAAGGAATTGTGAAGCAAAAGGGTGAGCACAACTAGCCCAGTAAAGAATATCATGACTAAAGATAATTAAATTATCAATAGCATTCGTCAATAATAAATCAGAGATTTAGAACATATGGTAGATGACAAATATTTTCAACCATAGTTGCAGCGGAACGAGCAATCCATTAGAAGAGTCAAATAGACCATAATGTCTATTATCTTCTCCATGTTAAAAGTTCACCAACAATGTTTTATCCCTGTAACATCAATCAAAAATTCTTGTCCACAATCATGTGAATAACTCATAATCATAATTGTGGTTCTAAATTCCTCATCGCACCCAAGACGAAGATAATTTTCATCACCTGTCTTTACCTGAAACATCAAAGATCATGGTTATACCAAATCACAGTTCCTGTTCATAATCATACTAATAAATTCATCTTTGCACTACGGGCCAAAGATATTCATTAACAGTTCATCCTTGCACTACAGGCCAAAGACATGCAACTGTATTTTAGAAGAGTCAAGTAGAGCATGATATCTACTATCTTCTACGAATTATCCATGCACTACAGGCCAAGGATATTCATTAATATCACGACCACGAATTATCAATACACTATGGGCCAAGGATAATCGTGTTTTAATCAACGGTCATGATCACGCCATAAACCAATTCATCTTTGCACCATTGGCCGAAGAGAACCCATGGTCATGATCATACCAAAAACTGTCCATCAATGCACTACGGGCCAATTCAGACTTTTACCACATCATTTGCAACATTACGGTCATGATTATACCGAATGATCCCTAGTCATAATCATACCAATAGTCCATCTATGCACGTAAGCCAAAGATGACTTTCATCACAATATAAGCATGAGGATGATGACAATGATATAAGCATTAATCAAACGAAATCAAGGATAAATATTAAAGGCTTTAAATTTATCAAGAGTTTAAAAATATCCAAATTGTCAACATGATACTGTTTTGTGGAGTAAAATTCAAGAATAATATTCATGTATCAAAAATAATTTGGACAAAAAAGAAATATATTTTTCAGGTGAATAGTACTCCGTGAATAGTACCTTGTGAATAGTACCTCGTGAATAGTACCCTGGCATGAAAAGTGCCCCAAATACCCGAGTGAATAATATTCTAGTAAATAATAATCAGGTGAATAGTAACTCATGAATAGTACTCTGGCACGAAAAGTGTACTGAATACCTGAGTGAATAATATTCAGGTGAATAGTAACTCGTAAATAGTAACTCGTGAATATTACTCTGTGAATAGTACTCATAAAAGGAAAATTCAAAAGAAAACAATATTCCATGACGAGTACAAAAGAAATGATATACCATACAAACATAATAGAATACACGAAACTGCAAATGGATTTTCACCCGTTATGCGGTAATCCACGTAGACAGATCATTTCCATAATTTAATAAAGAATGAATACGAAGGGTCATTCACCATGCCTGCGGTAGTCCGCGTAGACATGTTATTCCAACAAAAATAGTTAATAATGGAATAACAAAAGAATTTCACCATGCATACGGTAGTCTGCGTAGACAGGTTATTCCAACAAAATAATAAAGAATGGAATAAAAGAAGAATTTCACCATGCATGCGATAGTCCGCGTAGACAGGTTATTCCAACAGAATAATAAAGAATGAAATAACAACCCTTACGAGTATTGAAAGAAAATAACTCTCTTCATGAATACGAAAGAAATAATACCCCTTACGAATATTAAACGAAAATAATATTCATACGAATATGAAAAATAATTTCTCTTCGAAATATGAAATAAATAATACCCCTTACCTCAGAAGAAGACTGGATACTGGAATAGTTAAGTAGTAGACTTCTCTTCTTCTTTCTCTCAATTGCTTCTCTCTCTATAATTACTCTTGTGAGTCTTAGTGAATTGGTGAGAATGAAGGAAGAATGAGCTTTTATTTATAGGAAATTATAGTTTCGATAATTTCACGTTTTGGGGCTCGAAATATTATAGTATAATACCTTCATCTTTTCCTTCATTTTAAATTTAGTCCTGCAAGTATTATCAAACTTGCACCACCTCCCCTAATAGTATATAATGTGAATCAATAGTACAATCATGTGACTCAATAGTTCTATACATGTGAAAAAAATAATTACAGTATAGTACCTTCATCTATACCTCCATTTTTAATTTAGTCATGCAAGTATTATCAATCTTGCACCACCTCCCTTAATAGTACATTCATGTGAATCAATAGTACACACATGTGAACAAATAGTTATAAGCATGTGAATTAATATCAATTAATTGCTCATTTATCCGATTAATTACCCGATTGGTCAATTTAACCACTAGACATCAATTATTATCGGAATAGATGTCGATTTCCATTAACAGCAATAATCCCAATACAATGTAAATAACAATTACATCTTTAATCAACACAAACTTATTCATCATTAATATTATAACTCACAATATTTAACAACCAAATCATTCCCAGGAAAGAGGGGACTTTCCGATAAGGATTTCTCCCTATTGGCGCGCAATTAGGTGACCAAACCTCTCCTCGACAAAACTTTCTAGACATCGTTAATATTACAAATAATAATATAAATAACTTTGTCGTTTCAATTATTGATTTAATAATAATAAATATTATACAGATGATACTGTGATAATAATTGAATCAATAATATGAGAGATATTATGCAGCAATTACTGTAGCAATAATTGAGTATATCCGAGTGACTTTCACATAAGCATCAATAATCAATACTGCAGCTACTACGCTACCATGCCAGACATCGCATTTTTTACTATCATTGGGTAGTTCAACAGTTTAACGGTAAAACTTTCACCGTTATTTTTATAAAAGATAATTTGTCATTTTCTAACTCGAGCGCTTATTCCGTTGTGGGTCCACCAATGATGGTGTCGTCGATGGATATTCCTTGATAAAAAAGAATATCCCCACCAAACTAATATTCCCCGACACAACGAATATTTTATATCAACTTGCTTAATTTGAAAAAAATTCAAATATCACCCTTAACTTTAACTTTTTATCAATTTAACCATTTACTAAATAGAATAACAATTATCAGAAAATTGAATACTTTCATTTCGTAAAATTATGTGTCTCACACGTTCTGCCTCTACCCAATTTATACTTCTAGTTGGAGGGTCGGGTAAATTGAAGACTCCACGAATTGCCCTAGGTCGATAATCCACTTGAACCCCTCGGACGAAAGAAAATCCGTTCATTGTCTCCTTTGCATTTGAATAAAACTCCCTTACAATGGCCATAGGTGCAGCCTTTGGTGTAGAGCAAACTCCATGCCAACATTTTGCCTTGATCATCTGCACCAATTGCCCATCTTGTACCTCTGGCTTAAACCCTCTTCCTCGAACAAATGACTTCGCTACAATACGATAATACTCTATCTGTGCATCCAGGCTGACAAATTTAGAGAAGTTCACATTGTCACCACTTTGAACTACTGTTAGATGATGACTCAGGAGTGCGAGAGCGAGCACATTTAGGACCCATTTCTCTGAATGAAGAGGAAGAAAAACTTGCTTGATGGAATCGTGAGTGAAAAATTTGCCGCAGAGAGAACCCCCGAACTTGTATTGCACACACCCATTGAAAAACCCTAGTTTTATCAGTGTAGATGTTGAACGTGGGTAGGAGAATTGATGCGATAAACACGTAATGGGATGAGACGTTACACTTTTGAATTGGAACAGTTTTGGAGAGGAAGAGTCGTGCACACTATGGGGAGGAATGAGATACGCTCTGATATTTCAAATGTTATGAGAGATGGAGCAAGACACATCTTTAAAATCCTCAAAATTTTTCAAAACCCGGTATTGGGCACGGCTGCGCGTGTTTTGAATGGAGACATTGCGTATGCGTGAACGCTTCCTGTCTGCATATACTTTGCGAAATATGGCAATGCCAACTCAGATTCTCGCAGACTACCATCTTGCATCCTAAATACCTCAAATCAGCGATGAATTTACTCCAATACACTTGTTCAATCAACAACTATCATTATTAGATATCAAGTCTCCAAAATCAAAACATGAATTGATGATTATGGATACATGACTATCCTAGCGCAATACTTTCTCTACTACTCCTACGTCTTATCATACGCTCAGTCAGCTCCCATAATACTAATTTAACACAAAGTATGCTATGAATACTAACAGGAACATGAAAACTAAATATAATTTAAACAGAATTAAACAAGAGGTAATGATAGAAATAATGGGTTGCCTCCCATCAAGCGCTAAGTTATAGTCAATTAGCTTGACTATCACTAACTTTTCATGTTAAAGAAAGAATTGAGATTACTTTTTGTCTGTCAACCTCGCCACCAAAATAATGCTTCAGCCGTTGTCTATTCACTTTAAACGGCTTGTCCGAGAACTTGTTGAACACTTCTACTGCACCATTTGGGAAAACTATCTTCACTGTGAATGGCCCTGACCACCTTGATTTGAGCTTCCCAGGAAAAAGTTTAAGTCTAGAATTGAACAACAAAACTGTGACACCCCCAAATCCGGGTACTTAAATTCCACGGGATTTGGTGTTCACTGTTCAAATATCATCTATCTATCTACCCATAATAAATGCAAACCATGTAATAGATAGAAATAAAATTCTCCCCTTATGGGGTTACAACATCTGAATAAATACAATCCAAGGTCAAACTAACCTTAAACATCTTTGCGGAAACATAAACAAATAAGTCTTAAATAACATCAAGTCTTTACAATAACATTCTTAAAATTCAATAACAAGTCTTCATCACTTAGCAGCTTTGCCCTTGCCTTTACTAGTAGAAGGCTCATCATACCTTTCGTTCTTAACTGCAATGTTATTATTATGCAAGAGTGAGCATGAATGCCCACAAGTATAAAATGAAATAACAATATCTAATAACATGCGAGTGAATCAAAGACTTCTGAAATAAAAGCTCAACTTTTGAATCAAGAATGAATAACAAGACTTCAAAAGATTTCTGAGGGTCATAAGACCTTGAACTATGTCCTAGGTTATCAAGGGTTATACTTGAAACCTTTAATAGTCATAAGACTATGGACTCTTCTACTCGCATCGAGGGGATCACCTTAGTACCATACATCGTGCGTAATATCTTAACGTTAACGCATAAGTAATCCCTATACAAGGTTGTTCATCTCAGTTTGACATTAGAGTCCACACAAAAGGAAGTTTGGTTTGGATAAATTAATAAGGATTCTGAAATTTAGAACGTTCATCAACTATGGACTAGTTGAATCAAACAATGGTTCACTAGTCTAACAAGGTTCAACAATAAATGGTAATTAAATTGAATAATAATCTCAATATGTATACAATAGAACAATTATTGTATAACAGAATCATACTTTGAAAAGATAATTAATCTTTAATATAACAATTGAACTTGATTAATAATAATGAGAATGACTTGAATAATGATAACAAGTAGGGTTAGGAAACTTGCCCCGTGCGTAGATTATACGTTAATTAAACACGTTCCTTGAATTTAATCCTACATATCATTTCCATTCACAATTATAGTTAATTATAATGTAACTAGTCATCATAATTTCATTCTCTTTGTTTAACTTTGATTATGACCATACTTAGTCAAATTACTACATTCATTGTCACATAATTTACATCTCGTGAACAATAAGCTAATTATGCATTCAATAATTCAATCCACATGCAATCATGTTATTGACATGTTAAGAATCTGTTTTAACATCTCATTATTCTTCTAACATATTTATATGTTCATTAAATTAGGTTAACATCACATTCATGGACTTGAACACTTTAAAATCTCATTTATGGCCATTCTGCTAAGTGGAAGTAAGCTGCCATTTGTTATACTATGTCTTGGCCATGACCAGGATACTTAGGCGCTATTATGCTTGGTGGCAGTGATGATGTGGTGCATGTGAGTGAGATTTAGTTCTGGAGTTTGCGCCGTGGCGCGAAACTCCAGATTTTGATTCTCAGTTCGCGAAGAACACAGAGTTCAGCGAAATAAACCCTACATGGTCATTAATTTCACCAATTTAACATACCCATATGCTAGAATTCATACATAATCATTACCCAACATTTATAGAACGATTTAAACCCATTAAAACACATAATTACAGAATTAAAATATGTAAATTTCACTGTTCTTGATGTTCTTGAAGGTTTTGAAAACAAAACACGAAAATTACCACTACGGATTTGTTATAACACCGAATCCGTTCATTTAAAGTTTGGTCTCTTCGTATCAACATGTATAATAACATACAAGTGTAAATTTTACAAAACAATTTATGTTTGACATATTAAATTTACGTATAAGGGCCATATGGCCATATTCTATACTCTGTAAATAATATACGTTATAAATTTATGAAATTGATGATATGGCTTATATAATATATATAATCAAATACGATATGATACATCATAACACATACACAACCCATAATCATTACTCCTTTCCCAATTGCAGAGGTTTAAACAAAAACTTTGAATGTCATTTTCATGAAATCTTAATGACGTAAAAAGAGAAATTGGGTTTAGAGAATTTACCTAGAGTATAAAGTGTAGATTTGTAGGCTTAGATGCTTTCTTCAATCACTCACTCTTAATCTCCTTCTCAATATCACAATATCTCTCTGACAAATTATCTCTGTATTTCTTCGCTAGACTTAGAAAAATGAAGAAATAAAGAAGATGTCGTATATATCAAATAAACTGACGTGTTGTGGACGTTAGTTACCCATCATGGGTTAACTGCCCTCAACTTCCACTAATGCCATGTTTGGCTAGCCTTAAAAAGGTTTATACTCACTTAATTTAATTAAACTTTTATAATATAGTTTAAATCATGTCATACCCAATTCAAATATCTTATTTAATTTAATTTAAATAAAATATAATAATTTCTCATTAATCCACATAGTCACATAATTAATTTCTCATTCATTAATAATGTCAAATTATTAAATCTCTAATTAATTATTAAATTAATTAAAATAACATTAGTGCTTATTAAATATTTCTTTTAATTCAATAAGCTCACATAAATACATACTTGAATAATAAATATTCTCCATATTAATTTAATAAATATAACACATATAATTAAATTAATCTACCACAACTTCATCAATTAATTATTTAATCTAATAAATAAATCATCGAAAATATTTATTTAATTCAATAAATATTAAAATTAAATTACAAAAATCTCGCTCTGTCAAATCTTTCCCCTTAAAAGGATTCTGCTCCCGTAATCATGACTCAATAAATTCGACGTTACATTCTCCCCCCACAAAGATTCTGTCCCCGTAATCGCACATACATAATTTAAGTAAATAAATGAGGGTAATTCTTCATCATATTCTCTTGAGTTCCCACGTAGCTTCTTCAGAGCGTTGTGGTTCCTAAAATTACCTTAATGTATTTTACTTTATTTCGAGAACTTGTTCTTTTTTCACGACAATTTGAACGGGAATTTCTTCGTAAGATAAGTCTTTATCAAAATATAGGGGTTCTGATTCAATTACATGCTTGTAATCGGGTTTGTAGGGTCGTAAAAGCGAAACATGGAAGACGTTGTGGACATTCTCGAGTCCGGAGGTAGGGCTACCTCATACGCAACTTCTCCGATTCTTTTGCGATTTCAAACGGTCCAATGAATCTTGGCTTAATTTTCCTTTCTTTCCTAACTTGATCTTTCCTTCCGGAGAGACCTTCAAGAATACATAACTACCCGATTCAAACTCAACATTTTTACGATGTGGATCTGAGATATTTTTACGCTTTATCTTGATTTGCTACCGATTCGTTCTCGGATCACTTTGACTATTTCTCATTGCGTTGTACCATTCACTCGCCCTAAGAATCGTCTTTTCGCCAACTTCATCCCAAAGAAAGTGGAGTTCGCACTTTCTGTCAGTATAACGCTTCATAAGGCGGCAGGCCAATACTAGCGTGGTAACTGTTGTTGTAGCCGAACTCTACTAGCGGTAGGTGATCGTCCCAATTTCCTTTAAAGTCCATCACATAGGCTCTTAGCATATCTTCTAATGTCTGGATCGTTCTTTCGCTCTGACCATTTGTTTGAGGGTGATATGCCATACTCATCCGCAATTACGTACCCATGCATTCCTGTAGACATTTTTAGAAGTCCGATGTAAAGCGCGGATCCCTATCAGAAACAATTGACACCGGCACTCCGTGCCTCGAAACAATCTCTTTTACATATAACCTTGCCAACTGATCTAAGTTGAATCTGATTTTGTTCAGAAGAAAGTGTGCGGATTTCGTCAGTCGGTCAACGATAACCCATACTGCGTCATAGCCTTTCTGAGTCGTCGAAAGGCCAACCACGAAGTCCATTGTAATATGTTCCCATTTCCATTCTGGGATCTCCAACGGTTGTAGCAACCCACTTGGTCTCTGATGTTCTGCTTTCACTTTCTGACAGGTCAGATACTTGGCAACACATTCTGCAACATCACGTTTCAAAATTGGCCAGCAGTAGTGTTGTTGAAGATCTTGATACATTTTTGTACTACCAGGGTGAATCGAATATCGTGAGCTATGAGCCTCGCTCAAAATGTCTTCCTTAATCTCTGGTACTAGCGGTACCCAAATTCTGCTCTCAAATCTCAGTATTCCTTCCTTATCCATCTTAAATCTTGGTTCGGTTCCTTCAGATATCTTCTTTGCCACCTTTTTGCATTCCTCGTCCTGAAGTTGAGCCTCTTTAACTTTATCCAGTAGGGTTGTACCAGATTGCATCTGAAATAGCTTCTCATCAATTTCCATAGGATACTTCACTTCCAACTCCAGTTTCTCCATTTCTAAAATTAGCTCCTCCTAAGCGGTCAACATCATCAACTTCTCCCGACCCTTTCTACTTAAGGCATCGGCAACTACATTTGCCATACCCAGATGGTATAAAATCTCACAATCATAATCCTTAATTAACTCCAATCACCTTCTTTGGCGCATATTCAAGTCTTTCTGTGTAAAAATATATTTCAGACTCTTATGGTCTGTATATATTTCACACTTCTCCCCGTAGAGATAGTGCCTCCAAATTTTCAAAGAAAAAACTACTGCAGCTAACTCCAAGTCGTGGGTCGAATATCCCTTCTCGCAATCCTTTAATTGTCGTGATGCATACGCAATGACTTTGCTGTTTTGCATCAGCACACAGCCTTGTCCTTTATGCGATGCATCACTATAAATAATAAAATTTCATGTATCGTCCGGAAGAGACAACACAGGTGCTATACTTAACCTCTTCTTCAATTCTTGAAATCTTTCCTCTCACTTCTCCGTCCAAACAAATTTCACAACTTTTTAAGTTAAATTTGTTAACGGAGTTGCGATCTTGGAAAAGTCTTGTATGAATCTTCTGTAATATCCTGCCAATCCAAGAAAACTTCGTACTTCTAACGGCGTCCTCGGCTGATCCCAGTTAATCACTGCTTCGACTTTGGATAGATCTACCGAAATTCTGTTTTTATCGATCATGTGCCCAAGAAATTATACCCGCTCGATCCAAAATTCGCATTTCAAAAACTTGGCATACAACTTCTCCCTTCTCAACACTTCCAACGTTAATCTTAAATGCTCTTCATGTTCTTCCTTGGTTTTTGAATATACCAAAATATCATCTATAAATACCACTACAAACTTGTCCAAAAATGGTTTAAACACACCATTCATTAATCCCATAAATGTTGCGGGAGCATTCGTTAGACCAAACGACATAACCAAAAATTCGTAGTGACCATATCGTTCGAGCTAACCGCCTTCTTGGTACATCCTCTGGCCTCACCTTCAATTGATGGTAACCACTTCTCAAATCAATCTTGGAAAAGTATTTCGCTCACTTCAATTGATCAAACAGATCATCGATCCTCGGTAATGGATATCTATTCTTAATCGTGACTTTATTCAGTTCTCTGTAATCAATGCAGAGCCGCATCGTTCCATCCTTCTTCTTCACAAACAACACTGGCGCTCCCCACGGAAATACGCTCGGTTGAATGTACTTCTTGTCCAGTAATTCTTGTAGTTGTATCATTAATTCTTTCATCTCTACTGGGTCATTCGGTATGGTGCCTTCGATATTGGAGCGGTTTCTGGCGCCAAATCGATCACGAAATCAACTTCTCTATCTGGCGGGAGGCCTGGCAAATCGTTTGGAAAGACATCAACGAAGTCTCTCACTACCGATATTTCCTCTACTTTCGGATTCTCTTTACAACTGTCGACTATGTAATCTAAATATCATACACAGCCTTGCCTTAACAACTTCCTAGCCTGCATCATCATTAGACAACTCAAGCATAAAGCGACTGCTACCTATAAACACAACCTTTGACGGAGTCATAAGGTTAATACGCTTCTTTTGGCAATCAATTACAGCCCCGTAATTGAATAACCAGTCCATTCCCAAGATAACGTCAAATTCCCCAAGTCAAATAGGGATAAGATCTATATTCATGATATTACCCTTAATATCCACTCTGATTCTTATATACGTACATTTAATGAGGATTATTTCTCTATTCGCAATTTCTATGTTCATGGGGTAATCCAACTCATCCTTAGGCAAATCTAAATTCTTAGCAAAGTCATCGGATATAAAGGAACAAGTAGCACCCGAATCAAATAAAATATAAGCATTAATTTTATTGATCGAAATGATACCTGACACCACATCACGAGACTGAACTGCATCATGCACCTTCATGTTGAAAGTCCTGACGGTCGGTCGCTTGGTTGCGGTTGGTCCTGTGATAGTCAAGGCATTTCCACTACTGTTTCCCTTGTTTCCTCCTGATCCTGCCCCTCCAAATCCTTTCTTAGGACAGTCTCTTACCAAATGATCTTTTGAACCTTAAGTGAAGCAGGCACCCTTCTTTGGGTTAGGACAGTTAGGTGCTATGTGGCCTTCCTGACCACAATTGTAGCACACTCTTTTTCCCTTCATGCAAACTCCCAGATGAGCTTTCACACAAGTCAGGCATGCTTCAATCCTCTTCTTCTGAACTCCTTGTTGATTTCTCGATGATGAGTTGTCATTCCACCTTTTCTTCTGATTAAAATTACCACCTCCTATGCCACTTCCACTAGCCTTGTTATTTCCTTCACTTTTAGTCTTCTTCTTCTTCTGATCCTGATTATACTTGGTCACTGCATCGCTTCCACCTTTAGCGAGGATGGCCTTTTCTAGTACTCCAGCAAACGTGTTTAGCTGAAACATTGATACCTTGCTGTATACCCAGGGCTTCAGTCCTTGTTCAAACCGTCTCGCCTTTCTCTCATCCGTGTGAACTTGATACGGGGCGAACCTTGCCAACTCGTTGAATCTAGCCGCATAATCAGGTACGGACATATTCCCCTGCTTCAATTCCAAAAATTGAACCTCCATTTGGTTCTGTGAGCTGGTCGGGAAATACATCTCTTTGAATCTCTCCCAAGTAATCACACCTTCACCTCCATGGACCTTGTTTGCTTGCCACCAGTAACTGGCTCCAGACTTCAGCATAAACATTGCAAAAGCGGTCTTCTGATCTTCTCTAACTCTAGCAACATCGAAAACCTTCTCTATTTCCATAACCCACGTTTGAGCCTCAATTGGGTTCATGGAACCTTTAAACTCTGGCGGTCCTACCGCCTTGAAATCTTTAAATGTTGTATTTGGTGGAGCTTGAGTTTGATTATTCATTGCTCCAGCTAGCAAGTTAACCAATTCTTTGAGCAGTGATTAGCATTAAGCGTTATTGTTGTTATTAGTAGATCCTTCGAAATTGGGTTGGCGTTGTTGTTTTCTTCTCGGCATAATTTCAATTAAAATATATGCTTATTAGATTTTGTTTATTTCTCTAAATAGTTAAGGCATTACTCAACAATTTAACATAATTATTTGACACATTATCTCAAATAACTTGATATATATAATTAAATCAAAAGTTTTAACATCAAACGATAACATCACTGCTATTTACATCAACTATCCTGAGATAAAGAGTCTACAGGATTTAAATATTAAAATATTCCTTTGTTCATAACTACATCGGAATTTACATCTAAGTACTAGATAAGTTTATCACATAAGCAAACAAATTCTATCACTGTCTGTCAAGGCGCTTAATAGCCTTGCTACTGTGACAACCCGAGAATTTTGAATTTTTTTAAAATATTTATTAATTGATTTAAGGTTCAAAATTAGAACCTAGATAGAAAATTAGTGTATGCGTTTGATATTTGTAAGATAGAATTTTGAGGATTTCAAAATTTCGTAAAGGATTTAAGTGAATTATTCAGGATTAAGTGTTTATGTGAATATGTTCTGTGTATATGTGTACAGTATGTGGTTAAGGGTCAAGGGTTTACCAGATAAACGATATCTGTAACAAACCCTAAGTATATATTAAGAACGCCAATGTTCGGTTAGAAAACCCTAGCGATTAATAAAAAACCCTGAAAGCAGGTTCGAAAACCTACTTTCAGAAAGAATCCAAACCCTAATTTGTTGCATGGAACCCTAAATCGGGAACTTAATGGCGTAAGTGTAAATAATTATAATATTAATTAGGGTAACGCTTAATTAATTATCAAACCCTAATCTAATTACTGAAATTTAATATCTAAATTAGAAAATTTATTTTTCTATTAGAAACCCTAATTAGTGGTTTATAAATTCTAATGACTATTTTGACCCTAATTGCTTAAATAGCGATTTTAATTAGGAAATACTAATCCTAATTAGCAATATTTAAATTATGATTAAGAAATTTTAATATAATTAGAAAATTCTAATTATAATTTAGAAATATTAATTTTCTATTTTTGAAAACATAAATAGGAAATTTTAGAAAATAAATTGCAAACCCTAAATTGGCTCAAACTCTAAACCCTGCATGCTCCAAACCCTAAACCCTAACCAAACCCTAAACCCTAAGAGTTTGATCAAATATCCAAAATGCCATTAAAATAAAATGGAAAATGACTAGAATACCCTTTTTGTATTAATTTTTTTAGATGGAGTGCAAATCTTGCCATATAAGTGGTAAGTCACCAACTAAAGTTTCCTTGTGCCCTATATCTCAGCAACAATCTGATTTTGGGTGACACCTAGCAATTAGATGCAATGAATCCATTAGATTAAAAGATTAAAAGTAAGAAAATGACTTACTTTACTTTTCATATCCTCCAAGACTACTCTCTCTCTAACTTTTCGAATGGAGAGTGAAATGGAGTGTAAAGATAAATCAGTATCAGTTCTTAGCTCTCCAAGATCAGGATCAGAAGTCAGATTCAAGAAATCAAAGCCTAAAAGGTATAAAATCCTAAAATTTCGAAATATTATGATTTGTTGTTAGATGTTGTAATTGATTGGTTAGATATGTGTAATAGGGTGTCTATAAGTGATCTGGGTTGATAGATCATGGATCTATAACACTTAGATGCACGAATCAAGCATTTTCAAAATAGGAAAAACTAGAAATTTTTGGCCCGACATGCCCATATGTCGGAGGCCCATAGATTTTTGTGTTAATGATCTCTTGTGTTTGATGTTATAGATTTGTAGTATGCCATGTTGTCTCGTGATCCGAAATGAAAAACAGAGCTAGATCATGTGTATATTTCAAGATATAAGCAAATAAACTGCTTGATTGACCATTTAAATCTGTTTTCTGGGTTACCTAGAAACCCATAAGTCACTAACAGCGTTTTTGCAGGCCAAGAATCTTTTTGTTGTTTGTTAGTTTGGCCAAGTTGTTGTTGGAATGTTGTAGATTGGTATAAGGACTACATTCTCATGCATTTAGATCACCTAGATCTTTAACAAAATCAAAAATAATGATGGTCAAAGTATCGTTAACCAACTGTTCTTGACGAAATCTGGAAAACCCAGAAATCGTGAAGAACAACTCCTGACATCACTTTGACCGGCCTTAATCTCTCATCTATAATGTTGATTAGACTGATATGAGGGTATGTAGTTATACTCCGACATTATTTCAACATGATGTAACCACTATATTATATAAACAAGACCTATACTGCAAACTATAAGGATCCAAAGTAGGTACCTTGACCGTTCTTCATTTTCTGGGTAACCCAGAAAATGAAGAACATGTCTGACAAGGATTTTGATGGCCTATAACTTTCTGTTTAGATGCATGATGGCCATGACAGTCGTTTGTAGTTGTAGTACTACATAAGTAATACAATCTTAACACTTTAGCAGCCCAGAAAACGTAAGGACCAAAGATCTACATCCGGTCAAACCACCTACATTGTTCACTGACTTGAAGATCTGGGCAGGCATCAAGAACACCAAGAACACCTATAGCGACAGTTCTGTCACTATAGGGCCCTTTAGTGACAGTTTTAATTTCTAATTTCCGAAAATTATTAAATAAATTGAAATAAATAGATTTTAATTATTAAAAATACTAACTAAATTCTGAAAAATTATTTTAAATTCTGAAAAATAGTTTTTAATTATTTTAAGTATATTTCATAAATATTTAATATTTTTGGAATATAAATGGTATTTAATTTATTTAATTATAATATTAAATAAATGATTTAAAAATGATTTTAAACATGAAAAATATTGAAAAATAATATTATGATAAAAGAAATTATTTTAAGTTATTTTAAGTGACTTTTAATATTTTATGATGAAATTCATTAATTAATTAACATTAATGATAATTATTTTATTTAATAAATATATTAGATAAATTATGGAAAATAGAATAAATGATTTAAAAATCATATAAAATTATTTAAGTATTATAAAATATTTAAAGTTATAAAATATAACTTTTGATATTTTGTCATGAAAATATTAATATTTTAATATTAATATCAATTATCGGATAATGAATTTTTGTGTTTAAAAATCATATTTAAATGATTTTAAAGTATTAAAAATACTTTGATGATATTATAAATATATTATAATATTATGGCATGTATTTCATTAATATTTGATATTAAATAAATATTAATGATAAAAGAATTATGTAGTATTTAATTCATTTAAATACGCTATTAATGATTAAAAATATGATAGATAAATGATAATAATTATTTAAAAATTATTATAAGTCTTTGAAAAATATTTTGACTGTTATTAAAATTATCTAAGATATTGTTTAGTGTTTAGACAGAGTTTAATTGAACTTAAACTCGTCAATTGTCCGACTAGACCATCGGGACGTTAGGACTTTATCGAACTCAAGTCAGACTGAAATAGTTTGACTTGATACCAAGTCTTATGTGTTATAGACTGATAGGGTTATGTGTTATATGTGTTTAGGTTATTTTATGTCTATATATATAATAGTATTATATTGTGATGATATTATTCTAATATTGGAGATCTATATACTAATATTAGGTCTTCGGATAAGGCAAAATAAATTGCGTAGCGATAATCAACGGTTCAGGCAAGTTTTATTTTACTTAACTCTACTAAGAGTGTTTCATTTAGATAAGCTTATGGTTAATCATTACTGGTTGCCATGAATTGTACTCTGTACATATTGCATGTATAAATCAGGTATGAAAGGCTGATCACCTTCATTACCCTTCGGTTCAGATATAATTGTTCATGTAAAATACTTGTTCAGTCAAAATTTTGCTCCTTCTAGTTCACAATTATATTGTTGAATTATAGCAAGCCAATTATTCAAATTATTTCAATCATGATATATCGTTATATTGTTAAACTTAAACTTGTTGGGCAACTTTTGTGCTCACCCTTGCTATATCATGATAAACATTACAGATTAAGACGAATGCGTCGGATATAGGAAAAGATTAAAGAAAGTTCCAGCTTTAGTTTATGTATGCGATTAGAAATGTAATAATGTAGTTTGATAATAAAGTTATGTGTTAGATAGTTATGAATTGTGTATTAAGTTAAGGTTACTCGACCTTGGGGAATAGTGTGTAATGTATTGTATAAACAATTTATGTTTATATCTTCCGCAAATAGTAATAGTTGTATAGAATGATCGAACTGGATCCGAGGTGATTTGGGACCTGGATTCGGGGCCGTCACAGCTACGCTCCTCTTCCATGATGCGAGACATCATCCTGCGATCCAGCATGTACGATGGAAGTCCTTCGAACTGGATGGGGTACCTCAAAACTCGATTCTGGGCCTCATCCATTGCATTATTAAGTGTAGAGTACGTCTCCCCAAGCTTCACCTTCTTTGCACGACCGTCCTTTTTTACAAGATCAGCACGACGTGACTCTCTTACCCAAATTTTCCTCCGCTATGATCGCCTTTCTTTCAGCATTCCTTCGGCCCTTCTTCAACTTCTATCTCTCCTCGGTCTTATCTTCGGTTTGACCCTTCTCGTGAACCAAATCCCATTCTACATTTCCCAGTCGTGAGTGAAGAGTCAAAATCTCCCTCTCCTTCTGCTCGAGAGTAATCTGCTGAATAATCGCCCGTTCAGTCAAATCCTGTACATCATCTCGTAACTCTACGTTACGGTTGTATAACGCGTCGAACATCTCAGCATCAATGGAGTGCGGTGGAAACTCCTCTTCTTCCTCTTCCTCTTCAAATTCCTCCTCAGGATCCTCCTCAGGATCAGTCTCAGGTTCATGCTCCTAACCAACAACGGTGATCAACGGAGATGACTCCCTCTATACCAACTGTTCCCTAACGACATGAATGTCTCCGGGCTCCTTCTCTGTAGGTCTTGCAGGTACTGTGGTTCTCCTCCCAATTCGACTAGTTCCTCCAACGCCCGACATCCCCGACAAAACAAAATTTCGGGTTTTAGTTACTAAGTCGTACTAGTGAGCACATAATTTAACATATAAGCACATAAAGTCTTTTATTATCTTTAATGAATTACAAAGATTCATTTCTTAGAACTCGATAAGAGTTTTCCATCACTATATTCTTTCTATAAGGCTACTACCTAAGGTTGTTCCCCCACCTAAGGTTCATAACCTACAGCTTTGATACCAACCTGTGACACTCCCAAATCCGGGTACTTAAATTCCACGAGATTTGATGTTCATTGTTCAAATATCATCTATCTATCTACCCATAATAAATGCAAACCATGTAATAGATAGAAATAAAATCCTCTCCTTATGGGGTTACAACATCTGAATAAATACAATCCCAGGTCAAACTAACCTTAAACATCTTTGCGGAAACATAAACAAATAAGTCTTAAATAACATCAAGTCTTTACAATAACATTCTTAAAATTCAATAACAAGTCTTCATCACTTAGCAGCTTTTCCCTTGCCTTTACTAGTAGAAGGCTCATCATACCTTTCGTTCTTAACTGCAATGTTATTATTACGCAAGAGTGAGCATGAATGCCCACAAGTATAAAATGAAATAACAATATGTAATAACATGCGAGTGAATCAAAGACTTCTGAAATAAAAGCTCAACTTTTGAATCAAGAATGAATAACAAGAATTTAAAAGATTTCTGAGGGTCATAAGACCTTGAACTATGTCCTAGGTTATCAAGGGTTATACTTGAAACCTTTGATCTATAAGACTATGGACTTCTTCTACTGTGACTTAGGGGGATCATTACTTAGTACATCACATCGCAACACAATATCTTAACGCTTAACGATAAGTAATCCCTATCTGTGGTTGTTCATCTCGCTTTGACATTAGAGTCCGCACTAAAGGAAGTTTGTTTTGGATAAATCAATAAGGGTTCTGAAATTTAGAACGTTCATAAACTATGGACTAGTTGAATCAAACAAGGGTTCACTAGTCTAACAAGGTTCAACAATAAATGGTAATTAAATTGAATAATAATCTCAATATGTATACAATAAAACAATTATTGTATAACAGAATCATACTTTGAAAAGATAATTAATCTTTAATATAACAATTGAACTTGATTAATAATAATGAGAATGACTTGAATAATGATAACAAGTAGGGTTATGAAACTTGCCTTGTGCGTAGATTATACGTTAATTAAACACGTTCCTTGAATTTAATCCTACATATCATTTCCATTCACAACTATAGTTAATTATAATGTAACTAGTCATCATAATTTCATTCTCTTTGTTTAACTTTGATTATGACCATACTTAGTCAAATTACTACATTCATTGTCACATAATTTACATCTCGTGAACAATAAGCTAATTATGCATTCAATAATTCAATCCACATGCAATCATGTTATTGACATGTTAAGAATCTGTTTTAACATCTCATTATTCTTCTAACATATTTTTAAGTTCATTAAATTAGGTTAACATCACATTCATGGACTTGAACACTTTAAAATCTCATTTCAATTATTTACGCACAAGTTAATTATATTACCACCTCTGTATTATGTCTATCATCTTGGCCATGGCTTGGTAACCTTCTTCTTACGGATACTTGGCGTTGTGGCCTTGGGACTTGATTTCGGAGTCGAGCAGCTTGCAGTCACAAACTCCATATTTTGATTCTCAGTTCGCGAAGAACACAGAGTTCAGTGAAATAAACCCTACATGGTCATTAATTTCACCAATTTAACATACCCACATGCTAGAATTCATACATAATCATTACCCAACATTTATAGAACAATTTTAACCCATTAAAAGACATAATTACAGAATTAAAATATGTAAATTTCACTGTTCTTGATGTTCTTGAAGGTTTTGAAAACAAAACATGAAAATTACCACTACGAATTCATTATAACACCGAATCCGTTCATTTAAAGTTTGGTCTCTTCGTATCAACATGCATAATAACATAAAAGTGTAAATTTTACAAAACAATTTATGTTTGACATATTAAATTTACGTATAAGGGCTATATGGCCATATTCTATACTCTGTAAATAATATACGTTATAAATTTATGAAATTGATGATATGGCTTATATAATATATATAATCAAATATGATATGATACATCATAACACATACACAGCCCATAATCATTACTCCTTTCCCAATTGCAGAGGTTTAAACAAAAACTTTGAAAGCTATTTTCATGAAATCTTAATGACGTAAAAAGAGAAATTGGGTTTGGAGAATTTACCCAGAGTATAAAGTGTAGAGTATAAAGTGTAGATTTGTAGGCTTAGATGTTTTCTTCAATCACTCACTCTTAATCTCCTTCTCAATATCACAATATCTCTCTGACAAATTATACCTGTATTTCTTTGCTAGACTTAGAAAAATGAAGAAATAAAGAAGACGTCATATATATCAAATAAACTGACGCGTTGTGGAGGTCAGTTACCCATCATGGGTTAACTGCCCTCAACTTCCACTAATGCCATGTTTGGCTAGCCTTAAAAAGGCTTATACTCACTTAATTTAATTAAACTTTTATAGTGTAGTTTAAATCATGTCATACCCAATTCAAATATCTTATTTAATTTAATTTAAATAAAATATAATAATTTCTCATTAATCCACATAGTCACATAATTAATTTCTCATTCATTAATAATGTCAAATTATTAAATCTCTAATTAATTATTAAATTAATTAAAATAACATTAGGCTTATTAAATATTTCTTTTAATTCAATAAGCTCACATAAATACATACTTGAATAATAAATATTCTCCATATTAATTTAATAAATATAACACATATAATTAAATTAATCTACCATAACTTCATCAATTAATTATTTAATCTAATAATTAAATCATCGAAAATATTTATTTAATTCAATAAATATTAAAATTAAATTACAAAAATCTCGTTCGTCACACAATCTCTTTGTCCCGGCTCAAATACTCTCTCTATGATCTTGCGATCATGTCATTTCTTCACCTTTTCCTTGTATAGCCTTGAGTTTTCATACGCCTGTAGTCTGAATTCATCCAACTCATTGAGTTGGAGTAGGCGTTTTTATCATGCAGCCTTCAAATCAAAATTGAGCTTCTGAATTGCCCAATATGCCTTATGCTCAAGCTTCATAGGAAGGTGACAGGCTTTTCCATAAACCAGCTAAAAAGGCGACATGCCCAAAAGAGTTTTATACGCAGTTCTATATGCCCATACAACATCATCAAGCTTTAATGACCAATCCTTTCTTGTTGGGTTCACAACTTTTTCCAGAATTCTCTTGACTTCACGATTCGAAACCTCTGCTTGGCCATTAGTTTGAGGATGATAAGCTGTAGCAATGCGATGATTCACCCCATACTTAGCAAACAAAGCTATGAACTGCCTATTACAAAAATGACTGCTTTCATCACTAATGATAGCCCTTGGAGTCCCAAACCTCATGAAAATACTCCTTTGTAAAAATCTTAGGACCACTTTGGCATCATTCGTTGGAAGAGGTGCCACTTCGACCCACTTTGACACATAATCAACTGCTAACAAAGTGTACAAATTTCCACATGAAGAAAGGAAAGGGCCCATGAAGTTTATCCCCCAAACATCAAAAATTTCCACCTCGAGGATCGTGTTCAATGGCATTTCATTCCTTTTCGAAATGTTCTCGACTCTTTGACATCTATCACATCTCTAGACGAAACTGTAAGCATCCTTGAAAATTATCGGCTAGTAAAATCCTGCTTATAACACTCTAGCCATTGTTCGCTCTCCACCGTAGTGATCACCATATAAAGAAGCATGACAGTCCTGCAAAAATCCCCTTAGTCTCACTATATGTGATACATCTCCTTATCATCTGATCAGCACATTGCTTGAACAAATATGGCTCATCCCATATAAACTGTAATGAATGTGATTTTTATAATTAATTAAAATATTTATTTGAGTTAGATAAATATTTTAGTTGATTTATTTATTGAATAATAAATATTTGATGTTGGTTGTTATGACTTAATTTAATTAAGCATTATAATTTGATAGATAATTTTATAATTGATGTGCATTTTATTATTAAAGTTTAATTGATTTTACTAATAAAATAATTTTAAATGGTTCCGAGCTTAACGCATATAGTCGTTACAAAACACTACGTTACAGCCCAACGTAGTGGTACAATAGGTTGGCCACCTAGTGTACGTGAGGAGGGTGTTTTTAGTCTTTGTGATTGATAAACACTCTGGTTTGTAGTGTGAAGGATTGAGTTGAAGCACTAGTAAACCAAGAATAGAGTTCAAGGTCTCGTGACCCCTCAGCATGATTTGGAATCTTTTAAATTCTTGTTATTCATACCGCTTTCCAATTATTGAGCAATTGTGGAAGATTCTTATTATTTTGAAAGGTGAAAGTGGAAAGGATGAGAAAATTAAGAAAAACTTATTAATTTCAAGAAAGAAATGAAATTCCAGAAAAGAAGAGAAATTTGAAACTCTTAGAAGATGAAAAGGTGAGGAATATGATGATCTTAGAAAGATCCTTAGAAAAAGAATTTGGTTGTAGAACCTAATGAATGAATAAAGTATTAACATAAAATCTATTTTGATAGATTGACTGAATGAAGATTAATAAATAAAAATTTCGAGGACGAAATTCTTAGAAGAATGGGTGAATGTAATATCCTAAGTGTTTATGATAACGATCCTTAGAGAAGGAAATGAATGGGTTAAAGAATATATAATATTCAAAATATAATTGAGTTCAAGTGAATGTTATGAAATAAAAACTTTCAAGAATTGTTGAGAGGAACAGAAAATATAGAACCTATGTTAAGGTAATGCGTTGAAGTTGTTCTACAATAGACTTCTAAAAGAGACAAGATGAAAACTAGGTAAGGGAGATTTGGTGATTCGAGGACGGAATCCTAATAAGGAGGAAAAATATAACTAATGTGATTTTTATAATTAATTAAAATATTTATTTGAGTTAGATAAATATTTTAGTTGATTTATTTATTTAATAATAAATATTTGATGTTGGTTGTTACGACTTAATTTAATTAAGCGTTATAATTTGATAGATAATTTTATAATTGATGTGCATTTTATTATTAAAGTTTAATTGATTTTACTAATAAAATAATTTTAAATTATTTAAGTTTGACATTAGAAATATGTTATATGCCATAGTAAAGTAATAATAGTATATAATGAATAGCCTAACCATTGGATTGCTTAACTAATGATGGAAAAGTGAGGTTATGCTACTAAGATGGCATAATGTGATATTGGTCATGCATGTAAGAGTTTTGTAACATAAGCTTTATGTTATTAGTGGGGGTTACTATTATATTAATTATTAACATAACTATTACCCAAATGAGGAGTTACACAAGAAGAAATTCTATAGTTTTTTTATAGCAAAAGTCTTGGTGGAAGAGAGAAATAGAGAAATTGAGAGAGATAGAGAGAAATAGAGGAATTGAGATGAGCTAGAAGAAAAAGAAGAAGAAGAAAAAGCTAGAAGAAAGTAACTTCTAAACTCTTATTTAATCCTTCATTTTTTTGGTAGATTTATGTTCTAGGGTAGTAGATCATGCTTAATCTTGTTTGTATTGGTTTAATCTTGGATTATCAAGAATCAAACAAGAGTATTAAGGCTGGTCCGAAGGGAAAATAATCTGCCCAGAAAATCAAAACTGTTACGGTTTTTGACTTTGAACAATTCATATAAATTCGTGTGTTTTGAATCTAAAGAAACTTTATACTAAAGAGTTGTAGATATGGAAGTTTACTAGCCAGACTCAAGAGATTGAGCCATTTTATGGACCGGATCATGTCCGAAATAAATTGTTTAGTAAGGATGTCCGAGAAAATGAAATTTTCTAGACTAGTTGATGAATTCTGAGAATCTGGGTTTAGATGGATAAGGGTCCGACTTTAAGGCCTAGATGAAGTTGTAGTACCTTTGAGTAAGGGTTAATTCTATATAAGAAGGAACAACAACGGACATGTAACGAAGGAGTTACGTTAAAAACGAAAACAACGTTTTGTTAAAGAAATTGTGAAGATGAGTTTTATAATTCTGTTTGAATAAAGATTTTGGGTGATGGTATATTTTGGTGATTAAAAATATGTTTTGACATATGTAATGAGTATAGATATGTTATCATATTCTATGCATAATTAACCATTTAAGATCAAGAGTTGAGATAAGTTAATGTGTGCACATAACGTGCTCGATAAAATGCCTAAGAGTAATAGTGTTTCTAAAATTTGGTATACAAAGTGTCTAAATAATGGCTAATATTGGATATCTGAGTATGAAAAGATGATAATGTAAGAATAATAATGGAATGAAATCGAAAAGGACAATTTTTTGATTTTTAAAGGAAAATTAAACATGTAAATAATGTGTTGAATATGCATTTTTGAAACCAAAGTGGTATAATAAAATGGTGTGATATACGAACATTAAACTACAAGTGCGATAGTCTAGCATGTGTGGTGATGAAAATGAAAATAAAACCGAGTTGCATATAAAATAGTTAGATGTCTATAAAGACATTATAAAGGATATTAAGATAAAGTAAGGTCTTAGAATAAATTTGACCATGAGATTGAGTATTGATTTTATTTATTATCAATCTGACATACAGTGTAGGTTGTGCAAGGACGCGAAGTATTAGCATGTTGGTAAAACGCCGTTAAAGGCAAGTCTTTCAATTCCTATTTGCTATATGAACTTGATGATTAACTGTTTTAAATATTTATTGGAAAGAGCATGATGTGTTGTATATATATTGAACGTATGAAATGTTAAAGTCAATTTATGACTACGTTGATTGAGTATTGAATTATGATTGAGTAAGGAACTCAATCTCTTTACTTGGTATATGAACTAAAGCATGTATGTTATGTTAGTCCAATGTTTATGAGATATATGATAATCATGTTATTATGTGCTATGTGATGCATGAAAACTGTTAGATTTGCTGGGTTGTCGAGCTCAACCTTGTAAATAACCATTTTTACAGGTAAAGGATTGAAGATAACACTATGTGGTACTTGAAAGACATGAATCAGATGTAATACACAAAGATTATTATTTTAGCTAAAGTTTTTATTCCTTTAAACCATGATTAGGGTTCATGAGATGTACTCAATATTTTATGATATATATTTTATGTTGAGTTGTAAAGTTAAAGTTTGAGTTATCTGATGTATAAAAGATATTGATTTGATATGTAAGTATATATATATATATATATATATATATATATATATATATATATATATTAACTCTGATAAAGTGAATCATGGATTATATATGATTCAAAGACATGTAGATGATAAAGGTTTTGATTCAGGGAATTAAAGTAAGAAGATAGAAAAATTTAAATTATTCTGCATCTTATTAAGTTTAACGTCGAATAATGATGTAAAAATCAAAAGTTAGACGTGTTATTAACGATCGAAATTGAGAATTAAATTATTTAAATTTTGGGGTCGTTACGGTTGGTATCAAAGCTGTAGGTTATAAACCTTAGGTAGGAGTACCGTAGGCTATAACCTTAGAGAAGGAATGTGAAGATAATGAAAGAATAAGCTCAGATAGAGTTTGAACAATAAGAAGTAATTTAAGAAACGTATAGAGAAGGTATTAAAACATGCGTGAGAGGATTCAAAGAAGAATCTTGCAGAGTTATGGGGTTACCCAACTCCAATAATAAGAATGTAAGGTGATAATAAATAGACAATGTCTATAAGAAGAGAATGATAAAGAAGTTAAGAATAAACGTTATAGTTAAGTATAGTACAGTTGTACTCTTTAGTCGTTAATGTATGGTATTTGAGCTAAACGATTCCTTCATAGAGCGGAGGTATATACGAACTAGCAACTGGGAACCTAGTTTCTTGGTTGTTTGTGGGAAACCACTCAGCGTACCATATTGAAACTATTAGAGACTCGATGTGTACCAAGTGTAGAAAATGGATACGTATGATGAAAATGTGGAACTCGATTGGAATGTTGAGCAATGTAAATGAAGTTGGAAATTCTTAAAGCAGGAATTGATATATAAACAAGAAGATTCAAAGAAGAATCTTGAAGAGATATATAGATAAGAAATGGGAGTTACCTAACTCCAATAGCCAAGATAACGAATAATGTCGTAAATGAAAGGAAAGAAAGGGGATCGTAAAACAAAACGATCACGAGTTAACAAAAGAATTTTAAGAGAGATGATTATAGAATAAGATCACGACGTGATCAGTTTAAGTTATAAAAGAAAGATGGTATGTAATGTTTGAATAATTATAGCTTAATGCTATGAAGATGGAGTACTATGAAATAGTACGAGATAACTCACGAGGAGTTATAGATGATGTGATACGAGGAATTCGTATCGAGCAAAGAGCAAGTTAAGATTAAGATAGAGTTAGGTGGGATTTCAATTGAAGACTCATGTGATGTCTGAGTTGTACAAATCTTTGTATGGGCGAGGGTTTGTGCTTTTTTCGGTTTATCATATTGATAATCATTGGAATGTGGGTGTCATTATTTATCAATATATATGTGGTGAAAAGGTTATTCTTTTCTCATGTGTATGTTTGATAGTTAGAAACTATTAAGATTAAATAGATATTATTAGGATTAGGCGCGGTTCTTAAAACTAATGCATATGGTAAGTTCGTGACTCATAATAATATGGTATGTTTTGAACCCCTCAGTGAATGGACGCTTATGGTCTGACTAGGATAAGTTCTTAAACTCATATTATTGTGGCAAGTCCTGAACTTCCAATGTGCGGTAAGTTTGATGAACTGGGGTATAATTAAGTTATGAATGAATAATTGAGGATTATGGTAATAGATAGAATTATTAAGCAATGGATCAGTATAGAAAGTGGAGACATAAGTTTTTCCAAATCTTCTAGCTATGCTAGACTTCAAAAATTTTGACATCAAGCTAAATTTGCACTATGTGCCTTTTTAAAATGGATTTTTACTCTCAACGCATGGTGACAAATGTGTATGTGTGGACTTCGGGACACTGACACATCCTTACCTGTTGAGATATGATATCACTAAAACTGATTTTCAAAGATTTTTGAACTGTTTAAAGAATAGTCTATCCTAATTGTTTCAGCTAGACGAAAATAATTTGAAAATATCAAAATGTATTTTATATCAATAATGCATCATGGAACCTGGTGCAAAGATGATAAAAATGATGGAGTTATCAATGAAGAATTTCTTAGTGTTGGATGTGATCTAAGGATCGTCAGCCCACTATAGTATGATGTACGTAGTATGACAAAGTCACAAAATGACGGAATCCTCAAGCGAATTTGTAAATACAGTCTTGTATCATGACATCATAAAAAGATTTTTGAGATTTATTTAAGATATGGGAATATATATATATATATATATATATATATATATATATATATATATATATATATATATATATATATATATATATATATATATTTATATGTATATTTTGATTGATATCCGAATTGTTGTAGAAGTACATGCTATTTGATTCAGCTAGACGATTATTGAAAGATGTTCATGGAATTCAAACATTCATTAAAAAGTTATGCAAAACCAAATTGTTTTTGTGCGGATTCAAATATTGAAAAGCTGAGGTGAACAACCCTATAAGGGGACATGTTTTCAGGGACAATGATTTGGAGCGTAACGCATATAGTCGTTACAAAACACTACGTTACGGCCCAACGTAGTGGTACAATAGGTTGGCCACCTAGTGTACGTGAGGAGGGTGTTTTCAGTCTTTGTGATTGATAAACACTCTGGTTTGTAGTGTGAAGGATTGAGTTGAAGCACTAGTAAATCAAGAATAGAGTTCAAGGTCTCGTGACCCCTCAGCATGATTTGGAATCTTTTAAATTCTTGTTATTCATACCGCTTTCCAATTATTGAGCAATTATGGAAGATTCTTATTATTTTGAAAGGTGAAAGTGGAAAGGATGAGAAAATTAAGAAAAACTTATTAATTTCAAGAAAGAAATGAAATTCCAGAAAAGAAGAGAAATTTGAAACTATTAGAAGATGAAAAGGTGAGGAATATGATGATCTTAGAAAGATCCTTAGAAAAAGAATTTGGTTGTAGAACCTAATGAATGAATAAAGTATTAACATAAAATCTATTTTGATAGATTGACTGAATGAAGATTAATAAATAAAAATTTCGAGGACGAAATTCTTAGAAGAATGGGTGAATGTAATATCCTAAGTGTTTATGATAACGATCCTTAGAGAAGGAAATGAATGGGTTAAAGAATATATAATATTCAAAATATAATTGAGTTCAAGTGAATGTTATGAAATAAAAACTTTCAAGAATTGTTGAGAGGAACAGAAAATATAGAACCTATGTTAAGGTAATGCGTTGAAGTTGTTCTACAATAGACTTCTAAAAGAGACAAGATGAAAACTAGGTAAGGGAGATTTCGGTGATTCTGAGGACGGAATCCTAATAAGGAGGGAAAAATATAACGAATGTGATTTTTATAATTAATTAAAATATTTATTTGAGTTAGATAAATATTTTAGTTGATTTATTTATTGAATAATAAATATTTGATGTTGGTTGTTACGACTTAATTTAATTAAGCGTTATAATTTGATAGATAATTTTATAATTGATGTGCATTTTATTATTAAAGTTTAATTGATTTTACTAATAAAATAATTTTAAATTATTTAAGTTTGACATTAGAAATATGTTATATGTCATAGTAAAGTAATAATAGTATATAATGAATAGCCTCACCATTGGATTGCTTAACTAATGATGGAAAAGTGAGGTTATGCTACTAAGATGGCTTAATGTGATATTGGCCATGCATGTAAGAGTTTTGTAACATAAGCCTTATGTTATTAGTGGGGGTTATTATTATATTAATTATTAACATAACTATTACCCAAATGAGGAGTTACACAAGAAGAAATCCTATAGTTTTTTTTATAGCAAGAGTCTTGGTGGAAGAGAGAAATAGAGAAATTGAGAGAGAGAGAGAAATAGAGGAATTGAGATGAGCTAGAAGAAAAAACTAGAAGAAGGTAACTTCTAAACTCTTATTTAATCCTTAATTTTTTTTTGGTAGATTTATGTTATGGGGTAGTAAATCATGCTTAATCTTGTTTGTATTGGTTTAATATTGGATTATCAAGAATCAAACAAGAGTGTTAGTCCTAGTTGGCAAAATATTTATCTAGAAAGGGGGGTTGAATAGATATTTAAAAATCTTTTCTTTTTAAACTAGTTCTTTAATAGTGATTAAAACTTAGCGGAATTAATATTTGTTTTAATCTTCTTTACCAAGCACTGAAGTAATGAGGGTGAGGCAGTTATGGCAGTTATAACAGTTATAGCAGTTATGATGTGAATGTAAATGACACAGTCGTTTTAAGTGATTCAGAGCACTTAAAGCTCCTAGTCCACTCTTCTAGTTAACAGTAGGATATCCACTAAGGATGTCTCATTAACTTCACGAATCACACTGATTCCTTCTAGACAAAGTGAGCCTAGGAACTTCTTAGTTCACTCTTGAACTCTTGAAGTCCAAAGCAGACTTGGCTTTCTTTACATTCACTCTGAACTCTTCAAGTCCAATGTAATTGGTACTCTTCTTCAGTTGGTTGATAATGTTGTGTTCTTGATGGTTGCTACTCAGTCGCTGTGTAAGCACTTGTTCTAAAGAACTAAGTAGATGAGAAAGCTTTGCAATATCTCAAATCGTAGAGTTGAGCTTGAGAGAGATGTTCACGTTGTTTGTTTAATGTTTTCTTAATTCTCTCTCATATGTCTGATCTGTATATATGTGATGTTGAAAACTATCCGTTGGATCCATCCGTTGTGCCATTAAATGCGTCTGAACTTTCTGTACTGTGATGGAGACATTTCTGCATATCTTATGAATTCTGCATTCTGGCCCATTGACACTGCAGGCTGCTTTCTCACCTACCACCTGAAAAGGTGTTTTGTCCCTCTTACCCATGGTACTATCCTTAGCTTCTTCAATACGCTTCTTTGTTGCATACTAAGGATATTTCATATATTCTGGGACTGATGAGCACTGCAGCATCTGGGATCCATTCCTCACTTGTTAAAAACACAGATCATGAGGCTCGACATTTTCTGACATGAGACAAATGATGCTCTACGATTTGGATTGTGGTGTTCTACGATTTAGATCGTAGTGTCTTGACATCTTTGCATACTATGAAGCTGAGAGCACTACGATTTCCCTTAAACCTTCGCACACTACGATCTTCTCTTGCTTGTGTTGTTGACTCTACGTTCTCGAGAGCACACTACGATCGTTGACTTGTAAACTTCATGTTTCCTTCAGCATACTGCGATCGTGGAGTTGGCTCGGCAAACATTGGGACCACTCTACGATTTCCGAAGAGTCCCCTATAAGGCAGGCATACTACGATCTTTAAGCTCTACGTTTTCTACCTTGACTCCTGCAATGTTGATCAGATTAATGCACTACGATTTCTTCAAGACTAATCTATTACATCTTAAGATCAACCTAACAGTTTTGATCTTTCTATCTATACATTCTTTATCAGAATGGTACATGTTGAAAGATTAGATCAACCTAACAATTTTGATCTATCACAAAGTCCTTGTACATATATTCATTAAAGGACCTTACAAATAATCATGAACATATACATTATAACATCAAATCATAATATGCATTCTCCCAATATTCTCCCCCTATTTGATGTTGACATAACCAAGGAGGTTTGTTGTCATGATTATTAGTGACTAGATACATTTGCAGGAAATTTAAACATGACTTAGTATTTCAGTGAGCAGCTGAAATTTCTAGAGAATAAGCATGAATTTATTGATGATCAGAAGATATTACAATTTAGCATTACATCAATAGGAAATTTAAGTTTCAACTTATCTCTCATTTCCTTGACCTCTTTAGTGGAGGTGGGTTGGCGTACTCCTCAGCCCTTCTTTTTCTTTGAGCTTCCTCATTTCTGGCTAACTCTTCCAGCTCGCTTAGACTTACTGAGTTCCATGACCTTCTCTGCCTCTGCCTTGGCCTCCCTGATCTCCTTGATCTCCTTTCCCTTTATTCTCTCCCTTTATGTCAGCATCAAGGGTTCGAATATCTGCAGACAGTCGATTAACTCCTTGGACAAGCTCGTTCAGTTGGCTTTGGGTTTGAGCGATGTCCTCTCTATTTTCCTTGATCTGTTTTTCAGATCTTACTTCTTTATTTTGGAGAACTGAAAGAATCATATCATTATGTTTGTCCTAATTTGCATAAGATTGCTGGAAGTAGTAGACAGAAGCTTTCAAGTTGAGGATGTTGTCCAGCATAATTTTATGTTGAAGGTCTTGGTGTTTCTATATTTCGAGTACAACCTCTCTTTGCTGGGTAGCTCTCTGGAAGTGGATCTCATCTCTGTCCGACATACTCTTCAGAATCTCTTTGATAATTTCTCTTAGCCTCTTTGTAAGCTCAAGATTCATAGTAGTGTGGAAATTATTTGCGGTATTTGTGATCATTTGATTCAAATTAGGATATTGATGAGATCAGAGTGAGTTTCCAAACTTGTTTCTATAGACTTGACCATTTTCTCAGAGGTGTCTTTCAAGTCATCCTTGGTAGGCAGACTTGGGAGAGTATCATTTGCTTGAGGATTGTTCATTGGAGGGGTTCTCGATTGAGATTGATCTTGCAAATTGTAAAGAGCGAGATCAAGACTGAAGTAGTCATGTCATGAGGAGGATGGTATATCAGCTGGAGGGGCTTTGGTTTGGATGTCTGGGATAGGTGACTCTACGATTTTAATGTTGGATTCTACGATGTGGCTGGAGTCTTGAATCGTAGAGTTGGTGATTTATGGAAGCAGGGTAAGGTTGACTTCTTTTGGTTCTTGATTCTGCAATTTTGAGATTACATCAGAATCGAAACTGATTGAGTGGGTGAAGAATCACTTCCATCCATTGAGGAAATTCATAGAATTGACTGAATGAAGATGATGGCAAGTGATTAACTTTGAAGAGATTAGGAATAGACAATACCTCAAGTTTATCCTTGGATGAGGAATGGTTGGTAAGCAGCTTCTTGGCAAAGATGACTTTCCCTGAAAATCCATTAGCCCGAACTGAGATTGCTGGATATTCCTTGAAGCTCCAGAACATGTGATTTCATGAGTTCAGGATTTGAGCGTGATGGTATGCCATCATGGGTTGGTAGGAAAACAGTTGAGTGTACAAATAGCTCCTAAATCCATCTTTCCCTACACCAGTGATTTCAAGCTCATCATCATCATTTTCTTCCTCTTCTTTGGTCTCTTCAGAAGATTCCATTATCTCAATGGCCTCTGGAAAGTTTGGCATTGATTCAACTTTATCTTGGGCAGGAACCTTTTCTTCTGTCATTGGGATATCATGAGGCTCCCCCTCAGCATGGTCATCCTCTTGTAGATTTAGAAAGTCCCCCTCAGCTGGAACATCTTCTTGAGCTGTAGAGTTCTTCCCCTCAGTCGGTGTGTACTCAATCATGAGAATTTCAGGGATCTCCCCCTCAGCTGGAGCACTATCCTATTTATTTGCTTGGGGCTATTCCTCTTTTGCAGCCACACTCTTGGCTTCCTTTTTCAGCACCTTTTCATTCTCAAGAATATACTTCTTGACCAGCTTTCTTTTTTCTTTGCTGGGTTTAGCCACAACTTCTAGACTCTCTTGAGTCTTAGCTTTGTCATGTTGAATAGCCACTCTTCTTGAAGTAACTTCTTCCATTTCTGCCACACTTGGCCTGGTTTCAGAGAACAGCAGAGACTCTACGATTGAAGAAACTATTGGTCTTTTGGACTTATGACCAGTTTTGTTCTTCTTTAGGATCTGTGATATGGTGGCTTGATCCTCTTCAGCTTCTTCTTGCTGTTGCTTCTTTCTTAGCCTCCTTATAGTCTCTATATCAGAGGACTCTATAGGAATGTCAGTTGTAGATCCCTGAGGCTCTTCGATTTGTCTTGCCCTTAGCTTTCTCTTACCCTTGCTTTTTCTGGCAAGAGCAGAGGGTTCTCCCTTGTCTGCTTCTCCTTCTGCTTCAACTTCCCTGACAACAGACATGTCTCCTGGAAAGCCTGCCTCCTTTAGTTCCCCAGTCCTCCCACTAGACTCTGTCATCATTCGAACATAATCAGTAGGGTTTCTCTTCCAGTTCTCAAATAACTGCTGGGTCATTCTTCGATTTGGGTTGATGGCTTCTCCTTCATCATCCCCAATTTTGTCACCCAGTGCAGATTGCAGAATGATGCTTATGAATCTCCTATACAGCATCTTCGGAGTGCCCTTTGATTTTTTTGAGTTAACGATCCACTTGCCGATCCACTCGAGCAATACAGCCCCATAGTTGAGTTGTGTGCCATAAATCATGGCCATCATGAGCTTAAGCTGAGTCTCATTTACCGAGTCATGACCTAAGCTCTTGCAGCAGATGCATTTCCCAATAATGTCAGCCAAAAATTCGTACCTTTGAGGGAACTCCTTCTTTTTGTAGCCTTTCACAGAGGGATTCTTTTTGTGGTGCATTTTCTTCAATCCCTCTTGGTAGCTTATGCTGTCTAGAAATGGGTGCCCTTCATTCTTGAAACCTAGGGCCAGATTGAAGTCCTCTTCCCTTAGTCTTATTTCTACTCCCTTTACTCAAGTAGTAATGGTGTTGTGTTCGAACACACCATTCTTATAAAACTCCTTCACTAGCTTGGGATAGATGAGTGTATCGGTGCTCAACGCCTCTTCGAGACCCACCTTCTTCAGTAAGGCCAACGTCTTGTGAAATTTTGGTGGAGCATTCTTGAACTCGTCGAAGCAGAGTCTGTAGCCTGAAATTACATTTGAAGTAGCCATTGATTCTGTAGTTGAGAAGTGAGATATGACTGAGCTTTCTACTGATTTAGGGTTTTGCTTTGAGAGAGAGAGAGAGAGAGAGAATGGGAGAGATAATCTTTTGAACTTCAGATTTCAAAAACACGGTTTCAATTTGTACTTGTAACTTCCCTCTCTCTTTTTGACTTAGTGGGATAGGTGTCGCCTTTTGCTTGGCTCTACAATTTTGACTGAGTAGGAATGTACTAATTTGTCCTTTATGTCTTCAGATCTGAGGTGACTTTGGGATGACTATGATCGTAGAGGTAGTCTTCTGTTCGTTGAGTCTGTCCTGCGATCGTCGAGTCTGTCTGGCAGTCGTTGAGTTTGATTAGCATTCGTTGAGTCTGTCCTACGATCGTCGAGTTTATCCGAATCCTTGTGATGAGTTTTTGATAAAGCATTCTTTTAAGGCAGCTTGGGAAGGGCCAACCTCTTGGAGAGATTCAAGGGTTAGGTTTGTTCCTGAGCCACCTCTTAGAGAGATTGCCTTGTTATGAAGCTTGTCATCACAGGATGAGCTTTTGTCATCGTTGAGTCTGCACTAAGATGGTTGAGTCCTTGCTACGATCATTGAGGTAGTTGTCTGTTCAGCTCTACAATCATGAACTTCCCTTAATCATGTCTACAATTTTGAGTCAAACCTTTGTATACATCATGGTTAGTACAATCTAGAGCATATATTTCATGGTTGTAGATTTAGCATTCCTAGCTCACTTATTAACTTATTAAACTGGATTCATCTAGTGGTTTTGTAAAAACATCAGCAAGTTGATTTTCAGTGGGATATATTGTAAAGATATAGTTCCATTTTGCACATGATCCCTAATGAAGTGATACCTTATTTCTATATGCTTGGTCCTAGAATGCATAATGAGATTATGAGTTATTGTTATGGCACTTGTATTATCACAATTGTATAGGTATAGATTTGAAATCAAACCCATAGTACTAGTCGATTTCTCATCCATAGGATCTCGAGCACACGATGGTCGCCAAAGAACAATGTATTCTGCGATTGAAGTGGACCTTTGAATTTTACTTTTTGCTGAACCAAGACATAAGTCTGTTTCCTAGTAGTTGACAAATGCCACTGGTACTTTTTCTATCTATTTTGCATCCTGCAAAAATCAGCATCTGTGTATCCTATTAGTTCAAATGAGGATTCCTTGGGATACCACAGCCCCAAGTAGGGTGTACCCTTGAGATACCTGAAGATCCTCTTTACAACAGACAAATGTGACTCTTTAGGGTTAGCCTGAAATCTAGCACATATGCATGTTGCAAACATTATACCTGGTCTACTGGCAGTTAGGTATAAAAGAGACCCTATCATACCTCTGTATTGAGTGATATCAATACTTTTAACTTTTTCATCCTTGTCAAGCTTGGTTGCAGGAGCAATTGGTGTTTTCATGGGAGAGGCTGATTCCATGCCATACTTTTTAGTAGGTCTTTGATGTACTTGGCTTAGTTTATGAAAATTCCTTCTTCAGTCTGCTTTACTTGCAGTCCAAGGAAGAAGTTTAGCTCACCCATCATGCTCATTTCAAACTTGCTCTGCATTAGCTTAGAGAATCTCTTGCATAACTTTTCGTCAGTAGAACCAAAGATAATGTCATCAACATAGATTTGAACTAGTAAGACTTTGTCTTTATGCTTTCTAAGAAACAATGTGGTATCAACTCTACCTCTAGTGAACCTATTTTCAATTAAGAAGTTAGTCAGTGTTTCATACCATGCTCTAGGTGCTTGTTTAAGACCATATAAGGCTTTATCTAATCTATAGACATAATCGGAAAGAGATGGATTGATGAAACTTGGAGGTTGCTCTACATAGACTTCTTCTTGGAGTTTTCCATTTAGAAATGCACTCTTGACATCCATCTGGAAGACTTTGAACTTCATGTGAGCCGCAAAGGCAAGAAAGATTCTAATGGCTTCTGAGTGCAGCAACAGTGCAAATGTCTCATCGTAGTCGATACCTTCTTCTTGAGAATAACCCTTTGCCACTAATCTTGCCTTGTTTCTGGTTATGACCCCATCTTCATCCATTTTATTTCTGAAGACACACTTAGTTCCTATCACGGGATGACTCTTTGGTCTTGGAACCAATCTCCATACTTTACTTCGTTCAAATTGGTTGAGCTCTTCTTGCATTGCTTCTATCCAGCTGGAGTCTTCCATAGCATCCTCTATCTTCTTTGGCTCTATTTGTGACAAGAAGCTTAGATAAAAACATTCATTCTGAGTAACAGCTCTTGTTTTGACTCTAGCACTAGGATCTCCAATGATTAGATCCTGAGTGTGATCTCTTGCCCATCTGTTACCGGTTGAGACATCTGTCCTGATGCCTTCCTGTCTTAAATCTTCAAGGTCTATTTCTTCTTCTTGGAGTGGAGGCTTGCTGTCTTGCATGGACCTCTTTACAATCACATTCTCATGTTCTACGATTTCACTATCTGGTACTACGATCGTAGTGTTGAGCTCGACGACTTCATTCGTAGTGTCTGTACTATCGGTTGTAGTGTCTTGAGGCACTGTTTTGTCTAAGTCAGTTTCATCAAAGATGATGTGTATTGAGACTTCAACATTCAGTGTCTTCTTGTTAAACACCCTATAAGCCTTGCTGTCTGTGGCATATCCAAGAAAGATCCCTTCGTTTGACTTGGGCTGGAATTTTGTCAGATACTGCTTTCTATTGTTGAGAATATAGCATGCATAACCAAAGACATGGAAATAGCTGACACTCGGCTTCATTCCTTTCCACAGTTCGTAGGGTGTCTTCTTGATCGTAAAGTGAATTAATGATCTGTTCTGTGTGTAGCATGCAGTGTTGACAGCTTCTGCCCAGAAGTATTCAGGCAGATGAGCTGCTGCTAGTAGAGTCCTTCCAGCCTCTATCAGGGTTCTGTTCTTTCTTTCAGCAACTCCATTTTGTTGAGGAGTTCGTGGAGCTGAGAAGTTATGACTGATGCCATTGTCTGAGCAGAACTTGTCTATTTCTGAGAAATCGAATTCTCTTCCATGATCACTCCTTATGGCCTTGATTTTCTCTCCTTTCTCGTTCATCACCAGTCTGAACATCTTGATTAATTCGGAGCTTGTCTCATCCTTTGAGGTTAAGAAAAATACCCATGTGAATCTGGTGTAGTCGTCGACTATGACTAGAGAGTATATTTTTCCTCCAAGACTAGTTGTTGGGATTGGCCCAAAGAGATCCATGTGGAGCAGATGCAGGGGTTTGTCAATGGAGTTGGCAATCTTACTCTTGAATGAGCTTCTGGTTTGCTTTCCAAGCTGGCAGGCATTGCATGTCCTTTCCTTCACAAAGTTGAACTTGGGTAGACCAGCTACGAGGTCTTTTGATGCCGTTTGGACATGTTTTTGAAGTTTAAGTGAGATGACCTTCATGCCATAGCTTGACTCATTTCCTCGACGCGCTTTTGCAAAAAACATATTGTCTCATCAGAGCTTAGTTGACCAAGATCTACTGTGTAGACATTTCCTTCTCTTGTTCCGGTCAGCTTTATGGTAGATGTCTTCAAATCTCTGACTAGACATTGGTTGTTGAGAAATGTTACTTGGTGACCCTTGTCGCAGAGTTGGCTGATACTTAGAAGGTTGTGTTGGAGTCCTTCCACATAAGCTACTTTGCTGAAAGATACTGCACCATTGCCAGTAGAGCCAAATCCTCTTGTCTTGCCCGAGCCGTTATCTCCAAAGATGACTGAGGGACCCTCCTTTTCTACATAGTTAGATAGTAGAGCTTTGTCCCCTGTCATATGCCTTGAGCATCCACTGTCCAGATACCATGTTGAGGTCGTGGAGCTCTTTTTCTGTCAACACATTTGAACCTTCATTTTGGTACCCATATTTGCATGGGTCCTTCATTGTTAGTGCCATTGGGGACCCAAATTTGTCTAATCTTGGGTCTCACATGCATGGAGTTATAATAACACTTTGTAGCCCTATGACCATATTTATTGCATATGAAACAACTATTATGATGCATGCCTGTGTGTGTGTGGTGATTCATCTTCCACTTGGACTTGTGTGGTTCATTAGTTAACCTTCTGTTAAACTGATTCTCTTTCTTCCACGTGTCCTTAGGTTTCATAAATAGTGATGAGTGTGCCTTACCTCTACTGTACCTTCCCAGTTGATTCGTAGAGTTAGTTTTGCTTGACTCTACGATTCTTCGAGGTTGGTGAGTAGAGGTTGGGTTACTCTTCTCCTTTCTGAAACCCAGACCAGCATGAGATCCTTTACTTATCTGAATACAACTAGAAACAGTAGAACAAGGTTGAACTGGCTCTTCCAACTGTGAGGATTTCACAAAGGTAATGCCTCTACCAAAACTTGAGGCATTACTAGTGCTAGTTTCCATTGTCTTTTCCACACAAGGTTCTGAGAAGAATTCCCCAAAGCCTAGACTTGTTCTGTCGAATGTGCTTCTCTGACTAGAGAGCAGGCAGTCCATGGACGATGTAGATTTGTTCCAAGCAGAGATAGTCTTCTCTAGATCCTCAACTTTAGAGGTTAGAATAGACTCTCTTTGTGCATTGAGTGTGTTTGTCTGTTTTAAAGTTTCATTCTCAGCCTCGAGCTTGAAAAAAATATTAGTACTTAGAAGGGCTGTTTCAAGCTCTTCTTGAACTTTCTTCTTCTCCTCTTGAAGAAGTGAATGATCTTTAGACAAGCCTCTGAACGACTTCATGTATTGATATAGATCAGTGGTTATGCCATGCAAAGAAGTTCTTAAGTCACTTATATCTACATCAGGAGAATTAAAATCAATTACCTCATCGAGACTTACATCATGTATGTTTAGTCTTTGTTTGTCCTTTGCATGTTTGGCCATTAAGCACAGATTGGCCATATGTGGTTCTTCCTCATCTCCGGAGTCTGCATTTGAGTCATTATCTGAATCACTCCACGATCCTCCAGCAACCAGGACTTTGTCTCTTTTTTGTGGCCTCTTGGTTCCTTTGTATTCTTTCTTTGCATGAGATTTCTTCTTTAGTTCTTCTTTGATAGGCTTGTTGCAGTTGGCAATGAAATGACTAGGTTTCTTGCAGTTGTAGCATAAATCATTCATTTGTTCCTGGCTGACATAGTTCTTCGACTTTCTTTGGCTTCTTGGATTTCGCTTTTATCGCATGAACCTTCTTAGTCTCTTTACCAGCATAGCAAAGTCATCGTCATCGTCTTCATCATCATCAGAGTCAATCTCAGTGATGACTTTTAATACACCTTTATTTGCCTTGAGAACAACACCTTTATCCTTTATTCTTCCTTCTAATAAGGTTTCAGCGCGTTGGGTCAGCTCCAGTTGTTGAACTGTCATCTCATTAAGATTCTTTGATTCTCTTATTGCTGTGGTCTTTGCATCCCACCTACTCGGTAGGGCTCTCATGAACTTTATGGTTAGATCCTTGTTAGGATAGATCTTCCCATACGTTTCGTAGAGAGAGTTGAGCGTAACGTTGAATCTTTCATAGGTTGCAGTCACGTTTTCTCCTTGCACATGAGTGAACATTTCATACTGCTGTGTCAGGAGAGACTGTTTGTTCTCTCTGACTTCTTCAGTTCCTTCGTGCATGATCAATAGTGCTTCCCAAACTTCCTTAGTTGTTTTGCTGTTTACAAAATTTTCAAACAGATCGTCCTCTAAGGATTAGAACAGGATGTTCTTAGCCTTCTTATCAAGTTGGACAGCTCTCTTCTCGTTGTCTGTCAACTCTTCTTTAACTTTGATCTGTATACGGTTTGGATCGTCAGTGGTTGGTGCAAGCTTGGTTGGAATGTAGGGCCCATTTTGAACGGTCTCAAATAGATCTTCATCTATTGAGTCCATGTATGCTTGCATCCTGACTTTCCAGTTAGCAAATTTATCCTTGTTGCACATTGGTGGCTTCACGCCTCCCGGTCTGGATTTGCTTGGTACGAGTGCCATTGGATCTACTAAAGCTTGTAAGCTGTAAAATAAAACCTGCTCTGATACCAATTGTTAGTTCCTAGTTGGCAAAATAATTATCTAGAAGGGGGGGTGTAATAGATATTTAAAAATCTTTTCTTTTTAAACTAGTTGTTTGATAGTGATTAAAACTTAGCGGAATTAATATTTGTTTTAATCTTCTTTACCAAGCACTGAAGTAATGAGGGTGAGGCAGTTATGGCAGTTATAACAGGTATATCAATTATGATGTGAATGTAAATGACACAGTCGTTTTAAGTGGTTTAGAGCACTTAAAGCTCCTAGTCCACTCTTCTACTTAACGAGTAGGATATCCACTAAGGATGTCTATTACAACTTCTGAATCACACAGATTCCTTCTAGACCAGCAGTCTAGGAACTTCTTAGTTCACTCTTGAACTCTTCAAGTCCAGCAGACTTGGCTTTCTTACAGTTCACTACGAACTCTTCAAGTCCAACAGACTTGGTACTCTTCTTTAGTTGGTTGATAACGTTGTGTTCTTGATGGTTGCTACTCAGTCGCTGTGTAAGCACTTGTTCTAAAGAACTAAGTAGCTGAGCAAGCTTTGCAATATCTCAGATCGTAGAGTTGAGCTTGAGAGAGACGTTCACGTTGTTTGTTTAATGCTTGCTTAATTATCTCTCATTTGTCTGATCTGTATATATGTGATGTTGAAAACTATCCGTTGGATCCATCCATTGTGGCATTAAATGCGTCTGAACTTTTTGTACTGTGATGGAGACATTTCTGCATATCTTCTGAATTCTGCATTCTGGCCCACTGACACTGCAGGCTGCTTTCTCACCTACCACCTGAAAAGGTGTTTTGTCCCTCTTACCCATGGTACTATCCTTAGCTTCTTCAATACACTTCTTTGTTGCATACTAAGGATATTTCATATATTCTGGGACTGATGAGCACTGCAAAGATATCGGGATCCATTCCTCACTTGTTGAAAACACAGATCATGAGGCTCGACGTTTTCTGACATGAGACAGATGATGCTCTACGATTTGGATCGTGGTGTTCTACGATTTAGATCGTAGTGTCTTGACATCTTTGCATACTACGAAGCTGAGAGCACTAGATTTCCCTTAAACCTTCGCACACTACGATCTTCTCTTGCTTGTGTTGTTGACTCTACGTTCCCGAGAGCACACTACGATCGTTGACTTGTAAACTTCATGTTTCCTTCAGCATACTGCGATCGTGGAGTTGGCTCGGCAAACGTTGGGACCACTCTACGATTTCCGACGAGTCCCTACAAGGTAGGCACACTACGATCTTCAGGCTCTATGTTTTCTGCCTTGACTCCTGCAATGTTGATCAGATTGATGCACTACGATTTCTTCAAGACTAATCTATTACATCTTAAGATCAACCTAACAGTTTTGATCTTTCTATCTATACATTCTTTATCAGAATGGTACATGTTGAAAGATTAGATCAACCTAACAATTTTGCTCTATCACAAAGTCCTTGTACATATATTCATTAAAGGACCTTACAAATAATCATGAACATATACATTACAACATCAAATCATAATATGCTTTCTCCCAACAAAGAGGATTCAAGAAAGAAAATGAAATGGAAAGAAAATTTGAAGAACAAAATTCGTAGGTTTTTAGTAATTGTGGACAGATCTTGTGAAATTCATACATCTTTGGGTATAATGAGTTAGAAAGTGAGCCTTATATCAAATCGAAGATATTGAAGTAAGCTATATTCTGAAAGTGGAATCACATGAAAACTCTTTGTAGATTTCTTGCAATGTCTGCTTTAGTAAGGCTGGTCCGAAGGAAAATAATCTGCCGTAAAATCAAAACTGCTATTACGGTTTCTGACTTTGAACAATTCATATAAATTCGTGTGTTTTGAATCTGAAGAAACTTTATACTGAAGAGTTGTAGATATGGAAGTTTATTAGCCAGAATTGAGAGATTGTGCCATTTTATGGACCGGATCATGTCCGAAATAAATTGTTTACTAAGGATGTCCAGAAAATGAAATTTTCTAGACTAGTTGATGAATTACAGAATCTGGTTAAGATGGAAAAGGGTCTGATTTTAAGGCCTAGATGAAGTTGTAGTACACTGAGTAAGGGTTAATTCTATATAAGAAGGAACAAAAACGGACATGTAACGAAGGAGTTACGTTAAAAACGAAAACAACGTTTTGTTAAAGAAATTGTGAAGATGAGTTTTATAGTTCTGTTTGAATTAAGATTTTGGGTGATGGTATATTTTGGTGATTAAAAATATGTTTTGACATATGTAATGAGTATAGATATGTGTTATCATATTCTATGCATAATTAACCATTTAAGATCAAGAGTTGAGATAAGTTAATGTGTGCACATAACGTGCTCGATAAAATGCCTAAGAGTAATAGTGTTTCTAAAATTTGGTATACAAAGTGTCTAAATAATGGCTAATATTGGATATCTGAGTATGAAAAGATGATAATGTAAGAATAATAATGGAATGAAATCGAAAAGGACAATTTTTTGATTTTTAAAGGAAAATTAAACATGTAAATAATGTGTTGAATATGCATTTTTGAAACCAAAGTGGTATAATAAAATGGTGTGATATACGAACATTAAACTACAAGTGCGATAGTCTAGCATGTGTGGTGATGAAAATGAAAATAAAACCGAGTTGCATATAAAATAGTTAGATGTCTATAAAGACATTATAAAGGATATTAAGATAAAGTAAGGTCTTAGAATAAATTTGACCATGAGATTGAGTATTGATTTTATTTATTATCAATCTGACATATAGTGTAGGTTGTGCAAGGACGCGAAGTATTAGCATGTTGGTAAAACGCCGGTAAAGGCAAATCTTTCAGTTTTTATTTGCTATGTGAACTTGATGATTAACTTTTTTAAATCATTATTGCAAGGAGCATGATGTGTTGTATATATATTGAAAGTATGAAATGTTAAAGTCAATTTATGACTACGTTGATTGAGTATTGAATGATGATTGAGTAAGGAACTCAATCTCTTTACTTGTTATATGAACTAAAGCATGTATGTTATGTTAGTCCAATGTTTATGAGATGTATGATAATCATGTTATTATGTGCTACGTGATGCATGAAAACTGTTAGATTTCCTGGGTTGTCGAGCTCAACCTTGTAAATAACCATTTTTGCAGGTAAAGGATTGAAGGTAACACTATGTGGTACTTGAAAGACATGAATCAGATGTAATACACAAAGATTATTATTTTAGCTAAAGTTTTTATTCCTTTAAACCATGATTAGGGTTCATTAGATGTACTCAATGTTTTATGATATATATTTTATGTTGAGTTGTAAAGTTAAAGTTTGAGTTGTCTGATGTATAAAAGATATCGATTTGATATGTAAGTATATATATATTAACTCTGATAAAATGAATCATGAATTATATATGATTCAAAGAAATGTAGATGATAAAGGTTTTGATTTAGGGAATTAAAGTAAGAAGATAGAAAAGTTTAAATTATTCCGCATCTTATTAAGTTTAAAGTCGAATAATGATGTAAAAATCAAAAGTTAGACGTGTTATTAACGATCGAAGTCGAGAATTAAATTATTTAAATTTTGGGGTCGTTACATAAACCACTTCACATCATGCAAAAATTTCTTCTTGTGATATCCAACTAAGTCAGAAGGAATCATCCTGCTCACCAAGTAGTTCGGATAATCTGTAAACCATGGCACTTCCCCTTTCACCATAAAAAACTTCTCATCTAGAAAGGATTCATCAATCACAACCTTGTCATCTGCCTCCCTTCCCGGATTCTCCAGTCGAGATAAGTGGTCCGCCACTTGGTTCTCAGTTTCCTTCCTGTCCTTAATCTCTAAATCAAATTCTTGCAATAGTAGTATCCATCTGATCAAATGAGGCTTTATATCCTTCTTTGCTACTAAGTGTCGAATTGTCGCATGATCCGTGTACACTATCACCCTTGTACCAATCAGATACGATCTAAACTTGTCAAAAGCATACACAACTGCCAGTAATTCCTTCTTTGTGGTTGTGTAGTTCAACTGTGCATCAGTAAGGGTCTTGCTTGCATATTATATCACATGAAAAATCTTTTCCTTCCGCTGACCCAAAACAGCCCCCACATCATAATCACTGGCATCACACATCAATTCGAATGGTAGGTCCCAATCCAGTGCTGTAATTACTGGTGCTGAACTTAACCTCCTCTTCAAATGCTCAAATGCAGACCTACAATCCTCGTCAAACTTGAACTGTGCCTCCTTCTCCAATAAACAACAAAGTGGTTTAGTTATCATGGAGAAGACTTTAATGAACCTGCGGTAAAAGCCTGCATGTCCTAGAAAACTTCGAACACCTTTTACTGAAGTTGGTGACGAAAAATTCTCAATAGTTTCTAATTTAGCTCTGTCCACCTCAAGTCCCTTCTTCGATACCTTATGTCCCAGAATTATTCCTTCTTGTACCATAAAATGGCACTTTTCCCAATTCAATACCAAGTTTGTCTCAACACATCTTCTCAAAACCATCACCAAATTTTCTGGACATAGATCAAAGGAATCCCCAAATACTGAAAAATCATCAATAAATACCTCCACATTTTGCTCCACCATATCTGAAAAGATAGCCATCATACATCTATGAAAAGTGGCTGGGGCATTACAAAGACCAAAAGACATCCTCTTGAAAGTGAAAGTACCATATGGACATGTAAAGGTTGTCTTTTCTTGGTCCTCTGGAGCTATAACAATCTGATTGTAGCCTGAATACCCGTCCAGAAGACAGTAGAACTCATGCCCCCGCTAGTCTGTCCAACATCTAATCGATAAACAACAGTGGAAAGTGATCTTTCCTTGTAGCTTTATTAAGCCTGTGGTAATCCATGCAGACTCTCCACCCTGTCACTGTTCTTGTTGGAATCAACTCATTGTTCTCATTAGAAATCACGGTCATACCACCTTTTTTCGGTACACACTGTACCGGGCTTACCCATGAACTATCTGAAATTGGATATATAATGCCTACATCTAGCCATTTCAACACTTCCTTCATGATCAGATTAAGTCTTCTTTGATATTCCACTGAAGGCTTGTTATCATCTTCCAGGAGGATCTTGTGCATACAGAAAGATAGGTTGATCCCTTTTATATCTGTTATAGTCCACTCAATTGTTGACTTGAACTCTCTGAGGACTCTTAGCAATTTTTCTTCCTGAAAAGATGTTAGTGTAGAAGAAATAATCACAGGTAATTTATAGTTTTCATTTCAAAATGCATACCTCAAATGATCTAGAAGTGGTTTCAATTCGAGTTCTGGAGGTGTTTCAAGAGATGGTTTCAATTTTATTGATGACTCTCTAGCTTTTTTTAATGGCTCAACAGGAATCTTGAATTTTCTGAATTGTGGAGTTGTATCAAGGAAATGCACAAGTTCTTCAATTTTCTCATCATCTATTTCTGAATTTCTAGCAATATCACTTCTCAATGGTTCTTGATTCACCAAGCTCTCTACCTCATCACTTGTAATCCTTTCTACCAAATCAACCCTGAAGCATTCCTCATCTTCTGTCGAAAATTTCATTGCCTTGAATACGTTGAAAGTGACTTCTTGATCATGAACTCGCATTGTTAGTTCCCCTTTCTGACTGTCTATCAAGGTCCTTCCTGTAGCTAGGAATGGTCTTCCAAGAATGATCGGTATACTTCTGTCTTCTTCATAGTCTAGTATAATGAAATCAGCCGAAAAGATGAATATATCCACTTTAACCAATACGTCTTGAATAATCCCCTGTGGATAAGTGATAGACCTATCAGCTAGTTGTAAAGAAATATTTATCGGCCTTGGAGCCGGCAATCCCAACTGATTGAATACTGACAAGGGCATCAAATTGATACTTGCCCCAAGATCACACAAACATTTACTGAAACTCATCTTTCCAGTTGTGTATGGAATTGTGAAACTGCATGGATCTTTCAGCTTTGGAGGTAATTTGCGTTGAAGCACTGTATTGCATTCCTCATCAAGGCCACTGTTTCAAATTCTTCTAATCTCTTCTTCCTTGACAAGATGCCCTTCATGAACTTTGCATAACTAGGCATCTATTCCAATGCCTCAGTGAAGGGTATGCTAACCTGCAGCTTTTTAAATGCCTCAAAGAAGTTACTAAATTACTTATCTTCCCTCTGCTTATGTAATCTCTGTGGATAAGGAACAGGAGGTTGGACTATTGGTATCTAATTCACAGGCTTCTCAAAAGAACCTTCTTTATTCTTCTCTTCTTGTTGTTGTTAAGAATCCTCTATATTCAATTTCTCATCAAACACAATTCCCTAACCGCGCGACCACGCGTCCTCCGTTTGCAAAAGTGGCGCGGGCGCGCCATACTGATTTTTTGCTATCTGTTTCCCAGACCTAAGTGTAATTGCTTCACATTGTTCATTCCCTTCTCTTCTCGGATTGGCCTCTTTGTTACTTGGCAATAACCCTTGCGGTCTATTGTTAAGTATGCTAGCCATCTGACCCATTTGAGTTTCCAAATTTTTGATAGCCACTGCTTGGCTTTTAATCATTACTTCGGTGTTTGCCATGTACTTCATCATCATCTCCTCCATATCTGACTTCTTTTCTTGAGAAAATCCAGGTGGGTAGGGTGGTCTGGGTGCAAACTGTTGCTGAGCTGATTGTGACTGAAATTGGTTTATGTGGTTGAAATTGACTTTGTTGATTGCTTTGGTTATTAGAGCAACTGAAATTCGGATGGTTGCGGTTGTTGGAGTTATATGTGTTCTGAAATTGACCTTGATCCTTCTGATAGTTGCTCACATATTGTACAGACTCTGAACTAATAGCACATTGATCAGTTGAATGTGACCTTACACATATCTCACATACAAATGCAACTGCCTTCGTCTTAGTCTCTGTCAATGAATCAATCTTCTTTGTCATGGATGCCATATGTGCTGACAATTGAGTGATAGCATCCACCTCTAACAAACCTGCAACTTTGGGTTGTGGCATCCTGGCTGTAGGATTTTGGAAATCATTTGCTGCCATCGTCTCAATGAGATTATAGGCCTCTTCATAGCTCTTCACCCATAAAGCTCCTCCTGCGGCTGCATCTACAATATGCATGGACTGCCATCCCAATCCATTATAAAATGTGTTGATCACCATCCAATCCAGCATGCCATGGTGTGGACACTTCCTTAGCATCTCCTTGTATCTCTCCTAGGCTTCATATAGTGATTCACCCTGTTGCTGCTCAAACTGGGAAATTGTTGTCCTCATCTTAGCAGTCTTAGCCATTGGAAAGAATTTGGCTAAGAATTTATGTGCTAGGTCCTCCCATGTGGTGATAGATCCCAAAGGTAACGAGTGAAGCCAACTACTAGCTTTATCCCGCAATGAAAATGGAAATAGTCTAAGTCTGATTGCATCCTCTGTCACCCCGTTGTATCTAAAGGTATCACATATTTCAATAAAACTCAACAGGTGCTCATTTGGATCGTCTGTAGCAGCACCCCCAAACTATACCGAATTATGCACCATTTAAATAGTGCCCAGCTTAAACTCGAAGGTGTTGGCTACTATCGTTGGTCTGACTATACTTGACTGCAATCCATTAATATTCGACATCGAATAATCTCTTAAAGCCCTGTGCTCCTCCCTTTGCTCTTCTCTTTATTCTGTGGCTAGCATATTAGATGTTGTGGTCTCTAACTCTGCTTGTATATTTCTATGTGCTCTTGATTTCCAACCCCTACCGTTGATGTTATCCTGTAAAGGTGTTAACTCGAAATTGGAGGATCGAGTGCGCATATACTATATACAAGTGCCTGAAAAAAAAACAAAAATAGAAATGAGACAAGATTAGAATTGTCTAAGTCATATAATTTAGCTTAAAATTGATGATAATAATAATACAATTAAATGTCGTTCTCCGGTAACGGCGTCAAAAACTTTTTGCCTCCTTTTTAGTCTAACCAAACGGACTCTAACTCATGCAAGCATACATGGGTCAACAAGTAGTACAGAGTAAGAAACGTATCGATCCACAGAGAAAGGTTTTAAAATTTAATTATTATACATCAATTGCATTACTATCTTTATATGCTTAAACAAATACTCACAATTTTAACGTAATCTAAATTCAAATAATGAATAAAAGAATAATACTAGAATAATGAATCAAATTTGGAAAGAATGGGATTCTAACTTCATTTCATACTTCATCTAAATATTACCATCATGCAAAATTATACATTTATCATGGAAAATTAGCTAAGAGCACCAAAAGTAGGCATAATCATTTTGCAATGAATTATGACCTGTTTACATAACATTCACATTGTGATAGAAATCATGTAATCGACAACAATGCCAAAATCACTATATTCCTATGTGAAATTGTAACACTAATGAATTGAAGTACATGCTCTTATATTACTACATACGGTGAAACAATATATTTCTATCTGATTCATGAAATATAAAGCTAAACATTTCAGCCTCATAAACGCATGCTATCATGATTATACCCGCACTCATATGTCATTTTTCAATTCCATATAAGTACACATGGTGAATGGTGATCAAACATTCATGCAATACACTCAATCATGATAGATAATCCAAAAATAAACATATAACCAAACAATCAGGTAATTAACTATAGATTACCTAACAAATTTCGTTAGAATCCCATAATGGAGTTTAGTTCATTGCTGAACCAAAAGCCATTATTGTGATACCCCTAAATCCGGGTTACCTGACCCCCGAGTTTGGTGTTCACGATCCACAATATAATAACATCTAACTACCCATTCATATATAAATAGTAATACATAAGTCATTAACAGAGATTGTTAATACAATAGTCCCAGGTCCTCTAACCTTAACATTACAAACTTACCCTTTAGATAAATAAAAAGGGTTTACAAACATAACATAATAATAAGTTTATTATAACTACTCCAGCATTCTGCCTTTGCCTTTGTTCTTCTTTGATCCGCTGGCCTCTTCGTTCCTAGATGAAATATTTTATTTAGCAAGGGTGAGCAACAAATTTGCCCCGCAAGTTAAGACATACAATAAATGTATAAGAATCATTAAGAACAGACTATCTATTTTGATAGAATAATGCCAAAGTTCGGGGAACTTTGAATTAGCTGAACAAAGCTTTAATTACTAACAAGTCTTCTCATATTCTATGCAACATGATAATCTAATAATGAAATATTACAATGCTTTCAAAGTTTCTACAATATTCTAATGAATAATCAAGAATCAATTCTACGCAATTACAAAGTGGAATGTTTTTCATATTTATGCTGAGTGATTTATTGGATCTTGAACTTCTCTTCTCGGGTATATATTAAAGTTTTACTTTGACATATACGCAGGTGTATAAGATAACCATAAAGATTAAATCATACCCCTCTGCAAGTACTTAGAGCCGGCCAAGTCCTTGTACCCTATATTATGCATAATACTTAAGTCGCGCGTAATGATTGAATTTACGACCAATAAAATGTTCCCTTTATATAAAAGGTTGTTCTTCTCAGTCTCAGAATCAAGATTTGATTTAACAACGAAATTCAATAATTTCAATATCTAATCACTTCTCTTCTCTTCTCTTCTCAAACTTATCAAGTTTTCTTTTTCGATCTAGCCGATACAACTGGCATTGATCTATCAATAATAATTAAATTCTCTTCTCTTTTCTTCTCGAATCTATCAAGTTCTAACAAATGTTCGTCTAGCCAGAATAATTAGCTAAGACATTTCTCAACATAATTTGATAATAAACAGGAATTATCTGTACTGTCAATATTAGCTTCTACAGATATGAATATCCAACAACAGTAATTCTATGAATATATATTTTCTGAATTAGTAATTCAATTTGAATTATTAAACATGCACTAACTGTGAATAATCAACAATAAATTCTTGGACATGGTATAATTAACAATAATTAACCACTATAATATTTGAATGAATATAACTCAAGGTTGAGTTAGGAAACTTGCCTCTTCCGCTGTTTACAGCTACACAATATACTTATCTGCTTTCGAAAGACCTATAACCAATAATATCGGTCTCACAATTAGCACAATAATTCACAACACATATAACTGTAATTCACAGTCAATCTATCTCCTAGGCACATTACCACATAGCCACCTTATTGTTTATAACCTATATAAACACTTATCAAGTCTAACTAGTTCGGTCTGGTTGGACTTCGGTCTCATCTCGGTGTTCTAGTCACTCTATCCGACAATTAACAAATTTATTGTCATTTAAACTTGGTCTCTAAGCTTCAATAATATTTTAGATAAGTCAAATATCGTTTATAATATTTTTTTTGGAAGCTTTTAATAATATTTAAACAATTATTATAATTTATAATAATTTTTCAAACACCGGAATCATTTTTAAATGATTTAAATATCAAATAATCTTATCATCATTAATATTTAATAATATAAAAATATTAATGAAATACTTGTCAAAATATTAAAGTTATTATTAATAACTTAACATATTTTTAAATCATCAATATTCTACTTAAATGATTTTTAAAGTAATTAAACTCATTTTTAAATCATCATCATTAATATTTAAATATTAATGAAATTATTATCAAAATATTAAAAGTCATTTATTAGAACTTAAAATATTTTTAAAATATTTTTCTCATTTTTAATTAATTTTAAATCAATAAAACCATTTTTATTTCATTTATTTAATATAATAATTACATAAATCTAATATCATTAATATTAATCTATTAATGAGAATTCTACAAAAATATTGAAAATTATATTTTATAATTCAAAATATTTTAAACACTTTATTCTTCTTTAAAAAGATTTTTATAATATTAAAGTCATTTTTAATTCATTTATTTAATATAATAATTAAATAAATTTATTATCAATAATATTAAATTATTAATGAAAATTGTCTAAAAATATTAAAAGTTACATATTATAACTCAAAATATTTTTAAATACTTTATTCTTATTTAAAATAATTTTTATAATATTAAATCATTTTTTCATATTTATTTAATACACTAATTAAATAAATTAAATATCATTAATATTCAAATAATTATAAATATTAATGAAAAATATCCCAAATAGTCAAAAATTATTTTTCATAATTTAAAATAATTTTTAAAACCATTTTTGTAATTTTTAGAATTTATTTTCTATTTTGAATTAATTTTTAGAAAATTAGAAATTAAAATAAATAGAAACCGTCGTTGAAGCCTATAGCGACACTTGTCTGTCGTCTTAGGTGTTCTTGGCATCAAGAACACTGACAACCCAGTTTTCAAGGTGCCCTGTTTGACCGAATTTAATTCTCTTCTCAAATTGTTTATGGGCCATGTTAAACATTGATAATGTAGTGTTTATGTAACACTACACGAATCAATAATCATTTATGTCATACAACCACATAACGAGAAGATCCAGCTCCTCAAACTTTTTGTCAGACCGAATCTGGGTTTTCTAGGTAACCTAGAAACCCAGACAGTGTCGAGTTGACACTTTCAAGCTCGATTAAGTTAGTGCTCTGATCATTAATCAAGTGGTCTCATCGTCCAAATCAATACTCCTTGCATCAAGGAACAACACTACAACAACATATAGAATAAACAACAACAACACCACAAGTTACAGCTTGGTCAAAGGCTGTCAGAATGTTCGTTCTTTATGTTTCTGGAAAATGTAACGCCCGAGAAAAATCGGATTTTTAGGAGAATTAAATTTTTATTTTAATATATAGATTAAATAAAAATAATTGATTATTTATGGGAGCAAGCTAATTGGAGGTCGTTCTATGACCTAAACATATCAGAACGTCGTAGTATTTTGGCTACGTGGTAGAATTAAAGTGTTTGAATTTTCAAGACGAAAATAAAAGCTTTCCGAGAAATTTTCTTAAAAACACTATTCACGCATTTCTGCTCGGGAATTATTTTTGAACTTCCGAGAAATATGTAACGATATAATATCAAGGTAAGATGGAATATCCAATAATATTTCAGTTATGGAAGACGTAATATTTCGCCTGCGGACTTAAAACCTAAGGTTTAGGGAAAGTCACTTTCTAGAAGGAGTTTAAACGCATGTAATGAATTAAGCGATGATCGTATTATACATAGGTATTGTACGAGGTAATGAATACGAATACTATATGAAGTATTCATTACGATGGTATGTTGTATATGTTGAATAAGTATACACGTTAGGTTACGAGAATTGTATGTATATTATATGTTACAAGGCTTTAAGCCATAAGTAATGGATTTGTTAAAGGGTGTAGGAAATTGTATGGTCCAAGGGGAATTATTATAAGGCCCAAATGTAGGAAATGGTTAAGTCCAATGTAAATTAATAAACAAGCTCAATGTTTGTTTAATTGCAAGCCCAAAGCTTGAGCTAATCTAATTAAATCTAAGCCCAAGCTATGGTCCAATGGATTAGGAGGATCTATGGAGCAACCCATGATCGCATGGGTGATCTTGGTGACCAAGAAACAAGAGTGGTGAACAAGTGTTGTGGTGGGCAAGCAAAGTGCTTATGTGTGATTAACAAGTACACTTAATGATTAAGTAAGTGTGATGGCCAAGTTTATGTGGTGAGCAAGTTAACTTAATCACAAAGTAATGAATAGTAAGGAGGTGGAGGGGCCTAAAAGACTAAACTACCCTAACCTTGGAAATCCTATAAATAGCAAGCTAGGATTCATTTGTTTGGTTGTTTCATTTCATCCAACTTATAAGTTGAGAGCTTATTTTCTTGAGAGAATAGCACATGTAAAGTTAGACTTCCCTTGTTAGATTTCCCACCAACAACTTATAGCTTATTAGTTTGAGAGAAAAAGCAAGAAAAGCTAGAAGATTAGCCTTGTTAATTCAAAAAGCAAGAAGGAGATTAAAGATTAACCAAGTGTTATTCAATAGTAAGTATTCTTAAACCATGTTTCTCTTTCTCTTCCATTGTTAGCGAAAGGGTATTGGTAGAACTAGCACGCTAAGGAAGGATAAATTAAAGGGCTTAAGTCTTAATAAGCCGTATAATTCATGAATAAGCTATTCGTAATCATATAAGCTAAGAACTTGTGAAGAACAATGATGAACTTGTCATATGTTTACTTTAAGAAGTTAGTATGATTAATGAGATGTAAAAATAGTGATTAAAGGACTTAACTCATTAATAAGTCATAAACAATGAAATCAAGTATGTTATACTTTAATAAGTAAATAAGTTCATGCAGAACATGTAATGATTTCACATGAAAATAAGATGTTATAATATGTAGGTGGAGATGTCTATTTAATGAATTGAACTCATTTAGAATGAAGACCAAATCTTAAGTAACGAAGCTTTGCCGGAATTCACACGATTAGACGATAATCGTCGAATTCGTGAAATTCTCGGAATGGAAGTCAAATTTTGATAGTGAGCTTGGAAACATTGGTTTTCAATGGAGACAAGTCTTATTTGTCATTATAGAGTTGCATACTCGAAAATGGCCGGATTCCGACTTAGAACGAAGAAACGAGCGTTGAACGTTCACGAATGTTTATCGGTTTCGTTAAAAATGGACTAATAGGTGGAATTTTAGCAAACGAAGTCGAATAGATAAAATTCTTGCATGAACACGTAAAGTACGTAATTTATGAACCGTTGGCTCTGGAACGAGCCAATTCGGACTTATAACGAAGAAGTTACTAGGCCGGGAATCTCATCAAAAGAAAAATCTGTCAAATTTATTTCTGGCTTAGAGTCCGCGCTGCGATGCGACTCCAAGCCTAAATGATCGGCGCCGCAACGCCAAAGTGGCATGTGTCCCTTGTAAACTCGCGCCACAACACGACAAGTAACAAAGAGACTCGCGCCGTAGCGCCGAGTCCGGTTTTCAAGCCCTAATGGGCGACGCCGCAGCGTGGCATAACAGTAATAACTCTTAACAGCCAAATACACAAATTTTTAATAGCTAGACAGAAAAGTATGGTTTCAAGTAGAAGATGAAGGGAAATTGTTTACTAACGAACTAAAGGACTTAATAAAACATTGTTAAGTCATAATTAAAACTCAAGTGTGATCACTTAGAGTTAAAGAAAGTTGATTGAATGTGAACGTAAATGGTATGCAATAAGCATACATAACCATTGACGATCGAATTTCGATTAGTAACGTAAATGTTAGTAAGCAGTAAGAAAAGGTGATTAACTCGAAACAAGTTGTATTAATGAAATGATTTCAATTAAGTTAAAGAAGAGAACGAAGTTGGTAAGAATGATATAAAGAATGATGGCAAGCCGGAACAATAATGACAAATCTAATATATGATTAGATTGAGAAGAAGGGTAAGATTCTTTAGGAACCAAGTATGTTCATTCATGACCTAATGTGGTATATTATGTGATTATGTGTTGTAGAAATCGAAAAGACTCAAAGGAACGTAATTTTACTGTAGCAGACGCTGAAGGCAAGTTTTTCTTAAACCCTTGTCTAACCTTCGTGTTAGCTAAGTTTTCAAATGATTCAAGTTATGAGATGCATGTATGGTTTTAAAGAAAGAGTCTAGGCTAGTTTTAACTCGGCTAGACTAATCTTTATAAGTTGATTGAATTGTTTACAAGTCTTTCAATATAGAATTGCTAACGCTATCATACGCTAACTATTTGGTACGGATTCAAGGTAAGCCTGAATATGAATAAACAAATGTATTTTTGATCGAGTATTCGATGGACACGTGAGGTTGCCACAACTTAAACATACACACATTTAATGGATGTAGTGTTGATTAACATAGAGTACTATAGGCTGATCACCTAGAAGTGCTCGTAAGCTATGCCGGACTTACGGACTTCGTGTCGGGTTGTCCTTTTCAAAGAAATTATGAAACACTCATAGTCTTGGACCAGAATTGGTGTTTTACCGAATATTGTTATGGTAAAACGTTTTGAAGGAAAAGGAACGCTATTTTGAATTATTGATAGTACTTCATAACTATTATCCCGCTATTGAAGATATACGATTCCTATGTTTCAAGCATGTTTTTTTTTAAAATGAAATTGTTGTACCTGCTGAGCTTATTATGCTCACTCTTGCTTGAACCATATGAATGCAGCTTAGACCGAATGGACTGAAGGATTCGACAAGGATAAAGAGAAGGCTAAAGCGAACTTGTAGATTACCTATGTAATAGTATAGGTTTGTAATGATAATATTTGATATTATGACAAGAATAAATGTAACGGTTATAAAGAACATGGGGAATGATAGTATTATTTTGGAATATATATAAGACATATTCGTTCTTTTGAGGCATTTCAATTGAATGTATGTGTGAACTGTAGCACCGTGGAGCACCATATGTCGGGTTGGAAGAGACCCGGATTTCGGGGCGTCACAGAAAATCCCAGAAATGCAAATCAGTGTAAGTGGCCTACTTTGACCACTTGCTACGATCGATATGTTGATTTTTTATGGGATCTTAAGGCATGGGTCTACAGTCCATATTATCATCTACAACATGTTCATAACAAAAACACCAAATCACTTAATACCTGACAGATCTGGGCTTCGAGAAATGTTGTCAGACTCGATTTTTAAATTTCTAGGTTGCCCAAATTTTGACCCGGTCATGCCCGGTCAACGAGTTTTGACCGTTAATAACACACGATCTAGACATCCAATGACACTGATTCCACTTGCAGATTAAAGACCACATGACAAGCTACAGATTACAACTTTAAAACAACAAAAATCATAAACGAACAAGAATATGTGGCTCCTGAAATTAGCTTGTCAAACCACAAATTTTGTTCTTGGACAATTTTGGAAAAACTCAATTTTAAAGCACTTTGATGCTATGGATCCATGATGGATCAACATAGATCATCTAAAAACATCTTATAACACAAATTTAAACTCTTAAACACGAATATTTTCATAGCATACAAGATCTAGGTTGAGTTTAGGGTTATACCTTCTCTTGCTAAATCTTTGATTCTTACTCTCCTTAACTAATCTAGATGTTTAAGAGAGGTGTTTTGTGACTGAGTAACTTGTATAATTCGAAGGTGTTGAGAGAGAATGAGTTGGTGAGAGCTAGGTTGAAAAATAAGTTAAATGTAGTAACTTTCTCTCTCCCAAATCTATATATATGCTAATATATAACTAAGATCTGATGTGTTGCTGTCACATAGAGGTTGAGTTGCTAAGATTTAAGTTATTAAGTCAAGATAGTTGGTCACCTATTAAAGCTTTTGCAATTTTTTTACAAGTTACTAATTAAGGAATATAAAAAGGGCATTTTTGTCATTTGCAAAATAAATTTTAAGGGCAATCTTGATAATGTCCAAACTCTTAGGGTTTAACCCTAAGGTTCTAACCCTTAGGTTTTAAATATTTAGTTTCTAAAAATTTCTAATTAGGGGTTTTAATTAGAAAAATTAAAAATTAAAACTTCTAAATTACAATGAGGGTTTCCTAATTAAATTATGGTTTCCTAATCATATTAACATTTACTAAACACATTAAGCTTACTAATTAGGATTAGGGTTTCCTAATTAGGATTTTAGGATTCCCGAATATGAAATTAAGGTTTCCCGGCTTTCAATTAGGGTTTTTAACTGTACGTTAGGTTTTTTCTAAATCTGAGATTAGGGTTTCTAATCTCTTATTAGGGTTTATAAATTTTAAACCTTATTCGATCAATCATTGATCAAAATTTCTCTTCAGTACAAACACGTTCTTATCAATATAATTATTTTAATTATATTTTCTATCGAATCCCTATCTGTAACTAGGGTTAGGGTTTCTAAAGCTATTAAGCACAATTCTACTCTAATTTCTCAGTCAATACACCATTTTACTAATTCTCGAGACTCGTATCACAGATACTCAGTACAAACAGTCAATATTAAATATATAAAAAAATTATTCGTAAAATTTTGATTATTCGAAATCCCGGGTTATCACAATTATGGGATTGTAGTAACACATGGAAATTAAATAACACACTTGAGAGAGAAGAGAGAATTGATTAAACCTAATTGCAAGATTCTATCCAAAATGTTATTCCAAATCACCCCTGATCTGCTGAAGATAAAAATATAATTTATTTCTAATAACCTAAAATGAGAGAGAGACAATTGTACTGATCAGAGCTCCAAACTCTCTCTTTTTAATTTAGAACCCTTATTTTCTCTAATGTAAAAACTGATGAAAGCCATCCTAATCCACGTCTGGTACAACCCAGAATAGTTTAGATATGCTCAAGCGCTACAAATTTCAAATTTCAAATTTAAGTCAACAACAACTTCAGAGGACTTCATGGCACTTGTTGCCATGAGATCCCAAAGACAAAACAGCTCTCAAGCGCGTGTATGCGATTTTAAACTCTCAGGTGATGGAAGCGGGCGCCGCAAGATTTAGCTTATTCAACCACGCGGCTTCTGTGTTCTGCATACTAAAGTTCTGCTGTTGTTGCTTGTTTGTTCTGCTGCTTGTTTGTTGGTCCTTCAACCATGCTTAGCTCCTTGTCTACACACGTTCCACTTGTCATGCCTTAGCTAGCCTCATACCACCTTGTCAATGCCAAACTATGCCATTTCCTGCATTTCCATACCATATGAGTTCTAATTATGAGTTATTAAAAATAAACATAAAATGCACTAAAAATATACTAAAATGTACTTGAGATGAACATAATTCTCCTGAATTGATATCCAATAAGTAGGTATAAAACCTTCTTATCAACCCCCAAACTTAAACCGTTGCTTGCCATCAAGCAACCAAAACAAAACCAAACCAAAATGTAATGCAAAAACTACCATGTATTCATCCTACACTATCATGAACTTGAATCCAATAGTCAGCCAAAAATGAAATTCAATTACAATGCCTTAGAAAAAACTACAAGATAGTCAAACCAAAAATCTACCCAAGACAAGATCATAATGCACAACACTCTACAAATCCAAATCTGTTAGCACTAATATAGTGTATGAATGTGAAGCAACCACTAAACATGCTATTGAACAAATTTTTCACATATTATGCTTCTTAGAGGGAAAGAACCAGTTTTAACTCAAGATAATCAGTAAATCAAACAAGTTCTAACCAAAACCATACATTACTTAAGTTAAGAGTGAACAGGGAAATTTATGCCTTTATTTACTCACGAGAGCGATTTTCGCACTATCCGTGGTATTTATTTATTTTGAATTTTTTTTATAGAGAGTGCGTTTTACGCTCCATCCCGCCCAACCACAAGCTTCAATAATTAAACTTGGGAAGGTTTCAATACTATTTTTTTAGAGGCGCATGCATAACACTAACTTCCCCCAAACTTGAGCTTTTAACAATACTAGCTATTACATATCTGAGTAATAACATTCTTTCATTAAAACACATAATTCCCACCAGAAGACAAGTATGTGAAAATTTAAACTAAGCATATCATAATGGTTACTCAAGAGTGCTAACCGGTTATATTAGTATCAGATAGATAAGGATTTATATAATGATATGACATCACAACCAAACTTAAGTCTCAATTCAGTTCAAAAATCAAGTAGTCTTAATTTCCTTATAGGCCAACTAAATAACAAATCAACTGACACTGGATTCATGCAAATGCAAATACAAAATGCAACATTTCCTAAACATAATTAACAAAATAGAATACAACAATTCCTAACACAATCAACCAACCACAGTACAACATGACATGAATTATACTAAATGCAACAAATAAACCTAATACCCCCAAACTTAAAAACTACAATGTTCTCATTGGAGATAAAAGGTATAAGGAAACTCCCCTAGTTGTGTTCATCATCACCATCCTCCTCTTGCTCAGATGGAGTGTCTAGAGGTGGATATGGAGTAGCCGTCCCATATGTCGGAAACTGGACCTGTGCACCCAGCTGACTGAAGGCATTTGATAAGAATCTAGAGAACTCGGTAGTGAAAGCTTGGAAATTCATGAGCATCACATCCATCCTCCTTTGGAGGTGGCGAATGTTACGGTCTTGCCTGCCTGAAGGAGCAGCAGTGTCCTCATCTTCCTCTTCATCATTGTCTTCTCCCTCTTCTTCACTTTCTAACTCATCTTCAGATATAATGAACCCCAAGCCATGGGGTGAGACTCTGTACTATTCCAAATGGAGTACTTTTGAATAGTGGTGTGGTCTATATCCCTCTTCGGCATCTGTAGAGCCTCAATATCCCACTCAACCCCCATAACCAAGCACAATCGAGTAATAATAGAGGCATGTGGTATGCCCCCTGAAGTACTCCCCCTCATATATCGCCGCATCGACTGATTGATCAAGTGCCTAATGTCAATTGCTTTCATCTTCAGAATGCCATTTAGCAATGTAACTCTATCAGTCGTGACATCGGCATGATGACTGGTGCGGAGTATGCTCGCGCATATGAAGCTATACCATGCCTTTACGTATCAGCTGAGTGAAGTCTGTGGGAAATGCACTTTCCTATCAGTGCCAGTTTTGGCAGTCCATTTTGTGCCTGGCTTACACAGTTCCTTCACCAACTTGTCTAAGTCCGTTTCAAATCTTTGTGACTCGGCCCAATTTTTAGCACCTGATGGCAATGTTTCCACATGGAATATCTCATTGATTGCGTGTTTGGTAGACTACAACTGTTTTCCTCGCACAAAAGAGATGCCATTTTAAGTCTCGCGAGCGTTGACGTAGAATTCCCTTACTATAGACATTGGGGCAGCCACCGATTTGGCCACCACTGCAATCCATCCATGCCCCCACAATCTGTTCCTTTAACTTTCCGTCTTCTTTCCTCAGCAACGGCGCCAAAAACTTGTTGGTCCTTTTACCAATCAATATCCGCGTGCAAGTATACACGATCAACAAGTAATAAAGAGTAAGTAAAGTATCGTTCTCACGAAGAATTAACTAATAAAGTTCACCAAGTACTAACCCGTAACCGTTTCAGTCTTATTTAAACGAATGTTTTGCTATTTATAAATATTAATTGCTAAATTAAATAAACCTAATTATCCCTAGAATAAGACTAAATAATGAAGACCTGAGATCACAATTTCATCTATTGACTGATTTAAATCAACACACTCCCTGTTAAGTGATAAGTGGGTTTTACACCTACTTATCGGATATCAATTCACACAAACTACGCTTATCTTAAGTACATTTTAGTGTGTTTTTAGTTGCATTTTATTTATTTTTCATTGCATGTACTTAGAACTCCCTTTGGTGTAAAAGTGCAGGATATGGCATAATTTGGTGGTATTAGATGGCACGAGGCTATGGACGCATGGTGTGAGGATCAAGGGGAGCAAGGAGACTAAGCATGGATGACAAAGAAGAATGAGAAGTGTGGCAGAAATAGTAGCAAAGAATAAAAAGCCAAGTGCAGATTACTGTAAGTGGCGGCGACGGATTAAGCTGAGAGGACGCGCATGAGCACCCAATGGACCAGATTTGCAGATGCCTTGCGTCATGCCGAGGATTACGAAGGAGGCGCGCGCGCACACGATGACTGAATCTTGTCACGAGCTGTTTTATTTTAATTTGTAATTTTAAGGGTTGGATTCGATTAAAAACAATGTTGACTGGTGTCAGACGTATCATTCATTAGTTTTACGTGTTTTTAATATTTGTAACTAGGGTTTACACTTGGAGAGTATTCCAACGTGAAACCAATCGTAGATTTTGTATTTTCTTCTCCTCCTTTAGATTTCAGTAATTATGGATGCTTTACATGAGTTTTACTGGATATTATTAAGGATTTTGCACGTCACGTTGGGTTTGTAATCAGTAATTGGGTTTGATCGATTCTTTATTCTCTCTTTCTCAATTGTTTGCTTATTATCCATGTTTTGCCGTAATCCCATAATGGCTTTTGGTTCAGTCATGAACTAAACTCCATTATGGGATTGTAACGGATTTTAATATGTAGCTTAATTGATTGCTTGAGTGCTGGACTGTTTTGTATGTCATAAGGAATTTCTATCATGGTTGTTTTGCATGCATGAATGCTTGATCACCATTAGTTTTCAAAGTACTTGTATGGAGTTGAAAATAACATATGAGTATGGATTGTAATCATGATAAGCATGCGATATGGGGCTTTTTTTGCATAGCTTTGTATTTCGTGAACCGAGATACATATATTGTTTCACCGTGTGAGTTAAAATAAGGGCTTGTGCTTAAATTCAATATGGTTGCAATTTCACATAGACATATAGTGATTTTGGTTATATTGATGATTACACGGAGTCTCATCACATGTGGATACCGTGTGTAAGTAGGCCATAATACATTGAAAAATGGCTATGTCTATATTAGTGCTCTGGGCTACTTTTCTGTGATATGTAAACAATCTTGCATGATAGTGATAATTAGATGAAGTATTAAATGAAGTTAGGATCCCATTATTTCTAGATTTGATTTATTACCTTATTATTCTTATTATTTGCAATTAGATTAATTCACAATTATAATCATTAGATTAAGCATATAAAATATAGTGATTTAATTAATGCATAGTGTTTAAATTAGACAACTTTCCCTGTGGATCGATACTCGACTTACTCTGTATTACTTGTTGACGCATATATACTTGCATGTGTTAGAGCTCTTCTATGAGAACTAAAAAAAGAGGCAACAAGTTTTTGGCGCCGCTGCCGGGGAGAGGCGTTTAAATTTTTATTATTATCATTTGTTTTAAGCTATATTGTATGACTTAGACAAATCTAATCTTATCTCATTTCTAATTTTGTGTTTTTTTTGTTTTTGTTTCAGGAACTTGTATAAATCTTTATGCGCACGCGGTCATCCAACCCCGACTTAACACCTGCTCAGGAAAACATAAACGGGAGAGGTTGGAAAGCGAGTGTTCGTAGAAATTTACAAGCACAGTTAGAAAGTACTACATCTAATATGGCAGTTGAGGCACAAGGAGAAGAGCAAAGAAAGGAGCATAGGGCTCTGAAAGAATATTCCATGCCCAATATTAATGGACTACAGTCTAGCATAGTCAGACCAGCGATAGCAGCTAATACATTCGAGATAAAAATGGGCACTATTCAGATGGTACAAAATTTGGTACAGTTTGGGGGTGCTGCTACAGATGATCCGAATGAACACCTGTTGATTTTCATTGAGATATGTGACACGTTCAGATATAACAGGGTGACGGAGGATGCTATCAGACTTAAGACTGTTTCCATTCTCATTGAGGGATAAAGAGAGAAGTTGGCTTCATTCTTTGCCAGCAGGATCTATAACTATATGGGAGGACTTAGCATAAAAGTTCTTAGCCAAGTTTTTCCCAATGGCTAAGACTACAAAAATGAGGACAACAATCTCTCAGTTTGAGCAATAGCAGGGTGAATCCTTATATGAGGCATGGAAGATATACAAAAAGAGATGCTATGGAAGTGTCCACACCATGGAATGCCATATTGGATGGTGATCAACACATTCTATAATGGATTGGGATGACAGTTTAGATCGATTGTAGATGCAGCTGCAGGAGGGGCATTATGGGCAGAGATCTATGAGGAAGCCTATAACCTCATCGAGACAATGGCATCAAATGATTTTCAAAATCCTACATCTTGGATGCCACAACCCAAAGTTGCAGGTTTGTTGGAAGTGGATGCTATCACGCAGTTGTCAGCACAGATGGCAGCCATGGCGAAGAAAATAAATACTTTAACAGAAGGTAAAACGAAGACGGTTGCATTTGTATGTGAGATATGTGCGGGGTCGCACTCAACAGAGCAATGTGCTATCAGCTCAGAGTCGGTACAGTATGTGAGCAATTACAGAAAAGACCAAGGTCAGTTTCAAAACACATACAACCCCAACAACCGTAATCATCCAAACTTCAGTTGGTCAAATAACCAAGGGAATCAGCAGAATCAGTTTCAACCGAATAATCAGTTTTAGTCACAACCAGCGCATCCACAATTTACTCCTAGACAACCTTTTCCGCCGGGATTTTCTCAACAACAACAACATCACACTCCAGCTGCACCTCAGCAAGAAAAGAAATCAGAAATGGAGGACATGATGATGAAATACATGGCGAATACTGTTATGATCAAAAGCCAAGCATTGGCTATTAAGAATTTGGAAACTCAGATGGGGAAAATGGCAAACGTGCTTAACAACAGGCCCCAGGGTTCATTGCCGAGTAATACCGAGACAAATCTACGAAGAGACGAAAAGGAGCAGTGCCAAGCGATCACATTGAGGTCTGGGAAAAATATTGCAGACATCGCAAGTCACGCGCTACCGCGCCTAATTATATTTAAGGAGGTCATGCTGCCACTGCTGAAAGTGAAAGAAAGCAGAAAATGCTGAGAAAGGAAAGCTGGAAAATTCTGAAGTTCATCATGAAGAGAAAGATAAAGCAGGTTCAGTGGAGAAGCCTAGGAGTTCAGTACCAATAGTTCACCCTCCGGTTCCGTATCCGCAGAGATTGAATAAGCAGAGGGAGGATAAATAGTTCAGCAAGTTCTTGGAGGTTTTTAAGAAACTTCAGATTAACATACTCTTCGCCGAGGCATTGGAACAAATGTCAAGCTATGCAAAGTTTATGAAGGGTATATTATCAAAGAAGAGGAGATTAGACGAGTTTGAGACAGTGGCCTTGACAAAAGAGTGTAAGGCAAAGGTTTCAAAGCAGGTTACCTCCGGTTTGAAGGATCCGGCGATTTCACAATTCCGTGCACAATCAGGAAGATGAATTTTGAAAAATGTTTGTGTGATCTTGGGGCAAGCATCAATCTAATGCCCTTATCATTGTTCAATTAGTTGGGATTACCGGCTCCAAGGCCGACAAACATTTTGTTGCAGTTAGCTAACAGATCCATCACATATCCACGGGGAATTGTTAAAGATGTATTAATGAAAGTGGACAAATTTATCTTTTCGACTGACTTCATTATTTTGGATTACGAGGAAGATAAAAATATACCACTCATACTGGGGAGACCATTCTTAGCCATAGGAAACACTTTGATAGATGTGCAGAAGGGGGAACTCACTATGCGTGTTCATGATCAAGAGGTCACCTTCAATGTCTTCAAAGCCATGAAGTTTCCAGCAAATGAAGAGGAATGTTTCCTGGTTGATTTGGTGGATCAGGTCGTAAATGATGAAGTACAGAGTCTAGTGCATGATGAACCTTTGAGGAGTGTAATAGCCAAAAATTCATATTTGGAGGAAGAGGAACTTGACAAACTTGTGCAATATCTGGATACCACTCCACAAGTCAGAAAATTCAGAACACCTGTCGAGCCATTGACAAAAGCTGGAGAATCCTCAGTAAAATTAAAGCCATCTCTTGAGACACCTCCAGAACTTGAATTAAAACCACTTCAAGAACATCTCAGGTACGCATTTTTAAATAATGATTCAAAGCTACCGTGATTATTTCTTCCAGCACTAACATCTTTTCAGAAGAAAACTCATCACGAAAGTGCTTCGAGAGTTCAAATCACTATCGGATGGACCATAGCAGAGATATCAAAGGATCATTCGCTTTTGCATGCATAAGATCCTCGATGGAAGATGGGAGTAAGCCATTGCTGAGCAAAGAAAGGAGACTTAATCCGATAATGAAAGAAGTGGTTAAGAAAGAGGTACTAAAATGGTCGGATGCAGCATAATCTATCCGATCTCGTATACGACTTATGGGTGAGCCCAAAGCAAAGTGTGTACTTGAAAAAGGGTGGCATAATGACCGTAGTGACTAATGAGAATAATGAGTTGATTCCAACACGAACAGTGATAGGGTGGAAAGTCTGCATGGACTACCGCAGGCTCAACAAAGCTATAAGTAAAGATCATTTTCCACTCCCATTCATTGATCAGATGTTGGATGATTAAAGGTGTCATGAGTACTATTGCCTTCTGGACGGATATTCGGGCTATAATCAAATTATGATAGCTCCAGAAGACCAGGAAAAGACAACCTTCAAATGTACTTACGTCATGTTCGCTTTCAGAAGGATGTCCTTTGGGTTGTACAATGCTCCAGCCACCTTTCAGAGATGCATGACGGCTATATTTTCTGATATGGTGGAGCAAAATGTGGAAGTATTTATGGATGACTTCTCAGTCTTCAGGGACTCGTTTGATTTATGCCTTGAGAATTTGGTGATGGTTTTGAAGATGTTTGTTGAGACAAATCTAGTGCTAGACTGGGAAAAATGCCATTTTATGGTACAAGAAGGAATCATACTGAGACACAAAGTGTCGAAGAAGGGACTCGAGGTGGATAGGCTAAGTCGAAACTATTGAGAAATTGCCACCACCTACTTCAAAGAAAAGGTGTTCGCAGCTTTTCGGGACATGCGCAGTTTCTACCGCAGATTCATCAAGGACTTCTCCAAGATAACTAAACCACTATGCAGTTTATTGGAGAAGGATGCAGAGTTTAACTTTGATGAGGCTTGTGTGGCGGCATTTGAGCACCTAAAAGGGAAATTAACATCAGCACCAATTATTGCTGCACCAGATTGGGATTTGCCATTTGAGCTGATGTGTGATGCCAGTGATTACGCCGTAGGGGCTGATTTGGGGAAGAGGAAAGAGAAGATGTTTCATGTGATTTATTATGCCAGTAAGATCCTTATAGATGCATAGTTGAACTACACCACCACAGAGAAAGAGTTATTGGCAGTGGTGTACGCCTTTGATAAATTTCGAGCATATCTGATTGGCACAAAGGTGATAGTGTATACGGATCACGCAGCAATTAGACATTTAGTGGCAAAGAAGGATGCAAAGCTCCGATTGATCAGATGGATTTTATTACTGCAGGAATTTGATTTGGAGATCAAGGACAGAAAGGGCACTAAAAACCAAGTGACGGACCACTTATCTCAACTTGAGAATCCGAAAAGGGAAGAAGACGACAAGGTTTTAATCAATGAATCCTTTCCAGATGAGCAGTTGTTTGTGGTGAAAGGGGAAGTGCCATGGTTTGCAGACTACGCGAACTATTTGTTGAGTAAGATGGTACCTTCTGACTTTGTGGGTTATCAAAAGAAGAAATTCCTACATGATGTCAAATGGTACATATGTGATGAACCTTATTTGTTTAAACAATGTGCTGATCAAATGATAAGAAGGTGTATCCCGTATAGAGAGACAGAGGGAATTTTGCAGGATTGTCATTCTTCAGTGTATGGTGGTCACTATGGTGGAGAGCGAACAGTGGCTAGAGTGCTACAAGTAGGATTCTACTGGCCGACAATTTTCAAGGATGCCTACAGTTTCGTCCAGCGGTGTGATAGATGCCAGAGATTGGGTAAAATCTCAAATAGAAATGAAATGCCATTGAATACTATCCTCGAAGTAGAAATTTTTGATGTGTGGGGGATTGATTTTATGGGACCCTTTGTTTCTTTCTACGGAAATCTCTACATCTTGTTCGCAGTGGATTATGTCTCGAAATGGGTAGAAGTGGCAGCTCTTCCGACAAATGATGTCAAGGTAGTCCTCAGGGTTTTACACAGGAGTATTTTCACTAGGTTTGGGACTCCAAGAGCCATCATCAGTGACGAAGGCAGTCATTTCTACAACAGGCAGTTTATAGCTTTGTTGGCTAAGTATGGGGTGAACCATCGCATTGCGACATCTTATCACCCATAAACAAATGGCCAAGCTGAAGTGTCGAATCGAGAAATAAAAAGAATCCTTGAAAAGGTTGTGAATCCCACGAGGAAGGATTGGTCGTTAAAGTTGGATGATGCAGTATGGGCCTATAGGAATGCATATAAAACTTCGTTGGGCATGTCACCGTTTCAGCTTGTGTATGGAAAAGCTTGTCATCTTCCTATGGAGCTCGAGCATAAGGCATATTGGGCGATTCGGAAGCTCAATTTTGATTTAAAAGCTGCAGGGGAGAAACGCTTACTCCAACTCAACGAGTTGGATGAATTAAGATTATAGGTATATGAGAATTCAAAGATGTACAAGGAGAAGGTGAAGAAATGACATGATCAAAAGATAATTGATAGAACATTCGTACCGGGACAAAGGGTTTTGCTTTATAACTCCAGGCTTAAACTTTTTCCTGGGAAGCTGAAATCGAGATGGTCAGGACCATTTACAATAAAGAATGTATTTCCGCATGGTGCAATTGAAGTATTTGACAATTTTCTAGACAAGCCTTTTAAAGTAAATGGGCAGCGATTGAAGGATTATTTTGGTGGCGAAGTGGACAGACAGAAAATCACCTCAATTCTTTCTTCAACATGAGATTCAGAAATAGTCAAGCTAATTGACTATAACTTAGTGCTTGACGGGAGGCAACCCATTCTTTCTGTCTTTATTCTCTTTCTATTCATTCAGTAGGATGCTTTAGGTAGTTTAGCTTTAGTTTGTTTTCAATAAATTGTTATGTTTGCATAAGTGAATGTGTGGCTAAATTTTCACTAAGAGGTGTTTGATGTAGTATAGAGTTTATGTAGTCATTTATGCGTACTCAGTCATGCATTAACATTGTGTCTTGATGTCTATGTAGGTACCTTAACCTGAATTCATCATTGAGTTGCAGTACTGGAAGTAAGAGTTAGCAGTACAGGACTTTGCATCGCACGCCCACTCATGAATAAGCTTGAGAACTCACGCGCGCAAAGCATAAAGGAACCGCGAAGCAAGTCAAATCACTTTCGCGCTACTGCATGAACATACTCATTGATAACTCTCACGTAATGCAAGGCGATATCGAGAATTGAAAATTTTAAAATTTTTAAAATCGAGTCGTGGTTTATTCGGTCTCTCACTTGACATAATAGCAGCGTATTCTTCTGCTCTCCCATAACTGCACGACTCCTCAACTCTCATCAAAGTTCATACCCTCGATTCTCTCCACATTCAAAGCTCAGACCCACAATCTCATCCACTGGCATAAATCTAGGGTTCTGCTTGGGTTATACAACGACAAGTTTGGGGGTAATCTCATCAGTAGCTCTTAATCATTATCAAGCAAATCATTTGTATTCTCTCTATCATCTGTACATGGGTCCAAAAAGAGCACGCCCCGTCTCCATCTCTTCTTTCGATTCCTCGTCCTCTAGTAACCAAGAAGAGGATTCCGTAAACCACACGAAATTTATCAGTTGGGAGGCATAAGTAGATTATACTCGAATCATGGACAAATCGTTCGTGAAGGAACGAGGATTTAAGCCTGACAGGCAAGATGGCCAACTATGGAATATGATACGAGAAAAAGGGTGGGTTGGTTTGGCTGCAACTCCTATGCCTATTCCAATGGGGGTTGTTCGAGAGTTCTACGCGAATGCTAATGACATAAAAGGAAGAATAACGCTGGTTCGAGGAGTGCAAGTGGATTATCGACCCCCAGCAATCCGAGCAGCTTTCAAAATTAATGACGCACCACCGACTGGGTCTGCTAATTGGGTCGAAGGTGCTCATCTAGAAACAGATTTAAACTTAGTAATTGCTGAATTGTGCATTCCAGGAACAAGGTGGAATTATAAGGCCTGAACGAATGAGCCTAAAACTTTCCCACCGTCCGCCTTGAATTAATATGGAAAAGCATGGAATCTGTTTATTTGTGGCAAGTTAGTTCAGTCATCTCACCAGCATGAAATAACCACTGAGCGGGCTATCATTTTGTGGGGCATCATCAAAGAAAAGTACATTGATGTAGGCCACCTAATTCATCAAAACATGTTGCGTTATTTATGGGGGAGCACTACATGGGGTATTCCAAATGCGTCTGTGGTAGCCACGCTTTGTTCCAAACAAGGAGTCCAGTGGGATAACGAGCAGATGCAGAAACCGAGCCAAGACATCACACATGCAACTATTTCCAAGTTCAAAGATTGGACAGGAGGTGAACCGCATCCTAGAGGATTAGGTTTTTCATTCAGCCCACATATCCAGAGCCACCACAGCAGCCCTCTCAGACAAATGAGGCAGGCCCGTCAACCCAAGTTCCATTTGCCACTAGGGATCGACAGCTCCGAAGGTTAGAGCGAAAAGTCGACGCCATGTACGACAATTTGTCAGCGTTTGCAACGGGGTTGACGAGGTCATTGGCAGAAGCTTTTGAACAACAGGGAACAATGTGGCCTCAGTTCGGGACAGCTGTGCCATATCCACCACCAGATTCACCACCCGCAGAGGGTGGTTCGGCTGATCATTAAGGGAGTTTTCTGTAACCCTTTACCTTCATTCACTGGGACATTAAATATTATAAGTTTGGGGGTATTAGGGTAGTAGTATAGTAGCATATAGTTTTTGCATGATTAGTTTAAATTTGTGCATCATATAGTTTATTTTTGCATATAGTTGCTTGTTTATTTGCATGTTCATGTTTAGTTTGCATGTCTCACAAAGCCTAGCCTTACGGAAATTTTGTCTAGCCGATGATGATAGTGAATTTTGAAGATTTTTGAGTATTTTGGGATAACATGAGCTAAGATATAATGTTTTACACAATGCAATTCATAATGATGTTTAAATGCTTTTGGTTTGCACGGACGTGTTCACAATCACTTGTAGGTATAAGAATTATGTGTTGCATTGCTCGATAGAAAATGTAGTTTTAAAAAGGGAAATATGTGAAAAGTGAACTTAGACCGTTGAAACCATTGATTGTCAAACTTTGAGAAAAACATGGGTATGCTATGTATAAAAAAAATAGCAATAACGTGGCCAGTCTTATTCCGGGGCCCTAGCTACTTAAGTAAGTACGCCCGTAGGGGTGTCTTAACACCTAGCGCCCTAAGGTCTTTCATGATCTGGGTGTCGTTGGTTGAAAGCTCGCTAAGGGGTAGTAGTGTTTGCCTAATGGAATGAGGCATTGCACAGTCATATGAAGAAAAAAAGAAAAAAAAAGAAAAATAGCAATAAACACCGCGGGAAAGAGCAAAAATTGCCCTCATGAGTAGAAATAAAGTAGTTAAGCCCATTGTTGAACCTTAGTTTATTTTAATATGTTGGAACAGTCTTTGTTGCATAAGTATACATGAGTCTTGATTTAGACTGTAATTTTCTATTTTGAGCAATTTAGCATGTGTACTCTTTGCTTAAATCAAGTTTTGGTGAACACAACACACACACACAGCATCTCTATAGCATTTATGAATTATCTGAGTGTATGACATTATGCCTATAGTTTGGTTTAAATTTGTATTCTTGAATCTGGAAAAATTCGCTGAGGCATTTTGGACTGAATTTCTGTGATAGCTGGAACAATGTGAGACTAGTTGCATCATAATTTAGTTGCATAGCATGTAGTTGAATTTTCATTGTTTTATGTGTATCCATTGCTTGAGGGCAAGCAACAGTTCAAGTTTGGGGGTATTTGATAAGTGGGTTTTACACCTACTTATCGGATATCAATTCACGCAAACTACGCTTATCTTAAGTACATTTTAGTATGTTTTTAGTTATATTTTGTTTATTTTGCATTGCATGTACTTAGAACTCCCTTTGGTGTAAAAGTGCAGGATATGGCATAATTTGGTGGTATTAGATGGCATGAGGCTATGGACGCATGGTGTGAGGATCACGTGGAGCAAGGAGACTAAGCATGGATGACAAAGAAGAATGAGCAGCATGACAGAAGCAGTAGCAGCAGCAAAGCCAGAGTGCAGACTGCAGAAGTCGCGTGGCCGCGCGATAGATTAGGCTTGAGGATCTGGTCTACATGTGAGCACCCAGTTGACCAGATTACGAGACGCGCGCCATGAGGATTACGAAGGAAGAAGGCAGCACGCGCGTGCAAATGACCGATATTCGAAATGTTTTATTTTAATTTGTAATTTTAAGGGTTGGATTCGATTAAAAACAATGCTGGCTGGTGTCAGACGTATCATTCATTTGTTTTACGTGTTTTTTATATTCGTAACTAGGGTTTACACTTGGAGAGTATTCCAACATGAAACAAATCGTAGATTTCGTATTTTCTACTCCTCCTTTAGATTTCAGTAATTGTGGATGCTTTACATGAGTTTTGCTGGAAATTATTAAGGATTTTACACGTCACGTTGGGTTTGTAATCAGCAATTGGGTTTCATTAATTCTTTCTTCTCTCTTTCTCAATTGTTTGCTTATTATCCATGTTTTGCCTTAATCCCATAATGGCTTTTGGTTCAGTCATGATCTAAACTCCATTATGGGATTCTAACGGATTTTAATATGTAGTTTAATTGATTGCTTGAGTGTTGGACTGTTTTGCATGTCATAAGGAATTTCTATCATGGTTGTTTTGCATGCATGAATGCTTGATCACCATTAGTTTTCAGTACTTGTATGGAGTTGAAAAATAACATATGAGTATGGACTGTAATCATGATAGCATGCGATATAGGGTCTGTTTTGCATAGCTTTGTATTTCGTGAACCGATAGACATATATTTGTTTCACCGTGTGAGTTAAAATAAGGGCTTGTGCTTAAATTCAATATGGTTGCAATTTCACATAGACATATAGTGATTTTGGTTATATTGATGATTACACGGTATCTATCACATGTGGATACTGTGTAAGTAGGCCATAATACATTGAAAAATGGCTATGTCTATATTAGTGCTCTGGGCTACTTTTCTGTGATATGTAAACAATCTTGCATGATAGTGATAATTAGATGAAGTATTAAATGAAGTTAGGATCCCATTATTTCTAGATTTGATTTATTACCTTATTATTTGTAATTAGATTAATGCACAATTATAATCATTAGTTTAAGCATATAAAATATAGTGATTTAATTAATGCATAGTGTTTAAATTAGACAACTTTCCATGTGGATTGATACTCGACTTACTCTGTATTACTTGTTGACGCATGTATACTTGCATGTGTTAGAGAGAGCTCTTCTGTGAGAACTAAAAAAAGAGGCAACATTAAGCCAAACTAATTTTACCGGATTGTTAGTCAAGAACACGAAAGTAAAGTATAGCCATCTCTCAATGTACCATACCCATATCACATATAATCCACAGTTGATTGAATACTCATGAACACCCACATTACCTAAACCACTATATATTTATGTGATTTACAAATAATTAGGGTTTAAGCCCAAGTTCTCAATTAAATACGAATGGTGCTTCGGTATATGTCTATCCTAAGCACAAATCATACATCCTATCACAATGTAGAATATACAATCATAAGCTAATAAGATCATATCTAAACCCATACTTCGTCTCTCGAGTCCATATGGATTATCACAGTAATTGATGGCCAATTAACAAAGCAAATAAGCATGAATCTAATTAGACAATCCAATAGCAATCAATAAAGCTAACAACAAAATATATCAGAATAAACTAATCCATAGAATCCATTGCAATCTCAGAATAGAGTTTAAATCATAACCGAATCAAATCTACCATTCACATATTGAATAAACATCATCAATACAATTAGGAATCAAAGAAAGAACAAGAGTAGAGAATTGGAGTGCAAATCTATTTTCCTGATCCACTATTGAATCTCTAATGCCTTCCAAATGCTTCAAGTCTTCAATATAATCAAATCTAGAAAGTAACTACACTAATCTAGACTAATCTATTATTGAAATTAAAGAGAGAAAGAAAAACGTAGTTCCTTCATCCTCCAAGGGGTGGAATACGTTTACATACTGATAATAAGTCTAATTAAATAAGAGTCTGAGTCATAAAATCCTTCTCCAAGCAATAAGCCTATTCGATAGCTCAATTAAAAGTCAACTGCCGAATTAAGACTGGTGCAGCTGCGCCGTGATAAGCCTTGGATAGGGCGCAGTTGCACTCTGCAAGATTTAAGGCAGTCGTGTCATGGCGTCAAGATCAGACCTTGGTGTCTGGGCGCAATTGCTTGTAGGTGCATCGGGCGGGCTTGCTTCTTCTGCTGCAATCTTCTGTTGCATTATAGGCTCAAGGTACTTCACTCCAAATCTTCATTGCAACCTCTAGCAAGATGCTCAGCTCCATTTTCCTTTCCATAATCAATTCATCATAGCCATGTGCACATCTTAGCTCCAATAACACCAAGAGAGTTCCCAATATTGAAACTACAAAACAAAGCACAAATGCATATAAATCTATACAATAAAATGAGTTTAATCCACAAATTCAAGTCAGTTAATATCTAAATAAGTGGTTATAAAACCACTTATCAGAAAGTTTAAGAAACTAGCATTCATTTCAAATATGAATGAAGTTAGGAAACTTGCCTTACGTACAGCTACTACTTACAGTTTACGCTGCATTGTTCATTGCAATCCCTATATAACACATAAGGAAATAACACATACACCAATTAGTCATATACTTGACTTACATATTGGTTTAAGCATAACTTTACTCCTTATGGTTCGTGTTTATAACCTAAGTTCACATAACCCTCAGTCTTTACCGTTTTACGGTGTTATAACATACGGAGATGTCTTAACTCATACAATCATCATCTTTGATGATTTACATTTTTATCTTCTTCTTATAACTTTTCTAGGACTTAGTACACATCGAGTCTCTACTAGTATTCCATATGGTACTCTGAGTGGTTTCCCACGAACAACTAACAAACTAGTTTCCCATCTCATTTACACTGTCATTCACAACGAGTTAGATCGGTTGCTAGTTTCGTATATACCTCCGCTCTTTGATGGAATTGTTTAGCCTAGCTCATATATGTCAACCATTAAAGATTACGATTGTACCACAACCTAAACTTAACTTAACTTATTCGAACCATTAAAGCTATAATGTTCATTAAATTGATTTCCCATTCCTTATGGCTTTCTGGCAATTAAATGACATAGCTTAGGATTTATTCCTTATCGTCTAAGTCATACAGTCTTTTTATACTTAGAACGATCATTCAATGTTAATAATATGCATTCATAGCGTTAAGCATTTTACATTACCTTATTCATATCCTATAACGTTTGGTTCATTTGACTAGGAACGTCATCTAAGTTATAATCATTAACTCGGCTTCTTAACGTTATATATCATTGTCATTAATTCAGTGTTTTCACCGTTCACAGGTTTAATCATTATTTTTCATTACCTTACGGTAAAACCATACACGGTGTGTAGGTTCTGCTCGTTTAATATTCGCGTACACTCAACCCTTACGTCGGCTAAAGTGTTTAAAGCTTACATTTCATTCTAACATTCTCTATCCGACTTACACTCAGACATTCATTAATCTTATCACTGTTTGCTACGACTTTCTTGATAATTCATATTTTTCTTACTATCTTCGTCAACGTTTAAGTCATACAATCAATGTATACTTAGAACGTTTGCATGATGTGAATACGATTCATGAGGATCATTTACATATTCTGCGTTCACGTTGTTCGTCACTTAATCTCTCATTCAACCTTTACCTTCCATTCGTTATTCATTACATGAACACTACGTTCATCATCATTTCTTAATGTCGAAACCATACAGTTCGTTGTATGCTAAGACCGATCATTCATCGCAACTATGTTGCGTTTACAGCGTTTATACGCTTTACACTTATCTCTCATTACGACATCATAACATCGAAATATTATACATCACCCTCGTCACTCAACGTCTACGGAATCACAATCATAGCAATCCCACACGTTAATTTTATCACGACCACGGTCCCCAGATATCGGTTACGTAAATCGCGTTCACCATTTTAGAACCTTTATTCAACGTTTCATCATCAAACTTAAGGTTTTAATCATCATTATAGATATTTTTCTTCATGGATATTAAATTCATGCTTGCCCCTTAATTAACATCCAAAAAGTTGGACAATAAAAATCTCCAGTCAAGGAAAAATTCCCTTAAGGGCGCTGGGGCGCCACTTTTTTTGTTAAAACCAGTGTTGCGCCACCTCTAGGAAGTAGATAGCTCCCCGGGATAATAGCGCTCAAGACCTCCCCTTATATAATCATGGTAATACAGTACCAAGACTAAAACTCAAAAAAAAATTCTAAGTGTTGAACATGTTTGAGACGCCTACTTTGAAACTCATACCTTCTTCGTTATAACTCGGAACGAGGTTGTTCCAAAGCCCATTTTCTTTCTTATCTTACGTACTTCAACTTCCATCAGACATAATTTCATTTTGAATTCGTTAACATGCCATTCGATTGGCTTAAAATTCATTCGTTCTTGAGTCCACGACTCAGATTTTCTACGTTTTCTTACATTCTTATGAAACCTTACACATTTCGGTTCATTTACATACTTTCTACTTTTCGCTCGTCTTTTATGAAATTTTTCCCATAACTTTGTTATAGCTAAGTTCAATCCGTTCTTCATGAACGTTTCTATCGTTCCTAACCAAGCAATAAGAATCTAACACATACGTGATGGTTTTAAACTTGTCCATCAACAACAAGGTCTAACTACGATGGTTTTAAATTTGTCCATTAACAACGTTCTTCGTGTTCTTCGCATATTCTTTGCGTTCTTCGCTCGTTCTTTATTTTTAATCGATATTTTGATTATGATTTCACTTTTTCTTCAAATTTGGTGTTATAAAACACCATTCCTTACTTATTTCACCGAATCGTTCATATGATTCATTCGGATCGTTTAAATTCATTACGAAATTCATACTTCCTTAAGAAAGCTTTTTAAGAAATTTATAAACTAAACTTATAATGCTTATGTCTTCATTTTCTCATCATTTCAACCATATGAAAATCATTCTTAACATCTTCTACTTCTATTCTCATTAAGCTATATGATTCCATAAAAACTTAAAGAAAATTTATATTAAACTAGGTTTTAGGATTACCTTTCTTCTTTAATCTTCTCCCGTTGGACAAAGTTTGTGTAAGACCCCAACTTTTATAAATAAAGATGAATTTTCTATAAATATTATTTTTGAATATTATGGAGTAAATTTGATATAATGTTATAGTTGTGGGTAATATTTATAAATTTTGCAAAGTAAGCAAGTTGTTATAAAATATTCGTTTGGTCGGGGAATATTCTTTTTGTCGGGGAATATTTGTACGACGGCACAATCATTAGTGGACCCCACAATGGAATTATTATCGGATTGAGAAAACGACAAAAATACTTTATGAAAATAACGGCGGAGGTGTTACCGTTAAAACTGTTGAACTACCGATAGTAAAAGTACAATAATACACGTGGTTGCCATAGTAGCACACGGTATTGATTATTGATGCTTACGTGAGAAGTCACTCAGTTATACTCAATTATTGCTCTGAGAATTGTTGCATCATATCTCTTATATTATTGATTCAATTATTGTCACAAGATTATCATCGTATAATATGTTATATTATTAAATCAATAATTGAGACGACAAGTTATAAATGATTAATAATTGTTGAAAGATTAAATATGTGTTGATTAAAAATAAAATGATTTGTGGTAATATTTATTCAATCCTTAATGTATATAAAGAGTCTATTATGAGACGTTTGTGGTAAGTTTGGTTATTTTATGGGGGGCCCATATGTCATCATCTAAGAGTCTCTTCGTCAATAGACAATATTTGTATTCAAACTCATAGTTTATGTTTTGTCGTATTGTACACGACAGTTGTATTAGTAAGTTGTATTTCAATTTTGTATCATGTATCTGACGACCCAAGATGGGTGATGTATACCTAATTTTGGGGGCGTCACAGTTGGTATCAAAGCTTAGGGATATGATCACTGGCTAAGATGTGAGAATAGTACTAGGAGGGGGAGAGACGGGGAATTCCTTCGCTAGTATGACCTACCTAAGTTTATGTGGTATTAAATTGGTCGGTCAGAATTTAGGGATAATATGTTACATGTCAATTAACCTTTGTTTTGTGGCAGTATCTAAAAATGACATCCGAGAATGTTGAGAATAGCAATGGAGCACAGGCGACTGTTGATTCACCACATATCAATAATCAGGATAATGTGCATCAGGAAGGCGACAATCCTCATGCAAACAACAACACTGACCAAATGATGAATGATCAAATGTTCAAGGGCTTTATACAATTCATGCAACAGTAGGCGAGAGCGGCTCTGTCCAAAATACAGTGGAAACACTTGGAAACTCTCAAGGTCACCGCTAAGCAGTTCAAGAGCTGGGACCACCGGAGTTTAAGGAGAGCCAAAACCACTTATGGCGGAAGTGGCATGGATAAAGAAGATCACCAAGATATTTGATGTCTTGGGATGCTCCAAAGAGCAAAAGGTTTCTTTGCCGCCTTTATATTTGGCAAGAGGCGATTCTTTGGTGGGAATCGGTAAAAGCGTACTCAACTCCGGCTGCGTCTTGAAGATGTCTTGGGAGAAGTTCCAAGAGCTGTTCAACGACAAATACTTTCCCGAAAGTATTCGTCATATGAAGGAGGTAGACTTTATTAAGTTGGAACAAAACAATATAACCGTGTCGCAATACGAGGCTAAATTTATGAGTTATCGGTTTGCGTCCCACTTGGTGGATAATGAAGAGAGAATGACACGGATGTTTTAAGAGGTTTGAAGTCGGAGATACGTCAACATCTTATTTCTCATAAAGCGTGTTTATATTCGGATGTTGTAAATAGGGCTCGATTAGTGCGGTAGCGATAACGAGTCAACATAACTAAAAGAGAAGCACCGTGAAATGATAATACCCGGTGAGAAGCGATCATTGAGCGGTGACAACAAGCGTGGAGGGAATCAGCAGGCGAAATGGTAACCACCGGTGGTAATCGAGGCCAAAACAATAAGAATGGACATTTCAAGAAGAGGAGATTCAACAATGATGGAAAGGCGTCAAGACCAAAGACTGTCGTTAATTAAGGAGAACGACCACCTATCATATGTTTCAAATGTGGAGGGGAGGGGCACATCAGTCCAAATTGCGCGATGCCATCCAAAGTATGTTATAATTGTGGAAAAGAAGGTCACGTAGCCTGATTTTTTCGTTCACCGAAGACAAATTCAGCTAGGATGGAGGCACCAAAGGTCAGTCGAGAAAAGTCAAACCCAGTAGTCTGAGGAGGCGTTTGTTGTGACCTCCCAAAAAGCAAGGAACCCGAATGAGGTCATCACGGGTAAGCTTATCATAAACTCTAACGAAATCTATACTTTATTTGATACCGGTTCTACCCATTCTTTTATTTCTCCTACTTGTGCTCATCGATTAAATTTGACTCTGGAGAAATTAGACTTTGACTAATCTGTGGAAACCCCGTTGGGAGAAACCTTCATTACATCCACTGTTTATAAGTCTTGTTTGGTTCAAATCGGTTGTGACGACCCCAAATCCAGGTACTTGAAACCCGAACTCGGTTCTCCACGATACCATTTCTTTAAGCTGAATAATACTAAATAATAATACATTCGAACTTAATTTACATACATCAAAGTTTACTTCCCCAGGTACGTGACCTTCAAATACATTCCTTACAATACTTGAATAGATACCAATACAACTATAACCATTAACTCATAATACACACTTATTCGATCGACTTTCCTTTTCCTTTGTTCGTGTACTCGAGCCTTGAGTTGCTCATACATAATCGAAAACATTTAATTTAAGCAAGGATGAGCATTTAAGTGCCTGACAAGTAATAGTAATTATATATAAAATTTGAAAGAATATAAGTATTCTCTTTACATAACACTTCTACAACGAATTGAAAGTTGTGAAGTAATCTGTACTGATAAAAAATTCACATAACAACTCTCTTTCAAATTCTTTAAATTTGGCTCTGGCTCTACCCTTGAATAGGGTTTAAGAAACATACTATGAACATTCTTTTCATTTTCGAAAAGGTTTAGCGGAATTCTATCCTCAAACCAAAAATATAACTTACAGACACGGAGGGTGATCAAATTTCATTGTACCTCAGATTGATCAATAATACATAACTTGAACGAAATTCATCGCCACTCTATCCTCCTTGCGCATAAAAATCTTCCCATATAGGGATGTTCATACATGCTCGGTTCCAAACCCAAGGTTTTAATCTTGCTCAACAATAATATGTAATTCAACATATATATACGGGTAAGTGACAAAAGGTGTATCAACATGTGAACAAATGCCATGATTATCCAAGTGGGGACACTTGTATAACCATTTATAGAAATCAATGAACAGAATATATATCTGAGCTAACATGTCGATAATCAAAGAGTACATAATCTGTACAGGGATAGAATAATTCTGAAACTTCTTACTCATGTCCATTGCATAAAGGAAGTGCAAAGGTAGGATACTTGCCTGATTCGCTGATTACAAATCTCAACTTAGGTTTTATCTCTTTATCACAACATATCAATAATCAGATCATTCGTTCGATTAGAACAATATATCTTAACACATAGATCTTTATTACATTAAAGACATAGTCCAATCACATAATCACGGTGATCATACTTTTAGTTCCTATTCTATACTTGAAATATTTTTATACATTTTCAAATATCTCATCCATGCTCTTTACGTAGTCTTTTCTTTCTTTTATAAGGTCTGACATTTGTCGGCGTATCGACAGCTTTATCGGGTAAATACTGAGTCTAAGACTCTTATTCTATACCTCAACATCTGTAAATATCAGACATCTTATTTTTAATCATTTTCGCAATTTCCAGAAATTGAAAAATTTAAAATAATTCAAATCATCACTAAAGGGCCTATAGTGATATAAGGGTTAATATAGGTGTTCTTCTTCAAATTAGAACTTCATAATCGGTTCTCAAGTCAAAATTAGTTTGGTAAAATTTATAACTTTTAAATATCGGAATCATAATTAAATGATTTAAACATTAAACAATTACATTATCATTAATAGTATAATTAATACTAAACTATTAATGAAACCATTGCCAAAATATAAAAGTTATTTATAATAACTCAAACTATTTTTAAAACATTTATATTACCTAAATAATTACCATTAATATTTAAATATTAATGTACTATTTATCAAATATTAAAAGTCATTAATTATAACTTAAAATATTTTTAAATCCTTAATATCCTCTTTAAATGGTTTTTAAATAAGTAAAACCATTTTTAAACTATTTATTTAATATTAATCATTAAATAAACTAAATATCATTAATATTATCTTAATATCATTAATATGTAATTATTAATGAAATTATCATTTAAATATTAAAAGTTATATTTTATAACTTAAAATATTTTTAAATACCTTATTTTCATTTAAAATGATTTCTATAATATTAAAATCATTTTTAACTAAATTATTTAATATAATCATTAAATAACTTTAATATCATTAATAATTATTAATTAATGAAATTCATCACAAAATATTAAAAGTCATCACAAATAACTCATTTACATAATCAATTCCAAGCCAAAATAAACATAGTAAACTAACTAGTTTATTAACAACACTAACTAAACTTCAAAAATTTAAACTTTAACTAACAATTAAAAATAATAACATTACAAAAATTAAATAAGAAACATACCTTTAAATACTGAATTCCATGATGAATAACGCACTTCCACGCCAAAATTTAACTAAGGAGATCTTTATAAAAAGTTCTCCCACAACAAAACCTTTCTCAAAATTGGAGGCCTTATTGTTGGTGAATGAAACAAAGGCCAAGCCCTTCCATTTATAGGTTTAGAAAATGGTGAAGTTCTCAATTTAGTCGATGTGGGACTTGGTTTATACTAATTTTTCAATAGCTCACTTTATGCGATTTTCTAACGCATTGCTCATAACTCCGATTAATCTGATTTTTGGATATGTTATACATGGTATGTAAGACTATTTTTAAAAATATGAATTACCCAATTCGGGTTCATTAGGTAGCCCAAACGGTCGTCAAAAGTGGGCGTTCATAACAATTTTCAATCTCGTTTCAGCTTTACCTCTTTCGCTAAAAGCAGTCATAACTCTTTCATTTTAAAACATTTTTGAGCGATTCGTGAGCCCACGTGAAGCTAACTTCTGGGGCTACAACTTTTATTCTTTAACCATTTCCAAATTCGAACACATCAGCCCGGAAATTCCGTTCAAATGGACTGCACCGCACTTGTTGGGAAGTTTTGACACTACTACTTTGAAATGTCATAACTCTCTCCTCCGATATCGGATTTAGTCCGTTTTTGAGTCTATGGAAAGCTTATTCGGTGTACTATAACATACCAAAAGCCCAGAAGGTTTTGGAAACATTAGATCGAAAGCAGTGTCCCGAATAGCACATCCCGCTTTGACTTTCGCTTTTGAGAAATTTGACACATTTCCTTCCAATCACCGTAATTCCCTCATCCGAGGTCGGAATGAGGTCATTCCAAATCCTATGGCTTCCTAACTCAGTTGAACTACAACATATTAAAAGCCCATACCTTTTAAAGCACAAAAGTGGACGAGAATGCCCCATTAATTTGCTAAAAAGCAGTTTATCATGATCATCAACCATGTTTGACCATCTATAACTTCTAATCTATACATGATATGGACTTGATTCTTTTTGCAGATTAAAGACCACATATCAGGCTACACATAACAACTTTTGAAGAACAAAACTCATGATCGAGCAAAGAGTTATGGCCTCGACATTTGGTGAAAAAAATAATGTAATTCGGTTTTTCCAACTTGCTTAAATCTTCAAATTCAGTGCACTTTGATGTTATGGGTCTTTGATTTATCAACCCATATCATCAATTAACATTCTATTACACAACTTTAAACAATCAATTGCATCAAATAACATCGAATCAAAGGATTTCTAGGTTTAGTGTTCTTATACCCTTTTGCCAAAAATTCTTGATTCTTGCTTACGATTTGTTATGGGTGATGGTTGGGCTTTGTTTAAGAGTGTATGGGCAATCTTGTACAAGGCAATTAAATGTAATATTTAATCACTAGATTTAATTCTTATAATTTACCAATTAACTTCTATCCTTTGGTAAATTAAAACACTTATACTGATAATATCGAAATTAAACCCTGTAGAATTAAAATTAGGGTTTTCAACGTCATCAATTAGGGTTTCTAATTGACCATTAGTGGTTCTTTAATTATCTCGTGTATGTTACTAACACGAATAGTTACGGTTTCTAATTTCAACGGTTAGGGTTATAATAATTAGGGTTTGTCCTAATTATCGATTTACTGTGATAATTAGGGTTTCTTCTAATTACCGATATTCTTATTCACAGTAACTTCATATACACAGTCACTACTCAGAAATATCCCATAACTGAGTTTAATAATTAGGGTTTCACAGCACGGTAATATGTTATGACCTAATCGATAGTCATTGCTCAATATTATCATCGCATACCCAAAGACATAATAATTATGGTCTTTGTAAAATAATATAATATTATTATTCTCATCTCTTGATCATAATCCCAATCTAGGGTTTGGATCTCATGTCTGACTTATTCTTCGTACACATCATCAATAATCAAGTTAAAATAATTAACTTAAATATTCTGAACAATTCATATAATAAAATATTTATTATATAAATCTAATTATCACATCATATATTATTTCCAATCATGTTTTCATGGAAAATAATTAATAAAAACATTTCGGCTTACAGAAATTTATTACCATATAATTTGTGGTAATTAATAATTCCAAAATTATTTCTAATTTTCAAGTAATAAATGTATTCGCATTTATCGTTCACTTTACTTGACACTTAGTCTCGTCATTAAAAATAAAAAAATTTATCATAAAATTTCTTATTTATTTTATATAGAAAATCTCAGGTTATTACATCGGTACCCTCACATTTACCGTAGATCTTATTTCATTGAAAATACTTGCATTTGGCGTGATTCTAGGGATTGATTGGTTAACTACTCATCATGCAAAAATTGATTGTTTTTCGTAAGGTTGTTAGCTTTCATATTCCTAATCAACCTATTATGCAAATTCAAGCGACAAACCATTAAAATCAATCATGGTCATCTCAAGCCATAAAGCTATTCGTTTATTGAAAAGCGGATGTCAAGCTTTTCTTAGCTCATGTCACGATTTAAACAAAAATACGTCGGTTTTGAGCGATATTTCTATTGTTAATAAATTTCACGACGTATTCCCGAAGAACTTCCCTGGCTACCGGCGTGAAATTGAATTTTGTATCGACCTTGAACCCAAAGATAAAACCCATTTCCAAAGCCCCATATCGAATTGCTACTATTGAACTTCGGAGTTAAAGACCCAAGCTGCAGGAATTGTTAGACATTGGCTTTATTCGCCCTAGTACTTCTCCTTAGGGTGCTCCTGCTCTATTTGTGAAGAAGAAAGATGGGAGTATGCGACTTTGTATTGATTATCGGGAGTTGAATCATGTTACCATCAAAATAGGTATCCATTGCCGCGTATTGATGACTGTTTGACCCGATTGCAAGGAGCCAAATTCTTTTCAAAGATTGATCTTCATTAGGATATCACCAATTGAAGATTAGAACAGGTGACATTCCAAAGGCGGCTTCGAGAACTCGATGCGGGCATTATGAATTCTAGTCATGTCCTTTGGATTGACTAATGCTCCTCTACGCCTTCATGGATATGATGAACCAAAGTATTCAAGGAATATTTGGATCACTTTGTGGTCGTCTTTATTGATGACATCCTTATTTATTCCAAAGCGCGTGAAGATCATGAGCAACACTTGAGGGTGACACTCCAAAAGCTTCGTGAATATAAGCTTTATGCCAAGTTGAAGAAATGCGAATTACGGCGAGGAAGTAGCATTCCTTGGGCACGTAGTATCAAGTCATGGAATATCTATTGACCCGGCAGAAAGATTAAAGCAATTCAAAGTTTGGGAGAAACCTAAATCGATGGCCAAAGTACGTAGCTTTCTGGTTAAATTTGGTTATTATCGGAGATTCGTGGAAGGATTTTCTCGAATTGCTACTCCATTGACAAATTGACTCGAAAAGATACAAAGTTCTATTGGAGCGAAGAATGTGAGAAGAGTTTTCAAGAACTCAAGAGGAGACTCATTTCGGCACATGTTACGACAATACCATCGCTCGGAGGGATTTATCATCTACTGATGATGCTTGAAGGTGCAAAGGGTTGGGATGTGTTCTCATGCAACATGGAAAAGTCATAGCCTATGCCTCAAGACAACTCAAAGAATATGAGAGGAATTATCCTACTCATGATCTAGAGTTGGTATTGTTATCTTCGCACTAAAGATTTGGAGGCATTACTTGTATGGGGAGAAGGTGGAGATCTTTACGGATCATAAAAGCCTCAAATATTTCTTTACTCAAAAGGAACTCAATATACGACAACGACGTTGGCTTGAGGCTTCTTGAAAGATTATGATCATACCATCCAACACCATCCTCGAAAAGCGAACGTGGTAGGCGCGCATTGAGTAGAAGATCATATGCAATCTACGAGTGCGATATTGTCAACGCAAAGGCCCATTTTGTGTGACTTGCAAAGGATGGAGATAGAGTTAAAGACTCGAGGGACCCATGTGATGATGGCGAATATACGAGTAGAACCAGACTTTAATCGATAAAGTTAATCTTTGCTCAAGTTATAGACACGGGTAGATGCGTATGAGGAAGAAAGTGCAAGAAGGTGCTATCTTTGGAAGAAAGAATCGATGAAGAAGGAATACTTCAAGTCAACTCCGGACTTTGTGTTCCTAACGACCACGATTTAAAGTATAAAATCATGATGGGGCGCACAACACACCGCTTGCAATCCATCTCAGGAGTACCAAATGTATCATGATATTAAATCATACATTTTGGTGGAGCAATATGAAGAGAGAGATAGCGTTGTTTATCTCAAGGTGTCTAACTTGTCAACAGCGAGTTAAAGCGGAGCATCAAGTACCAAAAGGTCCATTGCAACCACTTGAAATTCTATAATGGAAGTGGGAGCACATTACCATGGATTTCAATTCACGGTCTTCCTAAGGTTTCTCAAGGCATAGATCACGATTTGGGTCATTGTTGATAGATTGACCAAGTCCGCTCATTTCTTACCGATGCGAGAAACTTATACACTTGAACGTCTTACTCAGTATATACATAAACGAGATTGTAAGATCTGCATGGTATCTTTGGTATCCATAGTTTCGATCGAGACCCAAGATTCACTTCACGATTTTGGGTTAGTTTGCAAAAAGCTATGGGCACAGACTTACGATTTAGCTCGGAATATCATCCTCAGACGGACGAACAGTCGGAGAAGACTATTCAAACTGTTGAAGATCTATTAAGACTCTATGTCCTTGATTTCAAGGGAAGTTGGGACAAGTTCTTACCATTGGTGGAGTTTTCCTACAACAACAGTTATCAAGCAATTATTGGCATGGCTCCATTCGAAGCGTTGTATGGAAGAAAGTGTCGTTCTCCAGTATGCTGGGATGAGGTGGGTGAAGCAACGTTGTTGGGATCGGAGTTGGTACGTATGACTACGGAAAATATTCAAACGATCCAACGACGTATAAAAACCTCACAAGATCGACAAAAGAAATATGCTGATCTTCATCGAAAGGACGTGGAATTCGATATAGGATATCATGTGTTGTTGCGTGTTGCTCCATGGAAAGGAGTTACGAGATTTGGAAAGAGAGGAAAACTCAATCCTCGATTCATCGGCCCATTTTTAATCCTCGATCGAGTAGGAACTGTGGCCTATAGACTCGCTTTACCACCATGTCTCGTGTTCATAACGTATTTCACATATCCATGTTACGTAAATATGTGAAAGACCCGAACCACATTATTGAGTTAGAACCGGACGAAATAGCGGAAGATTTGACGTATGAAGAGGTTCCTGTTCAAATCTTGGATAAGAAGGAACATATTCTACGCTCCAAGGTTATACCTCAAGTCAAAGTTTTGTGGAGAAACCACGATGTTGAGGAAATGACTTGGGAGTTAGAATCTGAAATGAAATCAAGGTATCCTTACCTCTTCGACATACCAGGAGCGTACCCTAATTTCGAGGGAGAAATTTCATAAGAAGGGGAGGTTGTAAGACCCCAACTTTTATAAATAAAGATGAATTTCTATAAATATTATTTTTGAATATTATGGAGTAAATTTGATATAATATTATAGTTGTGGATAATATTTATAAATTTTTCAAAGTAAGCAAGTTGTTAAAAAATATTCGTTTGGTCTGGGAATATTCTTTTTGTTGGGAATATTAAATGCAGCGTCACAATCATTAAGTGGACCCCACAACGGAATTATGTCCGGATTGAGAAAACAACAAAAATACTTTATGAAAATAATTGGCGGAGGTGTTACCGTTAAAAGCTGTTGAACTACCGGTAGTAAAAGTCTGATGTCTACGCATTGGTTGCATAGTAGCACACAGTATTGATTATTGATGCTTACGTGAGAAGTCACTCATTTATACTCAAATATTGCTACAATAATTCACGTGCATCATATCTCTTATATTATTGATTCAATTATTGTCACAGTATCATCTGTATAATATGTTATATTATTAAATCAATAATTAAGACGACAAGTTATAAATGATTAATATTTGTTGAAAGATTAAATATATATTGATTAAAAATAAAATGATTTATGGTAAGATTTATTCAATCCTTGATGTATATAAAGAGTCTATTATGAGACGTTTGTGGTAAGTTTGATTATTTTATGGGGGGCCCATATGTCATCATCTAAGAGTCTCTTTATCAATAGTAATTACCTTTGTCAATACCTTCGTCAATAGTAATTACCTTCCTCAATAGTAATTACCTTCGTCAATAGTAACTACCTTTACCAGACGTCAAACCACTTGCCATTTCATATTACAGGCGTCGAACCAATTGTCGTTTCACATTGTAGGCGTCAAACCACTTTTCTTTTCACATCACCAGTGGTCAAGCCACTTGCCTTTTCACATTTCAAGTGCTAAGCTATAAATCTTCTATAAATAGAGGCCTAGTGCTTCATTATTTTCACTTAATTCATTCAAGCTATGAGAGAGAGAAAGTATAGAGAGAATAAAAAGAAAGAAGAAGAGTATTACATTACTACACTCTTTGTAGTATTCAATCTACTACTAATGTAAGGGGTGTTATTCTTTTTATTCATGAAGAGAACTGTTGTTATTCCATTGCTTATTATTCTGTTGGAATAACCTATATACGCAGTTTACCCTATACTTGGTGACCTTCTTCTATTATTCTGTTGGAACATCGTGTCTGTGTGTTTTACACTGAGACTGGTTCCAATCTTTATTATTATTCATTGGAACATCCTATTTTGTGTGTTTTACAGGACCGGTTCCGTCTTTATTATTACATTGGAACATCCTCGATTTGCAAATTTTTTCGACACGGTTCCGTTATTATTATTCTCGTTGGAATAACTTTTCTGTCATCTGTACCGCATGCATGGTGATTTCTTTTGTTATTCCATTCTTTATTATACTCGGTTGGTTAAAGTTTTGACTTCTATACTCCATGAAATTAGTAGAATATCCTTGATATTTGCGCTTCATCCAAAGATCTTTTCATGGAAATATTCTTCCGATCATTCTTGAATTTTACTCTACAAAGCAAAAGATCATGTTGACAATTTGGACATTATTAGTTTCGGATAAATTAATTCTTGAACTTGTTTTTATTGAATTCTTATATCATTGTCATCATCCTCATGTTTATATTATGTTGAAAGTCATCTGTGGCCTATAAGTGCATAGATGGACTTGGTATGATTATGACCGGTATTATTCGGTGTAATCATAATAGTAATGTTACAAATGATGTGGTAAAAGTTATCATTGGCCCGTAGTGCATTGATGAGCAGATTGTTGGCATGATCATGACCATTAATGAATACACAAATGTCCTTGGTCATGAGTGCATGGATAATGTGTGGTAGTGATACTAAAGAATTTCCTGGCCGTAGTGTAATGTGGGGTGATTTGATGATGTGGATTATTTATTAAATTTGAGTCGGTGATGATAAAAATCATGAAAAACCTTTTAAATCATAAAAGATAGTAGATTTTATTCTCTACTTGACTCTTTTAATGGATTGCTTGTTCACCGCAGATTAAACTTGATGTTGTTATATTTTATCGGTTTAACTTCATTGAAGGCTAACGATAATTTATTATGCATTATCTTAGTCATAATATTTCTTCTTTGGGCTAGTTGAGCTCACCCTTTTTTCAATGTTCTCTTCAGAAATGAGAATACATAGAGAGGACTAGTCGGGGAACCGAGTGACGGTCCGCAGGATAGCATTAGTAGTCCTCACTATTACGTGAAATAGTGTGTTAATAATTGTAATGAGGACTCCTTTTGAGTTTGTATAATCTCTAGTAGACAATAATGTATTCAAACTCACAGTTATATTTTTGTCGTATTGCATACCCATGCATGATTGTATTAGTAAGTTGTATTTGAATTTTGTACCATGTATCTGACGACCCAAGATGGGTGATGTATACCTAATTTTGGGGGCGTCACAGTTTGCACATGGGCTAGCTTTTCGTCCTTATCCGACTTCTCTCTCTCTCTCTCTGTCAAGTGTTGGTGATTTTTAAATCACCAACAAATGAGCTAAGGCTCTCCTTATATAGAAAATCAAGGCTAGGGGAAAATAGTCATTTTGCCCCCAAAGTTACTATTCTTACCTCCTTAACTAACATCCTTACTATTCACAAAGTTTCTCTTGGAAGTTTCGTTTTTCCATCTTGCGGAATTCATCCAACAATTCGTAAAATTGCGATTCTCGGAATCCAAATAATATTTATGGATAATACGTCTTTCCTGTAGCATCCCCAAATCCGGGTCCCAAGAACCACGAACTTGGTACGTTACGATACTTCATCATCATACATATTCTATCATCTAATGCGGAATAAATAAACATATATTGTTTATTTTACATAATTCTATAACATTTTCCCAGGTTTATTAACCTTAACTTAATACATACCTTCAATATCTTAGAAGATTTACAATGCTATTTTCGTCCGAAAATTTAATAGATCTAACTGCAACATAATTTAATCTTGCACTTTGACTTTGCTTCTGTCTTTATTCGAGCTTTCATCTAAATCTAAAAATTTTATCATGATATAGCAAGGGTGAGCAACAAATTTGCCCAGCAAGTTTTAAATACAATGAAGATATATCATGATTGAAAAGAATGAATAAGCTTTCAAGTTTTCAACAATATAATAATTGTGAAATAACATGAATCAAGTTTCAATAATTGCATGACTGAATTAATAATGTTTGAAGGTCAACAATGACCATAAATAATTTAATTGCACCTTATGGTAATGAAGGTGATCAGCCTTTTATACCTGATGAACATATGCAACATGCACTAAGTGCGAATCAATAATCAGTTTAGGCATGAATAATCATCAATAATCATTCACTAAAATACTTTGAAATATAACTCGAGTTTGAGTTAAGGAAACTTGCCTGATTCGTTGACTATTGCTACGCAATTTCAGTTAACTTCTTTTTGGTAAGACCTATCATTAATAAGATTGGTCTTTCAATCAGCATATTCTACTTTGTATCATAATACAATTACTTTATCAATCAATTATCTAACACTTAATCAAATATTAGATAACTTCTTAACACATCAGTATTATTATTATCCTTTGATAATTCTTTAATCACTATATCATATCCATTATGATTTAACACTCTCATTATCATTTCATAAGTTATTCTTTAACATCTAATAAGTTAAATACTAATCCAAACCCACGGGTTCTAAATCCAACAACACAAACCGCAATCCAATTTAATCGGATTCCAAATCCAAATGACTTGAATTCAACAGATTTCCAATCCAAAGAAGTCCGGATTCACCGATACTTCAATCCAAAGAAGTCGGATTCATAATCCTTCAATCCAAAGAAGCTCGGATTTTCAATCTTCAATCCAAAGAAGTCAATTCATCAAATTTTCCAATCTAGCAAAGTCGGATTCCATATCATTTTCATGAAAAAACAATAAATCACATATTATTTTTCTATCCTTTGCCCAAACACATAATATAGTTCATTGAATATCAATTTCAACAATTACATTGAAAAATATCATAAATCTCTTATTTTAATCATCCGTGAATATTATTAATTATGTAATAATATTTTACGCTAAGGTTATTAACCTTTTAAGAACATTACATTCAAATACTACTAATAATATCTTAATCCAATATTATTAGTCATATAACAATAAGTTAAGTCATTAATCACATTAATAAACAATTGTTTTTAATTGTTTTCCTTTTATTAATACACTTGTTTAAGCATTCTAAAATGCCATAAACATCACAACACTTCACACCCGACCCAAAACTTCATCAAAAACCAGCATAAGTCATGCTCTAGGGTCTCAAGTCATAAATCGTACTTTTTATATTTTTGGACATCATATAATTAATTAAATCCATTTATCCATTTATCATTATTTAGATGAAAAATACTAAATCGGTTCCAAAAATATTTTTTTTCTGGGATTTGATAGAATATAGTTTCATATTGAACATATATTTTTCCCGAAATTTTTAAAATAGATTTACTATATTTAAATAGTCCATAATAGCCAAATATTCTCTGATTTTTCATAAATCGAGATTAACTCCAAACATTCTGAAATTTTTACAGTATGCTCCTGCTATACACATGTACTTCCAGTAAAATTTTTATAATTATTGGACTTATACACAGAGTTATTCGGGTGGCTTCATAAAAATAGTCCTTCACCGTAAAATCCATAACTCTCAAACCGTATTGCCAAAAATTCTCAAATTTTTACACAACCTACATATCTTCTGATATTAACACCCCAAAGTTTTCCAGAATTTTTAAAGTACAAAAAGTGGACAAAACTGCCCCCGTTTCAGACTGTCCCAAAATAGTCTTATTTTCTTTTACCAAAAATGGGACTGTTTTGGCTTAATCAGCCACTACACCATGAAAACTCAACATTTTTGAGTTCTACCACTTGGATTAACTAGTAAACACGTATATCTAGCACCCCTCTTTGACGGATCGTAAAGAGGAGTTATAGATTTAAAACGGTGGATTTTCAAAGTAAATAGAAATTTTTGAATTCAAAACTAGAAAAATTAATTTTCTTTTCCTTTTTGATTAAAACAAAATAAACACCCAATATGGGTAAATCTAAACTTGAATCCATGGAAAACACATAGATCATGGTTTTTGAACATCCAATCAAAAACCCTTTTGATTTGGAAAAATCAAAATCAATAAAGCTTATAAAATAATTTTAGGATTTCTCTCTTTTCTCAAAATCTTCTTCTTCTTCTTCTTCTTCTTCTTCCATGGAGAATGTTTTTTTCTCCTCCTTATCTCCCTCATGTTGCCGCCTCTCCTTCTCTCTCTCTCCCTCTTGGTTTTTCTACGGTTCTCTTCTTTTCCTCTTGGCATTCTCTCTCTTTGTCCTAAAGAAGGAATTAAGATGAGAGAGAAAGAATAAAGGAAATAAGATATCTAGATAAAATATCTACATACACCTCCTTTTTCTCCTCACATTATAAATTTGACACATGTGGCCCTCTTATCCTCCCACATATTATTTTTTATTTAATTTATTAAATGAATACAATGCTTCTTAATAATTGGGTTAAAAAAATTGGGCCACTTATTAAATCTTTTGGGCTTTCAATTAAAATCTTTGGGCTATGTAATATTAACATAATCCAATTCTTTCCATCTTATCCCACCCTAAATATTTAATTAGGGTATCCATTCCAAATATATAGAATTTAAATCATCACTCTTGTACCTTAAATTCTATAACCCAACTATACTTCTTTTAATTAAGTTCTAAAATTAATAACTTGAGATAATAAAAATATATCTCTTAACTTAATATAATTTTTTAATATTATTGTTCTCCCACAAGTGGGCCTAGTTTGGGCTCTTAATTAATCTCATTGAGCTAACAAATTTAATTGTTCTACTTATTAACAAAACTAACTTGGGCTTTCAACCCTAATTAAATTGGGTCAATATAATACTTATCACATACATAATATATTGGGATAGATTAAATAATTTAATCGCCCTTAGTCACTCTATCTACAAGTCCCATTCTTAATTAATTAATTGGGCTCGTTTAAATAATATAACTTCTTTAGTCCATCAAATTTAATTCTCTTGGACTCTAAATAAATTAATGGGCTATGATATTATTATAGTCCATTACTTTTAATACTATTTTACCCTAATTATTTAATAAGGGTTTTTATTTCTCACTCTAGAAAATAAATTTTACTCATGCATTTTTAATTTTATAACCCAATTAGAGTTGGTTATAAAACTAATTATTTGAGATATGTAAATAAATCTCTTAGAACTAGTATATATTATAAATACTAGTATTCTCTCATCTCATAACCCTTAAGTTATTCAATTCTTCATTCCTAATATATATTTAGGATTACACTAGTTTCTTTTATTTTTTTATATAATAAACAAATATAAACCATCACATAATATTCATATTCACTTACTCACATAATCATTAAATAAATTGTGACATGTTCCACAATTCTCTTAGATTAGGACACTAGTATATAATTAAAATACTAGGACCACTAAATAACAATAACCTTTTAGGTCATTTAATTCTCATACTTAATTTATATAACTTAGTCAAGTTATACAATTTATATTGTATACTTCAATTTAATTTCCTCCTCCTCTCCATAAATTATTTTCAAACAATTTATTTATATATTAAATATATAATTTAATATATTCAATCATTTATCCAAATATGAATTTAATTTACTAACTTCCTTGATACCAATATACATATTTACATATTGGATCTCCTCTCATATTTTTACTTTACATCATTTGGTATAATATTAAATATTATACCATTATCCATATAACATAATTCACTTCTAACACTAATTTTGACTTTTCTCCATAAAAAGTCAACTTTTAACTTTGACCAAAAGTCAACCTTTACACATTTTGTGTTTACTGTCCATTCAGACTAAACTTGACGTTCCGGATGCAACCGAGCAGTCCGTGCTTCAAAATTCTATCTCTAACTCAAATTTTGAGTTTTAAATTACTCCCTTCATATTGCTAATAGTGTTAACTAATGACTTTATACTTGTTCAATTCACATCAAATTTTACAGGTATCATAATACCTTATTCTTGATATTGATTCAAATACATATCAATTCATTTCTAGGGTTTTGGAATTTTGTAACCCATATTTTCTCTATTCTCATTCGAATAGCAAACCATATAGGTTTTACTTGAAAATTTTAAATAAATCCTCAAATTCTCATCTAGGTTTTATTCTTTAACCTTTATTCTAATCATTCAAGATTTTATAAAAAAAAATTTTGGGTTGTCACATTCACCCCTTCTTCTAAGAATTTCATCCCCGAAATTAAAACATACTAATCTCTGCTTATTCTCTTGATCAAAACTAGGTTTTCAACTTAACCTTTACAATTTTCTCATTTGAGGATTTCTCTCTTATCTTCACATTTTACAATAACTACTCACTAAGAGTTTACATCTTCTAAACATTCATCAAAACTAGGTTGTCATAATAACCTTTATTCAATCATCTCAGATTCTACTCGTACGCAACGAGTTCACACTATTTCATATCCATAATCACATACTACCACAACATTACTCTGAAGAGTTTTAAAAAAAACTTTTCATATCTGTCTGAGGGATTATAAAAACTATAAACTTTGAGGTTTAGGGGTATTTCTACCTGCTACCTCTTTCAATTAAGAAAGAAAGGTACTCTACCTCTGAAATATTTTATATTTGGTATGTTTACAATCACGAAGAAGGTAAACTACCGATGCGGGTACTTTAGATGATTAGTCTGTTGTACCTTAGTAATCGGAACAACTATATGTGTTCTTAGATTGGAGTATTTTATCCAATTAGTAGATTCCCATTTTCAGGGTTGTTTACCTCAGACTTATCATAAGATTCCGCACCAAAATAATTTTGTTCGGCATAAGCTTTCAAAGAATATTTTGAATTTCATAAACATTTGTCTAGCTGAATCAAATAGCTTAGACGCATATCAATAATTCGAATTTCAATCGAAACATTGCTGGCCAAATTCAGTTGGCAATAATTTATCTGTAAAATTTTTAAAATCATTTATAACGTCATGATACCGTACTGTATTTACAGTCCGTTTGAGGATTTCGTCATTTTGTGACTTTGTCATACTACATTATACTATAGTGGGCTGATGATCTTTAGATCACATCCGACACTAAGTAATTCTGCATTGATTACTCCATCATTTTTTAGCATCTAAGCACCAGGTTGCATGATGCATTAATGATATAAAAATACATTTTAATAATTCAAATCATTTTCGTCTAGCTGAATCAATTAGCATAGACTCTTCTTTAAATCGTTCAAAAAAACTTTAAAAATCATTTGTGGTGTCATCATGCCACAACAAGTAATGATGTGTTAGTGGCCCCAAGTCCACACCTACACACTTGTCACCATGTGTTGAGGATAACAAAATTAATTTTTAAAAGCACATCAGTGCGAATTTATCTTGATGTCAAAAACATCGAAGTCTAGCATAGCTAGAAGATTTGGAATACCTATGCTTCCATCATTAACTTCAGTTTCTCTACTGATCCATTTCTTAATAATTTTATCTATTTCTATCATCCTCAATTCTCCATTCATAACTTTCCCATACCCAGTTCATCAAACTTACCACACATTATGAGTTCAGGAACTTTCCACAATCATATGAGTTTAAGAACTTGTCCTAGTCAGACCTTAGGCGTCCATTCGATGAGGGGTTCATAAACATTTCATATAATTATGAGTCATGAACGTACCATAAGTATGAGTTTTACGAACTCGTACTTAACCTTATATTCTCTACCTATTCGTTATACACATGAGAAAAGAATCACCTTATCCACATGCATATAACAAATAGCGCGACACCAGGTTCCAATGATTATCAATGTAAGAAACTAAGTGGTCGTCAAACCAAACTCGACCACTAATCAATATAGGAAGCTAAGCGCACAATTCCCCACCCATACAAAGAATTGGTCCACCTAACCACTATATCGACTAGGAAGCTAAGTGATTCTAAAACCAAGTACAAATTCCCCGCCCATACAAGAAATCATACAACTCAGCTGCTGACGTGAGTCCTCAATTGAAATCCCTCATCATTCTTACTTTCTCTTTTCTTAATACGAATTCTCTTTATTTCGCATCTTAACATTTACCACTCTTTTCTGAGTTAACATTGTACCATTTCATAGTACCTTCTCTTTATAGCATCAAGCTATATCATTCCAATCACTTAACATATCATATGTTATTCAACAATTTAATCTGATCATGTTGTGATCTTATTTCGTAATCATTTCTCCTTATACTTACGATCGTTTTATTTTACGATCTTCTTATTCTTCTATTTAATCATATTATATTATGATTTTATTAACATTTCTCACCTTATAGACATTGTCTATTTATTACCACTTTTCATCTTTATTACAGGAGTCAGGTAACTCCGGATTCTTATCCTTATATTTCTTCAAGATTCTTCTTTGAATCTTAATTATCTTTCTCTTTACTTTAATGATGAATTTCCTAAATTCATCTCTTATCACTTAAACTCTATCTAAGTTTATTCCTTATCATCATCTCCGCGGTTATAGTCTAAGGTACACCTATCTAAGGTTTATAACATACGACTTTGATACCAACTGTAGCATCCCCAAATCCGAGTCTCATCATACATATTCTATCATTTAATGCGAAACAAATAAACATATATTGTTTATTTTACATAATTCTATAACATTTTTCCAGGTTTATTAACCTTAACTTAATACATATGTTCAATATCTTAGAAGATTTACAATGTTATTTTCATCCGAAAATTTAATAGATCTAACTGCAACATAATTTAATCTTGCACTTTGACTTTGCTTCTGTCTTTATTCGAGCTTTCAACTAAATCTGAAAATTTTATCATCATATAGCAAGGGTAAGCAACAAATTTGCCCAGCAAGTTTTAAATACAATGAAGATATATCATGATTGAAAAGAATGAATAAGCTTTCAAGTTTTCAACAATATAATAATTGTGAAATAACATGAATCAAGTTTCAATAATTGCATGACTGAATCAATAATGTTTGAAGGTCAACAATGACCATAAACAATTTAACTGAACCTTATGGTAATGAAGGTGATCAGCCTTTCATACATGATGAACATATGCAACATGCACTAAGTGCGAATCAATAATCAGTTTAGACATGAATAATCATTCACTAACATACTTTGAAATATAACTAGAGTTTGAGTTAAGGAAACTTGCCTGATTCGTTGACTATTGCTATGCAATTTTAGTTAACTTCTTTTTGGTAAGACCTATCATTAATAAGATTGGTCTTTCAATCAGCATATTCTACTTTGTATCATAATACAATTACTTTATCAATCAATTATCTAACACTTAATAAAATATTAGATAACTTCTTAACACATCAATATTATTATTGTCCTTTGATAATTCTTTAATCACTATATCATATCCATTATGATTTAACACTCTCATTATCATTTCATAAGTTATTCTTTAACATCTAATAAGTCAAATACTAATCCAGCCACACCGGGTTCTAAATCCAACAACCCAAAGCGCAATCCAAATTAATCGGATTCCAAATCCAGCGACCTGGATTCAACAGATTTCCAATCCAGCAAGCCTGGATTCACCAATACTTCAATCCAGCAAGCTGGATTCATAATCCTTCAATCCAGCAAGCTGAATTCATCAAATTTCAAATCCAGCAAGCTGAATTTCATATCCTTTTCATGAAAAACACTAAATCACATATTATTTTTCTATCCTTTGCCCAAACACATAATATAGTTCATTGAATATCAATTTCAACAATTACATTGAAAAATATCATAAATCTCTTATTTTAATCATCCGTCGAATATTATTAATTATGTAATAATATTTTACGCTAAGGTTATTAACCTTTTAATAACATTACATTCAAATACTACTAATAATATCTTAATCCAATATTATTAGTCATATAACAATAAGTTAAGTCATTAATCACATTAATAAACAATTATTTTTAATTGTTTTCCTTTTATTAATACACTTGTTTAAGCATTCTAAAATGCCATAAACATCACAACACTTCACACCCGACCCAAAACTTCATCAAAAATAGATTTGACAAAAATACTAAATCAGTTCCAAAAATATTTCTTTTCTGGGATTTGACAGAATATAGTTTCATATTGAACATATATTTTTCCCGGAATTTTTAAAATAGATTTACTATATTTAAATAGTCCATAATAGCCAAATATTCTCCGATTTTTCATAAATCGAGATTAACACTAAAAATTCTGAAATTTTTACAGTATGCTTCTGCTATACACATGTACTTCCAGTAACAATTTTGTAATTTTTGGATTTATACGCAGAGAGTTATTCGAGTGGCTTCTTAAAAATAGTCCTTCACCGTAAAATCCATAACTCTCAAACCGTATGGCCAAAAATTCTCAAATTTTTACACAACCTGCATATCTTCTGATATTAACACCCGAAAGTTTTCCAGAATTTTTAAAGCAGAAAAAATTGGACAAAAGCGCCTCGTTTTGATCGCCCCAAAATAGTCTTATTTTCTTTTACCAAAAACGGGATTGTTTTGGCTTAATCAGCCACTACACCATCAAAGCTCAACATTTTTGAGTTCTACCACTTGGATTAACTAGTAAACACGTATATCTAGCACCCCTCTTTGATTTGGATCAGAAAGAGGAGTTCTGATTTAAAGCGGTGGATTTTCAAAGTAAATAGAAATTTTGATTTCAAAACTAGAAAAATAATTTTCTTTTCCTTTTGATTCCAACAAAATAAACACCCAATATGGGTAAATCCATACTTGAATCCATGGAAAACGCATAGATCATAGGGGTTTGAACATCCAATCAAAAACCCATTTTCATCAAATTACAAAAAGAAAGAGAATAAAGCTTAGGAAAAATAATTTCATACCTTTCTCTTTCTCTTTCTTCTTCTTCTTCTTCTTCTTCTTCTTCATGGAGAATTTTTTTTTCTCCTTCTTATCTCCCATGGTTGCCGCCCCCTCCCTTCTCTCTCTCTCCCTCTCGGTTTCTCCCGTTCTCTTCTTTCCCCTCTTGGCTTTCTCTCTCTTTGTTGGCTAAAGAAGGAATTAAGATGAGAGAGAAAGAATAAAGGAAATAAGATATCTAGATAAAATATCTACATACACCTCCTTTTTCTCCTCACATTATAACCAGCCATGTGGCCTCTTCTCCTCCCACATCTTTTTTTTATTTGCTTTATTAAATGACCACAATGCCCTCAATAATTGGGTTAAAACAAATTGGGCCACTTATTAAATCTTTTGGGCTTTCAATTAATCCTTTGGGCTATGCAATATTAACATAATCCAATTCTTTCCATCTTATCCCACCCTAAATATTTAATTAGGGTATCCATTCCAAATATTTAGAATTTAAATCATCACTCTTGTACCTTAAATTCTATAACCCAACTAAACTTGTTTTAATTAAGTTATAAAATTAATAACTTGAGATAATAAAAATATATCTCTTAACTTAATATAATTTTTTAATATTATTGTTCTCCCACAAGTGGGCCTAGTTTGGGCTCTTAATTAATCTCATTGAGCTAACAAATTTAATTGTTTTACTTACTAACAAAACTAACTTGGACTTTCAACCCTAATTAAATTGGGTCAATATAATACTTGTCACATACATAATATATTGGGCTAGATTAAATAATTTAATCGCCCTTAGTCACTCTATCTACAAGTCTCATGCTTAATTAATTAATTGGGCTCGTTTAAATAATATAACTTCCTTAGTCCATCAAATTTAATTCTCTTGGACTCTAAATAAATTAATGGGCTATGATATTATTATAGTCCATTACTTTTAATACTATTTTACCCTGATTATTTAATTAGGGTTTTTATTTCTCACTCTAGAAAATAAATTCTTTACTCATGCATTTTTAATTTCATAACCCAATTAGAGTTGGTTATAAAACTAATTATTTGAGATATATAAAATAAATCTCTTAGAACTAGTATATATTATAAATACTAGTATTCTCTCATCTCATAACCCTCAAGTTATTCAATTCTTCATTCCTAATATATATTTAGGATTACACTAGTTTCTTTTATTTTTTTATATAATAAACAAATATAAACCATCACATAATATTCATATTCACTTACTCACATAATCATTAAATAAATTGTGACATGTTCCACAATTCCTGACACTAGTATATAATTAAAATACTAGGACCACTAAATAACAATAACCATTTAGGTCATTTAATTTTCATATTTAATTTATATAACTTATTCAAGTTATACAATTTATATTGTATACTTAAATTTAATTTCCTCCTCCTCTCCATAAATTGTTTTCAAACAATTTATTTATATATTAAATATATAATTTAATATATTCAATCATTTATTCAAATATGAATTTAATTTACTAACTTCCTTGATACCAATATACATATTTACATATTGGATCTCCTCTCATATTTTTACTTTTACATCATTTGGTATAATATTAAATATTATACCATTATCCATATAACATAATTCACTTCTCACACTAATTTTGACTTTTCTCCATAAAAGTCAACTTTTAACTTTGACCAAAAGTCAACCTTTACACATTTTGTGTTTACTGTCCATTCAGACTAAACTTGACGTTCCGGATGCAACCGAGCAGTCTGTGCTTCAAAATTCTATCTCTAACTCAAATTTTGAGTTTTAAATTACTCCCTTCATGTTGCTAATCGTGTTAACTAACGACTATATACTTGTTCAATTCACATCAAATTTTACAGGTATCATAATACCTTATTCTTGATATCCACTCAAATACATATCAATTCATTTCTAGGGTTTTAGAATTTTGTAACCCATATTTTCTCTATTATCATTCGAATAGCAAACTATATAGGTTTTACTTGAAAATTTTAAATAAATCCTCAAATTCTCATCTAGGTTTTATTCTTTAACCTTTATTCTAATCATTCAAGATTTTATAAAAAAAAATTTTGGGGTTGTCACATTTCCTCTACAGATTTACACTTACGCATTCTCGGAACTTTGAAAAACTGAAAAATACTTTTTGATGATAAACATTTTTCTTCACATTTTTTCCCAATGTAGTTAAACGAATGAAAAGTACATAACAATACTTTTTATGTGGCAACCCAAATTTTTATAAGTTATTAAAATGGGAATTTAATAATTAAAATTCTTATTATGTGATATTTTGAGTTTGAGTATGTATATATACATGCTATATATTTTGAAATGTAACATTCCAGAATTTTAAATATAATATTAAATATTTATTGATTTATATAAATATTTAATAGATGTGATTATCGTTGAATAAATATTTGTTCAATTGATTTAATTTTGTTTAGTTAATTATTTATTAAATAAATAATTGATGAATTAAGGAAATTATTATTATATTGATATTTTAATTTAATGATTAATTATTTGTATTGTGTTATGTGATTAAAGGATTTATTTAATTAATTATGATTTGCATTAATTAAAATAAATATGAAAGCTTGATTAAATATAGTGTGACAAATAACTGTATTATAAGGAGTTATTAAAATAAATTAAAGTAGTTTAATTTAGTTTTTAACAAACAAGGCTTAATATACTAATTCTTTAATATTTAAAGGGTTTTTGCCAAACAAGCCTTATTACTTTTGAGATTTCTAGTTTTTGAAATTAAATAAAATAAATAATATAAATAAAACAAATAAAATAATAAATATACTATATTTATATTATATACGTTAGTTTTGTAACTGATATAATAAGTAGGCTTATTATTGCCATAGCAGTTTTATTTTTGGCGCAAACTATTATCAGTTAGTTTACGCTTACTATTGTTAGTACCTAGTCTAATACTGAGAGAAGAAAGAAAAGATTTTCAGAGAGAGTTGTCTGAGAATTGAGAGAAGTTCTGAATTTGCAAAGTAATCAACAGTTGATTAGCAAGCAGTTGTTCAGTTCTATTAAGCCTAGTATATGGCAAGTGATGTAAAGGTTAAAGTTTTATTTATTGTTATTCCAAGTGAGCCTTATTTGCTCATGTAACATTCTAGATTTTTTAAATGTAAATTATAAATATTTATTGAATTATATAAATATTTATTGGATGTGTTTATTATTGGATAAATAATTATTCAATTTGATTGATTTGATTTAGTTAATTATTTATTTGTTAATAATTAATGTGTTATGTGGATTGAGTTATGTGATTAAGTGAATTATGTAATAAATTATTATTAAATAAAGTGTGACAAATAACTATGTTATAAAGAGTTATTAAAATAAATTAAAGTAATTTTAATTTGGTTTTTTCCAAACAAGGCTTAAGTATATTAATCCTTTAATTTTAAATGATTGGCCAAACAAAGCCTATGGCTTTTGGATTTCTTTTGGATTTTAAATTATTAATAAAATAAATAAAACAAATATATAAATAAAATATATATTTATAAGTTATACGTTATATGTTTGATAACTGATATAATAAGTAGGCTTATTATTGCCATATATAACAGTTTTATTTTACGTATACTTTTATTAGTTTTGGTTTACGCTCAGTGTTAGTACCTAGTCTAATACTGAGAGAAGTAAGAAAAGAGAAAGGAAAAGTTCAGAGAGTTTGAGAGGAAACCAAGTGCGTGATTATCCAAAACAAGTTATGTTGACAAGTATTTCTTAACAACAAAAGGTATGTGTTTATAACCTTAATTTATGTTTATGTAGACATATATGTTTTACGTCATTATGTCTAAAGTCTCTATGTTCTTGAAAGTCATTTACTCTGTATAAGGTTTTTACAAAAAAATGTCTGTAAACCTTGTTCTAAAATTTGTTTTGGTATTACATGTTTTTGTTGTTATAATTGTTATAACTAGCATGTGTGTGTGTGTGTGTGTGTGTATATATATATATATATATATATATATATATATATATAGTAATTATTTTAATCATGTGTTAAAGAAAAGAAATAGTTTTCATTGTGAACATAAACATGTATGAATGTATGTTTTTCAGAGTACCAAAATTTATACTTGTATTGTATGATAATCATGGAATTTAACTGTGATTATATGAATTGGGTAAGAATTAAATAGAATATAGTTAGAATAAATTAAATTATTTTCTAACTATGATTACAGTGCTTATTGTGTTAACAATGGAGTTTTGGGTTTTTAAATTTTGGTTTCAAAGATAAACAGTGTTCCTAAAATTCATTGTTTAATTGTTGGTCATTGGTATATGAATGATTGTTAGCATTTATGTGTAAATTACATGAAGATATACATGTTAATTGGGGTTAATTGCTCTTAAAAATAAAGATAGTAGCTTTGCTCTGTTCTTCGTTTTGTATTCTATGAGTTTCGGCACCCTAGCGCCAAAATCCACGCTCCAATCCATGCTCCAACACAAGTCTCAATACTTTAGCTCCAAAATCAACGCCTCATTGCCCGGATTTCACGCCAGAAGCCAAGTCGTCGTGAGTTACTTGAATCAAAATGCCAGGCATGAAGTCAGATATATATAACTCTCGCGTCGGGCGCTTACACATCGGCAATACATCACGTCATTAGCTTCAAACAAAGGCGTCGCGGCGCCACTTAGCAGAATGCTTAGAAATGACTTTTGTCTTGCACAGAAGTTTGAAATTTTTAGTTGTAATGCTATATAACCAAATAATTCTGTTATTTTAGTATTGTAATGTGTTGAACGAACATGGGGTTAATACCTAACGAGTTTATTATCATTTAGGAATATAAATTGATTACATGGTTATACATTTAAACCATACGTGATGTAGAATTGATAATGACTGATAACGTGATGATAACATATGTATATAGGATATTGTGATTTGGATTATAACGGTTTAATCTACGTGCAAGGAAAGTTCTTTAACTCTACTTTGTTATTAGGGTGGCAAGTTTTTCTAATTCTAAATCGTCGTTATGCAAATTTCATATTTCTATACTTTATTGAGTAAAGTATTTTCATTAAGCAACTTAATTGTATCTAGTTATTCATGATGATACAAGCTTCCCATCTCCACACTTTCGTCGAGATAGTTATTATGATTATGCAAGTTTTTCCTAACTCTAAACTTGTTATATTAGCATGCAAGTTGTGACGCCCCCAAATTCAGGTACTTGAAACCCGGACTCGGTGCTTCACGATACCATTTCTATGAGCAGAATAATGCTAATAATAATAACAATAATATAAATATCAAACTTAAATAACATATATCAGAGTCTAATCCCAAGTACGCAACCTTTATTATAATTCTTTACATGATAGATAATATATATCATTGCCTTAATACAGTCTAACTATTACAAAAGATACCATTAAACATAATCTGTTTACTTCCTTTTTACTGGTTCTTGTCTGAACCTTCAGGTTGATCACACTTAGCTGAAAACATTTAAATTAAGCAAGGATGAGCATTTGAGTGCCCAGCAAGTAATAACAATTATAATTATATTTAGCTGAAAGGATTAAATGTTTTCTTTATACATCACTTCTACAATGATTCAATAGTTGTGAAGTAAACTTATCCGATAATAATAACATAACAATTCTATCTCAAATTTTTGAAACTACGTATTGACTATAAAAGGGGGTTTAAGTGACATACTATGAACATTGATTTAAATTTTCGACAAGGTTTAGCAGAACGTCATCTACAAACTGTCATAACTTACGGGCGCGAGGGTGATCTTCCCAATGAGCCCTGTATTGATCAATACTACATTGCAAGAACGATATGATCGTTCACTCTGTCCGCCTTGGGCGCATAAAAGTTTTCCCTTGATCGAGATGTTCATACTTAGTCTGGAATCCAAACCAAAACAATTTGATTAGATACAAAAGGTTTTATCATATTCAATGATATTTCTAAATTTGTGTCTAGGTGATCAAGTAGCATAGATTTTATATATATATATATATATATATATATATATATATATATATATATATATATATATATATATATATCAACATATGTTTAACTATAATGATTATCCAAGTGAGTACACTCAGTATAACCATATTTTGAAATTAACGTAGCAGAATATATATATGAGTTATATAATATAATATCATGTTGATAAACAATGATGGGATATAATATATAATGACAATAAGGTTAATAATTTAGTACAATAATAATATAATTTCGAAACTTCTTACTCATGTCCATCAGATAAAGGAAATGCAAAGGTAAGATACTTGCACGATGCTACCGCTTACGATTCAGTAACTTAGTTCTATCTTTATATAACACCTATCATTAATAAGATTATTTTACCGATTAGAATAACATATCTCAACATATAATAACGCTTATTGCAACAAAGACATAACCTAATCACATTGTCACATATGTTTAACAACCATTGAATCACAAAAAACACATATCTAATCAGATTATCTAAGTCCAGATCAATTTCTGAAACATGTTGGTGTATTGACTTCTTTATCGGGTAATTATCAAGTCTAAGACTCTATCCTGTAACTTAGTATCAGTTATATTATTTTTAAATGACTTAATAAAATTTTAACACATTTATTATAATTTATCATGAATTTTCAAACATCTAATCATTATTAAATGATTTAAATATTAAACAATTCTATTATCATTAACATTTAATTAATATTAAATTATTAATGAAACTATTTCCAAAATATTAAAGTTATTTATAATAACTTAAAATATTTTTAAAGTATTTATATTACCCTTAAATGATTTTTAAAACATTTAAAACTATTTTTAAATAATTATCATTAATATTAAAGTATTAATGTTTTATTTATCAAAATATTAAAAGTCATTAAGTATAACTTAAATATTTTTAATTCATTTATATCCATTTTAAATGATTTTTAAATCATTAAAACAATTTTTAAACTATTTATTTAATATAAATATTAAATAAACTCATTATCATAATTATTAAATTATTAATGAAAATTACCTTAAAATATTAAAAGTCATTATTTATTAACTTAAAATATTTTTAAACCTCTTATTATCATTTAAAATAATTTTTATAATATAAAAATCATTTTTAACCCATTTATTTAATACATTTATTAAATAAATTTAATATCATTAATATTCAAATAAATATTACTCCCTCTGTCCCAGGATAAAAGTCTTGGTGAACTTTTCACGCATATTAAGAAGAGGAATAAAATGACAAAATTATCCATAATAATGTCATTAAATATGGAGAGAGAATTAGAATAAGAAAAGTATGGGATATTTAATGCTACGGGCATAATAGGAAAAAATGTGTAGAAATTTGGTTATTAAAAGAAAGTGGACATTTAACATGGGACAACACAAAATAGTAATAAGGACTTTTATCTTGGGACGGAGGGAGTAATATTAATAAAAAATATGTCAATTTATCAAAAGTTAATTTTTATAATTTAAAATAATTTTTAAAACTGATTTTATAATTTTTAGAAATTTATTTCTATTTTAAAGCATTTTTCAGAATTTAGGAAATTAAATTAATTAAATCCGTCGCTAAAGGCTTTTGCGACGATTTCTGTCGCAATAGGTGTTCTTGTGGGCCAAGAACACCGATGCGATCGATGTTCATGATGTCACGTTTGGTATACATAACTTCTTCGTCGTCCTATTGTTTCGGGACAGGGTCTTGTAATGGTCTTGTAGTAGGGTTGTAACACTACACAAATCAACAACTAATCATGGTCATAACGTAAAATAGATGAAAGATCTGGCCTTGCAAAATCATTATCAGAGTAGGGTTGTAACACTATATAAATTGATTACATGGTTAGACATTTAAACCATACGTGATGTAGAATTGATGATGACTGATAACGTAATGGTAACATATGTATATAGGATATTGTGATTTGGATTATAACGGTTTAATCTACGTGCAAGGAAAGTTCTTTAACTCTACTTTGTTATTAGGGTGGCAAGTTTTTCTAATTCTAAATCGTCGTTATGCAAATTTCATATTTCTATACTTTATTGAGTAAAGTATTTTCATTAAGCAACTTAATTGTATCTAGTTATTCATGATGATACAAGCTTTCCATCTCCACACTTTCGTCGAGGTAGTTATTATGATTATGCAAGTTTTTCCTAACTCTAAACTTGTTATATTAGCATGCAAGTTGTGCCGGCCCCAAATTCAGGTACTTGAAACCCGAACTCGGTGCTTCACGATACCATTTCCATGAGCAGAATAATACTAATAATAATAACAATAATATAAATAACAAACTTAATTTACATATATCAGAGTCTAATCTCAAGTACGCAACCTTTACTATAATTCTTTACATGATAGATAATATATATCATTGCCTTAATACAGTCTAACTATTACAAAAGATACCATTAAACATAATCTGTTTACTTTCCTTTTTACTGGTTCTTGTCTGAACCTTTAGGTTGATCACGCTTAGCTAAAAACATTTAAATTAAGCAAGGATGAACATTTGAGTGTCCAGCAAGTAATAACAATTATAATTATATTTAGCTGAAAGGATTAAATGTTTTCTTTATACATCACTTCTACAACGATTTAATAGTTGTGAAGTAAACTGATCCGATAATAATAACATAACAATTCTATCTCAAATTTTTGAAACTACGTATTGACTATAAAAGGGGGTTTAAGTGACATACTATGAACATTGATTTAAATTTTCGATAAGGTTTAACAGAACTTCATCTACAAACCGTCATAACTTATATGCCGCGAGGTGATCATCCCAATGAGCCTCAGATTGATCAATACTACATTGCAAGAACGATATGATCGTTTCACTGCATTCGCCTTCAAGTAGCATAAAAGTTTTCCCTTGATCGCGATGTTCATACTTATTCTGGAATCCAAACCAAAATAATTTGATTGGATACAAAAAGGTTTTATCATATTCAACGATATTTCTAAATTTGTGTCTAGCTGATCAAGTAGCTCAGACGGCTTATATATATATATATATATATGAGTTATATAATATAATACTATGTTGATAAACAATGATCGGATATAATATATACGACAATAAGGTTAATAATTTAGTACTAATAATAATATAATTCGAAACTTCTTACTCATGTCCATCAGATAAAGGAAATGCAAAGGTAAGATACTTGCACGATCTACCGCTTACGGTTAAGTAACTTAGTTCTATCTTTATATAACACCTATCAGTAATAAGATCATTTTACTTATTAGAATAACATATCTCAACATATAATACTGCTTATTGCAGTCAGCACATAACCTAATCACATTGTCACATATGTTTAACAACCATTAAATCACAAATAAACAGATATCTAATCAGATTATCTAAGTCCAAATCAATTTCTGAAACATGTTGGTGTATCTACTTCTTTATCGGGTAATTATCGAGTCTAAGACTCTATCCTGTAACTTAGTATCAGTCATATTATTTTTAAATGACGTAATAAAATTTTAACACATTTATTATAATTTATCATGAATTTTCAAACATCGGAATCATTATTAAAAGATTTAAATATTAAACAATTCTATTATCATTAACATTTAATTAATATTAAATTATTAATGAAACCATTTAAAAATATTAAAGTTATTTATAATAACTTAGAATATTTTTAAAGTATTTATATTACCCTTAAATGATTTTTAAAACATTTAAAATCATTTTAAATAATTATCATTAATATTAAAGTATTAATGTTTTATTTATCAAAATATTAAAAATCATTAAGTATAACTTAAATATTTTTAATTCATTTATATCCATTTTAAATGATTTTTAAATCATTAAAATAATTTTAAACTATTTATTTAATATAAATATTAAATAAACTCATTATCATAATTATTAAATTATTAATGGAAATTACCTTAAAATATTAAAAGTCATTATTTATTAACTTAAAATATTTTTAAACCTCTTATTATCATTTAAAATAATTTTTATAATATAAAAATCATTTTTAACCCATTTATTTAATACATTTATTAAATAATTTTAATATCATTAATATTCAAATAAATAGTAATATTAATGAAAAATAGGTCAATTTATCAAAAGTTAATTTTTATAATTTAAAATAATTTTTAAAACTGATTTTATAATTTTTAGAAATTTATTTCTATTTTTAAAAGCATTTTTCGGAATTTAAGAAATTAAATTAATTAAATCCATCGCTAAAGGCTTTAGCGACGATTTCTGTCGCAATAGGTGTTCTTGAGGGCCAAGAACACTGACAGTCAGTGTTCATGGTGTCACGTTTGACTGTCTATAACTTGTTGGTCCGGTTGTTTCTGGACAGGGTCTTGTAATGGTCTTGTTGTAGGGTTGTAACACTACACAAATCAACAACTAATCATGGTCATAACGTAAAATAGATGAAAGATCTGGCCTTAAAAAATCACTGTCAGAGCTTCTGGGTTTTCCAGAAACCCAGACAGCTTCAAGGGTTCATTTGTGGCTTAAATTCCTATAGGTTCTTGTCTTTTTAAAGATGTTATAATGGTTCAATGTTGTAGTATACATGTTAAGGTACATTTATCAGTCATCAGGTTAACCTAACTACATCAAAATCATCATATAACAACAGGTCAAAGGTTGTCAGAAAACCTTGTTCATACGGTTTATGGGTTTTCTAGAAAACCGCATATGTGAACGAGCAGGGTAGTTTGACCTTAAATACCTTTCATTATGTTGGTTATCTAGGTGATTTATGAGCACATATATGTAGTACACATACCAAAGTATAGTCTAGTTACATTAACACAATCAAAACATCAAAATCATGCAAGATCTGGGATCAGGAACATCTTATCAGACACTGAAGAACATATTATGGGTTGCCCAAAAAATGTAAGTCAATGCCGAGTAGAATACTTTGACCATCCACTACTTACAATCTGTTGATTGTTTGAGTGATTTAAAAGCATGGATCTGGAGTAAAACTAACAAGCTACAAATTAGATAAAACAACATCAACAAAACACTTAACACCTAACAGTTATAGGCTTGAGAAAATGTTGTCAGACAGTGTTCTTGAGTTTACGGTTGCCCGTAAACTCGGGTCATGCTTTCGGTTAACTCGAAGTTTGACCTTGAATAACTTTTGTTCTGGACATGATCTAAGTCTGATTTCAAGTCCAGAGCAAAGTCCATATAACATACTACAAGATAAAACATTAAAACAACAAAAAAACAAAACATATTGAGATCTATGGGATCTGACATTAGCCGTCAGACCATATTTTTCATTTTTCCAGATTTTAAAAATCTTTAAATCTGAGCATATAGATGTTATGGATCTAACATCTATCAACCCAGATCATCTATATGGACTACAAATAACATATTCTAACATTCAAACCTAACATCTAACACAAGATCGATGGTCAGATTTCATGGCTAGGGTTTATACCTTTTCTTTGATCTATCTTTTATTTGAGCTTCTGATTTGTTAGTGGATTTCGTGGGGCTGATCTTGGGGACTGGAAAGCTTATAAATTTCGTGGGTTTGGGTTGAGAGAAAAAGTTTGAGTGTTTTGTTAAAAATATGCTAGCAAAATGATTTTCTCTCTCTTTCAATCTATATATAGAAGTGATAAATACATGTATGGCTGATCATAGTGGTTGATTGATGGCAATTTAAGTCACAATGTCAACCAATTGGTTCACCAACTCCATTATTGCTAGATACACAAGTTATCTCAAATACTCAAGAGGGGTATTTTAGTCTTTTCGCTTAGAAATTTAATGGAAATCTTGTAATCCTTGCAAACCCTTATGGTTTGACCCTTAGGGTTTAACCCTAAGGTTTAACACAATATGATATTCTAGGTTTTTATTTAGGGTTTTAAAATAAAATAAAATAAAATTTTAGTTTCTAAAATTTGTAATTAGGGTTTTCTAAATTAGATTAGTTTTCTAATTACTTTATACAGAACATTAGGGTTTAATATCTCTAATTATAATTAACTTTGTTAATTTATCAATTAGGGTTTACAATTAGTAATTAGGTTTTAAAATTACTAATTAGGGTTACAAAATATAGAAATTAGGGTTTATAGTTTAGTAATTATGGTTTTCATGATTAACAATTATAATTCTAATACTTGTAAATTAATCACCATATCACAATTACAAACAATCTTGAACTCTAATTTGAGTTTCAAATTAGGGTTTCTCATTTCAGAAATTAGGGTTTTTGAAATATTAATTAGGGTTACTAATTTAGAAATTAGGTTAACTAATTTAGAAATTAGGGTTTCTAGAAATTAGAATTTCTAAATATTAATTAGGGTTTCTCTAATTAACATTAAATTCTATAATACGTAACATAATTCATTTAGCATAATTACATAACCGTTTCTAACTCATAATTGAGTTTCAAATTAGGGTTTCCAAATTTAGTAATTAGGGTTCTTAATTAATTAATTAGGGTTTCTAATTAATTAGGGTTTCTATAAATAATATTAAATTCTATAATTAATACACCACGTAAATCACAGAACACAGTTATATAACAGTCTTGAACTCATAATTGAGTTTCAAATGAGGATTTCCAAATTTAGAAATTAGCTTTATTAATTTAGAAATTAGGGTTCTCAATTAATTAGGGTTCCTAATTAATTAAGGTTTTCTATACTTAGATTTAAAATTAACAATACATGACATTCATAACCTAAAGTAATTACTTAAAATCTTACAGTCTTATTTGACTATCCAATTAGGGTTTATTAAAATAATACTAGGGTTTATCATGATACGCTAAAACTGTTCCACATATTTACCTTACACACATAACATACATACTTATAGCAATGAAAAATCAAAATATAATTAATATTATATTATTATTCTTATTCCTTTGATAAAAATCCAAAATTAGGGTTTGGATTCCATATATGATTTTCTTTTATATTTAACATTATTAATTAAGTTAAAATAATTAACTTAATTAATCTAGCCTAAATTCATATAATAAGATAAATAATTATTATAATAATTTAAAATTATTTCATATATTATTTAAATAATATATAATTATATTTTCATGGAAAATAATTAATAAAACATTTTGACTATAATATTATTTATTATAAGAATATACTTTATAATAATCAATAATTCTAAAATAAAATTATTTGTAAATATTCATCTAATAAATATATTTTTATTTATCACAAAAATACTTACGCTTTATCTTGTACAAATCCTCATCTTTAAAATAACAATAAAAAAAAAATTATACACAAAATTTCTTATTTAATTATATAGAAAATATCGGGTTGTTACATTGACCCTCTCTTATAAAGATTCCATCCTCGGAATTATCGTTTTAAAACCTATATATACCAGGGTACATAGCGTACACAATCATTGCGAGTAGATCTCGATAAAAATTTGATCGAACTGATCTTTAACTATTCACATAAAGCTTATCTGTCTGCTTATAATACGGAAAATTGATTTCTAATAAAAGTCAATTTCCTCCTTGAAAATAATTTATAAAATAATTTACTATATATAAGAAAATAATATATAAGAAATAAAATTGGTTTGAGTAATACCTGGAGTTGCATCCCCTGCTGCTACAGTTTCTTGAACGGTCATGTTGAAGACGATTGTAGTTGATTTCGTTGGTTTGATTGTTGATGTTGGTCCCGTCGTCGCCAATTGTCCTACTGTCTTTCCTTGTTTGCGCATTCCTTGCCTCCCTTCTCCTTCTTGGATAGTCTTCCACCTTATACTCCATTGATTCACACTTAAAACATACAGAGACTTGTCCTTTATCTCCTTTCCTTTTATCGTATAAGTGACGAAACTGTCTTTTTCCCCTCCGTTATCCTAGCTATCCCAAACGTTGTTACAGGTCAGTTGATCCTCTAAACCTGGCAGTACGAACGCATTGAAGTCTTTGACGTTTGTTGTTCAATTATCTAGCTGATCTTCCCGCGACTGGTATTCCGTTCTGCATAGCTTGATCGTCCATATTCGCAAAATTCTGTATCGGGTTTGGTTGTCCTTCAACTTTGTTGACAGGTTCTTTTGCCCTTTAGTTCCGTTTTCATCTTGGCGACATTATCATAAATTATTTTTATTAACTTACATTCTAAGCCTTATCATATACGCTTAACATATAACGCGAAATTTTCTACTTAAATAGTCATGTACTCAAAATATTAGATTTTTAAAACTTGGTTTACTGTATTAACCAATGTTAAGATAAATGATTACTATATTTATACAAATTTATTTCATTAATCCCACATAATCTCATATTACTAGCACTTGACATACCATAACACATACTGCTTTAAACCTCAGTTATTCCTTTGTAACACACAAGTCAGGAATCGCTGTTACAACTTATACGAAAGTTGTGAATCTTACATTACACATCATAAAGCATACATATTCAAGTAATACTAATACTACTTATTTCTTACGCCTCCAGTAAGGATCATTTTCTTAGTATTCTATATATTCCCATTATCCTCAATAATTCATTCACACCTAACTACACCTAGTTCGTCCAACTTACCATACATTATGAGTTTAAGAACTCACCACAAACATATGAGTTTAAGAACTCGACATTGACCACATATTCTTTAACTATACTTTACCTATTAGTCATACTATCGTTTGGAAATTAAGATTATATACTTTTCAAAACAACCACCTCATTGAGGTAGCTTTCAATGTGAGCCTCTATTTCAGCTATTGGCTTTGATATTGGCTCGGTTATGGAGGTTGACTTCTTCTTTACGATTTGAGAGTATCCTTGTCCTTTGCTATCTGTCATTTACACACTGACTATCTTGATTAGCACATAATATATACACACATCAATTAAGAGTTTTATATAAGTTATCTTTTATTTTGTTTGACGATGAACTTATTCAATTCATCTCCTTTTTAAACTCTATATGAGTTATTTGTATTTTCAACGTTTCCCTCTGTTCTAAGGTTATAGCCTAGGGTCTAGCCCACCTAAGCTTTTTAACCCTAAAGCTCTGATACCATAATGTGACGCCCCCAAATTCAGGTACTTGAAACCCGAACTCGGTGATTCACGATACCATTTCTATGAGCGGAATAATACTAATAATAATAACAATAATATAACTAACAAACTTAATTTACATATATCAGAGTCTAATCCCAAGTACGCAACCTTTACTATAATTCTTTACATGATAGATAATATATATCATTACCTTAATACAGTCTAACTATTACAAAAGATACCATTAAACATAATCTGTTTGCATTCCTTTTTACTGGTTCTTGTCTGAACCTTCAGGTTGATCACGCTTAGCTGACAACATTTAAATTAAGCAAGGATGAGCAGTTGAGTGTCCAGCAAGTAATAACAATTATAATTATATTTAGCTGAAAGGATTAAATGTTTTCTTTATACATCACTTCTACAACGATTCAATAGTTGTGAAGTAAACTGATCCGATAATAATAACATAACAATTCTATCTCAAATTTTTGAAACTACGTATTGACTATAAAAGGGGGTTTAAGTGACATACTATGAACATTGATTTAAATTTTCGATAAGGTTTAACAGAACTTCATCTACAAACCGTCATAACTTACGGGCGCGAGAGTGATCATCCCAATGAGCCTTGTATTGATCAATACTACATTGCAAGAACGATATGATTGTTCACTCTGTCCGCCTTGGGCGCATAAAAGTTTTCCCTTGATCGGGATGTTCATACTTAGTCTGGAATCCGAACCAAAACAATTTGATTGGATACAAAAAGGTTTTATCATATTCAACGATATTTCTAAATTTGTGTCTAGCTGATCAAGTAGCTTAGACGGCTTATATATATATATATATATATATATATATATATATATATATATATCAACATGTGTTTAACTACAATGATTATCCAAGTGAGGACACTTGTATAACCATATTTTGAAATTAACGAACATAATATATATATGAGTTATATAATATAATATTATGTTGATAAACAATGATCGGATATAATATATACGACAATAAGGTTAATAATTTAGTACAATAATAATATAATTCTGAAACTTCTTACTCATATCCATTGCATAAAGGAAATGAAAAGGTAAGATACTTGCCTGATGCTCTGCTTACAGTTCGTAACTTAGTTCTATCTTTATATAACACCTATCAGTAATAAGATCATTTTACTGATTAGAATAACATATCTCAACATATAATATTGCTTATTGCAGTCAGTACATAACCTAATCACATTGTCATATATGTTTAACAACCATTGAATCACAAATAAACACATATCTAATCAGATTATCTAAGTCCAGGTCAATTTCTGAAACATGTCAGTGTATCGACTGCTTTATCGGGTAATTATCGAGTCTAAGACTCTATCCTGTAACTGAGTATCAGTCATATTATTTTTAAATGACTTAATAAAATTTTAACACTTTTATTATAATTTATCATGAATTTTCAAACATCGGAATCATTATTAAATGATTTAAATATTAAACAATTCTATTATCATTAACATTTAATTAATATTAAATTATTAATGAAGCCATTTCCAAAATATTAAAGTTATTTATAATAACTTAGAATATTTTTAAAGTATTTATATTGCCTTTAAATAATTTTTAAAACATTTAAAATCATTTTAAATAATTATCATTAATATTAAAGTATTAATGTTTTATTTATCAAAATATTAAAAGTCATTAAGTATAACTTAAAATAATTTTAATTCATTTATATCCTGATAGTATAACTTTAAAGATGTTATAATGGTTCAAGGTTGTAGTATACATGTTAAGGTACATTTATCAGTCATCAGGTTAACCTAACTACATCAAAATCATCAGATAGCAACCGGTCAAAGGTTGTCAGAAAACCTTGTTCATACGATTTCTGGGTTTTCCAGAAAACCGCATATGTGAACGAGCAGGGTAGTTTTACCTTAAATACCTTTCATTATGTTTTTTATCTAGGTGATTTATGAGCACATATATGTAGTACACATACTAGAGTATAGTCTAGATACATTAACACAATCAAAACATCAAAATTATGCAAGATCTGGGATCAGGAACATCTTCTAAGACACTGAAGAACAGATTCTGGGTTGCCCAGAAAATGTAAGTCAGTGCCAAGTAGAATACTTTGACCATCCACTACTTACAATCTGTTGATTGTTTGAGTGATTTAAAAGCATGGATCTGGAGTAAAACTAACAGGCTACAAATTAGATACAACAACATCAACATAACACTTAACACCTGACAGTTATAAGCTTGAGAAAATGTTGTCAGATAGTGTTCTTGAGTTTCTGGGCTGCCCAGAAACTCTTGGTCATGCTCGGTCAACTGAGTTTGACCTTGAATAACTTTTGTTCTGGACATGATGTAAGCCTGATTTCAAGTCCAGAGCAAAGTCCATATAACATACTACAAGATAAAACATTAAAACAACAAAAAAAACAAAACATACTGAGATCTATAGGATCTGACATTAGGTTGTCAGACCATATTTTTCAGTTTTCCAAATTTTAAAAATCTTCAAATCCGAGCCTATAGATGTTATGGATCTAACATCTATTAACCCAGATCATCTATTAACCCAGATCATCTATATGGACTACAAATAACATATTCTAACATTCAAACCTAACATCTAACACAAGATCGATGGTCAAATTTCATGGCTAGGGTTTATACCTTTTCTTTGATCTATCTTGTATTTGAGCTTCTGATTTGTTAGTGGATTTCGTGGGGCTGATCTTGGGGACTGGAAAGCTTATAAATTTCGTGGGTTTGGGTTGAGAGAAAAAGTTTGAGTGTTTTGTTCAAAATATGCTAGCAAAATGATTTTCTCTCTCTTTCAATCTATATATAGAAGTGGTAGATACATGTATGGCTGATCATAGTGGTTGATTGATGGCAATTTAAGTCACAATGTCAACCAAGTGGTTCACCAACTCCATTATTGCTAGATACACAAGTTATCTCAAATTATTCAAGAGAAATATTTTAGTCTTTTCGCTTGGAAATTTAATGGCAATCTTGTAATCCTTGCAAACCCTTAGGGTTTGACCCTTAGGGTTTAACACTTAGTGTTTAACCCTAAGGTTTAGCACAAAATGATATTCTAGGTTTTTATTTAGGGTTTAAAAATGAAATAAAATAAAATTTTAGTTTCTAAAATTTGTAATTAGGGTTTTCTAAATTAGATTAGTTTTCTAATTACTTTATACAGGAACAATAGGGTTTAATATCTCTAATTATAATTAACTTTGCTAATTTAGCAATTAGGGTTTATAATTAGTAATTAGGTTTTAAAATTACTAATTAGGGTTACTAAATATAGAAATTAGGTTTTCTAGTTTAGTAATTAAGGTTTTCATGATTAACAATTATAATTCTAATACTTGTAAATTAATCACCATATCACAATTACAATTAATCTTGAACTCTAATTTGAGTTTTAAATTAGGGTTTCTCATTTCAGAAATTAGGGTTTTCAAAATATTAATTAGGGTTACTAATTTAGAAATTAGGTTTACTAATTTAGAAATTAGGGTTTCTAGAAATTAGAATTTCTAAATATTAATTAGGGTTTCTCTAATTAACATTAAATTCTATAATACGTAACATAATTCATTTAGCACAATTACATAACCGTTTCTAACTCATAATTGAGTTTCAAATTAGGGTTTCCAAATTTAGTAATTAGGGTTATTAATTAATTAGGGTTTCTAATTAATTAGGGTTTCTATAATTAATATTAAATTCTATAATACACCACGTAAACCACATAACACAGTTATATAACAGTATTTAACTCATAATTTAGTTTCAAATTAGGATTTCCAAATTTAGAAATTAGCTTTACTAATTTAGAAATTAGGGTTCTCAATTAATTAGGATTCCTAATTAATTAAGGTTTTCTATACTTAGATTTAAAATTAATAATACATGACATTCATAACCTAAAGTAATTACTTAAAATCTTATAGTCTTATTTGACTATCCAATTAGGGTTTATTAAAATAATACTAGGGTTTATCATGATACGCTAAAACTGTTCCACATATTTAACTTACACACATAACATACATACTTATAGCACTGAAAAATCAAAATATAATTAATATTATATTATTATTCTTATTCCTTTGATAAAAATCCAAAATTAGGGTTTGAATTCCATATCTGATTTATTTTTCATATTTAATATTATTAATTAAGTTAAAATAATTAACTTAATTAATCTAGCCTAAATTCATATAATAAAATAAATAATTATTATAATCATTCTAAAAATCATTTCATATATTATTTAAATAATATATAATTATATTTTCATGGAAAATAATTAATAAAACATTTCGACTATAATATTATTTATTATAAGAATATACTTTATAATAATCAATAATTCTAAAATAAAATTATTTGTAAATATTCATCTAATAAATATATTTTTATTTATCACATAAATACTTAGGCTTTATCTTGTACAAATCCTCATCCTTAAAATAACAATAAAAAAAAATTATACATAAAATTCGTATTTAATTATATAGAAAATATCGGGTTGTTACACAAGTACCTTTATTCTGTTGAACCAATTTATCGTTCAAGTTATTCTTTGTTATGCATGCTTGATATTGAGTTCTAAGATGTAACATTAGCTTAGTATTGTTCAAAGCAAAGTATGATAGATTATTCAATTGTTATGCTATTAGATTATTCCTAAAGCATGAACTTAGAACGAAATATTTATTCAGTTATGATTATTCAATAACATAGTGTTATTATCTTTTATTCAACTAATCCTTAGTTGATGTCCGTTGAATTCCAAATTACATTGAAGTGTATCCAAACTAAACTGATTTTGGTGCGGACTTGTACTTTAAATACTGAGATGAACAACCCTATTATTAGGGGTTGCACTTAGTTTTATACTTTGTGCTGAAATGTTTGTATACAATACATGTACGAAGGATTGATCCCCTAAGTACCTTTGAGTCCTTATAGTCGTATTGTATGTTAGAGTTAAAGTTGAAAGATTACTTATAACTGTGGACATGGTTCGTGGTCATTAGACCCTCAGTGAATGTAATGATTTTTCGAATGTTAATAAAACGTATTGTTGAGCTCTATTTAGCCTACAATATGGCAAGTGATGTAAAGGTTAAATTTTTATTTATTGTTATTCCAAGTGAGCCTTGTTTGCTCACTCTTGCCTATAAAATTTCTTACAGCTAAAGCTGAAAAGGGTGACGTACCTAGCACCAGTAAGGGAAAGAGAAAGATAAACAACTACTGAAGACTTGTAATAGTTTGATAGTTTTATTATCAGACTTTGGTTTAAAGATTGGATTGAAGTTTATTTAATTTTTCGCATGAATGATTTTTGTAAAGGTTAGATAACCTGAGAGATTTTATTTAATGTAATCTCGTATAAGGTGAGGTTTATTTATTCAATTATATTATGATTGGGTAGTTAGATATGAATGTTTTGATTAAGTGAACACCAAATCTTGAGGTAATGACGTCACTAAGGATTTGGGGGTGTCCATGACTCACTCTTACTATAAAATTTCTTACGACTAAAATTTGAAAAGGGTGACGATACCTAGCACCCGATGAAGGAAAGGGAAAGATAAACAATCTTGAAGACTTGTAATAGTTTTGATTGTTTTATTATCGGACTTTGGTTTAAAGATTGTAATGAAGTTTATTTAATTTTCCCATGAATGATTTTTTTGTAAAGGTTAGATAACTTTGGGAGATTTTATTTAATGTAAACACTGTATGGTAATTTGGTTTATTTATTCAATTATATTATGATTGGGTAGTTAGATATGAATGTTTTGATTAAGTGAACACCAAATCTTGAGGTAATAACGATACTGAGATTTGGGGGTGTCACAAGTTGGTATCAAAGCTTTAGGTTATGAACCTTTAGGGGGGAAAAGCCTTAGGAAGTAACCTTTGAAAAGATAGTGGAGATAACTCTTATCGAGTTTTAAGGAAGAAGTAATAACACACTTATGTGCTTTTGTGTTTATAACTTATGTGCTCGTGAGTGTCGAGTAAAATGATTAATAATTAAAACTTTAAAACTTTGTTGTCAGGATGACTAATGTCGGAGAACCCAATCAGGCTAGAGAGGAAGGACCTCAGATGCCTATAGAGGAGGAGACTCACGACATTCAGGTTGTTTGGGAACAACTACTTCCACGGGAGTCAGCCTCGTTGGTCACAGTGGTTGAAGATGAGGATGATGATGTGGAGACGGATGAAGAGGATCCCGTGGAGTTGCCACAGGAGGATGAGGATGAGGATGATGAGGACGAGGATGAAGAGACTTCACTAACCTCGATGGCTGCTCATATGTATGATGAAGTCTACGACCATAACGTGGAACTTCAGGACACAGTTGAGGAGTTGCAGGAGATAGTAGCTGAACAACAGACTGCAATGACACAAAAGGACGACGGTATCCAGGATTTAGATGAACGTCTAACTAATGTTGAAGAGAAGATGATGCAGACTGAAGGAAAGAAGGAACAACTGATCGAGATGGTCGTGGAACTGAAGAACAAGCTGAAGGAAGAAGCTACCAAGAGGGCGAGAGCTGAAGACGCATACGAGGAAGCTTATCAACGAACTGGAAGAGCAGTAAGGGACGCACAAACAAAGAGGATGAAGATGGAAGATATGGATAAAGTATTCAATACCGTGATCAATCGAGTTCAAGATCGGGTCATGGGTTATCCAATTCAGTTCGAGACTCTGCCATCATACGTGATAGATCGCCGAACAATGTTCCGAGTTATGGAAGAAAAGCGTCGAAAGGCTACAGAGTATCTTAATAGATCATCGTAGGAAATGTGCATGTTATGCACGTAATAAGTGTTAAATAATGTGTAAATCCCTAGTGTTAAGTAACCATGGGATATGAGAATGATGATGTTGTCTTATAACTTTTGTAGTTCAGGGAAGGAATGCAAATAGCAGTGATGCTATTATTTTTATGTTTTTCGAAGTAATGAAGAATAAATAAAAGTTATTATTTTATTCAAAGTGTTATGTGTTATGTGGTTATTTCTTTAATGGAGGCAAGTAATTAGCAAATACTTAAAGAAGTTGAGTAATAGTCTAATAGATGTTTTTTTAATAGAAAATGCCTCCCACACGTGAACCACCCCGACAGAGAACCAATGAGAGAACTAACAATAACGATGTTGAAGATAATCCCATCCAACAACTAGTAACGTTACTAACAGGAGCGTTGCAGAATCAACCTCAGAACCAAGGCACAACGTTTAAGGATTTCAAGGCGGTTGGACCACTTGAATTTCGTGGGTCCATGAATCCGGTCGAGGCACAGACCTGGATTATGGAAATTGAGAAAGTGTTTGAAGTCGCTAGGGTAGGAGATGAACAGAAGACTGCTTTTGCAACGTTCATGTTGAAAGCAAAAGCTAGTTATTGGTGGCATGCCAATAAAACCCGGGAAGGACCAAGAGTGATGACCTGGGATAGGTTCAAGGAGTTATTCTTCGAGACCTATTTCCCAGAGAGTTCAAAGAGTCGATTAGAGGTTGGTTTTGGGCCCAAGCGAGGAATGATGATGATGTCGAGTATGCCGCGAAATTCAATGAATTGGCGAGGTTTGCGCCATATCAGGTCAGCACTGACGAGCGTAAGGCGAAGAGATTTGAACAGGGAGTGAAGCCCTGGCTGTACAGTAGGGTTTCCCTGTTCCAGTTAAAGACGTTTGTAGCAGTGATGGAGAAGGCAGTACTCGCTAAAGGTGGAGGCGAGGCAGTGACAAAATTTAATCAAGAATAGAAGAAGAAGAAGAAGAAGAATGAGGGGGAAGTGAAGAATGGTAGCGGAGGCAATGGAAATAGCAACAACAACAATTTGAAGAGGAAGTGGAACAAAAATGGGGGTACTAGAAACCAGCAGGGTAGCCAGCAATTTAGGAAGTTTGAAGCATAAGTTAAATGCGGGAGGTTTCATAAGGGGGTGTGCTTGATGGGGAAACATGTATGTTTCACGTGCGGATCCAAGGATAACTTTGCTCGTGAATGCCCTCGGAAGAAGGTTGGAGAAACAACAAGAAGCAAGGGAGGTAGCAGTGGAGGAACATGGGCCATCGCTAGACCTACAACATCAAACAAACCCACAGCTAGAACATTCAACATGACTGTGCAGGATGTTGTGCAATCAAAAGACGTGGTGTCAGTTATTATCCCAATCAAAGATATTAATGCTTATGTATTATTTGATTCGGGTGCTACTTGCTCGTTTATATCTGATGAATTTGCTAAGAGGATAGAATTGCCAAGAGAAGAACTGAATTTCCCTTTGAACATAGAAATTGCGAATAGGGAAGTGATTCTTGTTAGGTTCGTATACAAGAAATGTAGGGTGAACATTAAAGGGAATATCCTGATGGTAGATTTAATCCCAATTAGACTTAGAGAATTTGATGTTATTTTGGGAATGGATTGGCTGTTCAAATATGGAGCAGTAATTGATTGCCACAAGAAGTGTGTAAACCTTATGACTCCATCAAAGGTAGTTTTCTATGGTAGTAAATCGCCTAGACAAATGAAATGTCTGACGATTATGCAGGCCAAGAAGTTGTTAAGTAAAGGCTGTGTAGGTTATTTGGCTTACATGGTCGATACTCAGAAAAAGGGTGTGAAACTGGAGGGGATATCATTTGTTAGGGAATTCATAGATGTATTTTCGGAGGATTTGTCAGGACTTCTGCCTGACAGAGAGATTGAGTTCGTAATTGACTTAGCGCCGTGAGCTGCTGCAAATATCGAAGGCCCGTGCATGAATGGCTCGGTAGAAATGAAGGAACTGATGGTGCAACTACAAAGCTCGTTGGACAAGAAATATATTCAACCAAGTGTATCACCGTGGGGAGCACCAGTATTATTCGTGAAGAAGAAGGACGGATCAATGCGTCTTTGCATTGATTATAGGGAGTTAAACAAGGTCACTATTAAGAATAGGTAACCGTTGCCTAGAATAGATGACTTGTTTGACTTGTTGAAGGGTGCTAAGTACTTCTCGAAAATAGATTTGAGAAATGGGTATCACCAATTGAAGGTAAGAAAGGAGGATATACCTAGAACGACATTCAGAGCTCGGTATGGACATTACGAGTTTCTGGTGATGTCTTTTGGTTTAACAAATGCCCTGTTGCGTTCATGGATTTGATGAACAGGGTATTTAAACCATTCTTAGACAAGTTCGTAGTGGTATTTATCGACGACATTCTGGTGTATTCCAAAACTCAAGAAGAACACGTGGAACATTTACGTTTGACATTGGAGACACTAAGAAAGGAAAAGTTGTACATGAAATTCTCTAAGTGCGAATTTTTGCTCGATCATGTACAATTTTTGGGTCATGTGATTGACAAAGATGGGATTTTAGTGGATCCATCGAAAGTGGAAGCTGTAATAAATTGGGAACAACCAAGGACACCTTCGGAGGTGAGGAGTTTCTTGGGACTGACCGGTTATTATAGAAGATTCATTCAAGATTTTTCCAAGATAGCCACTCCGTTAAGAAATTTAACACGGAAAGCTGTGAAATTCGTTTGGATGGAGAAATGTGAGGAGAGCTTCCAAGATTTGAAGAAGAAGCTAAGTGTGGCACCTGTGTTAACCCTGCCGGATAATACAAAAAATTTTATGGTGTATAGTGATGCCTCACACAAAGGATTGGGTTGTGTTCTTATGCAGAACGACAAAGTTATTGTCTATGCATCAAGACAACTGAAGGATTATGAGAAAGGTTATCCGACTCATGATTTGGAATTGGCTGCAGTAGTATTTGCTCTCATGATATGGAGACAGTATCTTTATGGAGAGAAATGTGAGATCTACACAGACCACAAATGTCTGAAGTATATTTTCACTCAGAAGGATTTGAACATGCGTCAAAGAAGGTGGATGGAATTGATAAAAGATTATGATTGTGAAATCTTTTATCATCCAGGTAAAGCGAATGTGGTTGCAGATGCTTTAAGCAGGAAAGGTCGGGAGAAGTTGATGCTGATAACAACTCAGGAGGAGCTCATTTTAGCAATGCCAAAGCTAGACCTGGAAATCAAATTTCCACAGGAATCCGACGAACGCCTATTCCAATTAGAAGTCGGTCCAACTTTACTGGACAAGGTGAAGAACGCTCAGTTATAAGATGAAGAATGTGGGAAGATAAAAGAGATTATAGTTAACGGTAGTGATACAAAATACAAGATCGATACCGAAGGATTACTACGGTACGAGGGAAGAATCTGGGTCCCAGGAACACCAGAGCTGAAAGACGAAATCTTGACCGAAGCTCATAGCTCAAAATATTCAATTCATCCAGGAAGCACGAAGATGTATCAAGATTTACACCGACATTTTTGGTGGCCGAATATGAAAAGGGATGTTGCAGAATGCGTGGCAAAATGTATGACATGTCAAAGAGTAAAAGCCGAACATCTAAGACCCAGCGGATTACTTCAACCGTTGGAAATACCGGAATGGAAGTGAGCACATCACGATGGATTTTGTGGTGGGTCTTCCAACTACTCAGAGAGGATGCGATGTGATTTGGGTGATAGTGGACAGACTGACGAAATTAGCGCACTTTTTACCAATAAAGATTAGGTTCAATCTTGATCAGTTAGCAAGATTGTACATTCAGGAGATCGTTTCGAGACATGGAGTGCCAGTGTCAATTGTGTCCGATAGAGACCCGCGATTCACGTCAAACTTCTTAAAGAGACTACAAGAAAGCATAAGAACTCAGTTGCGATTGAGTACGGCTTATCATCCACAAACAGATGGCCAAAGTGAACGAACGATCCAGACATTGGAAGATATACTGAGAGCATGCGTCATGGATTTCAAAGGTAGCTGGGAAGAACAATTACCGTTGGTGGAATTCGCCTACAATAATAGTTATCACGCGAGCATCGGCATGGCGCCTTACGAAGCGTTATACGGCAGAAATTGTAGAACTCCACTGTGCTGGGATGAAGTTGGTGAATGTCAACTGCTAGGACCAGAACTAGTGCAACAAACTGCTGAGGTTATCAAACTCATCAAGACAAGATTGGTAGCAGCTCAAGACCGACAGAAGAAGTATGCTGATCAACACAGGCAAGATCGTGCATTTGACGTAGGAAGCTACATATTCCTTAAAGTTTCTCATTGGAAGGGGAAAATTCGTTTCGGTAAGAAGGGAAAACTAAGCCCGAGGTTTATTGGACCCTTTGAAGTGCTGCGAAGAGTTGGAGAGGTAGCTTACGAGGTAGCTCTACCTCCAGAGTTGGAAAACATTCACAATGTTTTTCATTTTCGGTGTTACGACCGTATAAACCCGATTACAAACACGTGATCGAGTACGAACCGTTGTAGTTTGAGAAAGATTTGTCTTATGAAGAGATTCCTATCCAGATAGTTGATAGAAAAGAACAAGTGCTCAGGAATAAAGTAATACTTTCTGTGAAGGTGATATGGAGGAACCACAATGCAGAAGAAGCTACGTCGGAACTCGAAGAGAAAATATTGAAAGAGTACCCTGAGTTATTTGTTTAATCTTTGTCTTCGATTCTGGGGACATAATCTTTGTAAGTAGGGAAGAATGTAACGAATGTGTTGTTTGAGTTGTGATTCTGGGGACATAATCCTTATAAGAGGGGAATGATGTAACATTTCAGATTTTTTTAAAATATAAATTATAAATATTATTAATTTATATAAATATTTATTGGATGTGTTTATTATTGGATAAATAATTGTTCAATTTGATTGATTTGATTTAGTTAATTATTTATTTGTTAAATAATTAATGTATTATGTGGATTGAGTTATGTGATTAAGTGAATTATTTAATAAATTTTATTAAATAAAGTGTGACAAATAACTATGTTATAATGAGTTATTAAAATAAATTAAAGTAATTTTAATTTAGTTTTGCCAAACAAGGTTTAAGTATATTAATCCTTTATTTTAAATGGTTTACCAAACAAAGCCCTATGACTTTTGGTTTTAATTTTTGAATTATTGTTATATAAATAAAATACATATATATATATATATATATATATATATATATATATATTAATTTTTATAACCGATAACTTATTAGCATTATTTATTAAGGCGTCAGTTTTTACGTTTAAAAGGTAAGCGTTGGTTTTTAGTTAATATTACGTATAAAAAGAAAGTTCGGTGTTCGTCAAAAGCTATTCTCAGTGAAAGGTTTTCTAAAAGCAATAAAAAGGTATGTTTTATAATCTTAACATAGGTTTTATAGTATAAATATTTAGCCTCTGTGTTTCTTGAAACTCAACTTCACTATATATGAGTTTTTACAAAGGTTGTCTGTAAATCATGTTTATGTAATTGATTTTGAAATCCTGAATAATTATAATTGTAATTGATACAACTAGCATGTATATATGTATATATGTGTTGTATGATAAAATACGTTTTAAAAGATATGAAATTTTGTTTTACAGTATATATATACATAATGAACTATAGGAACTGTGATTGTTAATTTTGTATGATAACAAAGTTAGTGTATGCTAATTGGGAAATTGAATTATGCATGTTAATTGGTTTATATGTTAGTATGTTTGTGTTTTAAAGGAATCAAATTGGATTTTATATGAACTTACAGTGTTCACTATGTTTACCAATTATCAGTAATGGAGTTTTGATGTAAAACAGTGTTTTCTAAAAAATTCGTTGTTTAATTGTTGGTCGTTGGTATATGAATGATTGTTAGCGTTTATGTGTAAATTACGTGAAGATATACATGTTAATTAGGGTTAATTACTGCTAAAAATAAAGACAGTAGCTTTGTTCTGTTTTTCGTTTTGTATTATGTGAGTTTCGGCGCCCCAATGCCAAAATCCACGCTTATTTCAAGTCTCGCGCCAAATACCAAAAATAGGTCAGAAGTTCGCACCCCAACCTTTGGAATTGTGCCCAGGCGCGCCCATCATCTTCGCCCTTGGCTAGAAAAGTGGTATGGGTCGGACCACCTGTAGTAAAATGACCATAACTTTTGCATACGAACTCCGATTGAGGTGATTCAAGATGATTCGGAAAGAGGACGAATAGGCCTATAACTTTTATTCTTAAAAGTTTTCAATTTTAAATCGTTATGAAGGGTCAAAATGGGCATCTTTAGAACTTTTGTGTATTTGGAGCCAATCGGAGGGCGTCGGGATGCGCGAATGCACGTGCAATCCTTTGAGTATTAGTATAACCTAATGATAATATGTTGGACATGTAATATGATGTTGTATCAAGTTGTTAATGTGTATGTGGTTCAATGACATGATCACTTAAGTAGTTGTAATAAAGCTAAAAAGTAATGTTCATGAAAAGATGCAATGCTATTTAAAAGTAGCTATACTAAAAGTAAGAAAGCAACTCATGAAGGTAATGTTAGTGTAACTAATGTGTATTGTCAATACATATGGTATGTGTAGGACTTGGGGTGAACGTGTGTGAGACCCTGAATTTTATGAAATAAAAGTATTCAATTTTTCTATTTTGGTAAATGGTTAAATTGATAAAAGTTTAAAGTTAAGGGTAATATGTGAATTTTTTTTGCAAAGTAAACAAGTTGATATAAAATATTCGTTGTGTCGGGGAATATTCGATTAGTCGGGGAATATTCTTTTTGTCGGGGAATATCCGTATGACGGTACAATCATTGGTGGACCCCACAACGGAATTATTGTCGGATTGAGAAAACGACAAAAATATTTTTATGAAAATAACGGCGAAAGTTTTACCATTAACTGTTGAAACACCCGGTGTTAAAAGTAAATGAATGTCGCGTGGTTGCATAGTAGCACACAGTATTGATTATTGATGCTTACGTGAGAAGTCACTGAGTTTTGTTTTATTAGTATTATTAATGTAATAAAACAGAAAATCTTTTTAAATAAAACAGAATACTTTTATAAAGTTATTTGTTTTATTAGACAATAATTAGAATATATTATATTTTATTATGCATAGTATTTGCATAGTAAAATCTTTTTATATAAAATAGAATACTTTTATAAAGTTATTCATTTTATTAGATTATAAATAGAATATATTATATTTTATTTAAAAGATTTTGCTTTAAATATGGACCGTCCGATTAAAGTAAATCAATCTGGACCGTTCATGAATTAGTTAGTATGCAGTCCATTCTTCTATAAATAGAAGCTCATTCTTTCATTATTTCTTACGAATTCACTAAAACTCTAGAGAGAGAAACTATAGAGAGAATTCTTCTTCTATAATCTTGAGCGTATTTCTTTAGAGTTTAAGAAAGCTTTGAGCGTAGTGCAAGTTTTCTTCGAGTATATCCTTGCCATACCAGTCGGAATACTATTCTTTTTCGGTAGGGGATATTATTTGTTGTACCTGTAAGGGGTATTATTTCTTTTGTATTCATGAAGAAAACTTCTGTTATTCCATTATTTATTATTTTGTTGGAATAACCAGATATGCATGTGCTACCCTATACTTGGTGAAATTCTTACATTATTCCAGTCTTTTATTATTACATTTGGAATATCATGTATGCATGCGTTTCTTTGGGACTGGTTCAAGTCTTTATTATTACGTTAGAATATCCTATTTGTGCGCTTTTACGTGGGACTGGTTCCGATTATTTATTATTCTCGTTGAATATCCACGTCTGCATGCGTTTTATCTTGGGATTCTGAGTTCCGTTATTTATTATTCTGTTGGAATCACCTACCTGTGTGGTCTATCGCATGCTTGGTGATTTCTTTTGTTATTCCATTCTTTATTATACTCAGTTGGTTAACGTTTTGGCTTCTATATTCCATGAAATTAGTGGAATATCCTTGGTATTTGCGCTTCATCCAATATCTTTTCATAGAAATATTCTTCTGAGCATTCTTGAATTTTACTCCACAAAAAACAGTATCATGTTGACAATTTGGACGTTACTAATTTCTGGATAATTTAATTCTTGGACTTGTTTTATTGAATTATTATGTTATTGTCATGATGAGTTATGTTGGTTATTATGTGAACACAGGAAAGTTTCTTAGAAATCACAAAGGGTCGAAAATTAGATTTTTGTGAAAATGGAACATGAAATTCAATTGACCATATCTCCTATTATATTTCGAATTTTTGAGTGTGGTCAAGTTGAAGAGTTAGATCTATGAGTTTCCTAACTTATCCAAGTGGAATCACTGAAAAATGTATTGTAGATTTTTGTGTGGACTGATTTTAGCGAAGGAGTCAAAAAACTGCCAATTTTAAAAAAGTTTCTGCCCCGATTTTTAAAAAGGCATTTTCGGCCACTTAAATTGTGAGAAAAATTCCGGCCTTTTGGGACATGAAAATATATGGTATAATGTACCTCATGTCCAAAAATGAACTCATTCCGACTTAAAATGAGCAAGCTATGACTATTTTAATATTTTGGTTTTTTCAACGAAAAATGCTATAATCGGAGTTCTGTAACTCCGATGACCATGAAATTTAAACTGGAAGCTCACGTTAACATGTGTAAGATCTTGCCAAGATTTGGGAATTTCTAGAGTTAAACTTGAGGTAGCTAATTTTTTAAGGAATTAATTAGAAATTGATTTTTGAAAAATAGTAAATGAATTTTAAAAATTCCGAGAAAAATATATGTTCAATATGAGACTATATTCTGCTTAATCCCAGAAAAGAATAATTTTTGGGACTGATTTGGTATTTTTCATGAAAATAGTTTAGTTGCGAACATATGAATTAAATATGTTATGTGAAGTTGAAAAATTGGTAAATAGGATTTTATGGCTTGAAAATCCTATATAAGGTATATGCAGATTTTTTATGAGTAATTTGATTATTGGTAATGAAATATTATGAGTATGGCATTTTTGAATGATTAAATGTAAATTGTTTATAAATTTAAGGAATGATTAAAATATTGTTCTAATATTAACAATATTAGATTATGATTTTATTAAGTGATTGATAATGTTTGGATAAATTTAAAGTCTTTAATATTTATCCTTAATTTAGTTTGACTAATGCTTATAATATTTTCATCATCCTCATGTTTATAATATGTTGAAAGTCATCGGTGGCCTGTAGTGCATAGATGGAATTGGTATGATTATGACCAGGGATTATTCGGTATAATCATGACCGTAATGTTACTAATGATGTGGAAAAAGTCTTCATTGGCCCGTAGTGCATTGATGGACAGTTTTTGGTATGATTATGGCTATGGATTCTCTTCGGCCAAGGGTGCAAAGATGAATTGTTTTATGGCATGATCAGGACCGTTGATGAAAACACGATTATCTTTGGCCCGTAGTGCATGGATAATTCGTGGTCGTGATATTAACGAATATCCTTAGTCGTAGTGCATGGATAATTCAGTGATATGGATTGATTATCGAGCTGAGTCTCAAATGATGAAATATAAATTCATGGATGTGATATTAAGTGCAGGGGTGATTCGATGATGTGGATTATTTATTAAGTCGAGTCTCAAATGATAAAATATTTATTATACACTTTTAATTCATAGAAGATAGTAGATATCATGCTCTACTTGACTCTTCAAAAATACAGTTGTATGTCTTTGGCATTTAGTGCAAAGATGAATTGTTAATGAATATCTTTGGCCGTAGTGCAAAGATGAATTTATTAGTATGATTATGGCAGAGAATTTTGATTTGGTATAACCATGATTTTGATGTTTCGGTGAAGATAGGTGATGAAAATTATCTTCGTCACGGTTGCGAAGAGGAATTTAGAACCACAATTATGATTATGAGTTATTCATATGATTGTGGGTGAGGCTATTGATTTATTTTACATGGATAAAACATTATTGGTGGACTTTTAAATATAGAAGATAATAGACCTTATGGTCTATTTGACTCTTCTAATGGATTGCTCGATTCTCACGCAACTATGGTTAAAAAGTTTTATCATCTACCATATGTTCTAAATTTCTTATTTATTATTGATGAAAGCTATTGATAATTTAATTATCTTTAGTCATGATATTCTTTACTGGGCTAGTTGTGCTCACCATTTCGCTTCACAATTCCTTTCGGGTAATAAGAGTGTTCTTTGTAAGAGTGTTCTTACGAAGTCGAGTGGGGATGAGGGAATAAAGCGGTGGTCTCTAGTATTGTGGAGGTTCTCCCTAAGCAAAGATAGAAAAAGTGTGTTGTATTCTATACATCATTTAGTAGTTATATTTGGTGAATCAAATATGGTGTGGCGAACCCAACTTTGGAAGGGTGTTTTGCCACTATCATACAAGATGTCTAATGACATACAACCTCGTGCTATCATAAGAGCGAGGGTTGTGCGCATCCACTTCTTCGAGTATATCTCTGAGCACTACCTATATGATCTTGGAGTTTATTTGAAATATAATATTAACTTAGAGACAGTGGAGATAGTTATATGTCAAGAGAAGACTCGCCATTGGAAAGAAGATGATAGTAATCTTCTCGTTTTTCTTTGGGGTCTATTGGGTCAACAAAGGATAATTCTGTGGACATATGATATCTATCATAACCTAGACGCATGGCCTCCCATATACGAAGGTTTCTTGAGCACTTCCCAAAGATTTTAATTTCTAAAAGCAGTTTTTAACTATACTTTTTTATGTAAAGTATCATTGTAAGGTTGTGGTCGAGGTACCATGAGAGTTACATACATTTGTATTAAAACTCATAGTTAACTGTGGTTGTATTCTATACGACAGCTCAACAGTTGTATAAATGAAGTTGTATTTGAATTTTGTACCATGTATCTGGCGACTCAGAATGGGTGATGTATACCTAATTTTGGGGGCATCACAGTTGGTATCAGAGCTTAGGGATATGGTCGCTGGCGGAGATAAGATTCTAGAACTAGGAGGGAAGAGACGAGTTATATACTTCGCTAGTGTGTGACTTACCTAAGCTGAAATTGTTTACTTGATAAGTTGACAAATTGTGATATGTCAATTAATCTTTATTTTGAAGATATATTCTAGAATGATATCTGAAATACAGGAGATGAACAATGGAAAAATCATGATATAGAGGATATTACCGGGAAGGTACAATCTAAAAAGAAAGAAAGGTATTCTCATCTCTTCGAATATCAGGTACGTACGTAAATTTCGAGGGCAAAATTTCATAAGGACGAGTGATTGTGAGACTCCGAATTTTATGAAATAAAAGTATTCAATTTTTCTATTTTGGTAAATGGTTAAATTGATAAAAGTTTAAAGTTAAGGGTAATATGTGAATTTTTTTTTTTGCAAAGTAAGCAAGTTGATATAAAATATTCGTTGTGTCGGAAAATATTCGATTAGTTGGGGAATATTCTTTTTGTCGAACAATATCCGTACGACGGTACAATCATTGGTGGACCCCACAACAGAATTATTGTCGGATTGAGAAAATGATAAAAATATTTTTATGAAAATAACGGCGGAAGTTTTACCGTTAACTATTGAAACACCCGGTGTTAAAAATCTGATGTCTGGCGTGGTTGCTTAGTAGCACACGATATTGATTATTGATGCTTACGTGAGAAGTCACTGAGTTTTGTTTTATTAGTATTATTAATGTAATAAAACAGAAAATCTTTTTATATAAAACAGAATACTTTTATAAAGTTATTTGTTTTATTAGACAATAATTAGAATATATTATATTTATTATGCATTGTGTTTGCATAGTGCTTGCATAGTGTTTGCATAGTAAAATCTTTTTATATAAAACAGAATACTTTTATAAAGTTATTTGCTTTATTAGACAATAATTAGAATATATTATATTTTATTATGCATAGTGTTTCCATAGTGTTTGCATAGTAAAATCTTTTTATATAAAACAAAATACTTTTATAAAGTTATTCGTTTTATTAGATTATAAATAGAATATATTATATTTAATTTAAAGATTTTGCTTTAAATATGGACCGTCAATTAAAGTAAATCAATCTTGGACCAGTTCATGAATCAGTTTCTTATCGTTGGTCCATTCTTACATAAATAGAAGCTCATTCCTTCATTATTTCTTTACGAATTCTTTGAAACTCTAGAGAGAGAAACTATATAGAGAATTCTTCTTTTATAATCTTGAGCGTATTTCTTTAGAGTTTAAGAAAGCTTTGAGCGTAGTGCAACTTTTCTTCGAGTATATCCTCGTTATACCAGTCGGAATACTATTCTTTTACGGTAGGGGATATTATTTGTTGTACCAGTAAGGGGTATTATTTCTTTTATATTCATGAAGAGAACTTCTGTTATTCCATTTTTTATTATTATATTGGAATAACTTGTATACGCGGGCTACCCTATACTTGGTGAAATTCTTCTATTATTCCAGTCTTTTTATTATTACATTTGGAATATCATATGCATGCGTTTCTGTGGGACTTGGTTCCGATTATTTATTATTTTGTTGGAATATCTCAATACATGCGTTTTATGTATGGACTGGTTCCCTTATTTATTATCCTGTTGGAATAACCTGCTTGTGCGGTCTATCGCATGCTTGGTGATTTCTTTTGTTATTCCATTCTTTATTATATTCAGTTGCTTAAAGTTTTAGCTTCTATATTCCATGAAATTAGTGGAATATCCTTGGTATTTACGCTTCATCCAGTATCTTTTCATAGAAATATTCTTCTGAGCATTCTTGAATTTTACTCCACAAAAAAAAAGTATCATGTTGATAACTTGGACGTTACTAATTTCTGGATAATTTAATTCTTGAACTTATTTTATTGAATTATTATGTCATTGTCATGATGAGTTATGTTGGTTATTATGTGAACACAGGAAAGTTTCTTATAAATCACAAAAGGATAAAAATTAGATTTTTGTGAAAATGAAACATGAAATTCAATTGACCATATCTCCTATTATATTTTGAATTTTTGAGTGTGGTCAAATTCTAGAGTTAGATCTATGAGTTTCCTAACTTATCCAAGTGGAATAACTGGAAAAGGTATTGTAGATTTTCGTGTGGACTGATTTAGCGAAGGAGTCAAAAAACTACCAATTTCGAAAAAACTACTACCCAGATTTTTAAAAGGGCAATTTCGGCCACTTAAATTGTGACAAAAATTCCGGGCTTTTGGGACATGGAAATATATGGTATACAGTACCTCCTGTCCAAAAATGAGCTCATTCCGACTTAAAATGAGCAAGTTATGACTATTTCAATATTTAGGTTTTTCCGATGAAAAATGCTATAATAGGAGTTACGTAACTCAGATGACCATGAAATTTAAACTAGAAGCTCACGTTAACATGTGTAAGATCCTGCCAAGATTTGGGAATTTCTGGAGTTAAACTTGAGGTAGCTAATTTCTTAAGGAATTAATTAGAAATTGATTTTTGAAAAATAGTAATGATTTTAAAAATTTTGAGAAAATATATATTCAATATGGGACTATATTCTGCTTAATCCCGAAAAAAAGAATAATTTTGGGATTTGATTTCATTATTTTTCATGAAAATGGTTTAGTTAAAAACATATGAATTAAATATGTTATGTGAAGTTGAAAATTAGTAAATAGGATTTTATGGCTTGAAAATCCTATATAAGGTATATGCAGATTTTTTATGAGTAATTTGATTATTGGTGATGAAATCTTATGAGTATGACATTTTTGAATGATTAAATGCATTATTTGGAAAAGTGTAAACAATTAAATTAAATTGTTTATAAGTTTAAGGAGTGATTAAAATATTGTTCTAATATTAACAATATTAGATTATGATTTTATTAAGTGATTGATAATGTTTGGATAAATTTAAAGTCTTTAATATTTATCCTTGATTTAGTTTGACTAATGCTTATAATATTGTCATCATCCTCATGTTTATAATATGTTGAAAGTCATCTGTGGCCTGTAGTGCATAGATGGACTTGGTATGATTATGACTAGGGATTATTCGGTATAATCATAACCGTAATGTTACAAATGATATGAAAAAAGTCCTCATTGGCCCGTAGTGCATTGATGAACAGTTTTTAGTATGATTATGGCTATGGATTCTCTTCGGCCAAGGGTGCAAAGATGAATTGTTTTATGGCATGAGCAGGACCGTTGATGAAAACACGATTATCTTTGGCCCGTAGTGCATGGATAATTCGTGGTCGTGATATTAACGAATATCCTTAGCCGTAGTGCATGGATAATTCAGTGATATGGATTGATTATCGAGCTGAGTCTCAGCGATGAAATATAAATTCATGGATGTGATATTAACAAATATCCTTGGTCGTAGTGCATGGGTGATTCGATGATGTGGATTATTTATTAAGCTGAGTCTCAGCGATAAAATATTTATTATACACTTTTAATTCATAGAAGATAGTAGATATCATGCTCTACTTGACTCTTCTAAAATCTGATTTGTATGTCTTTGGCATGTAGTGCAAAGATGAATTGTTAATGAATATCTTTGGTAGTAGTGCAAAGATGAATTTATTAGTATGATTATGGCGAGCAGAATTTTGATTTGGTATAACCATGATTTTTGATGTTTGGTGAAGATAGGTGATGAAAATTATCTTCATCACGGTTGCGAAAAGGAATTTAGAACCACAATTATGATTATGAGTTATTCATATGATTGTGGGTGAGGAGCTGATGATTTATTTTACATGGATAAAACATTATTGGTGGACTTTTAACATAGAAAAGATAATAGACCTTATGGTCTATTTGACTCTTCTAATGGATTACTCGTTCCGCTGTAACTATGGTTGAAAAGTTTTATCATCTACCATATGTTCTAAATTTCTGATTTATTATTGATGAAAGCTATTGATAATTAAATTATCTTTAGTCATGATATTCTTTACTGGGCTAGTTGTGCTCACACTTTTTGCTTCACAATTCCTTTCAGTTAATAAGAGTGTTGTCGTAAGAGTGTTGCCGAGTCAAGCGAGGATAACAGGGGAATAGAATGGTGGTCTCTAGCTGTGGAGGTTCTCCCTAAACAGTATAGAAAAGTGTGTTGTATTCTATACATCATTTAGTAGTTATATTTGGTGAATAAAATAGGGTGGGGCGAACCCAACTTTGGAAGGGTGTTTTGCCACTATCATATAAGATGTCTAATGACATACAAACTCGTGTTATCATAAGACCGGGTTGTGCGCATCCACTTGCTGAGTATATCTACGGACACTACCTATATGATCTTGGAGTTTATTTGAAATATAATATTCACTTAGAGACAGTGGAGATAGTTATATGTCAAGAGAAGACTCGTCATTGGAAAGAAGATGATAGTAATCTTCTCGTTTTTCTTTGGGGTCTATTGGGTCAACAAAGGATAATTCTGTGGACATATGATATCTATCATAACCTAGACGCATGGCCTCCCATGTACGAAGGTTTCCTTGAGCACTTCCCAAAGATTTTAATTTCTAAAACAGTTTTTAACTATACTTTTATGTAAAGTATCATTGTAAGGTTGTGGTCGAGGTACCATGAGAGTTACATACATTTGTATTAAAACTCATAGTTAACTGTGGTCGTATTCTATCTGACATTTCATGATTAATATAAATGAAGTTGTATTTGAATTTTGTACCATGTATCTGGCGACTCAGAATGGGTGATGTATACCTAATTTTGGGGGCGTCACAACGTGAGTAGTGATTGTTTAACCTACGCACGAGGCAAGTTCCCTAACCTTTGCTACTTTATTATTCAGCAAGGTTACTTTTCACTATTATGTTATACTTATGCAAATTCTCTATTTCTAATCTCTTGTTTAACGATTTATTGTCATGCAAGTTCTTTAACTCTACTTTTATAATAGTTGAGCAAGTTTCCTTATCCTAAATCTTCGTTATGCAAGTTTTTAAATCTATTATTTACATTGAGTAAATCTTCTAACTCCATACCTTTATTGAGTTAGTTTGTTATGATTATGCAAGTTTTTCCTAAATCTAAACTTGTTATATTAGCATGCAAATATCTTTATTCTGTTGAACAATTTACCATTCAAAGTTATTATTTGTCAGGCATGCTTAATATTAAATTCTAAGATGTAACCTTAGCTTAATGTTGTTCAAAGCAAGGTATGATAAATTATTCCATTGTTATGCTATTAGATTATTCCTAAAGCATGAACTTAGAATGAAACGTTTATTCAGTTATGATTATTCAATAACATAATTTTATTATCTTTTATTCAACTAATCCTTAGTTGATGTCCATTGAATTCCAAATTACATTGAAGTGTATCCAAACCAAACTGACTTTGGTGCGGACTTGTACTCTAAATACTGAGATGAACAACCCTATTATTAGTAGGGTCGCACTTAGTTTTATACTTTTGTCTTTGAAATGTTTGTATACAATACATGTACGAAGGATTGATCCCCCTAAGTACTTTTGAGTCCTTATAGTCGTATGACTGTTAGAGTTAAAGTTGAAAGATTACTTATAACTGTGGACATGGTTCGTGGTCATTAGACACTCAGTGAATGTTATGATTTTTCGAATGTTAATAGAACGTATTGTGGAGTTTTATTAAGCCTATTATATGGCAAGTGATGTAAAGGTTAAAGTTTTATTTATTGTTATTCAAAGTGAGCCTTGTTTGCTCACTCTTGCTTATAAAATTTCTTACAGCTAGAGCTGAAAAGGGTGACGTACCTAGCACCAGTAAGGGAAAGGAAAAGATAAACAACTACTGAAGACTTGTAATAGTTTTGATAGTTTTATTATCAGACTTTGGTTTAAAGATTGTAATGAAGTTTATTTAATTTTCCGCATGAATGATTTTTGTAAAGGTTAGATAACCTGGGAGATTTTATTTAATGTAATCCTGTATGGGCAGGTTTATTTATTCAATTATATTATGATTGGGTAGTTAGATATGAATGTTTTGATTAAGTGAACACCAAATCTTGAGGTAATGACGTACCAGGATTTGGGGGTGTCACAGTAGGGTGAACATTAAGGAGAATATCTTGATGGTAGATTTGATTCCGATTAGACTTGGAGAGTTTGACGTTATTTTGGGAATGTGTAAACCTTATGACCCCGTCAAAGGTAGTGTTCTTTGGTAGCAAGTCGCCTAGACAAATGAAATGTCTGACGATGATGCAGGCCAAGAAATTGTTGAGTCAAGGCTGTGTGGGCTATTTAGCTTACATAGTCGATACTTAGAAAAAGAATTTGAAACTAAAAGAGATACCAGTGGTGAGGGAATTTGAGGATTTGTTTCCAGAGGATTTGTCAGGACTTCCGCCTGACAAAGAAATTGAGTTCGTAATCGAATTAGTGTCGGGAACATCACCAATATCGAAGGCCCCGTACAGAATGACTTCAGTGGAAATGAAGGAACAAATGGTACAGTTGCAAGAGTTGCTAGACAAGAAATGTATTCAACCAAGCGTATCACCATGGGGGAGCACCGGTGTTATTCGTGAAGAAGAAGGATGGGTCAATACATCTTTGCATTGATTATAGAGAATTAAACAAAGTCACTATTAAAAACAAATATCCATTGCCAAGAATAGATGACTTGTTTGATCAGTTGAAGGGTACTAAATACTTCTCGAAAATAGATTTGAGAAGTGGGTATCACCAGTTGAAAGTGAGAAAGGAGGATATACCACGCACGACATTCAAAACTCGGTATGGACATTACGAGTTTCTGGTGATGTCTTTAGGTTTAACCAATGCACCTGCTGCATTCATGGATTTGATGAATAGGGTGTTTAAACTATTCTTAGACAAGTTTGTAGTGGTATTCATCGACGACATTCTGGTGTATTCCAAAACTCAAGAAGAACACGTGGAACACTTACGTTTGACATTGGAAACACTAAGAAAGGAAAAATTGTACGCGAAATTCTCTAAGTGCAAATTTTGGCTAGATCATGTGCAATTTCTTGGGCATGTGATTGACAAAGATGGGATTTCAGTGGATCCATCAAAAGTGAAAGCTGTAATCAATTGGGAACAACCAAGAACACCGTCGGAAGTGAGGAGTTTCTTGGGACTGGCCAGTTATTACAGACGATTTATTCAAGATTTTTCTAAGATAGCCACTCCATTAACAAATTTGACCAGGAAAACTATGAAATTTGTTTGGACGGAGAAGTGTGAAGAAAGTTTCTAGGATTTGAAAAAGAAATTAAGCATGGAACTTATGTTGTCATTACCAGATAGTACATGTAACTTTGTGGTGTATAGTGATGCCTCACATAATGGGTTGGGATGTGTTCTTATGCAGAACGACAAAGTAATTGTGTATGTATCAAGACAACTGAAGGATTATGACAAAGGTTATCCGACTCATGATTTGGAATTGGCTGCAGTAGTATTTACTCTCAAGATATGGAGACACTATCTCTATGGAAAGAAATATGAAATCTACGCAGACCATAAAAGTCTGAAGTATATTTTTACACAGAAGGACCTGAATATGCGACAAAGAAGGTGGATGGATTTGATAAAGGATTACGATTGTGAGATCTTTTATCATCCGAACAAAGCGAATGTGGTTACAGATGCTTTGAGCAGGAAAGGTCGGGAGAAGTTGATGCTGATAACTACTCAGGAGGAGCTTATTTCAGTAATGACAAAGCTAGAGTTGGAAATCAAATTTCCAAAGGAATCCGATGAACGACTATTCCAGATAGATGCTAGTCCAACTTTGGTGGACAAAGTGAAGAGTGCTCAACTACAAGATAAAGAATGCAAAACGATCAAAGAGAAAGTGGTTGAGGGTAGCGATGTTAAATACAAGGTCAATACCAAAGGACTACTACGGTTCGAGGGAAGAATTTGGGTTTCAGCAGTGCCAGAGCTTAAAGACGAAATCTTGACTGCAACACACAACACAAGATATTCGATTCATCTAGGAAGTACAAAGATATATCAAGATTTGCGGCGACATTTTTGGTGGCCGGATATGAAAAGAGACATTGCAGAATGCGTTGCAAAATGCTTGACGTGTCAGAAGGTGAAACCTGAACATCAACGACCAAGCGGGTTACTTCAACCGTTAGAAATACCGAAATGGAAATGGGAGCATATCATAATGGATTTTGTGGTAGGTCTTCCAACGACTCAGAATGGATACGATGTAATATGGGTAATAGTGGACAGATTGACAAAATCTGCCCACTTTTTGCCAATAAAGATTAGATTTAATCTTGATCAGCTAGCGAAACTGTACGTTAAAGAGATCGTGTCAAGACATGGAGTTCCAGTGTCGATTGTATCTGACAGAGATCCAAGGTTCACATCAAACTTCTGGAAGAGACTACAAGAATGTATGGGAACACAGTTGCGAATAAGTACATCATACCATCCGCAAACCGATGGGAAAAGCGAACGACCAATCCAAATGTTGGAAGATATGCTAAGAGCATGCGTCATGGATTTCAAAGGAAGCTGGGATGAACATTTACCGTTGGGTAGAATTTGCCTACAACAATAGTTACCACGCGAGCATTGGCATGCCACCTTACGAGGCATTGTACGACAGAAAGTGCAGAACTCCACTGTGCTAGGATGAAGTCGGTGAACGCCAACTGTTAGGACCAGAATTGGTATAACAAACTGCTGAAGTTGTCAAACTCATCAGGACAAGATTGGTAGCAGCCCAAGACAGACAGAAAAAGTATGCCAATTAACACAACAGAATCGCAAATTTGAAGTAGGAAATTTTGTTTTCCTAAAAGTTTTTCCTTGGAAGGGGAAAATTCGTTTTGTCAAGAAAGGAAAGCTCAGCCCAAGATTTATTAGACCATTTGAAATACTATGAAGAGTGGGGGAAGTGGCTTATGAGGTAGCTCTACCTCCAGAATTGGAAAACATTCATAATGTTTTTCACATTTCGGTGTTACGACCGTATAAACCTGATTACAAGCACGTGATCGAGTACGAACCATTGTAATTCGATAAAGATTTGTCTTATGAAGAGACTCTTATCCAGATAGTCGACATGAAAGAACAAGTGCTCAAAAATAAAGTGATACCTTCTGTGAAGGTGATATGGAGAAACCACAATGTCGAAGAGGCAACATGGGAACTCGAAGCTGAAATGATGAAAAGTTACCCTGAGTTATTTGTTTAATCTATGTCTTCGATTTTGGGGACATAATCTTTGTAAGTAGGGAAGAATGTGATTATTTGATTGCTTGAATTGTGATTCTGAGGACAGAATCCTTTTAAGGAGGGAATGATGTAACATTCCAGAATTTTAAATGTAATATTAAATATTTATTGATTTATATAAATATTTAATAGATGTGATTATCGTTGAATAAATATTTGTTCAATTGATTTAATTTTGTTTAGTTAATTATTTATTAAATAAATAATTGATGAATTAAGGAAATTATTATTATATTGATATTTCAATTTAATGAAATGTATTGTGTTATTTGATTAAATGATTTATTTAATTAATTGGGTTTTGCATTAATTAAAATAAATATGAAAGCTTGGTTAAATATAGTGTGACAAATAACTATATTATAAGGAGTTATTAAAATAAATTAAAGTAGTTTAATTTAGTTTTTAACAAACAAGGCTTAATATATTAATTCTTTAATATTTAAAGGGTTTTTGCCAAACAAGCCTTATGGCTTTTGAGATTTCTAATTTTTGAAATTAAATAAAATAAATAATATAAATAAAACAAATAAAATAATAAATATAATATATTTATATTATATACGTTAGTTTTGTAACTGATATAATAAGTAGGCTTATTATTTCCACATGATAGCTTTTTTTTTGACATTAAACTATTATCAGTTAGTTTACGCTTACTATTGTTAGTACCTAGCCTAATACTGAGAGAAGAAAGAAAAGATTTTGAGAGAGAGTTGTTTGAGAATTGAGAGAAGTTCTGAATTTGCAAAGTAATCAGCAGTTGATTAGCAAGAAGTTCTTAAGCAACAAAAAGGTAAATTTTTTTCATAATCGTAGTGTGTGTGTGTGTGTGTATATATATATATATATATATATATATATATATATGAGTTACAGCGAATTTTGTTTATGTTCTGGAAATTCTAAATCCTTTCGAAAATTGTTGGTATACTACTGATTGTGATGATTATATATGGTTGTGATGTTAGAACTACTATTTAAACAAGAAATTCATGCTATTTTCATTTGTCAGTAGTAGAAAATTTTGACAGTATGTGTTCTTCATATGGCTTGAGTAATTTTCAATTATAGTGGCCAATTCGTATGTGAAACTATAACTTTACGCTTGTATATGATAGTTCATTGAGATACGAACATAACATAATTTGAATGAGGTGATTTGGCCAACTAATGAATTCACAATGATGATTTTTAGGATGAATGTCAAGAAAATTGAGTTTTTATGAATAACATGAATTTTGAGAAATTAAAATAGTTTTAGTTGGTGTTAAATTGTGCTAATTGGTTGTAAATGTGAGAAATCATGTTTATGATAGTTTGTATATTTATTTTACGTGTTAATATTACTGTCTATTGGGTGAAATTTGTGTTTGTTGGGCTAAAGTTTCGCCATCGTTCATAGCCTTCTCTACATACATCTGTCATTCGAACAAATTGCCATTACTTATGCCAAGGAAGAAAAAGCACAAGATCTCTACCTGGTCCCAAGCCTTTGTATAGCGTATCTGCGCCATACCCTGGTTTGAGATTCTGACTTCTGCTATTTCTACAGATTTGGGAAAGCTTCATAACATGGTTTGAAATTGTGTTAGCATGTTAAATGTGTAATGTTAAGGTTAACATAACATAGTGAATGGTGGTTAGTAAGTTCAAAGTTGCAAAATGATTAGTAAAGCAAGAACGCGTTATGTGATAACTTAGTGTATACAATGAACGTTAGTTAAGTGTTGTGATGATTAACACTTGGGAATTCTGAAATGTAAATGGTAGCTTAAGACTTGTGCTAAAATAACAAGTTTAGCTAGTAATGCGTTTTATATTGAAAAGTGAATATTAGTTTGTCTAATAGATGTTGTGGTTTTAATATTGTGTATAGATGAACGTGAGTTTTAATATTTTAGCTTACGCTCAAGGCAAATTTTCTAACTCTACACTTTCGTTGAGTTAATTCTATTATTACATTGTATAATTTCATGCTTTTGATTGAGCAGGCTTTTTATCTTAAATGTTATTGAATAAGTCAATTGTTCCTAAAATTCATTCGAGCAAACTCTAACTCTAATGTTATTGGAAATTATTATTGATTGATTCTTTCTAACTTGTTTACAGTTAAGCAAGTTTCTTAAGTTCTATTATTGTATAATTAACGTAGTTTTGAACTCTCGTCTCTATTATTGAACTGTTTTAATTCTTTGCATGAGTTAATACATTATTGGGCAAGTTTTTAGTTTCCAGCTTGCTATCAATTAAATGTACGTTTAGGAATTTTATTTCTAATGTTATAAGACTCGAACCTTAGCTTATTTTACTGTTCAAGCAAAGGTTAATTATTTTATTCATTTTATTGAATGCTTATGCTCTATAGTTATTCCAAGCATGAGTTTAATATGTGGAATCAGTTCATTTATGATTCTCAAATGTTCTAAGTTATGTTGTTATTAAACAATTGTTGCGTTATCAAGCGTTGTTGATTCAACTAGTTCCCTAGTTGATGATGATTAAACTTCAATTACCCTTGAAAGCTTATCCAAACCAAACTTTCTTTGGTGCGGACTTGTACTCTAAATACTAAGATGAACAACCATATGTTTAGGGGTTTACGCTTAACGTTGAAATGGTTGTGCACAATACATTGTACGAAGGATTGATCCCCCTAAGTACGTGGAGTCCTTATAGTCATATGACTGTTAAAATTAAAGTTGAAAGATTACTTATAACTGTGGACATGGTTCATGGTCATTTAACCCTCAGTAGTATATTTAAGAATGTTAATAGAACATATCATTCAGTTATATTGAGCCTATGAATCGGCAAATGTTGTAATGTTAATAGAACATATCATTCAGTTCTATTGAGCCTATTATTTGGCAAATGATGTAAATATATTTATTCTTATTTCAAGTGAGCTTTGTTTGCTCACTCTTGCATATTTATACACTTACACTCAATCTTTATACTTGTTATATGAACTGTAGCCTGTATGTTATGATAGTGTAATGTTTAAGAGTTATATGTTGAGCATGTTATTATATGCTACATGATGCATGAAAACTGTTAGATTTTGCTGGGCTGTCGAGCTCGACCTTGCAAATAACCATTTTTACAGGTTAAGGATTGAAGATAACACTATGTCTTTACTTGGGCCGAAGTGAACGTAAATAATATACGAAGATGTATATTTTAGTTAAAGTTGTTATTTCCTTAAAACATTATTAAGACTCGCGAGATGTATTAAATGTTTTATGATGTATATAGTTTTATATTGAGTTGTAAAGCTAGAGTTAGAGTTATCTGATATGTAAAGGTTATCAGATTGAATTGTAAAGTTTGATATGATAACAGTGATAAAGCGAATCATAAAATAAGATTGATTCAAAGACATGTAGATGATAAAGGTTTTGATTCAGGGAATTAAAGTAAGAAGACATAAAAGTTTAAATTATTCTGCATTATATAAAGTTTAACATCGAATAATGATGTAAAATCAGAAGGTAGATGTGTTATTAATGACCGAAGTTAATAATTAAATTGTGTGGAATTTGGGGTCGTTACAGTTTGTATCAAAGCTGTAGGTTATAAACCTTAGGTGGGAGTACCGTAGGCTATAACCTTAGAGAAGGAAGGTGAAGATAATGAAAGAATAAGCTCAAGAAGAGTTTGAACAATAAGAAGTAATTTAAGAAATTTATATAGAAGGGATTAAATCATGCATGAAAGGATTCAAAGAAGAATCTCACAGAGTTATAAGGAATATGAATTTGGGATTACCCAACTCCAATAATAAGAATGTAAGGTGATAATAAATAGACAATGTCTATAAGAAGAGATTGGTAAAGAAGTTAAGAATGAAAAGTTATAGTTGAGTATGGTATAGTTGTACTCTTTAGTAGTTGAGGTATGGTATCTGGGCTAAACGATTCCTTCATAGAGCGGAGGTATATACGAACTAGCAACTCGGAACCTAGTTTGTTGGTTGTTTGTGGAAAACCACTCAGTGTACCATATTGAAACTGGTAGAGACTCGAGGTGTACCAAGTCTAGAAAATGTTTACGTATGATGAAAATGTAGAACTTGAATGAAATGTTGAACGATATAAATGATGTTGGAAATTCTTAAAGCAGGAATTGTTATATAAACAAGAAGATTCAAAGAAGAATCTTGAAGAGATGTAAAGATAAGAAATGGGAGTTACCTAACTTCAATAGCCAAGATAACGAATAATGTTGTAAATGAAAGAAAAGAAAGGGGATCGTAAAACAAAACGATCACGAGTTAAGAAAAGAATTTTTAAGGGAGATGATTATAGAATAAGATCACGACGTGATCTGTTTAAGTTATAGAAGAAAGATGGTCTGTAATATTTGAATAATTATAGCTTAATGCTATGAAGATGGTGTACTATGAAATAGTACAAGATAACTCACGAGGAGTTATAAATGATGTAATGCGAGGAATTCGTATCGAGCAAAGATCAAGTTAAGAGTAAGATAGAGTTAGGTGGGATTTCAATTGAGGACTCATATGATGGCTTAGTTGTACAAACCTTTGTATGAGCGAGGGTTTTGTGCTTGCACTCAGTTTATCACATTGATAATCATTGGAATGTCGGTGTCGCGCTATCAATGTATGTGTGGTGAAAAGGTGATTCTTTTCTCATGTGTATATTTGATAGTTAGAAACTATTAAGATTGGTGGATATTATTAGGATTAGGCGGTTCTTTTAAAACTAACGATATGGTAAGTTCGTGACTCATAATAATATGGTATGTTTTGAACCCTCAAATGAATGGGCGCCTATGGTCTGACTAGGACAAGTTCTTAAACTCATATTATTGTGGCAAGTTCCTGAACTTCCAATGTGCGGTAAGTTTGATGAACTGGGGTATAATTAAGTTATGAATGAAGAATTGAGGATTAGGGGAATAGATAGAATTATTAAGCAATGGATCAGTATAGAAAGTGGAGACATAATTTTTTCCAAATCTTCTAGCTATGCTAGACTTCAAATTTTTTGACATCAAGCTAAATTCTCACTATGTGCCTTTTTAAAATGAATTTTACTCTCAACGCATGGTCACAAATGTGTATGTGTGTTTTTCGGGACACTGACACATCGTTACCTGTTGAGATATGATATCACTAAAACTAATTTTCAAAGATTTTTGAACTGTTTAAAGAATAGTCTATGCTAATTGTTTGGGCTAGACGAAAATGATTTGAAAATATCAAAATGTATTTTATATCATTAATGCATCATGGAACTTGGTGCAAAGATGATAAAAACGATGGAGTTATCAATGCAGAATTTCTTAGTGTTGGATGTGATCTAAGGATCGTCAACCCACTATGGTATGATGTAGTATGACAAAGTCACAAAATGACGGAATCCTCAAACGGACTGTAAATACAGTGCGGTATCATGACGTCATAAAATGATTTTGAGATTTCTTTAAGATATGAGAATATATATATATGTGTATATGTATATTTCGATTGATGTTCGAATTGTTGTAGAAGTCTATGCTATTTGATTCAGCTAGACGATTATTGAAAGATGTTCATGAAATTCAAGCGTTTAATGAAAAGTTATGCCAAACCAAATTTGTAAGACCCCAACTTTTATGAATAAAGATGAATTTTCTATAAATATCATTTTTGAATATTATGGAATGAATTTGATATAATGTTATAGTTGTGGGTAATATTTATAAATTTTGCAAAAGTACATGAAGTTGTTATATAATATTCGATTAATTGGGGAATATTCGTTTTAACAGTAATATTCGTACAATGACACAATCATTGGTGGACCCTACAATGTAATTATTGCCGGATTAAGAAAATGACAAAATACTTTATGAAAATAACGGTGGAAGTTTTACCGTTAATCTGTTGAAACACTCGGTGTTAAAAGTACAGAATACGCCAGAGTCGCACAAAGAGATATTTACGATATTGATTATTGATGCTTACGTGAGAAGTCACCGTTTTTGTTTAATTATTATTACGAGAATTCTGCATAGTATATCTCACGTTATTTGATTCAATTATTGTCAATATTTTATAATCAATAATTGAGATGACAAAGTTATTAATATTATTATTTGCAATATTAACGATGTCTAGAAGTTTGTCAATGAGAGGTTTGGTCACCTAATTGCGTGTCAATGGGGAGAAATCCTTATTGGAAAGCCCCCTCTTTCCTGGGAACGACCTGGTCGATTAATATTGTGAATTATAATAATGACGATGAGTTTTGTTTTATTAGTATTATTAATGTAATAAAACATAAAAGCTTTTTATATAAAACATAATACTTTTATAAAGTTATTCGTTTTATTAGACTAATAGTAAAATATTTTTATATAAAACAGAATACTTTTATAAAGTTATCTATTTTATTAGACAATAATTAGAATATATTATATTTTATTATGCATAGTGTTTGCATAGTGCATGCATAGTGTTTGCATAGTAAAATCTTTTATAAAGTTATTCGTTTTATTAGATTATAAATAGAATATATTATATTTTATTATAAACCAATCTGGACCGTCCGTTTAAAGTAAATCAATCTGGACCGTTCATGAATTAATTCTTATACGATCCATTCTTCTATAAATAGAAGCTCATTCCTTCATTATTTATTATGAATTCAACTTTGAAACTCTAGAGAGAGAAACTATAGAGAGAGTTCTTCTTCTATAATCTTGAGTGTATTTCTTTAGAGTTTAAGAAAGCTTTGAGTGTACTGCAAGTTTTTTTTGAATATATCCTCGCCCTACCTGTCAAAATACTCTTCTTTTACGGTAAGAGATATTATTTGTTGTACTCGTTAGGGGTATTCCTTCTTTTCTTATTGGTGAAATTCTTTTGTTATTCCATTCTTTATTATTCTGTTGGAATAACCTGTATACACAGGATACCCTATACTTGGTGAAATTCTTATGTTATTCCATTATTTATTATTCTGTTGGAACATCTTGTCTGTGCGTTTACGCATGACCTAGTTCCGTTGTTAATTATTTTGTTGGAACATCCTGTCTGTGCGTTTACGCATGACCTGGTTCCATTATTTATTATTCTGTTGGAATCTCTCTCGTCAAGTGCTTTCTGCGACTGGTTCCATTATTTATTATTTCATTGGAATAACCTATCTGCATAAATCTCATCGCATGCCTGGTGATTTCTTTTGTTATTCCATTCTTTATTATACTTATTTGGTTAAAGTTGACTTCTATACTCCATGAAATTAGTGGAATATCCTTGATATTCGCACTTCATCCAGTATCTTTTCATAGAAATATTCTTCTGAGCTTTCTTGAATTTTACTCCACAAAGAAGTATCATGTTGACAATTTGGACGTTATTGGTTCCTAGATAAATTAATTCTTAAACTTTTTTTATTGAATTCTTATATCATTGTCATCATCCTCATGTTTATATTATGTTGAAAGTCATCTGTGGCCAGTAGTACATAGATGGACTTGCTATGATTATGATCAGGGATTATTCAGTGTAATCATGACCGTAATGTTACAAATGATGTGTAAAAAGTCCTCATTGACCCGTAGTGCATTGATGGACAGTTGTTGGCATGATCATGACCATTGATGAATACACGAATATCCTTGGCTGTGGTGTATGGATAATTTGTGGTTGTGATACTAATGAATATCCTTGGCCGTAGTGCAGGGATGATATGGATTATTTATTAAGCTAAGTCTCAACGATAAAAGTCATGAAAAACCTTTTAAATCATAGAAGATAGTAGATTTTATTCTCTACTTGACTCTTCTAATGGATTGCTTGTTTCGCTGCAGTTAAACTTGATGTTTGTTATATTTTATCAGTTTAACACTGTTGAAGGCTAATGATAATTTATTCTGCATTATCTTAGTCATAATATTTCTTACTGGGCTAGTTGAGCTCACCTTTTGCTTTCATTGTTCTCTTTAGGAAATGAGAACGTAGCATGGACTAGTCGAGGAACATAGTGATGGTTCAGATAATAGCATTAGTAGTCCTCACTATTCTATGAAATAGTGTGATAATAAATGTAATGAGGACCCCATTGAGTTTGTATATTATCTAGATGACAATATTTATATTAAAACTCACAGCATATGTTTAGTCGTATTTTACACGACTGTTGTATAATTAAGTTGTATTTGAAATTTGTACCATGTATTTGGCGACTCAGAATAGGTGATGTATACCGATTTTGGGGGCGTCACAGTTGGTATCAAAGCTTAGGGATATGATCCCTGGCTAAGATGTGAGAATAGAACTAGGAGGGGAGAGACGGGGAATTCCTTCGCTAGTATGACCTACCTAAGTTTATTTGGTATTTAATTGGGCGGTCAGAATATAGGGATAATATGTTACATGTCAATTAACCTTTGTTTTGTGGCAGTATCTAAAAATGACATCTGAGAATGTTGAGAATAGCAATGGAGCACATGCGACCGTTGATTCACCACATATCAATAATCAGGATAATGTGCATCAGGAAGGCGACAATCCTCATGCAAACAACAACATTGACCAAATGATGAATGATGGAATGTTCAGAGGCTTTATGCAATTCATGCAACAGTAGGCGAGAGCTGCTCCTGTCCAAAATGTAGGTGGAAACACTGGAAACTCTTAGACGGTCACCGCTAAACAGTTCGAGGAGCTGGGACCACCAGAGTTTATTGGAGAGCCAAAACCACTTAAGACGGAAGCATGGATAAAGCAGATGACTAAGATTTTTGATGTCTTGGGATGCTCCAAGGAGTAAAAGGTTCCCTTTGCCGCCTTTATGTTGCGAGGAGAGGCAGATTACTGGTGGGAATCGGTAAAGCGTACTCAACCTGCCGCATTGAAGATGTCTTGGGAAAAGTTCCAAGAATTATTCAACGACAAGTACTTTCCCGAAAGTATTCGTCACATAAAAGAGGTAGAGTTCATCAAGTTGGAGCAAAATAATATGACCGTGTCGCAGTATGAAGCTAAGTTTGCCGAGTTGTCTTGATTTGCATCCCACTTGGTGGATAATGAAGAGAGAATGACGCGGATGTTTTTAAGAGGTTTAAAGCCAGAGATACGTCAACATCTTATTTCTCATAAACTGTGTTTGTATTCAGATGTTGTAAATAGGGCTCAGTTAGTAGAGCGCGATAACCTATCAACACAACCAAAAGAGAGCAGTCGGCAAAATGATAATACCCGGTGAGAAAGCGATCATCAAGCGGTGACAACAAGCGTGGAGGGAATCAACAGGCTAGAAGTGGTAACCACTTCGGTTGTAATCAGGGCCAAAACAATAAGAATGGATATTTCAAGAAGAGGAGATTCAACAATGATGGAAAGACGTCAGCACCAGCACCCGTTGTTAAGGAAGGAGAATGACCACTTATCATATGCTTCAAATGAGGAGGGGAGGGACACATCAGTCCAAACTGCGCGATGCCGTCCATAGCATGTTATAATTATGGAAGAGAAGGTCATTTAGCCCGATTTTGTCGTTCACCAAAGACAAGTTCAGCTAGGATGGAGGCACCGAAGGCCGTCCCAAAAAAGTTAAAGTCGGTAGTGCAAGGGAGAGCGTTTGTTGTGACCTCCCAAATAGCAAGGAACCCGAGTGAGGTCATCACGAGTAAGCTTATCATAAACTCTAGCGAAGTCTATACTTTATTTGATACCGGTTCTACCCATTCTTTTATTTCTCCTACTTGCGCTCAACGATTAAATTTGACTCCGGAGAAATTAGACTTTGACTTATCTGTGGAAACTCCGTTGGGAGAAATTTTCATTACATCCACTGTTTATAAGTCTTGTTTGGTTCAAATTGGTACCTTCACATTACGTGTCGATCTTATTTCATTGAAAATACTTTCATTTGATGTGATTCTAGGGATTGATTGGTTAACTACTCATCATGCTAAAATTGATTATTTTCGTAAGGTTCTTAGCTTTCATATTCGTAATCAACCTATTATGCGAATTCAAGCAACCAAACCATTAAAATCAATCACGGTCATCTCAAGCCATAAAGCTATTCGTTTATTGAAAAGCGGATGTCAAGCTTTCTTGGCTCATGTCACGGATCTAAACAAAAATACGTCAGTTTTGAATGATATTTCTATTGTTAATAAATTTCGACGTATTCCCTGAAGAACTTCCTGGCCTACACCCAGAGCATGAAATTGAATTTTGTATCAACCTTGAACCCGGTACAAAAACCCATTTCCAAAGCCCCATATCGAATGGCTCCTACTGAACTTCAGGAGTTAAAGACCCAATTGCAAGAATTGTTAAACATTAGTTTCATTCATCCTAGTACGTCTTCTTGGGGTGCTCATGTTCTATTCGTGAAGAAGAAAGATGGGAGTATACGACTTTGTATTGATTATCGGGAGTTGAATCTTTTCACCATCAAAAATAGGTACCCATTGCCACGTATTGATGACCTGTTTGACCAGTTGCAAGGAGCCAAATTCTTTTCAAAGATTGATCTTCATTCCGGATATCACCAATTGAAGATTAGAACCGATGACATTCCAAAGACGGCTTTCAGAACTCGGTACGGGCATTATGAATTCCTAGTCATGTCCTTTGGATTGACTAATGCTCTTGCTACCTTCATGGATATGATGAACCGAGTATTCAAGGAATATTTTGATCACTTTGTGGTCGTCTTTATTGATGACATCCTTATTTATTCCAAAAGCCGTGAAGATCATGAGCAACACTTGAGGCTGACACTCCAAAAGCTTCGTGAATACAAGCTTTATGCCAAGTTGAAGAAATGTGAGTTCTGGCTTGAGGAAGTAGCATTCCTTGGGCACGTAGTATCAAGTCATGGAATATCTGTTGACCCAGAAAAGATTGAAGCAATTCAAAGCTGGGAGCAACCTAAATCAGTGACCAAAGTACGTAGATTTCTCGGCTTAACTAGTTATTATCGAAGATTCGTGGAAGGATTTTCTTGAATAGCTACTCCATTAACTCGGTGACTCAAATTTAACTCAATTTGACTCAGAGACTCATTTCAAGACTGTTTTGACAATACCATTTTGGCTCGGAGGATTTGTCATCAACAAATGATGCTTTCGACAAAGGGTTGGGATGTGTTCTCATGCAACATGGGAAAGTCATAGCCTATGCCTCAAGATAACTCAAAGAATATGAGAGGAATTATCCTACTCATGACCTAGAGTTAGCAGCTATTGTCTTCACACTTAAAATTTGGAGGCATTACTTGTATGGGGAGAAGGTGGAGATCTTTACGGATCATAAAAGCCTCAAATATTTCTTCACTCAAAAGGAACTCAACATGCGACAACGACGTTGGCTTGAACTGTTGAAAGATTATGATCATACCATCCAATACCATCTTGGAAAAGCGAACATGGTAGCTGACGCATTGAGTAGAAGATCATATTCAAGTATGAGTGCGATATTGTCAACACAAAGGCCCATTTTGTGTGACTTGCAAAGGATGGAGATAGAGTTAAAGACTCCAGGGACCCATGTGATGATGGCGAATATATGAGTAGAACCGATTTTAATTGATAAAGTTAAAGTCGCTCCAAGCTACGGACACTGGAGCCGATGCATTATGAGGAAGAAAGTGCAAGAAGGTGCTATGTGGGAAGCAAGAATCGATGAAGAAGGAATACTTGAGTCGACTCTAGACTTTGTGTTCTTAACGACCACGATTTAAAGTAAAAAATCATGATGGAGGCGCACAACACACCGCTTGCAATCCATCATGGGAGTACCAAAATGTATCATGATATTAAGTCATACATTTTGGTGGAGCAATATGAAGAGAGAGATAGTGTTGTTTATCTCAAGGTGTCTAACTTGTCAACGAGTTAAAGCGGAGCATCAAGTACCAAAAGGTCCATTGCAACCACTTGAAATTCCAAAATGGAAGTGGGAGCACATTACCATCGATTTCGTTACCGGTCTTCCTAAGGTTTCTCAAGGTATAGATGTGATTTGGGTCATTGTTGATAGATTGACCAAGTCTGCTCATTTCTTACCGATACGAGAAACTTATACACTTGAACATCTTGCTCGTATGTACATAAACGAGATTGTAAGACTTCATGGTATGCCAGTATTCATAGTTTCTGATCGAGACCCAAGATTCACTTCACGATTTTGGGTTAGTTTTGCAGAAAGCTATGGGCACAGATTTACGATTTAGCTCGGCATATCATCCTCAGACGGACGGACAGTCGGAGAGGACTATTCAAACTCTTGAAGATTTATTAAGACTCTGTGTCCTTGACTTCAAGGGAAGTTGGGATAAGTTCTTACCATTGGTGGAGTTATCTTACAATAACAGTTATCAAGTAAGTATTGGCATGGCTCCATTTGAGACGTTGTATGGAAGAAAGTGTCGTTCTCCAGTATACTAGGATGAGGTGGGTGAAGCAACGTTGTTGGGACCAGAGTTGGTATGTATGACTACGGAAAAGATTCAAACGATCCGACAACGTATAAAAACCTCACAAGATCGGCAAAAGAGTTATGCTGATCTTCATCGAAAGGACGTGGAATTCGATATAGGAGATCATGTGTTGTTACGTGTTACTCCATGGAAAGGAGTTATGAGATTTGGAAAGAGAGAAAAGCTCAATCCTCGATTCATCGGCCCATTTTTAATCCTCAATCGAGTAGGAACTGTGGCCTATAGACTCGATTTACCGCCAAGTATGTCTCGTGTTCATAACGTTTTCCAAATATCCATGTTACGTAAATATGTGGAAGACCTGAACCACATTATTGAGTTAGAACCGGATGAAATAGCGGAAGATTTGACGTATGAAGAGGTTCCTGTTCAAATCTTGGATAAGAATGAACATATTCTACGCTCCAAGGTTATATACCTTAAGTCAAAATTTTGTGGAGAAACCACGATGTTGAGGAAATTACTTAGGAGTTAAAATCTGAAATTAAATCAAGGTATCCTTACCTCTTCGACATACCAGGTACGTACGCTAATTTCTAGGGCGAAATTTCATAAGAAGGGGAGGTTGTAAGACCCCAACTTTTATGAATAAAGATGAATTTTCTATAAATATCATTTTTGAATATTATGGAATGAATTTGATATAATGTTATAGTTGTGGGTAATATTTATAAATTTTTCAAAGTACGCAAGTTGTTATATAATATTCGATTGGTGGGGAATATTAGATAACGCAACAACACAAGCATTGGTGGACCCCATAGCGGAATTATTATCGGATTAAGAAAGCGACAAAAATAATTTATGAAAATAATGGCGGAAGTTTTATCGTTAACTATTGAAACACCGGTGTTAAAAGTAATGCGAATACGCCAGCGTGGTTACGAGTAGCACACGATATTGATTATTGATGCTTACGTGAGAAGTCACTCGATTTTGTTCAATTATTATTTAAAGAATTGTTTGATAGTATCTCACGTTATTTGATTCAATTATTGTCAATATTTTATAATCAATAATTGAGATGACAAAGTTATTAATATTATTATTTGCAATATTAACGATGTCTAGAAGTTTGTCAAGGAGAGGTTTGGTCACCTAATTGCGCGTCAATGGGGAGAAATCCTTATTGGAAAGCCCCCTCTTTCCTGGGAACGACCTGGTCGATTAATATTGTGAATTATAATAATGACGATGAGTTTTGTTTTATTAGTATCATTAATGTAATAAAACATAAAAGATTTTTATATAAAACAGAATACTTTTATAAAGTTATTCGTTTTATTAGACTAATAGTAAAATCTTTTATATAAAAATGTAATACTTTTATAAAGTTATCTATTTTATTAGACAATAATTAGAATATATTATATTTTATTATGTATAGTGTTTGCATAGTGCCTGCATAGTGTTTGCATAGTAAAATCTTTTATAAAGTTATTCGTTTTATTAGATTATAAATAGAATATATTATATTTTATTGTAAACCAATCTAGACCGTCCGTTTAAAGTAAATCAATCTGGACCGTTCATGAATTAGTTATTATGCAGTCCATTCTTCTATAAATAGAAGCTCATTCCTTCATTATTTCTTACGAATTCACTAAAATTCTAGAGAGAGAAACTATAGAGAGAGTTCTTCTTCTATAATCTTGAGTGTATTTCTTTAGAGTTTAAGAAAGCTTTGAGCGTAGTGCATGTTTTCTTTGAATATATCCTCGCCCTACCAGTCAAAATACTCTTCTTTTACGGTAAGGGATATTATTTGTTGTACTCGTTAGGGGTATTCCTTCTTTCTTATTGGTGAAATTCTTTTATTATTCCATTCTTTATTATTACATTGGAATAACTTGTATCTGTGATTGTGACACCCCCAAATCGAAAGTACTTCAATTCCACAGAGATTTGGTGTTCCTTTGCACAAATATCATCTATCTATCTACCCATAATAAATGCAAGCCATGCAATAGATAGAATAAAAAATCTTCCCTTAAGGGTTACAACATCTGAATAATAATAATACAATCCAAAGTTAAACTAACCTTAAACATCTCGTATGGAATCATAAACAAATAAGTCTTAAACAACATCATTAACTCAAGTCTTAAGCATAAATACATCATCTAATAAAAATAACAAGTCTTCATCATTTGCTAACTTTGCCCTTGCCTTTACTAGTGGAAGGTTCATCAACTCTTTAGTTTCTTAAGCGCAATGTTATTATTAAGCAAGAGTGAGCACTATTGCCCACAAGTATAATAATGAAATAATAGTATAATAACATGCGAGTAAATCAAAGACATATGAATAAAATCTCAACTTTTGAATCAAGAATGAATAACAAGAATCAAAAGAATTCTGAGGGTCATAAGACCTTGAACTATATCCTAGGTTATCAAGGGTTATACTTGAAACCTTTAACATTCATAAGACTATGGACCTTTCTACTCGTACTTAGGGGGATCAGCCCTTAGTACCATACTGTGCACAATATCTTAACGCTAACGCATAAGTAAATTCCTTTGCAGGGTTGTTCATCTCAGTTTGACATTCGAGTCCGCACCAAAGGAAGTTTGGTTTGGATAATTCATCAAGGGTTCTGAAATTTAGAATGCTCATCAACTATGGACTAGTCGAATCAATAAGGGTTCGCTAGTCTAATAAGGTTCAATAATAATGATATTCAAATTGAATAATAATCTCAGGAAGTATACAATAGGACAATTATTGTATAACTGAATCATGCTTTGATAAGATAATTAATCTTTAATATAACATTTGAACATGGATAATAGTAATGATAATTTACTCGAGTCGTTGGTCGAAAGCTCGCTAAGGGGTAGCACTGTTAGCCTAATGGAATGAGACATTGCACAGTTATGTTAAAAAAAACAATAATAAAACGGGAAAAGTGCAAAATGCCCCCGTTTAACAAAAATAAGCATAAGTATTCCATGATTGAATTCTGAATTTTGGTGATTGTCAAATATCAGTTGAATTTAGTTTATTTAATGCGTTCTTAAGTTGAAGCGTATTTACGCTTATTAAGAACTTTATTATCTTTCGATTTGTGCTTGTCATTGGTTATCATGGTTGTTGAACACACACTCACAATATCGCAAGAATAATGATTTTGATTGATTGATTGTTGGGATATTGTTGATCCGTTTGAACATGAAGTATCAGCATGTTTTTGTGATTTTTCTGAGACCTATGGATATTCGTTAACTATTGAATTGCTGGAATTAAGGTCCTTTAGTTAGTTTGCATTTGCATGATGTTTAGTTAATTGTGTTGTGTTTTGTTGCCTGAGGACATGCAACAATTTAAGTTTGGGGGTATTTGATGATTGGGTAATATACCCATGAATTAATTACGTTTAACCTTAATTTGTTGTGTGATAGAAGCATTTTAGAATTATTTTACTTGTTTTAGTGTGTTGTGGTAGGATTGTACGTTGTTGGAGCGATTGGGAGCAATTGGGCTGAAAAAGGAGGCAAGAGGCATTTTCGCTTCAAGAGCGTATAGGCTACTTTCATAAGCTAAATATAATAGCGGGGCGCTAGTCCCTAGTCCTTTCACCAGGGAAGAGAGCAGCGTGAGAACAGGCGTGGGATCTCTTTTGACTTGCTGTGACTTTATTTAATGAGTATTGGAGGCCTAATTGGGCTAGGATTGTTGAAATTGGGCAGAATAATATAAATTGGTTTATTCTTATTGAATGGGGACAACTCTACACAATTGGAGACTGGAGCAAGGAAGAAGAGCATATCTGAAGGCTAAAGCTTGGAGTTTTTCTTCCCCTTTATTCATTTAATTGCGTAACTTCTAAAAGATGATTTATCAATTATTTGTGGTTTTTATTTTCGTTATGAACTAATTCTTTTTATTAAGATTCCAATGGAACCTTTTATGGTTATGAATTGATTATTTAATTTATTCCAATTATTTATGTTGAAGTGAATTGTTCATCATGCCTTGTATTCATTGATTAATTATCTGGCCAATAATTACCGGGTTACTCTAGATGGAATCGAGAGAGGAATTTTAGAGTTAGAACTGGGCAGGGTGACATGTGACTTAATTATTTGCACAGTGAATAACTAGGTTTGTGAATAGAATGAGAATATCTATTTGCCGCATGTAACACATAAGGAATTGGGATTGTAACGAGTTTAATTCAATTGTTTTGCATAGAGATATAGCAAAATTAATCTGGGTTAAATAGAAGGCAATTGATCACTCGAGAGAGGGCTTTTGGCACTTGAGAATTCCTGTTAACAATTCAGTAGACATAATAATTGGGATAATTGAATAATTGATCTAATAATCATAATTGGGGAAATTGGAGTCTTAATTATCATTCATCTACATTCAAATAATTTTCAATTTGTTTTTGCTTTCTTTTAACATAATTTCTTAAATACAATTGCAATTAGTTTTCTTAGTTTTAGCATAATTTCTTAATAATCATAATTTTTGGTTGTTTAAATAAAATTGAATTGATACAATACTAGTAGTTGGAGTTTATTAATTAGAATTATCTGAGGGATCGACACTCTAATTTATCACTATATTACTTGTTGATCGTGTATACTTGCACGTTTGCTTTGATTGTGAAATCAACCAACACTATTTAACACTTTATAGCTTAATTCGATCACGTCGTGATCATCAATTTACCTTAGGGTTCTTTCCCTAACAAAACTCCACTCGAGTTCATTCTTATTATCTATGTCATATAGACACCATCTTAACATTTTTATTACCGGAGTTAGGAAACTCCTAAATTTTCATTCTCTTAGATACTTCAAGATTCTTCTTTGAATCTTCACTTATACGTATTTTATATTTTTATCTTTCTCTCTCTCAGGTTATAGCCTAAGGTACACTTACCTAAATTTATAACCTACAGCTTTGATACCAACATGTGACGCCCCCAAATCCAGGTCCCTTCGAACCTCGGATCCGGTCCGCCACGATACTACTATCATCAACTATTTATGTGACGACCCGGAAATTCGGGTTGTCCAGAATTTAAGTTTAAAGAATTAGTTATTAATAAAATGAAATTTTATTAATACTATTATGTGTTATGTGATTATTAATCGTTCTAGAACCTAGGATGATTATAAGTCGGGAGTATTCTGGCTACGAGCTAGATTGATCGAATAAGAATTTTCAAGACGAAAATAAAAAATTTCCGGTAACAAAAATATTTCCGGGGAAAAAGACGAAATAGACACTATTCATCCGTTTCTGCTCGAAGATTTATTTTGAAATTCCGAAAAGTTAATGATTACGTATAATTTTGAGACGTGATAGAATATTTAATAATATTTCAGTTATGACAAAAACCAAGTTTTCGCCTACGGACTTAAAACCTAAGGGTTAGGAAAAGTGAGTTCCGAGAATTTAATGATTTCATATAATAATTAGGGTTATCATGCGTAAGAAATACGAGTATAATACTAGTTATTATACGAGTATAGTACGAAGATTATTACGACGTATAATACGAATATCGTACAAACTATATACAAAGAGAATATGAGAATGAGATGCGTAGAATACGATTAGTTTTAATGGCTAAGTAAAGGATAAGTTAAGTAATGACAAAGTAACTTAATAGCTAAGTAAAGTGCTTATGCTTAAGGGCTAAGTAAGCTTAAGGGCTAAGCAAACTTAAGGGTTAAGTAAACTTAATGACTAAGAAGACTTAATGGCTAAGTTAATGTGGAGGCCAAGTTAACTTAGGGCTTAAGCCTTGAATAGTAAGGAGGTTAAGGGGGGCGAAATGACCAAATTGCCCTAGCTTTGGATTTTCTATAAATAGGAAGCCTTATGTTCATTTGATGGGATTTTGAAAATCCTACATCTTAGAGAGAGAGAGAGAGAGAGCTCGGTGGAAGAGGGAGAAGGAAGAGCATGAGCATGAATGATCGGATCGAAAGTGATCGTGAAATAAAAAAGTCATAATCGTTGGCTTTTATCTAGCAGGAAGAAAAATAAAGAAGAGAGGTAACCTAAAAACCTAGCTTCTAATAGATTTTCTTTAAGTTTTTTATGTTAAAACATAACTTAATGAGAATAAGAAATAGATAATGTTAGGAATGATTTCATATGATTGAAATCATGAGAAAACAAAGAAATAAGAATTAGAAATTTAGTTTATAAATTTCTTAAGGAAGTATAAGATTAGTCATGAATTAGAAAGATCCGAGTGGATTATATGAATGAGTAGGTGAAATAAGTAAGGAATGATGTTCTATAACATCAAATTCAAATAAAAAGTGAAATCATAATCCAAAATATCGATTAAAACGAAGAACAAATGAAGAACACGATGAACACGCGAAGAACACAAAGAACGTTGTTGATGGACAAATTTAAAACCATCGTAGGATAATTGTTGTTGATGTACAAGTTTAAAACCATCGCGTATAAGTTAGATGTGTATTGCTTGGTTAGGAACGGTAGAAACGTTCATGAAGAACGGATTAAAACTTAGCTATAACGAAGTTAAGGAAAAAAATTCATAAAAGACAAACGAGAATTAGAAAGTTAGTAAATTAGGAGTTCTGAGATCGCGAAGTAAGCATCTCAAATTCATTTAACACTTAGAGAAATTTTCTAGGGTTAGGGCTTGGCGCCGTGGCGCCAGTCATGCCTTGTAGAGTGGCGCAGCAGGGCAAGACCGAGGGAAAGTAATCAGCAAACTCGCAGTGTGCGCGAGAGATAAAGAAAGGAGAGGAAGCTTGGCAGTAGTAGCCAGTTGTTGGAGAAAAAGCCGGAGATGAGCTTTTTAACCGCTTTCAACTCTTGGGGGAAATGTAAGGGAAGATAAAGAATATAATATTAAACTAATGTAACACTTAATCAAGTGATGTAAACCTTTATTAAAGGTTGAACATATAGATTAAACAAGATTAAATGACAAAGAATATAAACGCGGGTTACGTAACCGATATCCGGGGACTGTAGTCGCGATGAACGAACGTGATGGATTGCTATAGTTGTGATTCCTTAGAGGTTGAGCGACGAGGGTAATGAACATGGGGTTCATGTAATGGATAACGAAAGTATTAATAAGATATTAATTATCAAGAAAGCTGTAACGAACAGTAATAAGATTAATAAAAGCCGAATGTGAGTCGAAAAGGAATGAATCCTGAAGTATGACAATTAGTTGCCAGAAAGCTGTAAGGAATAAGAAATTGACTTAATCGAACATTATAGTTTAATAGTTCGTATAACTTAAGAGAAGTTAGGTTGTGGTACAATCGTAACTTTGATGGTTGACATATAGAGAATTTGGGCTAAATAATTCCTTTCGGAGAGAGCGAAGGTATATTCAAAACTGGCAACCGATCTAACTCACTGTGATGGCAGTGTAGATGAGACGGGAACTTGTTTGTTGGTTGTTTGTGGGAAACCACTCAGAGTACTATATGGACTACTAGCAGAGCAGCGATGTGTGCTGAGTCCTAAAGAATTTATAAAAAGAAGATAAGAATATAAATCATCCAAGATGATGAACATTTTGAGTAAGACATCTCCGTATGTCATGAAGCCATAAACTGGTAAAGGAAGTTAGTCGCGTAAAATTTTATTACAAGAACGCGAACCCTAAGAAGTAAATTTAAGTAAACCCATGCGTAAGTTCAATATATGACTAATTGGTGTTTATGTTTTCTCCTTATGTGTTATATAGGAATTAAAATGAGCAGTTCAACGTAAGCTGTAGCTGGGCGTAAGGCAAGTTTCCTAACTTCATTCATATTACATAAATGTTAGTTTCTTAAACTTCTCAGATGTTGTACTTGAGAAGTTCTGTCTATGTGCGAATGTACGATATTTGTACAATGTGGTAGAACGTATGAGGCCTTTAGCCATAATTTGAACACTTCGGTGTTTCTATGATATGCATTGTTCGTGATTGAGATGTTCAATACAAGTATGTTACCATTTGCTTATACATGAACCGTTATTGTTAAGTCTGTGCTAATAATTCTAGCCAGATAGGATGTGTATGAAAAAGGTAGAAGAATGAAAGTATTTCAAAGTGAAAATGACTGATGTTTTAAGATGATAGGAATCGAGACTATTCCTATTATTCAAGCTGCTTCATAACCTTTGTTCGGTTATAGAAGTTCTAAAGAAATGTTTTAATTCTGAAGTTGTTTGTTCAACTGTTATGACTTGCTGGGCAATTGAATGCTCACATTTGCTTTAAATGAAAAACAATTTTCAGCGAACAAGGTTAGAAGAACTTAAAGATCCCATAAAGATCAAGCTGACGGTATCCAGATGAAGTACCATTCAGAAGGTGAATGAGCGAGAAGATCAAGTGAAGACTTATAATGTAAAAAGATGAAATTGAACAATAGACTAGTCTAATGAACTATTATGTATCCATGGTGGCGGATAAAAGTCACTCTTGTAAGATGAAATGAATAATGTATTTATTATTATTTGTAATGAAAAAAGGTTATAAGGTTTCCAGAACCTGGGATTTGAGAGTGTATGTCGTTATATTTCAGTATATAATGATGTATGTTGGATGAATGATGTACTCGTGACGTACGGAATCCGGGTGTGAAGATAGATCGGATTTTAGGGTGTTACAAGTTGATATCAGAGCTGATAGGTTATAAAACTTAGGTAGATAATCGTAGAGAGAAGGATAAGAAGATCACCACGTGATCATAGTGACTCGTAGTAACAGATTAGTTGTTAAACGATGAATGATTTATAGCTTATGCTATGAATGAAGGGTACTATGAAGTAGTACGGGAAGAAGAACTTAGATTGAGTTGTGAAGGATATTATATGAATTAAAGAAAATTCGTATTAAGTAGAGAAAGATTTAGAAGTTGTAAAATTTCAATTGAGGACTCATGTGATAGCTGAGTTGTATGAACCTTTGTTATGGGCAGAGGTTTGTGCTTGGTGTAACAACTGCTTAGCTTATTACAGTGATAATATTGGAATTAGTTGCGCTATCAAGATGTATATGGCAAGAAGGTGAATCTTTTCTCATGTATATACTTGGTAGGTAGAGAACGATAAGGTAGGTGCGAGTTCTTGAAACTCATACTTATGGTAAGTTAACTTGACTCATAATAATATGGTATGTTTTGAACGTCTAAACGAATGGACGCCTATGGTCTGTCTGGATAGTTCTTAAACTCATATTATTGTGGAAAGTTCCTGAACTCATAATGTGTGGTAAGTTGATGGACTGTACTAAGGTATAGGAATGTTTAGACTAAAAATGAGTTGTTTTCAATAGGCTTAGTATTGAAGGTGCTAGAGAAGATTAAGTATTGTCGTAGTAAGACAATGAAGGAAGATGGAGAAATAGGATATTCCAAGTCATCTAGTTATGCTAGATTTCGAACTTTATTGAACTCGTGCTGATATGTACATTTTGAAAAGGAAAGAATTGGTTCAACTTTTGGAATTAATAGAATTTTTAAAAGAGCTATTCTTGGTATGTCTATGCTAATTGCTTCGGCTAGACAGAAATTGATTTAAAATATTCAAAATAAATTTATATCATCTGTGCATTCGATGTAAGGGCGGTAAAACGATGGAGTTGTTAATGCAATTGAACCTGGTGTTGGATGTGATCTTAGGATCAACAACCCGCTATGGTATGATGTATAATGACAAAGTCACAAACTAACGAAGTCCTCAACGTACTATGAAAAGTACGGTATCATGACGTCATAAACCATTTTGATGTATTGCGAAAAGAATTTAAAGTAGTCGATGTCAATTGAGTTGACTAGACGAATGTTTCAAGTTGATATCCAATTTATTGGTATGGTCTAAGCTACTTGATTCGACTAGACAAATGGTATGTCATGTTATAAGAAAAATCGAGCTTTCTTTGAGAACTGGTGCTAAACCAAATTATTTTGATTAAGTCTGAGGAGAACATGGAAGAGGTAGTTACTTTCTTTGTGATTGTAAATTGACCGTTAAGGAAGGGCTTACGGCGAAATGCTGAATAACCTAGTAAGAGTTCATGGTCGATTTGACCCCTCAGCAGAAGTATGAAACGTTTTCAAAGGAAATTTTATATTCCTCGTTATTCCTTCTACTTCATGATTCTTGATAGGTTATGGGGGTTAGGAATGAGGGAAAGATAAGAACTCCGTTGAAGTGAATTTGAGAAGAAAGGTAGGCTAAAATTTCGAGGACGAAATTCTGTGAAGAAGGGGTGAATGTGATGACCCCGGTAAGGGTGTGGTTTTAAGAAATTTCGAGGACGAAATTTTTATAAGGGGGAAGAAGAGTGTGATGACCCGGAAATTCGGGTTGTCCAGAATTTAAGTTTAAAGAATTAGTTATTAATAAAATGAATTTTATTAATACTATTATGTGCTGTGTGTTTATTAATCGTTCTAAAACCTAGGATGATTATAAGTCAGGAGTATTCTGGCTACGAGCTATATTGATCGAATAAGAATTTTCAAGACGAAAAATAAAAAAAATTCGGGAACAAAAATATTTCCAAGAAAAAAGAAGAAATAGGCACTATTCATCCGTTTCTGCTTGGAGATTTATTTTGAAATTCCGAGAAGTTAATGATTACGTATAATTTTGAGACGTGATGGAATATTTAATAATATTTCAGTTATGGCAAAAATGAAGTTTTCGCCTGCAGACTTAAAACCTAAAGGTTATGAAAAGTGAGTTCCGAGAATTTAATGATTTCATATAATAATTAGGGTTATTATGCGTAAGAAATACGAGTATAATACTAGTTATTATACGAGTATAGTACGAAGATTATTACGACGTATAATACGAATATCGTACGAACTATATACGAAGAGAATACGAGAATGAGATGCGTAGAATACGATTAGTTTTAATGGCTAAGTAAAGGATAAGTTAAGTAATGACTAAGTAACTTAATAGCTAAGTAAAGTGCTTATGCTTAAGGGCTAAGTAAACTTAAGGGCTAAGCAAACTTAAGGCTTAAGTAAACTTAATGACTAAGAAGACTTAATGGCTAAGTTAATGTGGAGGCCAAGTTAACTTAGGGCTTAAGCCTTGAATAGTAAGGAGGTTAAGGGGGGCTGTGACGAACGAGATTTTTGTAATTTAATTCTTAATATTTATTTAAGTAAATAAATATTTTCGATGATTTAATTATTAGATTAAATAATTAATTGATGCAATTGTGGTAGATTAATTTAATTATATGTGTTACATTTATTAAATTAATGTGGAGAATTTGATTATTTGATGTATGTGATTATGTGAACTTATTGTATTAAAAGAAATATTTAATAAGCCTATTGGTATTTTAAATTAATTTAATTATTAATTAGAGAGTTAATAATTTGGCATTATTTATTAATGAGAAATTTAATTATGTGACTATGTGAATCATGAGAAATTATTATATTTTATTTAAAGTAAATTAAATAAAATATTGGATTTATTTTATAAGGAGTGTGACATTATTTTTTAACTATATAATAAAAGGTTTTATTAAAATAAAGGGTTTTGAAACCTAGCATGCTAGCCAAACATGGCCCTAAAGGGAGTTGGGGGCAGTTAACCCATGACTGGGTAACTGACCACCAATGCGTCAGTTGTCCTTATTTAGTTTACGTATTCTTCCTTCTTCTTCATTAATTGCCTAAGTCTAGAAAGCATAACAGAGAGAGATACAGAGAAAGAGTTGAGAATTCAGAGATTGTTAAGAGGATTGTGAGAGTCATCTGAGAAGGAAATTCATCTTCTATTAATTCTACGCTTGGGTAATCCCTTTAACCCAATTCTTTTCTACGTCATTTAGTGTTATAATATATGGCTCTCCAATTTTTGTAAAATTCTCTGTGGTTGGAAAGTGTATTGACTATGTGGTTATATACGCGATTTTATGTCATAGTAGCATGTTTAATATATATTGCATGATTCCATATCATAAGTTTCGTAATATGATGACTTGTTATTTCAAAATTTACAGAGTTTGGGTTTTGGCCATATGGCCCTTATATGTAACTTTAATGTGTCAAACATAAATGTTTTTGTAAAATTCCCACTCTTATTTAATTATGCATGTTGTTACGAAGAGACCAAACCTTAAATGAACGAATTCGGTGTTATAACGAATCCGTAGTATTAATTTTCATGGTTTTTGTTCAAAACCTTCAAGAACACAAAGAACTGTGAAAATTTCATGTTTTAATCATGTTAATTAGGTGTTTTAACATGTTAAAATCATGCTAGAAGTGTTAAGTAGTGATTATATGTGTATTATTATGAATGGGTATGATTAAATTCGTGTAATAAAATTTTAATTGGAGGTTTTTGGCTGTGTTCTGCAATTTTTGCGAATTGCAGAACAATTTCTGTTCATCGTCATGCATGGCGCCTGCACTCGTGCCTTAACATCCGCTGGCCATAACGCCACGCAGCGCTTCACAGCCAGCCAAGAGTCCGTCAGTAGCGTTAAGTAAATAATAAGCGCAAATACCACTCTCTAGAATGTTCAGAAATGAATTATTTTTAAATTTTCAAGTCTACCAATGTGATAACAATTTAATGTAATGAACATAAAAATATGTTAGAAGTATAATGAGATATTACAAGAGATACTTAGCATGTAAATAACATAATTGCATGTGGATTGAATTGTGAAATACATAAGTAGCTTATTATTCATGAAGTGTTATTATGTGACAATAAGTGTGATATTTGACTAAGTATAGTCATAACCAAAGTTTAGATAAAAGAATGAATTTATGTTGGTTAATTATATTATAATTAACTAGAGTTGCGAATGTAAATGATATGTAGGATTTAAATCAAAGAACGAGTTTAATTAAAGTGTAATCTACGCACGAGGCAAGTTTCCTACCCCTACTTGTTATCATTGTTCAAGTTTATTATTTACCTTGAGTAAATTCTCATTACTATTATTCAAGTTCGAATTGTAATATTAAAGATTTATTATCCTTTCAAAGTATGAATTTTTTATACAATATTTGTTCTATTGTATACTTCTTGAGATTATTATTCAATTTGAATATCATTATTGTTGAACCTTGTTAGACTAGTGAACCTTATTGATTCGACTAGTCCATAGTTGATGAACGTTCTAAATTTCAGAACCCTTATTGAATTATCAAAACCAAACTTCCTTTGGTGCGAACTCGAATGTCAAACTGAGATGAACAACCCTGCAAAGGGATTTACTTATGCATTAGCGTTAAGATATTGTGCACAGTATGGTACTAAGGGCTGATCCCCCTAAGTACGAGTAGAAGGTTCATAGTCTTATGACTGTTAAAGGTTTCAAGTATAACCCTTGATAACCTAGGACATAGTTCAAGGTCTTATGACCCTCAGAAATCTTTTGATTCTTGTTATTCATTCTAGATTCAAAAGTTGAGCTTTTATTCAGATGTCTTTGATTCACTCACATTGTTATTATACTGTTATTTCATTGTTATACTTGTGGCCAATCGTGCTCACTCTTGCTTAATAATAATATTGCAGTTAAGAACGGAAGAACCGACGAACCTTCTACTAGTAAAGGCAAGGGCAAAGTTAACAAGTGATGAAGACTTGTTGTTTTACATGATGATGTATTTGTTTAAGACTTAAGTTAATGTATTTGTTTAAGACTTAATTGTTTATGATTCTGCATAGATGTTTAAGGTTAGTTTAACCTCGGATTGTATTATTATTCGGATGTTGTAACCCTTAAAGGGAAGATTTTGTTTCTATCTATTGCATGGTTTGCATTTATTATGGGTAGATAGATAGATGATATTTGTACAGTGAACACCAAATCCCGTGGAATAGAAGTACCCGGATTTGGGGGTGTCACAAGTTGGTATCAAAGCTGTAGGTTATGAACCCTAGGTGGGGGAACAACCTTAGGTAGTAGCCTTATAGAAAGAACATAGTGATGGAAAAGTCTTATCGAGTTCTAGGAAATGAATTTTTATAATTCATTAAAGATAATAAAAGACTTTATGTGCTTATGTGTGAAATTATGTGCTCACTAGTACGACTTAGTAACTAAAACTCAAAATTTTGTTGTCAGGATGTCTAACGTTGGAGGAACTAGTCGAGCAGGGGAGGAAGAACCTCGAGTACCTACAGTACCTACAAAGGAGGAGCCCAGGGGCATTCATGTCGTTATGGAACAGTTGGTACAGAGGGAGTCATCTCCATTGATCACCGTGGTTGGTCAGGAGCATGAACCTGAGACAGATCCTGAGGAGGAATTTGACGAGGAAGAGGAGGAGTTTCCACAACATTCCATTGATGCTGAGATGTACGACACATTATACGACCGTAACGTGGAGTTACGAGATGAGGTGCAGGATCTGACTGAGCGAGCTATTATTCAGCAGATTACTCTCGAGCAGAAGGAGAGGGAGATTTCGACTCTTCACTCATGACTGGGAAATGTAGAATGGGATTAGTCCATGAGAAAGGTCAAACCAAAGATAAGACCATAGAGATAGAAAAGTTGAAGAAGGATCTGAAAGAGAGTTCAGAGAGGCTTGCCATAGCAGAGGAGGGCTGGGTAAGAGAGTCACGTCGTGCTGATCTTGCAGAAGAGGATGGTCGTGCAAAGAAGGCAAAGCTTGGAGAGACATACTCTACACTTAATCATGTAATGGATGAGGCCCAGGATCGAGTTTTGAGGTACCCCATCCAGTTCAAAGGACTTCCATCGTACATGCTGGATCGCAGGACGATGTCTCGTATCATGGAAGAGGAGCGTGGCAAGGCTATTCGGCACCTTGACGGGAAGTGATATAATCTGTTTAATTATGTGAAAGACTTAGTTAGTTTTTATATGTAAATTCTGATATGTTTATGAACGAATGAATATTTTAATATTTAAATCTTGTGGATTCTTTATCTCAGGATGGTGGATGTAAATAGCCGTTATGCTATTGTTTAATGTAAAACTTTTAGTTTGATTTAAATATATTAAGTTATTTGAGATGATGTGTTAAATGATTATATTAAATTGTTGAGTTAAGTCTTAACTATTTAGAGAATTTAATAGAGAGTTAATAAGCATATATCTTTTTAACAGAAATATACCGCCACGAAGAAGACAACAACGTCAACCAGCTCAGGAAGAGTCTACCAATAATAATAATAACGCCAATGCTAATCCCGTGAAGCAGTTGGTTAACTTACTGACTGGAGCAATGAATAATCAACCTCAAGCTCCACCAAATACTATGTTTAAAGATTTCAAGGCGGTGGGACTGCCAGAATTTAAAGGTTCCATGAACCCGATCGAGGCTCAAACGTGGGTTATGGGAATGGAGAAGGTTTTCGACGTTGCTAGGGTTAGAGAAGACCAGAAGACCGCTTTTGCAACATTTATGCTGAAGTCTGAAGCTAGCTATTGGTGGAAAGCAAACAAAGTTCGTAGATGTGAAGGTGTAATTATTTGGGAGAGATTTAAAGAAATGTTTTTCGAGATGTACTTCCCAACCAGCTCACAGAACCAGATGGAGGTTCAATTTTTGGAATTGAAGCAGGGAAATATAAGCGTACCTGATTATGCGGCTAGATTCAACGAGTTAGCGAGGTTCGCCCCATATCAAGTACACACGGACGAGAGAAAAGCCAGAAGATTCGAACAAGGACTAAAGCCTTGGGTATATAGTAAAGTATCAATGTTTCAGATAAACACATTTGCTGGAGTACTGGAAAAGGCCATCCTCGCTGAAGGTGGAAGCGATGCGGTGACCAAGTACAATCAAGATCAGAAGAAGAAGAAGAGTGAAGGTGAAGGAAATAATTAGACTAGTGGAAGTGGCACAGGAGGTAGTAATTTTAATCAGAAGAAGAGGTGGAATGACAACTCATCATCGGGGAATCAACAAGGAAGTCAGAAGAAAAGAATCGAAGCATGCCCGAGCACATGGAAAGCAAATCGGGAGTTTGTATGAAAGGAAAAAGAGTGTGCTACAATTGTGGTCAGGAAGGCCACATAGCACCTAACTGTCCTAACCCAAAGAAGGGTGCTTTCTTTACTTGTGGTTCAAAGGACCATCTGGCAAGAGACTGTCCTAAGAAGGGATCGGGAGGGTCAGGATCAGGAGGGAACCGGGGAAACAACAGTGGAAATGCTTTAACTATCACCTGACCAACCACAACAAATCGACCGACTGCCAGGACTTTCAACATGATGGTGCAGGATGCAGTTCGACGTGATGTGGTGTCAGGTATCATTCCGATCAATAAAATTAATGCTTATATTTTATTTGATTCGGGTGCTACTTGTTCCTTTATATCCGATGACTTTTCCAAGAATTTAGATTTGCCTAAGAATGAATTGGATTACCCCATGAACATAGAAATTGCGAATAGAGAAATAATCACTGTTAAGTACGTGCATAAGAACTGTAGAGTGGATATTAAGGGTAATATCATGAACGTAGACCTTATCCCTATTCGACTTGGGGAATTTGACGTTATTTTGGGAATGGACTGGTTATTCAATTACGGGGCTGTAATTGATTGCCAAAAGAAGCGTATTAACCTTATGACCCCGTTAAAGGTTGTGTTTTATGGTAGCAAGTCGCCTAGACAAGCGAGTTGTCTGACGATGATGCAGGCCAGGAAGTTGTTAAGACAAGGTTGTGTAGGATACTTAGCTTACATAGTCGACAGTCGAAAAGAGAATCCGAAGGTAGAAGAAATACTGATTGTGAGGGACTTCACGACGTATTTCGCACGATTTGCGGGACTTCCACCAGATAGAGAGGTAGATTTCATGATCGATTTGGCGCCCGGAACTGCTCCAATATCGAAGGCACCATACCGAATGGCACCAGTAGAGATGAAAGAACTAATGGTACAACTACAAGAATTGTTGGACAAGAAGTACATTCAACCGAGCTATCGCTGTGGGGAGCGCCGGTGTTATTTGTGAAAAAGAAGGACGGATAGATGCGGCTCTGCATTGACTACAGAGAACTGAATAAGGTCACGATTAAGAACAGATATCCATTACCGAGGATCGACGACCTGTTTGATCAATTGAAGGGAGCGAGATACTTTTCCAAGATAGACTTGAGAAGCGGTTATCATCAACTGAAGGTGAGGCCAGAGGATGTACAGAAGACAGCGTTCAGAACGCGATATGGTCACTACAAATTTTTAGTAATGTCGTTTGGTCTTACGAATACTCCTGCAGCATTTATGGGACTAATGAATGGTGTGTTCAAGCCATTTTTGGACAAGTTAATAGTGGTATTTATAGATGACATTTTGGTCTATTCGAAAACCAAGGAAGAGCATGAAGAGCACTTGAGATTAACATTGGAAGTATTGAGAAAGGGAAAAATTGTATGCCAAGTTTTTGAAATGCGAATTTTTGATTGAACGAGTACAATTTCTTGGGCACGTGATCGATAAAAATAGAATTTCGGTAGATCCATCCAAAGTCGAAGCCGTGATCAACTGGGATCAGCCGAGGACGCCATCAGAAGTACGAAGTTTTCTTGGATTTGCAGGGTATTATAGAAGATTCATTCAAGATTTTTCTAAGATCGTAACTCCGCTAACGAATTTAACTCGAAAAGCTGTGAAATTTGTTTGGACAGATAAGTGTGAGGAAAGTTTTCAAGAATTGAAGAAGAGGTTGAGTACGGCACCTGTGTTATCTCTTCCGGATGATACATGAAATTTTGTTGTTTATAGTGATGCATCGCATAAAGGACTTGGCTATGTGCTGATGCAAAACGGCAAAGTCATTGCGCATGCATCACGACAATTGAAGAATTACGAGAAGGGATATCCGACCCACGACTTGGAGTTAGCTGCAGTTGTTTTTACTTTGAAAATTTGGAGGCACTATCTCTACGGGGAGAAGTGTGAAATATATACGAACCACAAGAGTCTAAAATATATTTTTACACAGAAGGATTTGAACATGTGTCAAAGAAGATGGTTGGAATTAATTAAGGATTACGACTGTGAGATTTTATACCATCCGGGTAAAGCAAATGTGGTTGCCGACGCCTTAAGTAGAAAGGGTCGTGAGCAATTGATGATGTTGACTGCTCAGGTGGAGCTAATTGTAGAAATGGAGAAACTGGAGTTGGAAGTGAAGTATCCTATGGAGATTGATGAGAAGCTATTTCAGATGCAATCTGGTACAACTCTACTAGATAAAATAAAGGAGGCTCATCTTCAGGACGACGAATGCAAAAAGGTGACAAAAAAGATATCTGAAGGAACTGAACCGAGATTTAAGATGGATAAGGAAGGAATACTGAGATTTAAAAGTAGAATTTGGATTCTGCCAGTACAAGAGATTAAGGAAGAAATTTTGAGTGAGGCTCATAGTTCACGATATTCGATTCACCCTGGTAGTACAAAAATGTACCAAGATCTTCGACAACATTTCTGGTGGCCAAATTTAACACGAGATGTTGCAGAATGTGTTGCCAAGTGTCTTACCTGTCAGAAAGTGAAAGCAGAACATCAGAGACCAAGTGGATTGCTACAACCGTTAGAGATCCCATAATGGAAATGGGAACATATTACAATGGACTTCGTGGTTGGCCTTCTGACGACTCAGAAAGGTTACGACGCAGTATGGGTTATCGTTGACCGACTGACGAAATCTGCACACTTCCTTCCGATCAAAATCAGATTCAACTTAGATCAGTTGGCAAGGTTATATGTGAAAGAGATTGTTTCGAGGCATGGAGTGCCGGTGTCAATTGTTTCTGATAGAGATTCGCGCTTTACATCGAATTTCTAGAAACGTCTACAAGAATGCATGGGTACACAATTGCGAATGAGTACGGCATACCACCCTCAAACAGACGGACAGAGCGAAAGAACAATTCAGACATTAGAAGATATGCTAAGAGCCTGTGTGATGGACTTTAAAGGAAATTGGGATGATCACCAACCGTTAGTAGAGTTCGGCTACAACAACAGTTACCACGCTAGTATTGGCATGTCGCCTTATGAAGCGTTATACGGCAGAAAGTGCAGAACTCCGCTTTACTGGGATGAAGTTGGTGAAAGGAAATTGCTAGGGCCAGAATTGGTACAGCAGACAGGAGAAATAGTCAAAGTTATCCAAGCACGACTTGTAGCAGCTCAAGATAGATAAAAGAAATACACTGATCCACATCATAAAAATATTGAAGTCGAATCAGGTAGTTATGTTTTATTGAAGGTCTCTCCTTGGAAGGGAAAGATCAGGTTCGGAAAGAAAGGGAAATTGAGCCCAAGATTCATTGGACCATTTGAAGTACTGAGAAGAATCGGAGAAGTTGCGTACGAGGTAGCCTTACCTCCATCACTCGAGAATGTCCATAACGTCTTCCATGTTTCTGTTTTACGACCCTACAAACCCGATTACAAGCATGTAATTGAATACGAACCCCTACATTTTGAAAAAGACTTATCTTACGAAGAAATTCCCGTTCAAATTGTCGACAGAAAAGAATAAGTTCTCAGAAATAAAGTAATACCTTCTGTTAAGGTAATTTGGAGGAACCACAACGCTGAAGAAGCTACGTGGTAACTTGAAGAGAATATGATGAAGAATTACCTTCATTTATTTACTTAATTATGTGTAAGCAACCGGGGATGTAAGAATCATAAGGGGGGGGAGAATGTAACGGGTCGAATTTATTGAGTCGTGATTCTGGGGACAGAATCCTTTTAAGGGGGGAAAGATGTGACGAACAAGATTTTTGTAATTTAATTCTTAATATTTATTGAAGTAAATAAATATTTTGATGATTTAATTATTAGATTAAATAATTAATTGATGCAATTGTGGTAGATTAATTTAATTATATGTGTTACATTTATTAAATTAATGTGGAGAATTTGATTATTCGATGTATGTGATTATGTGAACTTATTGTATTAAAAGAAATATTTAATAAGCCTATTGATATTTTAATTTAATTTAATTATTAATTAGAGAGTTAATAATTTGACATTATTTATTAATGAGAAATTTAATTATTTGACTATGTGAATCATGAGAAATTATTATATTTTATTTAAAGTAAATTAAATAAAATATTGGATTTATTTTATAGGGAGTGTGACATTATTTTTTAACTATATAATAAAAGGTTTTATTAAAATAAAGGGTTTTGAAACCTAGTATGCTAGCCAAACATGGCCCTAAAGGGAGTTGGGGGCAGTTAACCCATGACTGGGTAACTGACCACCAACGCGTCAGTTGTCCTTATTTAGTTTACGTATTCTTCCTTCTTCTTCATTAATTGCCTAAGTCTAGAAAGCATAATGAGAGAGATCTGAGAGAAAGAGTTGAGAATTGAGAGATTGTTAAGAGGATTGTGAGAGTCATCTAAGAAGGAAATTGTGACAACCCGAGAATTTAGACAATTTATTAAAATCTTAAATGATTGATTTAAAGTCAAATAATAGACCTAGACAGAAAATAAGTGTATGCATTTGATGTTATTAGGATGGAATTTTGAGGATTTCAAAATTCTGTGAAGGATTTAGGTGAATTATTCAGGATTAAGGATTTATGTGATTAAGTTCTGTGAAAATGGTTATGTATGTGTTCAGAATATGGTTAAGGGTCAAGGGGTTGACCAGATAAATTTTATCCGTGTCAAACCTTAAGTTTATATTAAGAACGCCAACGTTCAGTTAGAAAACCCTAATACTTGATCTGAAAATCCTAATTTCAGATTCCGGTAATTTGAAACCCTAATCTGGGAACTTAACAGAGAATTTTAATGCTTTAGTGCTATTAATAAAATATTAATTAGGGTAACGCTTAATTAATTAGCAAACCCTAATTTTAAATTATTGAACTTTAAATTGTTCCGGCAGGAACCCAAATTGTATAGTGGTAGATTTAATTGCTAAATTAGCAATATTAATTAGGAAATATTGATCCTAATTATCAAACTTGAATTATGATTAAGGAATCTTAGTATAATTAGAGAATCGTAATTATAATTTAGAAATGTTAATTTTTTATTTTAAAAATCAGAATTTAGAAATCCTAGAAAATAATTTTTGGAAACCTTACGTTTTAATCCTAAGGGTTAAACCCTAAGGGTTTGATCAAATTATAAGTATAGAAATAAAATGGTATGCTAAATGTCATTTATGCCTTTTTTATTATTTATTATGAATTCACTGAAACTCTAGAGAGAGAAACTATAGAGAGAGAGTTCTTCTTCTATAATCTTGAGTGTATTTCTTTAGAGTTTAAGAAAGCTTTGAGTGTACTGCAAGTTTTTTTTGAATATATCCTCGCCCTACCTGTCAAAATACTCTTCTTTTACGGTAAGGGATATTATTTGTTGTACTCGTTAGGGGTATTCCTTCTTTTCTTATTGGTGAAATTCTTTTGTTATTCCATTCTTTATTATTCTGTTGGAATAACCTGTATACACAGGATACCCTATACTTGGTGAAATTCTTATGTTATTCCATTATTTATTATTCTGTTGGAACATCTTGTCTGTGCGTTTACGCATGACCTAGTTCCGTTGTTAATTATTTTGTTGGAACATCACATGCATGCGTTTACGCATGACTGAGTTCCATTATTTATTATTACTCGTTGGAATCTCTCAGCCGCGGCGCGTTTACGCATGACCTGGTTCCATTATTTATTATTCTGTTGGAATAACCTATCTGTGCGGTCTACTGCATGCCTGGTGATTTCTTTTGTTATTCCATTCTTTATTATACTTATTTGGTTAAAGTTGACTTCTATACTCCATGAAATTAGTGGAATATCCTTGATATTCGCACTTCATCCAGTATCTTTTCATAGAAATATTCTTCTGAGCTTTCTTGAATTTTACTCCACAAAGAAGTATCATGTTGACAATTTGGACGTTATTGGTTCCTAGATAAATTAATTCTTAAACTTTTTTTATTGAATTCTTATATCATTGTCATCATCCTCATGTTTATATTATGTTGAAAGTCATCATACGTGGCGATAGTACATAGATGGACTTGCTTTATGATTATGATCGGGGATTATTCGATTGTAATCATGAGTAGTAATGTTACAAATGATGTGTAAAAAGTCCTCATTGACCGTAGTGCATTGATGGGCCGGTTGTTGGCATGATCATGACCATTGATGAATACACGAATATCCTTGGTCCGTGGTGTATGGATAATTTGTGGTTGTGATACTAATGAATATCCTTGGTCGTAGTGCAGGGATGATATGGATTATTTATTAAGCTAAGTCTCAACGATAAAAGTCATGAAAAACCTTTTAAATCATAGAAGATAGTAGATTTTATTCTCTACTTGACTCTTCTAATGGATTGCTTGTTTCATTATGATTAAACTTGATGTTTGTTATATTTTATCAGTTTAACAACATTGAAGGCTAATGATAATTTATTACGCATTATCTTAGTCATAATATTTCTTCTTTGGGCTAGTTGAGCTCACCTTTTGCTTTCATTGTTCTCTTTAGGAAATGAGAAGCGTAGCATGGACTAGTCGAGGAACATAGTGATGGTTCGAGGATAATAGCATTAGTAGTCCTCACTATTCTATGAAATAGTGTGATAATAAATGTAATGAGGACCCCATTGAGTTTGTATATTATCTAGATGACAATATTTATATTAAAACTCACAAACATATGTTTAGTCGTATTTTACACACATTGTTGTATAATTAAGTTGTATTTGAAATTTGTACCATGTATTTGGCGACTCGAGAATAGGTGATGTATCTGGAGATTTTGGGGCGTCACAGTTAAGTATCAAAGCTTAGGGATATGATCCTGGCTAAGATGTGAGAATAGAACTAGGAGGAGAGGCGGGAATTCCTCCGCTAGTATGACCTACCTAAGTTTATTTGGTATTTAATTGGGCGGTCAGAATATAGGGATAATATGTTACATGTCAATTAACCTTTGTTTTGTGGCAGTATCTAAAAATGACATCTGAGAATGTTGAGAATAGCAATGGAGCACATGCGACCGTTGATTCACCACATATCAATAATCAGGATAATGTGCATCAGGAAGGCGACAATCCTCATGCAAACAACAACATTGACCAAATGATGAATGATGGAATGTTCAGAGGCTTTATGCAATTCATGCAATGATGAAGTAGAGGCGCTGCTCTGTCCAAAATGTAGGTGGAAACTTGGAAACTCTTAGGCGGTCACCGCTAAGCAGTTCGAGGAGTGGGACCACGAGTTTATTGGAGAGCCAAAACCACTTAAGAGGCGGAAGCATGGATAAAGCGGATGACTAAGATTTTTGATGTCTTGGGATGCTCCAAGGAGTAAAAGGTTCCTTTCACGCCTTTATGTTGCGAGAGGCGATTCTTTGGTGGGAATCGGTAAAAGCGTACTCAACGACTGCCGCATTGAAGATGTCTTGGGAAAAGTTCCAAGAATTATTCAACGACAAGTACTTTCCCGAAAGTATTAAATCACATAAAAGAGGTAGAGTTCATCAAGTTGGAGCAAAATAATATGGCCAGTGTCGCAATGATGAAGCTAAGTTTGCGAGTTGTCTTGATTTGCATCCCACTTGGTGGATAATGAAAGAGAATACGCGGATGTTTTTAAGAGGTTTAAAAAAAGCCGAGATACGTCAACATCTTATTTCTCATAAACTGTGTTTGTATTCAGATGTTGTAAATAGGGCTCAGTTAGTAGAGCGCGATAACCTATCAACACAACCAAAAGAGAGCAGTCGGCAAAATGATAATACCAGTGAGAGCAGTCATCGAAGCGGTGACAACAAGCGTGGAGGGAATCAACAGGCTAGAAGTGGTAACCACTTCGGTTGTAATCAGGGCCAAAACAATAAGAATGGATATTTCAAGAAGAGGAGATTCAACAATGATGGAAAGACGTCAAGACCAAAGACTTTTGTTAAGGAAGGAGAATGACCACTTATCATATGCTTCAAATGAGGAGGGGAGGGACACATCAGTCCAAACTGCGCGATGTCGTCCATAGCATGTTATAATTATGGAAGAGAAGGTCATTTAGCCCGATTTTGTCGTTCACCAAAGACAAGTTCACTAGGATGGAGGCAGCAAGGTAGTCCCAAAAAGTTAAAAGTCGGTAGTGCAAGGGAGAGCGTTTGTTGTGACCTCCCAAATAGCGAGGAACCCGAGTGAGGTCATCACAGTAAGCTTATCATAAACTCTAGCGAAGTCTATACTTTATTTGATCTGGGTTCTACCCATTCTTTTATTTCTCCTACTTGCGCTCAACGATTAAATTTGACTCAGGAGAAATTAGACTTTGACTTATCTGTGGAAACTCGGGTTGGGAGAAATTTTCATTACATCCAACATTTATAAGTCTTGTTTGGTTCAAATTGGTACCTTCACATTACGTGTCGATCTTATTTCATTGAAAATACTTTCATTTGATGTGATTCTAGGGATTGATTGGTTAACTACTCATCATGCTAAAATTGATTATTTTCGTAAGGTTCTTAGCTTTCATATTCGTAATCAACCTATTATGCGAATTCAAGCAACCAAACCATTAAAATCAATCACGGTCATCTCAAGCCATAAAGCTATTCGTTTATTGAAAAGCGGATGTCAAGTTTTCTTGGCTCATGTCACGGATCTAAACAAAAATACGTCAGTTTTGAATGATATTTCTATTGTTAATAAATTCCCTGACGTATTCCCTGAAGAACTTCCTGGCCTACACCCAGAGCATGAAATTGAATTTTGTATCAACCTTGAACCCGGTACAAAAACCCATTTCCAAAGCCCCATATCGAATGGCTCCTACTGAACTTCAGGAGTTAAAGACCCAATTGCAAGAATTGTTAAACATTAGTTTCATTCATCCTAGTACGTCTTCTTGGGGTGCTCATGTTCTATTCGTGAAGAAGAAAGATGGGAGTATACGACTTTGTATTGATTATCGGGAGTTGAATCTTTTCACCATCAAAAATAGGTACCCATTGCCACGTATTGATGACTGTTTGACCCGATTGCAAGGAGCCAAATTCTTTTCAAAGATTGATCTTCATTAGGATATCACCAATTGAAGATTAGAAGCCGATGACATTCCAAAGGCGGCTTCCGGAACTCGATGCGGGCATTATGAATTCCTAGTCATGTCCTTTGGATTGACTAATGCTCTTGCTACCTTCATGGATATGATGAACCAAAGTATTCAAGGAATATTTTGATCACTTTGTGGTCGTCTTTATTGATGACATCCTTATTTATTCCAAAAGCCGTGAAGATCATGAGCAACACTTGAGGCTGACACTCCAAAAGCTTCGTGAATACAAGCTTTATGCCAAGTTGAAGAAATGTGAGTTCTGGCTTGAGGAAGTAGCATTCCTTGGGCACGTAGTATCAAGTCATGGAATATCTGTTGACCCAGAAAAGATTGAAGCAATTCAAAGCTGGGAGCAACCTAAATCAGTGACCAAAGTACGTAGATTTCTCGGCTTAACTAGTTATTATCGAAGATTCGTGGAAGGATTTTCTTGAATAGCTACTCCATTAACTCAGCTGACTCAGCTAACTCAGCTGACTCAGGAGACTCATTTCAGCACCTGTTTTGACAATACCATTTGGCTCGGAGGGATTTGTCATCAACAGTGATGCTTCGAGCAAAGGGTTGGGATGTGTTCTCATGCAACATGGGAAAGTCATAGCCTATGCCTCAAGATAACTCAAAGAATATGAGAGGAATTATCCTACTCATGACCTAGAGTTAGCAGCTATTGTCTTCACACTTAAAATTTGGAGGCATTACTTGTATGGGGAGAAGGTGGAGATCTTTACGGATCATAAAAGCCTCAAATATTTCTTCACTCAAAAGGAACTCAACATGCGACAACGACGTTGGCTTGAACTGTTGAAAGATTATGATCATACCATCCAATACCATCTTGGAAAAGCGAACATGGTAGGCGGCGCGCATTGAGTAGAAGATCATATTCAAGTATGAGTGCGATATTGTCAACACAAAGGCCCATTTTGTGTGACTTGCAAAGGATGGAGATAGAGTTAAAGACTCCAGGGACCCATGTGATGATGGCGAATATATGAGTAGAACCGATTTTAATTGATAAAGTTAAAGCTGCTCAAGCTACAGACCTGGAGCTGATGCGTATGAGGAAGAAAGTGCAAGAAGGTGCTATGTCGGAAGCAAGAATCGATGAAGAAGGAATACTTCGAGTCGACTCTAGACTTTGTGTTCTTAACGACCCTGATTTAAAGTAAAAAATCATGATGGAGGCGCACAACACACCGTTTGCAATCCATCATGGGAGTACCAAAATGTATCATGATATTCGTCATACATTTTGGTGGAGCAATATGAAGAGAGAGATAGTGTTGTTTATCTCAAGGTGTCTAACTTGTCAACGAGTTAAAGCGGAGCATCAAGTACCAAAAGGTCCATTGCAACCACTTGAAATTCCAAAATGGAAGTGGGAGCACATTACCATCGATTTCGTTACCGGTCTTCCTAAGGTTTCTCAAGGTATAGATGTGATTTGGGTCATTGTTGATAGATTGACCAAGTCTGCTCATTTTCTAACCGATCGAGAAACTTATACACTTGAACATCTTGCTCGTATGTACATAAACGAGATTGTAAGACTTCATGGTATGCCAGTATTCATAGTTTCTGATCGAGACCCAAGATTCACTTCACGATTTTGGGTTAGTTTTGCTAAAGCTATGGAGCGCAGATTCTGATTTAGCTCGGCATATCATCCTCGAGGCCAGATGAGACGATCGGAGAGGACTATTCAAACTCTTGAAGATTTATTAAGACTCTGTGTCCTTGACTTCAAGGGAAGTTGGGATAAGTTCTTACCATTGGTGGAGTTATCTTACAATAACAGTTATCAAGTAAGTATTGGCATGGCTCCATTTGAGACGTTGTATGGAAGAAAGTGTCGTTCTCCAGTATACTAGGATGAGGTGGGTGAAGCAACGTTGTTGGGACCAGAGTTGGTATGTATGACTACGGAAAAGATTCAAACGATCCGACAACGTATAAAAACCTCACAAGATCGGCAAAAGAGTTATGCTGATCTTCATCGAAAGGACGTGGAATTCGATATAGGAGATCATGTGTTGTTACGTGTTACTCCATGGAAAGGAGTTATGAGATTTGGAAAGAGAGAAAAGCTCAATCCTCGATTCATCGGCCCATTTTTAATCCTCAATCGAGTAGGAACTGTGGCCTATAGACTCGATTTACCGCCAAGTATGTCTCGTGTTCATAACGTTTTCCAAATATCCATGTTACGTAAATATGTGGAAGACCTGAACCACATTATTGAGTTAGAACCGGATGAAATAGCGGAAGATTTGACGTATGAAGAGGTTCCTGTTCAAATCTTGGATAAGAATGAACATATTCTACGCTCCAAGGTTATATACCTTAAGTCAAAATTTTGTGGAGAAACCACGATGTTGAGGAAATTACTTAGGAGTTAAAATCTGAAATTAAATCAAGGTATCCTTACCTCTTCGACATACCGAATGCACGTCACGCTAATTTCTAGGGCTGAAATTTCATAAGAAGGGAGGTTGTAAACCCCAACTTTTATGAATAAAGATGAATTTTCTATAAATATCATTTTTGAATATTATGGAATGAATTTGATATAATGTTATAGTTGTGGGTAATATTTATAAATTTTTCAAAGTACGCAAGTTGTTATATAATATTCGATTGGTCGGGGAATATTCGCATACTATGGCACAAGCATTGGTGGACCCCCCTAGCGGAATTATTGCCGGATTAAGAAAGCGACAAAAATAATTTATGAAAATAATGGCGGAAGTTTTACTGTTAACTATTGAAACACCCGGTGTTAAAGAAATACGATGTCTGGCGTGGTTACGCGATAGCACACGATATTGATTATTGATGCTTACGTGAGAAGTCACTCGGTTTTGTTCAATTATTATTCACGATAATTACGCATAGTATCTCACGTTATTTGATTCAATTATTGTCAATATTTTATAATCAATAATTGAGATGACAAAGTTATTAATATTATTATTTGCAATATTAACGATGTCTAGAAGTTTGTCAAGGAGAGGTTTGGTCACCTAATTGCGCGTCAATGGGGAGAAATCCTTATTGGAAAGCCCCCTCTTTCCTGGGAACGACCTGGTCGATTAATATTGTGAATTATAATAATGACGATGAGTTTTGTTTTATTAGTATCATTAATGTAATAAAACATAAAAGATTTTTATATAAAACAGAATACTTTTATAAAGTTATTCGTTTTATTAGACTAATAGTAAAATCTTTTTATATAAAACAGAATACTTTTATAAAGTTATCTATTTTATTAGACAATAATTAGAATATATTATATTTTATTATGTATAGTGTTTGCATAGTGCCTGCATAGTGTTTGCATAGTAAAATCTTTTATAAAGTTATTCGTTTTTATTAGATTATAAATAGAATATATTATATTTTATTGTAAACCAATCTAGACTAGTCTAGTTTAAAGTAAATCAATCTGGACCGTTCATGAATTAGTTATTATGCGGTCCATTCTTCTATAAATAGAAGCTCATTCCTTCATTATTTCTTACGAATTCACTAAAATTCTAGAGAGAGAAACTATAGAGAGAGTTCTTCTTCTATAATCTTGAGTGTATTTCTTTAGAGTTTAAGAAAGCTTTGAGCGTAGTGCATGTTTTCTTTGAATATATCCTCGCCCTACCAGTCAAAATACTCTTCTTTTACGGTAAGGGATATTATTTGTTGTACTCGTTAGGGGTATTCCTTCTTTCTTATTGGTGAAATTCTTTTATTATTCCATTCTTTATTATTCATTGGAATAACTCAGTATCTGTGGTGTGACACCCCCAAATCAAGTACTTCAATTCCACGAGTTTGGTGTTCCTTTGTCTACAAATATCATCTATCTATCTACCCATAATAAATGCAAGCCATGCAATAGATAGAATAAAAATCTTCCCTTAAGGGTTACAACATCCGAATAATAATAATACAATCCCGAGTTAAACTAACCTTAAACATCATCTTGGAATCATAAACAAATAAGTCTTAAACAACATCATTAACTCAAGTCTTAAGCATAAATACATCATCTAATAAAAATAACAAGTCTTCATCATTTGCTAACTTTGCCCTTGCCTTTACTAGTGGAAGGTTCATCAACTCTTTCGTTCTTAACTGCAATGTTATTATTAAGCAAGAGTGAGCACTATTGCCCACAAGTATAATAATGAAATAATAGTATAATAACATGCGAGTAAATCAAAGACATATGAATAAAATCTCAACTTTTGAATCAAGAATGAATAACAAGAATCAAAAGAATTCTGAGGGTCATAAGACCTTGAACTATATCCTAGGTTATCAAGGGTTATACTTGAAACCTTTAACATTCATAAGACTATGGACCTTTCTACTCGTACTTAGGGGGATCAGCCCTTAGTACCATACTGTGCACAATATCTTAACGCTTGCTTAGCATAAGTAAATTCCTTTGCGAGGGTTGTTCATCTCGGTTTGACATTCGAGTCCGCACCAAAGGAAGTTTGGTTTGGATAATTCATCAAGGGTTCTGAAATTTAGAATGCTCATCAACTATGGACTAGTCGAATCAATAAGGGTTCGCTAGTCTAATAAGGTTCAATAATAATGATATTCAAATTGAATAATAATCTCAGGAAGTATACAATAGGACAATTATTGTATAACTGAATCATGCTTTGATAAGATAATTAATCTTTAATATAACATTTGAACATGGATAATAGTAATGATAATTTACTCGAGTCGTTGGTCGAAAGCTCGCTAAGGGGTAGCACTGTTAGCCTAATGGAATGAGACATTGCACAGTTATGTTAAAAAAAACAATAATAAAACGGGAAAAGTGCAAAATGCCCCCGTTTAACAAAAATAAGCATAAGTATTCCATGATTGAATTCTGAATTTTGGTGATTGTCAAATATCAGTTGAATTTAGTTTATTTAATGCGTTCTTAAGTTGAACTGTATGACGCTTATTAAGAACTTTATTATCTTTCAGATTTGTGCTTGTCATTGGTTATCATGGTTGTTGAACACACACTCACAATATCAGTAATAACAGATTTTGATTGATTGATTGTTGGGATATTGTTGATCTGTTTGAACATGAAGTATCAGCATGTTTTTGTGATTTTTCTGAGACCTATGGATATTCGTTAACTATTGAATTGCTGGAATTAAGGTCCTTTAGTTAGTTTGCATTTGCATGATGTTTAGTTAATTGTGTTGTGTTTTGTTGCCTGAGGACATGCAACAATTTAAGTTTGGGGGTATTTGATGATTGGGTAATATACCCATGAATTAATTACGTTTAACCTTAATTTGTTGTGTGATAGAAGCATTTTAGAATTATTTTACTTGTTTTAGTGTGTTGTGGTAGGATTGTACGTTGTTGGAGCGATTGGGAGCAATTGGGCTGAAAAAGGAGGCAAGAGGCATTTTTACGCTCAAAGCGCTAGGGTATGCTTTCATAAGCTAAATATAGCGTAGGAAGCGCTAGTCCTCGATCACCAGAAGAAGCGGCAGCGTGAGAACAAGTGATGGGATCTCTTTTGACTTGCTGTGACTTTATTTAATGAGTATTGGAGGCCTAATTGGGCTAGGATTGTTGAAATTGGGCAGAATAATATAAATTGGTTTATTCTTATTGAATGGGGACAACTCTACACAATTGGGCTGGGAGCGAGGAAGAAGAGCATATCGAAGGCTAAAGCTTGGAGTTTTCTTCCCTTTATTCATTTAATTGCGTAACTTCTAAAAAGATGATTTATCAATTATTTGTGGTTTTTTTATTTTCGTTATGAACTAATTCTTTTTATTAAGATTCAATGGAACCTTTTATGGTTATGAATTGATTATTTAATTTATTCCAATTATTTATGTTGAAGTGAATTGTTCATCATGCCTTGTATTCATTGATTAATTATCGCCAATAATTTAGGGTTACTCTAGATGGAATCGAGAGAGGAATTTTAGAGTTAGAACTGGGCAGGGTGACATGTGACTTAATTATTTGCACAGTGAATAACTAGGTTTGTGAATAGAATGAGAATATCTATTTGCCGCATGTAACACATAAGGAATTGGGATTTATGTGAGTTTAATTCAATTGTTTTGCATAGAGATATAGCAAAATTAATCTGGGTTAAATAGAAGGCAATTGATCACTCGAGAGAGGGCTTTTGGCACTTGAGAATTCATTAACAATTGATGAGACATAATAATTGGGATAATTGAATAATTGATCTAATAATCATAATTGGGGAAATTGGAGTCTTAATTATCATTCATCTACATTCAAATAATTTTCAATTTGTTTTGCTTTCTTTTAACATAATTTCTTAAATACAATTGCAATTAGTTTTCTTAGTTTTAGCATAATTTCTTAATAATCATAATTTTTGGTTGTTTAAATAAAATTGAATTGATACAATACTAGTAGTTGGAGTTTATTAATTAGAATTATCTGAGGGATCGACACTCTAATTTATCACTATATTACTTGTTGATCGTGTATACTTGCACGTTTGCTTTGATTGTGAAATCAACCAACACTATTTAACACTTTATAGCTTAATTCGATCACGTCGTGATCATCAATTTACCTTAGGGTTCTTTCCCTAACAAAACTCCACTCGAGTTCATTCTTATTATCTATGTCATATAGACACCATCTTAACATTTTTATTACCGGAGTTAGGAAACTCCTAAATTTTCATTCTCTTAGATACTTCAAGATTCTTCTTTGAATCTTCACTTATACGTATTTTATATTTTTATCTTTCTCTCTCTCAGGTTATAGCCTAAGGTACACTTACCTAAATTTATAACCTACAGCTTTGATACCAACATGTGACGCCCCCAAATCCAGGTCCCTTCGAACCTCGGATCCGGTCCGCCACGATACTACTATCATCAACTATTTATGTGACGACCCGGAAATTCGGGTTGTCCAGAATTTAAGTTTAAAAATTAGTTATTAATAAAATGAAATTTTATTAATACTATTATGTGTTATGTGATTATTAATCGTTCTAGAACCTAGGATGATTATAAGTCGGGAATATTACGCTACGAGCTAGATTGATCGAATAAGAAATTTCAAAGGCGAAAATAAAAATTTAGGTAACAAAAAATATTTTAGGGAAAAAGGCGAAATAGACACTATTCAAGTAGTTTACGCTCAGAAGATTTATTTTGAAATTCGAAAAGTTAATGATTACGTATAATTTTGAGACGTGATAGAATATTTAATAATATTTCAGTTATGACAAAAACCAAGTTTTCGCCTACGGACTTAAAACCTAAGGGTTAGGAAAAGTGAGTTCCGAGAATTTAATGATTTCATATAATAATTAGGGTTATCATGCGTAAGAAATACGAGTATAATACTAGTTATTATACGAGTATAGTACGAAGATTATTACGACGTATAATACGAATATCGTACAAACTATATACAAAGAGAATATGAGAATGAGATGCGTAGAATACGATTAGTTTTAATGGCTAAGTAAAGGATAAGTTAAGTAATGACAAAGTAACTTAATAGCTAAGTAAAGTGCTTATGCTTAAGGGCTAAGTAAGCTTAAGGGCTAAGCAAACTTAAGGGTTAAGTAAACTTAATGACTAAGAAGACTTAATGGCTAAGTTAATGTGGAGGCCAAGTTAACTTAGGGCTTAAGCCTTGAATAGTAAGGAGGTTAAGGGGGGCGAAATGACCAAATTGCCCTAGCTTTGGATTTTCTATAAATAGGAAGCCTTATGTTCATTTGATGGGATTTTGAAAATCCTACATCTTAGAGAGAGAGAGAGAGAGAGCTCGGTGGAAGAGGGAGAAGGAAGAGCATGAGCATGAATGATCGGATCGAAAGTGATCGTGAAATAAAAAAGCTTGCGAATCGTTGGCTTTATCTAGCAGAAGAAAAATAAAGAAGAGAGGTAACCTAAAACCTAGCTTCTAATAGATTTTCTTTAAGTTTTTTATGTTAAAACATAACTTAATGAGAATAAGAAATAGATAATGTTAGGAATGATTTCATATGATTGAAATCATGAGAAAACAAAGAAATAAGAATTAGAAATTTAGTTTATAAATTTCTTAAGGAAGTATAAGATTAGTCATGAATTAGAAAGATCCGAGTGGATTATATGAATGAGTAGGTGAAATAAGTAAGGAATGATGTTCTATAACATCAAATTCAAATAAAAAGTGAAATCATAATCCAAAATATCGATTAAAAGCGAAGAACAAATGAAGAACACGATGAACACCTTGAAGAACACAAAGAGCGTTGTTGATGGACAAATTTAAAACCATCGTAGGATAATTGTTGTTGATGTACAAGTTTAAAACCATCGGCGTATAAGTTAGATGTGTATTGCTTGGTTAGGAGCAGTAGAAAGCGTCATGAAGAACGGATTAAAACTTAGCTATAACGAAGTTAAGGAAAAAAATTCATAAAAGACAAACGAGAATTAGAAAGTTAGTAAATTAGGAGTTCTGAGATCGCGAAGTAAGCATCTCAAATTCATTTAACACTTAGAGAAATTTTCTAGGGTTAGGGCTTGGGCGCAAGTGGCGCTGATCATGCCTTGTAGAGTGGCCTTGCGCAAAGCAAGAGACCGAGGGTAGAAATCTTGCAAACTCGTGTCGCGGCGCGAGAGATAAAGAAGGGAGTGGTCTTACTTGTAGCAGCAGTCATTTGATGTTGGGAAAAAGCCGAGATGAGCTTTTAGCGCTTTCGACTCTTGGGGAAATGTAAGGAAGATAAAGAATATAATATTAAACTAATGTAACACTTAATCAAGTGATGTAAACCTTTATTAAAGGTTGAACATATAGATTAAACAAGATTAAATGATGAAAAAGAATATAAGCGGCGAGTTACGTGCTTAGATATCAAGGGGAATTTGTAGTCGCGATGAGCTAACGTGATGGATTGCTATAGTTGTGATTCCTTAGAGGTTGAAGCGACGAGGGTAATGAACATGGGGTTCATGTAATGGATAACGAAAGTATTAATAAGATATTAATTATCAAGAAAGCTGTAACGAACAGTAATAAGATTAATAAAAGCCGAATGTGAGTCGAAAAGGAATGAATCCTGAAGTATGACAATTAGTTGCCAGAAAGCTGTAAGGAATAAGAAATTGACTTAATCGAACATTATAGTTTAATAGTTCGTATAACTTAAGAGAAGTTAGGTTGTGGTACAATCGTAACTTTGATGGTTGACATATGGGAATTTGGGCTAAATAATTCCTTGAGGAGAGCGAAGGTATATTCAAAGCGGCAGCCGATCTAACTCACTTTGTGATGGCGGTGTAGATGAGGCGGAACTTGTTTGTTGGTTGTTTGTGGGAAACCACTCGAGAGTACTATATGGACTACTAGCGGAAGCGGCGATGTGTCTTTGAGTCCTAAAGAATTTATAAAAGAAGATAAGAATATAAATCATCCAAGATGATGAACATTTTGAGTAAGACATCTCCGTATGTCATGAAGCCATAAAGCCGGTAAAGGAAGTTAGTGGCGTAAAATTTTATTACAAGAACGCGAACCCTAAGAAGTAAATTTAAGTAAACCCGTGCGTAAGTTCAATATATGACTAATTGGTGTTTATGTTTTCTCCTTATGTGTTATATAGGAATTAAAATGAGCGATTCAACGTAAAGTACATGGTAGGCGTAAAGGCAAGTTTCTAACTTCATTCATATTACATAAATGTTAGTTTCTTAAACTTCTCGGATGTTGTACTTGAGAAGTTACGTCTATGTATCTTGAATGTGCGATATTTGTACAATGTGGTAGAGCGATATGAGGCCTTTAGCTATAATTTGAACACTTGGTGTTTCTATGATATGCATTGTTACGTGATTGAGATGTTCAATACAAGTATGTTCTGTTTATACATGAACCGTTATTATTAAGTCTGTCTTTAATAATTCTAGCAGATAGGATGTGTATATGAAAAGGTAGAAGAATGAAAGTATTTCAAAGTGAAAATGGTGATGTTTTAAGATGATAGGAATCGAGACTATTCCTATTATTCAAGCCGCTTCATAACCTTTGTTCGGTTATAGAAGTTCTAAAGAAATGTTTTAATTAAAAGTTGTTTGTTCAATTTGTTATGACTTATTTGGGCAATTGAATGCTCACATTTGCTTTAAATGAAAAACAATTTTCAAATGAACAAGGTTAGAAGAACTTAAAGATCCCATAAAGATCAAAGTCGACCGGTATCCGGATGAAGTACCATTCGGAAGGTGAATGAGCGAGAAGATCAAGTGAAGACTTATAATGTAAAAAGATGAAATTGAACAATAGACTAGTCTAATGAACTATTATGTATCCATGGTGGCGGATAAAAGTCACTCTTGTAAGATGAAATGAATAATGTATTTATTATTATTTGTAATGAAAAAAGGTTATAAGGTTTCCAGAACCTGGGATTTGAGAGTGTATGTCGTTATATTTCAGTATATAATGATGTATGTTGGATGAATGATGTACTCGTGACGTACGGAATCCGGGTGTGAAGATAGATCGGATTTTAGGGTGTTACAAGTTGATATCAGAGCTGATAGGTTATAAAACTTAGGTAGATAATCGTAGAGAGAAGGATAAGAAGATCACTGCGTGATCATAGTGACTCGTAGTAATGTGATTAGTTGTTAAGCGATGAATGATTTATAGCTTATGCTATGAATGAAGGGTACTTATGAAGTAATGCGGGAAGAAGAACTTAGATTGAGTTGTGAAGGATATTATATGAATTAAAGAAAATTCGTATTAAGTAGAGAAAGATTTAGAAGTTGTAAAATTTCAATTGAGGACTCATGTGATAGCTGAGTTGTATGAACCTTTGTTATGGGCAGAGGTTTGTGCTTGGTGTAACAACTGCTTAGCTTATTACAGTGATAATCATTGGAATTAGTTGCGCTATCAAGATGTATATGGCAAGAAGGTGAATCTTTTCTCATGTATATACTTGGTAGGTAGAGAACGATAAGGTAGGTGCGAGTTCTTGAAACTCATACTTATGGTAAGTTCGTGACTCATAATAATATGGTATGTTTTCGAACGTCTCAGCGAATGGACGCCTATGGTCTGTCTGGATAGTTCTTAAACTCATATTATTGTGGAAAGTTCCTGAACTCATAATGTGTGGTAAGTTGATGGACTGTACTAAGGTATAGGAATGTTTAGACTAAAAATGAGTTGTTTTCAATAGGCTTAGTATTGAAGGTGCTAGAGAAGATTAAGTATTGTCGTAGTAAGACAATGAAGGAAGATGGAGAAATAGGATATTCCAAGTCATCTAGTTATGCTAGATTTGAACTTTATTGAACTAAATGTTTGATATGTACATTTTGAAAAGGAAAGAATTGGTTCAACTTTTGGAATTAATAGAATTTTTAAAAGAGCTATTCTTGGTATGTCTATGCTAATTGCTTCGGCTAGACAGAAATTGATTTAAAATATTCAAAATAAATTTATATCATCTGTGCATTCGATGTAAGGGCGGTAAAACGATGGAGTTGTTAATGCAATTGAACCTGGTGTTGGATGTGATCTTAGGATCAACAACCCGCTATGGTATGATGTATAATGACAAAGTCACAAACTAACGAAGTCCTCAACGTACTATGAAAAGTACGGTATCATGACGTCATAAACCATTTTGATGTATTGCGAAAAGAATTTAAAGTAGTCGATGTCAATTGAGTTGACTAGACGAATGTTTCAAGTTGATATCCAATTTATTGGTATGGTCTAAGCTACTTGATTCGACTAGACAAATGGTATGTCATGTTATAAGAAAAATCGAGCTTTCTTTGAGAACTGGTGCTAAACCAAATTATTTTGATTAAGTCTGAGGAGAACATGGAAGAGGTAGTTACTTTCTTTGTGATTGTAAATTGACCGTTAAGGAAGGGCTTACTACGAAATCTTTGAATAACCTAGTAAGAGTTCATGGTCGATTTGACCCCTCGTGAGAAGTATGAAAGCGTTTTCAAAGGAAATTTTATATTCCTCGTTATTCCTTCTACTTCATGATTCTTGATAGGTTATGGGGGTTAGGAATGAGGAAAGATAAGAACTCCGTTGAAGTGAATTTGAGAAGAAAGGTAGGCTAAAATTTGAGAGGACGAAATTGCGTGAAGAAAGGGTGAATGTGATGACCCATTTAAGGTGTGAGTTTTAAGAAATTTGAGGACGAAATTTTTATAAAGGGGAAGAAGAGTGTGATGACAGGAAATTGGAGTTGTCCGAATTTAAGTTTAAAGAATTAGTTATTAATAAAATGAATTTTATTAATACTATTATGTGCTGTGTGTTTATTAATCGTTCTAAAACCTAGGATGATTATAAGTCAGGAGTATTCTGGCTACGAGCTATATTGATCGAATAAGAATTTTCAAGACGAAAAATAAAAAAAATTCGGGAACAAAAATATTTCCAGAAAAAAAAAGAAAGAAATAGCCTTTATTCATCCGTTTTACGCTTGGAGATTTATTTTGAAATTAGAAGTTAATGATTACGTATAATTTTGAGACGTGATGGAATATTTAATAATATTTCAGTTATGGCAAAAATGAAGTTTTCGCCTGCAGACTTAAAACCTAAAGGTTATGAAAAGTGAGTTCCGAGAATTTAATGATTTCATATAATAATTAGGGTTATTATGCGTAAGAAATACGAGTATAATACTAGTTATTATACGAGTATAGTCTGAAGATTATTACGATTATAATACTGAATATAAATACGAACTATATATCTGAAGAGAATACGAGAATGAGATGCGTAGAATACGATTAGTTTTAATGGCTAAGTAAAGGATAAGTTAAGTAATGACTAAGTAACTTAATAGCTAAGTAAAGTGCTTATGCTTAAGGGCTAAGTAAACTTAAGGGCTAAGCAAACTTAAGGCTTAAGTAAACTTAATGACTAAGAAGACTTAATGGCTAAGTTAATGTGGAGGCCAAGTTAACTTAGGGCTTAAGCCTGAAATAGTAAGGAGGTTAAGAAATTTGGCATGATGACGAGATTTTTGTAATTTAATTCTTAATATTTATTTAAGTAAATAAATATTTTCGATGATTTAATTATTAGATTAAATAATTAATTGATCTGATTGTGGTAGATTAATTTAATTATATGTGTTACATTTATTAAATTAATGTGGAGAATTTGATTATTTGATGTATGTGATTATGTGAACTTATTGTATTAAAAGAAATATTTAATAAGCCTATTGGTATTTTAAATTAATTTAATTATTAATTAGAGAGTTAATAATTTGGCATTATTTATTAATGAGAAATTTAATTATGTGACTATGTGAATCATGAGAAATTATTATATTTTATTTAAAGTAAATTAAATAAAATATTGGATTTATTTATAAGGAGTGTGACATTATTTTTAACTATATAATAAAAGGTTTTATTAAAATAAAGGGTTTTGAAACCTAGCATGCTAGCCAAACATGGCCCTAAAAAGGGAGTTAGAGGCGATTAACCCATATTTAGAGTGGCGACCACCAATCGTCGATTAATCCTTATTTAGTTTACGTATTCTTCCTTCTTCTTCATTAATTGCCTAAGTCTAGAAAGCATAACAGAGAGAGATCTGAGAGAAAGAGTTGAGAATTAGAGAGATTGTTAAGAGGATTGTGAGAGTCATACGAGAAGGAAATTCATCTTCTATTAATTCTACGCTTGGTAATCCCTTTAACCCAATTCTTTTTCTACGTCATTTAGTGTTATAATATATGGCTCTCCAATTTTTGTAAAATTCTACGTGGTTGGAAAGTGTATTGACTATGTGGTTATATCTGCGATTTTATGTCATAGTAGCATGTTTAATATATATTGCATGATTCCATATCATAAGTTTAGTAATATGATGACTTGTTATTTCAAAATTTCTGAGTTTGGGTTTTGGCCATATGGCCCTTATATATAACTTTAATGTGTCAAACATAAATGTTTTTTTGTAAAATTCCACTCTTATTTAATTATGCATGTTATTCTGAAGAGACCAAACCTTAAATGAGCGAATTCTGGTGTTATAATGAATCCAGTAGTATTAATTTTCATGGTTTTTGTTCAAAACCTTCAAGAACACAAAGAAGCTGTGAAAATTTCATGTTTTAATCATGTTAATTAGGTGTTTTAACATGTTAAAATCATGCTTAGAAGTGTTAAGTAGTGATTATATGTGTATTATTATGAATGGGTATGATTAAATTAGGTGTAATAAAATTTTAATTGGAGGTTTTTAGGTACGTGTTACGCAATTTTTGCGAATTGCGAGAACAATTTCTGATTCATAGCGATCGTGGCCTTGGACTCGTGCCTTAACATCCGTCCATGCCATAACGCTATACTTGTGCGTTAATATGAAGCCAAGAGTAAATGGCCTTGATAAGCCATGCAAATACCTCTCTAGAATGTTGAAATGAATTATTTTTAAATTTTCAAGTCTACCAATGTGATAACAATTTAATGTAATGAACATAAAAATATGTTAGAAGTATAATGAGATATTACAAGAGATACTTAGCATGTAAATAACATAATTGCATGTGGATTGAATTGTGAAATACATAAGTAGCTTATTATTCATGAAGTGTTATTATGTGACAATAAGTGTGATATTTGACTAAGTATAGTCATAACCAAAGTTTAGATAAAAGAATGAATTTATGTTGGTTAATTATATTATAATTAACTAGAGTTGCGAATGTAAATGATATGTAGGATTTAAATCAAAGAACGAGTTTAATTAAAGTGTAATCTACGCACGAGGCAAGTTTCCTACCCCTACTTGTTATCATTGTTCAAGTTTATTATTTACCTTGAGTAAATTCTCATTACTATTATTCAAGTTCGAATTGTAATATTAAAGATTTATTATCCTTTCAAAGTATGAATTTTTTATACAATATTTGTTCTATTGTATACTTCTTGAGATTATTATTCAATTTGAATATCATTATTGTTGAACCTTGTTGACTAGTGAACCTTATTGATTCGACTAGTCCATAGTTGATGAACGTTCTAAATTTCAGAACCCTTATTGAATTATCAAAACCAAACTTCCTTTAGTGCGAACTCGAATGTCAACCTGAGATGAACAACCTCGCAAAGGGATTTACTTATGCATTAAGCGTTAAGATATTGTGCACGATGATGGTACTAAGTATTTGATCCCCTGGCAAGAAATGCGAGTAGAAGGTTCATAGTCTTTATGATTTGTTAAAGGTTTCAAGTATAACCCTTGATAACCTAGGACATAGTTCAAGGTCTTATGACCCTCAGAAATCTTTTGATTCTTGTTATTCATTCTAGATTCAAAAGTTGAGCTTTTATTCAGATGTCTTTGATTCACTCACATTGTTATTATACTGTTATTTCATTGTTATACTTGTGGCCAATCGTGCTCACTCTTGCTTAATAATAATATTGCAGTTAAGAACGGAAGAACCGACGAACCTTCTACTAGTAAAGGCAAGGGCAAAGTTAACAAGTGATGAAGACTTGTTGTTTTACATGATGATGTATTTGTTTAAGACTTAAGTTAATGTATTTGTTTAAGACTTAATTGTTTATGATTCTGCATAGATGTTTAAGGTTAGTTTAACCTCGGATTGTATTATTATTCGGATGTTGTAACCCTTAAAGGAAGATTTTGTTTCTATCTATTGCATGGTTTGCATTTATTATGGGTAGATAGATAGATGATATTTGTACAGTGAACACCAAATCCCGTGGAATAGAAGTACCCGGATTTGGGGGTGTCACAAGTTGGTATCAAAGCTGTAGGTTATGAACCCTAGGTGGGGGAACAACCTTAGGTAGTAGCCTTATAGAAAGAACATAGTGATGGAAAAGTCTTATCGAGTTCTAGGAAATGAATTTTTATAATTCATTAAAGATAATAAAAGACTTTATGTGCTTATGTGTGAAATTATGTGCTCACTAAATGCGACTTAGTAACTAAAACTCAAAATTTTGTTGTCGGGATGTCTAACGTTGGAGGAACTAGTCGGCGGGGAGGAAGAACCTCGAAAGTACCTCTGAAGACTCTACAAAGGAGGAGAGCCGGGGGCATTCATGTCGTTATGGAGCGGTTAGTACAGAGGAGTCATCTCCATTGATCACCGTGGTTGGTCGGAGCATGAACACGAGGCAGAGATCACGAGGAGGAATTTGACGAGGAAGAGGAGGAGTTTCACAACATTCCATTGATCTTTGAGATGTACGACACATTATCGACCGTAACGTGGAGTTACGAGATGAGGTGAGGATCGATCGATTGGCGAGCTATTATTCAGTGATTACTCTCGAAAGCGAAGGAGAGGGAGATTTCGACTCTTCACTCATGACTGGGAAATGTAGAATGGGATTAGTCCATGAGAAAGGTCAAACCAAAGATAAGACCATAGAGATAGAAAAGTTGAAGAAGGATCTGAAAGAGAGTTCAGAGAGGCTTGCCATAGCAGAGAGGGAAATTTGGGTAAAGAGAGTCACGTCGGCCGATCTTTGCGAAGAGGATGGTCGTGCAAAGAAGGCAAAGCTTGGAGAGACATACTCTACACTTAATCATGTAATGGATGAGGCCCAGGATCGAGTTTTGAGGTACCCCATCCAGTTCGAAAGGACTTCCATCGTACATGCTGGATCGCAGGACGATGTCTCGTATCATGGAAGAGGAGCGTGGCAAGGCTATTCGGCACCTTGACGGGAAGTGATATAATCTGTTTAATTATGTGAAAGACTTAGTTAGTTTTTATATGTAAATTCTGATATGTTTATGAACGAATGAATATTTTAATATTTAAATCTTGTGGATTCTTTATCTCAGGATGGTGGATGTAAATAGCCGTTATGCTATTGTTTAATGTAAAACTTTTAGTTTGATTTAAATATATTAAGTTATTTGAGATGATGTGTTAAATGATTATATTAAATTGTTGAGTTAAGTCTTAACTATTTAGAGAATTTAATAGAGAGTTAATAAGCATATATCTTTTTAACAGAAATATACCGCCACGAAGAAGACAACAACGTCAACCAGCTCAGGAAGAGTCTACCAATAATAATAATAACGCCAATGCTAATCCCGTGAAGCAGTTGGTTAACTTCTTGTTGGGAGCAATGAATAATCAACCTCAAGCTCCACCAAATACTATGTTTAAAGATTTCAAGCGGTGGAATTTGCCGAATTTAAAGGTTCCATGAACCCGATCGAGGCTCAAACGTGGGTTATGGGAATGGAGAAGGTTTTCGACGTTGCTAGGGTTAGAGAAGACCAGAAGACCGCTTTTGCAACATTTATGCTGAAGTCTGAAGCTAGCTATTGGTGGAAAGCAAACAAAGTTCGTAGATGTGAAGGTGTAATTATTTGGGAGAGATTTAAAGAAATGTTTTTCGAGATGTACTTCCCAACTTGACTCACGAACGGATGGAGGTTCAATTTTGGAATTGAAGCGAGGAAATATAAGCGATACTGATTATGCGGCTAGATTCAACGAGTTAGCGAGGTTCGCCCCATATCAAGTACACAGACGAGAGAAAAGCGAAGATTGAACAAGGACTAAAGCCTTGGGTATATAGTAAAGTATCAATGTTTGAGATAAACACATTTCTTCGGAGTCTTTGGAAAAGGCCATCTACATTTGAAGGTGGAAGCGATGCGGTGACCAAGTACAATCAAGATCAGAAGAAGAAGAAGAGTGAAGGTGAAGGAAATAATTAGACTAGTGGAAGTGGCACAGGAGGTAGTAATTTTAATCAGAAGAAGAGGTGGAATGACAACTCATCATCGGGGAATCAACAAGGAAGTCAGAAGAAAAGAATCGAAGCATGCCCGACCTGCGGGAAAGCTCGTCTGGGAGTTTGTATGAAAGGAAAAAGAGTGTGCTACAATTGTGGTCAGGAAGGCCACATAGCACCTAACTGTCCTAACCCAAAGAAGGGTGCTTTCTTTACTTGTGGTTCAAAGGACCATCTGGCAAGAGACTTGTCCTAGAAGGGATCGGGAGGGTCGAGGATCGGAGGAACCAGGAAACAACGAAGGAAATGCTTTAACTATCACACGACCAACCACAACAAATCGTAATCAATCGCCGGGACTTTCAACATGATGGTGCGAGGATGCGATTCGACGTGATGTGGTGTCAGTATCATTCCGATCAATAAAATTAATGCTTATATTTTATTTGATTGGTGCTACTTGTTCCTTTATATCCGGATGACTTTTCCAAGAATTTAGATTTGCCTAAGAATGAATTGGATTACCCCATGAACATAGAAATTGCGAATAGAGAAATAATCCTTTAAGAAAGACGTGCATAAGAAGCTGTAGAGTGGATATTAAGGGTAATATCATGAACGTAGACCTTATCCCTATTCGACTTGGGAATTTGACGTTATTTTGGGAATGGGTGGTTATTCAATTACGGGGTCGTAATTGATTGCCAAAAGAAGCGTATTAACCTTATGACCCGATTTAAAGGTTGTGTTTTATGGTAGCAAGTCGCCTAGACAAGCGAGTTGTTCAGCGATGATGCAGAGCGAAGTTGTTAAGACAAGGTTGTGTAGGATACTTAGCTTACATAGTCGACATCGAAAAGAGAATCCAGAAGGTAGAAGAAATACTGATTGTGAGGGACTTCGGCCGACGTATTTCAGACGATTTGCGGGACTTCCACCGGATAGAGAGGTAGATTTCATGATCGATTTGGCGCCTTCGAATCGCTGCTCCAATATCGAAGGCACCATACCGAATGGCACAGAGAGAGATGAAAGAACTAATGGTACAACTACAAGAATTGTTGGACAAGAAGTACATTCAACCGAAGCTATCGCCGTGGGGAGCGCGGTGTTATTTGTGAAAAAGAAGGACGGATAGATGCGGCTCTGCATTGACTGAGAGAACTGAATAAGGTCACGATTAAGAACGAGATATCCATTACTGAGGATCGACGACTGTTTGATCAATTGAAGGGAGCGAGATACTTTTCCAAGATAGACTTGAGAAGCGGTTATCATCAATGAAGGTGAGGCCGGAGGATGTCATGAAGGCGTGCCGTAGTAAGCGATATGGTCACTACAAATTTTTAGTAATGTCGTTTGGTCTTACGAATACTCCTGCAGCATTTATGGGACTAATGAATGGTGTGTTCAAGCCATTTTTGGACAAGTTAATAGTGGTATTTATAGATGACATTTTGGTCTATTCGAAAACCAAGGAAGAGCATGAAGAGCACTTGAGATTAACATTGGAAGTATTGAGAAAGGGAAAAATTGTATGCCAAGTTTTTGAAATGCGAATTTTTGATTGAACGAGTACAATTTCTTGGGCACGTGATCGATAAAAATAGAATTTCGGTAGATCCATCCAAAGTCGAAGCCGTGATCAACTGGGATCAGCCGAGGACGCCATCAGAAGTACGAAGTTTTCTTGGATTTGCAGGGTATTATAGAAGATTCATTCAAGATTTTTCTAAGATCGTAACTCCGCTAACGAATTTAACTCGAAAAGCTGTGAAATTTGTTTGGACAGATAAGTGTGAGGAAAGTTTTCAAGAATTGAAGAAGAGGTTGAGTACTGGCTTTGACCGTGTTATCTCTTAGGATGATACATGAAATTTTGTTGTTTATAGTGATGCATCGCATAAAGGACTTGGCTATGTGCTGATGCAAAACGGCAAAGTCATTGCGCATGCATCACGACAATTGAAGAATTACGAGAAGGGATATCCGACCCACGACTTGGAGTTAGCTGCAGTTGTTTTTACTTTGAAAATTTGGAGGCACTATCTCTACGGGGAGAAGTGTGAAATATATACGAACCACAAGAGTCTAAAATATATTTTTACACAGAAGGATTTGAACATGTGTCAAAGAAGATGGTTGGAATTAATTAAGGATTACGTTGTGAGATTTTATACCATCAAGAGGGTAAAGCAAATGTGGTTCTTAGGCGCCTTAAGTAGAAAAGGGTCGTGAGCAATTGATGATGTTATTTGCTCAGGTGGAGCTAATTGTAGAAATGGAGAAAGCTGGAGTTGGAAGTGAAGTATCCTATGGAGATTGATGAGAAGCTATTTCGGATGCAACTGTACAACTCTACTAGATAAAATAAAGGAGGCTCATCTTCGTGACGATTTAATGCAAAAAAGGTGACAAAAAAGATATCCGGAAGGAACCTGAGGCAGAGATTTAAGATGGATAAGGAAGGAATATTGAGATTTAAAAGTAGAATTTGGATTACGCCAAAGACAAGAGATTAAGGAAGAAATTTTGAGTGAGGCTCATAGTTCACGATATTCGATTCACCAGGTAGTACAAAAATGTACCAAGATCTTTGACAACATTTCGGTGGCCAAATTTAACACGAGATGTTGCGGAGAATGTGTTGCCAAGTGTCTTACATCCGCCGAAAGTGAAAAGGAACATCGGAGACCAAGTGGATTGCTACAACTGTTAGAGATCCCATAATGGAAATGGGAACATATTACAATGGACTTCGTGGTTGGCCTTGACTGACTCGTAAAGGTTACGACGCAGTATGGGTTATCGTTAACCACCCGACGAAATCGCACACTTCCTTCCGATCAAAATCAGATTCAACTTAGATCGGTTGGCAAGGTTATATGTGAAAGAGATTGTTTGAGGCATGGAGTGCGGTGTCAATTGTTTCGATAGAGATTCGCGCTTTACATCGAATTTCTAGAAACGCGTCTACAAGAATGCATGGGTACACAATTGCGAATGAGTACGGCATACCACCCTCAAGCAGGGAATGATGAGCGAAAGAACAATTCGGACATTAGAAGATATGCTAAGAGCACGTGTGATGGACTTTAAAGGAAATTGGGATGATCACCAACCGTTAGTAGAGTTCTGGCTACAACAAAGATTACCACGCTAGTATTGGCATGTCGCCTTATGAAGCGTTATCTGGCAGAAAGTGCAGAACTCCAACTTCTTTGGGATGAAGTTGGTGAAAGGAAATTGCTAGGGCGTAATTGTGCAATACAGATGTGGAGAAATAGTCAAAGTTATCCAAGTACGCGACTTGTAGCGACTCAAGATAGATAAAGAAATACAATGATCCACATCATAAAAATATTGAAGTCGAATCGTAGTTATGTTTTATTGAAGGTCTCTCCTTGGAAGGGAAAGATCGAGTTAGGAAAGAAAGGGAAATTGAGCCCAAGATTCATTGGACCATTTGAAGTAATCGAGAAGAATCGGAGAAGTTCGCGTCTGGGTAGCCTTACCTCCATCACTCGAGAATGTCCATAACGTCTTCCATGTTTACATTTCACGACCCTACAAACCCGATTACAAGCATGTAATTGAATACGAACCCTACATTTTGAAAAAGACTTATCTTACGAAGAAATTCCGTTCAAATTGTCGACGAGAAAAGAATAAGTTCTCGTAAAATAAAGTAATACCTTACATTAAGGTAATTTGGAGGAACCAACATTTGAAGAAGCTACGTGGTAACTTGAAGAGAATATGATGAAGAATTACCTTCATTTATTTACTTAATTATGTGTAAGCAATTCTGGGGACAGAATCATTGTAAGGGGGGGAGAATGTAACTGGGTCGAATTTATTGAGTCGTGATTGGGGGATGTAATCCTTTTAAGGGGAAAGATGTGATGAACAAGATTTTTGTAATTTAATTCTTAATATTTATTGAAGTAAATAAATATTTTTGATGATTTAATTATTAGATTAAATAATTAATTGATGCATTGATTGTGGTAGATTAATTTAATTATATGTGTTACATTTATTAAATTAATGTGGAGAATTTGATTATTCGATGTATGTGATTATGTGAACTTATTGTATTAAAAGAAATATTTAATAAGCCTATTGATATTTTAATTTAATTTAATTATTAATTAGAGAGTTAATAATTTGACATTATTTATTAATGAGAAATTTAATTATTTGACTATGTGAATCATGAGAAATTATTATATTTTATTTAAAGTAAATTAAATAAAATATTGGATTTATTTTATAGGGAGTGTGACATTATTTTTTAACTATATAATAAAAGGTTTTATTAAAATAAAGGGTTTTGAAACCTAGTATGCTAGCCAAACATGGCCCTAAAGGGAGTTAGAGGCGATTAACCCACGATCGAGTAACCCACCACCAACGTCGGCTTGTCCTTATTTAGTTTACGTATTCTTCCTTCTTCTTCATTAATTGCCTAAGTCTAGAAAGCATAACAGAGAGAGATACAGAGAAAGAGTTGAGAATTCAGAGATTGTTAAGAGGATTGTGAGAGTCATCTAAGAAGGAAATTGTGACAACCCGAGAATTTAGACAATTTATTAAAATCTTAAATGATTGATTTAAAGTCAAATAATAGACCTAGACAGAAAATAAGTGTATGCATTTGATGTTATTAGGATGGAATTTTGAGGATTTCAAAATTTCATGAAGGATTTAGGTGAATTATTCAGGATTAAGGATTTATGTGATTAAGTTCTGTGAAAATGGTTATGTATGTGTTCAGAATATGGTTAAGGGTCAAGGGGTTGACCAGATAAATTTTATCCGTGTCAAACCTTAAGTTTATATTAAGAACGCCAACGTTCAGTTAGAAAACCCTAATACTTGATCTGAAAATCCTAATTTCAGATTCCGGTAATTTGAAACCCTAATCTGGGAACTTAACAGAGAATTTTAATGCTTTAGTGCTATTAATAAAATATTAATTAGGGTAACGCTTAATTAATTAGCAAACCCTAATTTTAAATTATTGAACTTTAAATTGTTCCGGCAGGAACCCAAATTGTATAGTGGTAGATTTAATTGCTAAATTAGCAATATTAATTAGGAAATATTGATCCTAATTATCAAACTTGAATTATGATTAAGGAATCTTAGTATAATTAGAGAATCGTAATTATAATTTAGAAATGTTAATTTTTTATTTTAAAAATCAGAATTTAGAAATCCTAGAAAATAATTTTTGGAAACCTTACGTTTTAATCCTAAGGGTTAAACCCTAAGGGTTTGATCAAATTATAAGTATAGAAATAAAATGGTATGCTAAATGTCATTTATGCCTTTTTTGTCACATTCTTTATTAGATAGCTTGCAAATCTTTCCATGATCTTGGTTTGGTGACCAACCCTAACCCTAACCTAGCTCTAGCCCTGACCATGTGTCCAAAAATTAGCCAACTTGCTACCAAATGCATTGAATCCAAGCTTGTAAAAAAATTTAAAAGTAAGTAAAGCTACTTACTTTGTTTCTCATTTTTCACCAAGCCATTCTCTCTCTAAATTTCGGGAATAGGAAATGAGAGAGAGTAAGATACAAAGTTAAGATCATGTGTTATCATTCCAAGTTCAGAAATCAATAATCAGTTCATGAATCAAGCTTTAAAGGAGGTATAAAACCCTAAACCTAGAAATCCTACGATCTGAAGTTATTTGTTGTAATTGATTGGTTAAAGTTGTGTAATAAGGTGTCATTTAGTTATCTGGGTTGTTAAATCCCAGATCCATAACATTAAAGAGCTCGAATCTGACATTTTTAGAAATCTGGAAATTTGGAAAAATTTGAGTCTGACAGTCAAATGTCAGACCCCATAAATCTGTGTGTGTTTGATGATATATGTGTTTAGAGTTATGGATCTGTTCTATACCATATAGGCTTTAATCTGGAACTGGAATCGGGGTCATAGCATGTCTAGATTTCTTGTTATTTGTAGTCAAAGATCGTTGACTGATCACAAAATTACTTTCTGGGCAGCCCAGAAAATTTCCAGAATTTCTGACAAGGATTTCATGGCTTCTGATCTTGCTAGTTTTTATGTTTTTGGTCGATTTGTTGGTTGTATCTTGTAACCTGGTATGTGATATACATATGGAAGTCATTGTAACACTTAGAACTTTAACAGGATCGTTTATAATCTTGGTCAAAGTAGCTTTGACCGACTGTTATTGACGAAATCTGGAAAACCCAAAAATCGTGAAGAACAGTGTCTGACCCATACTTTGACCGGCTTGAATCTTGTTCATCCGTTGTTGTTTAGATGATCTGGTGATTTTTTATTGTACCTTGACATAACTACTCAAGGATTGACATTAATATCACATGAAACATGATCGGATCATGTATTTAATCGAGTCACAAACTGGCCACTCGAACCTGTCCGGGATTCTTGGTAACCCAGAATTCCCAGCAGGCCTCTGACAACGTTTTAATCAGCTAATAACTTCTTGATGTGTTGTTATTTGGTCCTAAAACTTATTTGTTAGTGTAGTATTGCATTGATACTACATGTGTAACACATCAAACCTCCCAGAATCATAAACCACAAAGTTTTAGACTTGGTCAAACCAGCCCCCTCGCACGCAGCCTTGTCAGTGTTCTTGAGGGTGAAGAACACCTATAACGACGGTTCTGTCGCTATAGGGCCCCTTTAGCGACGCTTATTTTCGAAAAATGCAGAAAATGAATTAAAAATTAGAAAAATTTGATTTTTAATTATTAAAAATACATATTAAATTCTGAAAAATTATTTTAAAGTTTGAAAAATAGTTTTTAACTATTTTGAGTATATTTTGAAAATATTTAATATTTTTGGAATATAAATGGTATTTATTTATTTAATTACAATATTAAATAAATTATTTAAAAATAGTTTTAAGTCATGAAAATCGTGAAAAATTATATTATGATATTAGAAAATATTTTAAGTTATTTTTGATGACTTTTAATATTTTGTGATGAAATTCACTAATTAATCAATATTAATGATAATTAGTTTGATTAATGAATATATTAAATAAATTATGGAAAAATAGAATTAATGTTTTAAAAATCATATAAAATGATTTAAGTGTTATAAAAATATTTTAAGTTATAAAATATAACTTTTGATATTTAGTCATGAAAATATTAATATTTTAATATTAATATTAATTATCGGATAATGGATTTGATTGTTTAAAAATCATAGAAATATGGTTTTAAGGTATTAAAATAATTTGTGATATTATAATTATATTATAATATTATGTTATGATTTTTATTAATATTTTATATTAAATGAATATTAATGATTAAGGAATTATGTGGTAATTAATTCATTTAAATACGGTATTAATGATTGAAAAATGTTGATAAATGATATTAATTATCTGAAAAATTATTATAAGTCAATGAAAATTATTTTGACTGCTAAGAAAATTATCTGTGATAATTGTTAAGTGTTCAGGAAGAGTTTAATTGAACTTAAACATGATATTCGTCCGACTAGACCGTCGGGATGATAGAACTATATCGGTTTTAACTCAAACTTAAATAGTTTGACTTGATGCTATGTCTTATGTGCTGTATAGACTGATAGGCTTTTGTGTTTAGGTTATTCTGTGTGTATAAATATAACAGTATTATATTGTGAAGATATTATTCTAATATTGGAGATCTATATTATTAATATTAGGTCTTCGGGTAAAGCGATATAAATTGCGTAGCGGTAATCAACGGTTCAGGCAAGTTGTTTTTACTTAACTCTACTAAGAGTGTTTTATTCAAGCATATGGTTAATCATTGCTGATTGCCATGAAAATTGTACTCTGTACATCTTGCATGTATAAGTCAGGTATGAAAGGCTGATCACCTTCATTACCGGTTGGTCCAGAAATATTTTTTTCATGTTTAAAACTTGTTCAGTCAAAAGTTTGTTCGTGCTATTTCTCAATTATATTGATGAATTATAGCCAGCTTATTATTCATACTCTTCAATCATGATATATTGTAGTTAAACTTGCTAGGCAACTTTCATGCTCACCCTTGCTATATCATGATAAACATTGCAGATAAGGCGAATGCGTTCGGATACAGGAAAAGGTTAATGCCAAGTTCAGCTTGGGATAAAATGTACGGCTAGTTTGTAATAGTATAGTTTGATAATTGTGTTATGGGTTAGATAAGTTATGATTTGTGTATAAGTTAAGGTTACTCGATTTTGGGGAATAGTGTGTAAAGTTTAATGTATAAACAATTTATGTTTATATCTTCCGCAAAAAGTTATAGAATGATAGTGAACCGAATCCGCGGTGATTTGGGACCCGAATTTGAGGTTGCTACAGAAATTCATCTTCTATTAATTCTACGCTTGGGTGATCCCTTTAACCCAATTCTTTTCTACGTCATTTAGTGTTATAATATATGGCTCTCCAATTTATATAAAATTCTTTGTGGTTGGAAACTGTATTGACTATGTGGTTATATATGTGATTTTATGTCATAGTAGCATGTTTAATATATATTGCATGATTCCATATCATAAGTTTCGTAATATGATGACTTGTTATTTCAAAATTTACAGAGTTTGGGTTTTGGCCATATGGCCCTTATACGTAACTTTAATGTGTCAAACATAAATGTTTTTGTAAAATTCCCACTCTTATTTAATTATGCATGTTGTTACGAAGAGACCAAACCTTAAATGAACGAATTCGGTGTTATAACGAATCCGTAGTATTAATTTTCATGGTTTTTGTTCAAAACCTTCAAGAACACAAAGAACTGTGAAAATTTCATGTTTTAATCATGTTAATTAGGTGTTTTAACATGTTAAAATCATGCTAGAAGGGTTAAGTACTGATTATATGTGTATTATTATGAATGGGTATGATTAAATTCGTGTAGTAAAATTTTAATTGGAAGTTTTTGGATGTGTTCTGCAATTTTTGCGGATTGCAGAACAATTTCGGTTCATTACATGCATGGCATTGACTGTGTTTTAACATCGTGCCAGCAACAGCTAAGAGCATGAGCTACAGTCATGAAGTTCTGAAGATTCGATCTGAAAGCCAAGCAAATACCACTCTCCGTAATGTTCGTAAATGAATTATTTTTAAATGTTCAAGTCTAGCAATGTGATAACAATTTAATGTAATGAACATAAAAATATGTTAGAAGTATAATGAGATATTAAAATAGATACTTATCATGTAAATAACATAATTGCATGTGGATTGAATTGTGAAATACATAAGTAGCTTATTATTCATGAAGTGTTATTATGTGACAATAAGTGTGATATTTGACTAAGTATAGTCATAACCAAAGTTTAGATAAAAGAATGAATTTATGTTGGTTAATTATATTATAATTAACTAGAGTTGCGAATGTAAATGATATGTAGGATTTAAATCAAAGAACGAGTTTAATTAAAGTGTAATCTACGCACGAGGCAAGTTTCCTACGCCTACTTGTTATCATTGTTCAAGTTTATTATTTACTTTAAGTAAATTCTCATTACTATTATTCATGTTTGAATTGTTATATTAAAGATTTATTATCCTTTCAAAGTATGAATTTGTTATACAATATTTGTTCTATTGTATACTTCTTGAGATTATTATTCAATTTGAATATCATTATTGTTGAACCTTGTTAGACTAGTGAACCTTATTGATTCGACTAGTCCATAGTTGATGAACGTTCTAAATTTTGTAACCCTTATTGAATTATCCAAACCAAACTTCCTTTGGTGCGGACTCGAATGTCAAATCGAGATGAACAACCCGCAAAAGGATTTACTTATGCATTAAGCGTTAAGATATTGGGCACAAAGATGGTACTAAGGGCTGATCCCCTAAGTACGCAGTAGAAGGTTCATAGTCTTATATGGTGTTAAAGGTGTCAAGTATAACCCTTGATAACCTAGGACATAGTTCAAGGTCTTATGACCCTCAGAAATCTTTTGATTCTTGTTATTCATTCTTGATTCAAAAGTTGAGCTTTTATTCAGATGTCTTTGATTCACTCGCATTGTTATTATACTGTTATTTCATTGTTATATTTGTGGGCAATCGTGCTCACTCTTGCTTAATAATAATATTACAGTTAAGAACGAAAGAACCGACGAACCTTCTACTAGTAAAGGCAAGGGCAAAGTTAACAAGTGATGAAGACTTGTTGTTTTACATTATGATGTATTTGTTTAAGACTTAAGTTAATCTATTTGTTTAAGACTTAATTGTTTATGATTTCGCACAGATGTTTAAGGTTAGTTTAACCTCGGATTGTATTATTATTCGGATGTTGTAAGGGAAGATTTTATTTCTATCTATTGCATGGTTTGCATTTATTATGGGTAGATAGATAGATGATATTTGTACAGTGAACACCAAATCCCGTGGAATCGAAGTACCCAGATTTGGGGGTGGCACAGGGGCAAAATGACCAAATTGCCCTAGCTTTGGATTTTCTATAAATAGGAAGCCTTATGTTCATTTGATGGGATTTTGAAAATCCTACATCTTAGAGAGAGAGAGAGAGCTGGGTGGAAGAGGGAGAAGGAAGAACATGAGCATGAATGATCGGATCGAAAGTGATCGTGAAATAGAAAAGCTTGCGAATCGTCGGCTTTATCTAGCGAAAGAAAAATAAAGAAGAGAGGTAACCTAAAACCTAGCTTCTAATAGATTTTCTTTAAGTTTTCTATGTTAAAACATAACTTAATGAGAATAAGAAATAGATGATGTTAGGAATGATTTCATATGATTGAAATCATGAGAAAACAAAGAAATAAGAATTAGAAATTTAGTTTATAAATTTCTTAAGGAAGTATAAAATTCGTCATGAATTAGAAAGATCCGAGTGGATTATATGAATGAGTAGGTGAAATAAGTAAGGAATGATGTTCTATAACATCAAATTCCAATAAAATGTGAAATCATAATCCAAAATATCGATTAAAACGAAGAACGAAGGAAGAACACGAAGAACACGCGAAGAACACGAAGAACGTTGTTGATAGACAAATTTAAAACCATTGTAGGATAATTGTTGTTGATGGAAAAGTTTAAAACCATCGCGTATAAGTTAGATGTGTATTGCTTGGTTAGGAACGGTAGAAACGTTCATGAAGAACGGATTAAAACTTAGCTATAACGAAGTTATGGCAAAAATTTCATAAAAGACAAACGAGAATTAGAAAGTTAGTAAATGAACCCGAGTGGGTAGGGTTTCATAAGAAAGTAAGAGAACATAGAAAATGTGAGTCGTGGACTCAAGAACAAACGAGTTCCGAGTTCGGATGACCGAATTACGGACGAACGAACGAAAAGTGTTAGAAACGTAAAATGAACAAAGGGTGAAGATCAATCCAATCGAATGGCACGTTAACGGATTTATAATGAATTTCTGCTCAAGGGGTATTAAAGTACGTAAGATAAAGAAGAGAATGGCTTTGGAACTGTAACGCCCGAGAAAAATCGAATTTTTAGAGGAATTAAAATTTTATTTAATTATAATGATTAAATGAATTTAATTGATTATTTATGGAGCAAGCTAATCGAAGGTCGTTCTATGACCTAGAAATGTCAGAACATCATAGGATGTTGGCTACGTGGTAGAATTAAAGTGTTTGAATTTCCAAGACGAAAATAAAAGCTTTCCGAGAAATTTTCCGAAAAACACTATTCACGCATTTCTGCTCGGGAATTATTTTTGAACTTCTGAGAAATACGTAATGATAGAATATCGAGGTGAGATAGAATATCCAATAATATTTCATTTATGACAAATACAGTTTTTCGCCTGCGGACTTAAAACCTAACGATTAGGGAAAATGAATTCCGAGAAGGAATTTAAATGTATGTAATGAATTAAGCGATGATCGTATTATACGTAGGTATTGTACTCGGTAAGGAATACGAATATTATATTAGTTATTATATGAGTACGTATGAATAATGGTATGTCGTATATGTTGACTAAGTATACGAATTAGAGTACGAGAATTATACGTATAATATATGTTATAAGGCTTTAAGCCATGTGTATTGAATTTGTAGAATTGGGTAAGAAATTGTAAAGTCCAATAAGATATTGATAAGCCCAAGTGGTTGATTAATGAGAAGCCCAAAGTAACTTAATGCAAGCCCAAAGAATTGTTAATGCAAGCCCAATGTATAAGTTAGGTTAATTAAACCTTAAGCCCAAAGTAAGAATCCAATGGATTAGGAGGATCTATGGGGCAACCCATGATTATATGGGTGAATTAGGGATCAAGAATTAAATGTGTTGAGCAAGTAAACTTAAGTGTTAAGCAAAGGATAAGTTAAGTAACTTAAAGGCTAAGTAAAGTGCTTATGCTTGGTAGCTAAGCAAGAGATAAGTTATGTGATGACCAAGTAACTTAAAAGCTAAGTAAAGGATAAGTTTTGTGGGGAGCAAGCAAGAGATAAAAGTTGTGGAGGCCAAGTAAACTTGGTGAGCAAATAAGGAATAATAAGGAGGTGGAATTAAAGAGGTGGAGTGGCTTAATGACCCTTATGCCCTAATCTAGGAATTTCTATAAATAGGGAGCTTGTGCATTCATTTGGAGGTTGTTTCATTTCATCCCACTTATAAGTTGAGAGCTTATTTGGTTGAGAGAATAAATTAGCATAAGTTAGTCTTTCATTATTCACATAAGCAAGAAGGAAGAAGAAGAGTTAGCAAGAAGAAGATGAAGACTTAGTAAGAGATCATCAAAGAGTAAGTATTCTTAAACCATGTTTCTCTTTCTCTTCTTTTGTTAGAGAAGGGGGTATTGGTAGAACAAGCATGCTAAGAAGAGGTTGGAATAATAAATCAAAGGGCTTAAGTCTTAATAAGCCGGATAAGTCATGAAATAAGAAATTCATTCGTAAATAAGTTATGAACTTATAATGAAAGTATAAGAATTTATTAGAATTTGTAACATGTTTACATTAATAAAATTAGTATGATTAATAAGATGTAAGAATGATGATTAAAGGACTTAACTCATTAATAAGTCATATGAAAATAAGACATAAGTCATGAAATGGAAATATAAGTATTTTATACTTTAATAAGTTACAAATTTATCAAGAATAAGTAATAACTTATCATGTTATGAGTTAATGAATCATGTATGTTAAGATGTTAGTATAATGGATTGAATCCAATTGAAACGGTTTAAAAATCTCAAGTAACTTGAAGTTTCACGGAATTCACATTTATTGCGACGATTTATCGTCGAATTCGTGAAATTCTCAGAATGGAAGTCGAATTTTGATATTAAGCTTGGAAACATTGGTTTTTCAATGGAGGCAATTCATATTTGTCATTATAGAGTTGCGGACTCAGAAATGGCCGAATTCCGAATTAGAACGAAGAAACGAGCGTTGAACGTTCACGAACGTTTATCATTTTCGTTAAAAATGGACTAATGGGTGAATTTTTAGCAAATGAAGACGAATAGATAAAATTCTTGCATGAACGCATAGAGTACGAAATTTGTGAACCGTAGGCTCTTGAACGAGCCAATTCGGACTTATAACGAAGAAGTTACGATGCCAGGAATCTCACAAGTGTAAAAAGTCTGTCAAATTTTCTACGGTGCCATGAAGTCGGCACCGCCATGGCGCTTGATCCAAGGCAAAGTAGGTCATACTGCAAGCAGCCAAGCATGGCCAAGAAAAGATGAAACTTTCTAGAGAGTGGCAAGAGACCAGTAGAATAAAGAGACTCACAGCCAAGCAATATCGAGTCCGGTCTTCAAGCCCTAATGGGCAACGCCAGCAAAGGCAAAGATAACAAAAGGAACACCGAAATGGCGCCATACCAGCCTTAAAACTTAGACAATGAAGAATAGTTACAATTGGAACATGAAAGGGAATTGTTAACAATGGATTAAGGAACTTAGTCAAACATTGTTAAGTTATAATTAAACCCCAAGTATGATCTCTTATGGTTAAAGTAAGTTAATTGCAGATGAACGCAAACAGTATGCAATAAGCGTACTTAACCATTGACGATCGAGTTTCAAACAATAATGTAATGACATTAGTATGCCATTAGGAAGGATGTTTAACTCGAACCGAGTTGTATTAATGAAATAATTTCACTTAAGTGTTAGAAGAGAACGAAGTTGGTAAGAATGATGTAAAAGAATGACGAAAAGCCGGAACCCATAAATAACAAATCTAATACGGGATTAGATTGAGAAGTAGGGTAAGATTCTTTAGGAACCAAGTATGTTCATTCATGACCTAATGTTGTATATTATGTGATTATGTGTTGTAGAGACTGTAAAGACTCAAAGGAAACGTAATTATTCAGTAGCAGACGCTGAAGGCAAGTTTTTCCTAAACGCTTGTCTGACCTTCGTGTTAGCCAGGTTTTCAAATGATTCAAGTTATGAGATGCATGTATGGTTTTAAAGAAAGAGTCGATGCCAGTTTTAGCTCGGCTAAACTAATCTTGATAGATTGATTGATTTATTTACAAGTCTTTCAATATAGAATTGCTAACGCTATCCTATGCCAACTAATTGGTATGGATTCAAGGTAAGCCTGAATATGAATAAACAAATGTATTTTCATCGAGTATTCGATGGGCACGTGAGGTTGCCACAACTTAAAAGCATACACGTTTAATGGATGTAGTGTTGATCAACATAGAGTACTATAGGAGTGATCACCTAGAAGTGCTCGTAAGATATCTGGGACTTTACGGACTTTTCGTGCGGGTTGTCCTTTTCAAAGAGACTATAAGACGTTCACGTCTTGAACCAGAATTGATGAATTACAGATTATTGTTATTGAAAAAGGTTTTGAAGGAAAAGAAACGCTATTTTAAGTTATTGATAATACTTCGTAACTATCATCCAATTATTGAATATATACGATTCCTATGTTTCAAGCATGCTTTTAAAATGAAATTGTTGTATTTGATGAGCTTGTTATGCTCACACTTGTTTGAACCATATGATTGCAGCTTAGACGACATGACCAATGGATTCGACAAGGATAAAGTAAAGGCTAAAGCAAACTTGTAGCGTACCTAGGTAATAGTATAGGTTTGTAATGATAATATTTGATATTATGACAAGAACAAATGTAACTGTTATAAAGAACACAGGGAATGGTAGTATTGTTTTGGAATATATATAAGATGATTCGTTCTTTTGAGGCTTTTTCAATTGAATGTTTGTGTGAATCTGTAGCATAGTGGAGCACCATCTGTCGGGTTGAAAGAGACCCGGATTTGGGGGCATCACAGTTGGTATCAAAGCATTAGGTTATAAAACTTAAGGGGGGAAAAACCTTAGGCTAATAACCTTGTTAAGGAAGAGAAGTCCGAAGGAAGAAAACTCGAGCTTTACTTAAGTTGAATGAGTCAATAATGTATTGAGGAAACTCAGTACCAAAGGATTTAAAAGATGGAAAGTAACCCTAAATAAATTAAATGTGATTTGTGCTTATACTATTTTGTGTTATATACTAATCAACATGTTATGTGTATTGTAGGATGTCAATCGATAGCTTGATGTATAGAGATATACATGCTGTGAGTGAAGAGCTTGTGAACCGAGTAGAGCTTGTACCTATGCCAGTGGCGGAGGTACCAATAGTGATTCTAGAGGAGTCTGAGGCAGAGGAGTACTTTTTTGAGGAAGAATACTCTAAGGGAGAGATGGATATAGCATCATACCTTAGTACGATGAACGATGTGGAGGAAGGAATGGAGGTAACATCGGTTGAAACAGTGGTACCTGCACTAGAGTCATCACCTTTAGATGCAATGGAAGCATTGTATCTGGCAGCCCTTGACAGGAATGTGCAACTGGGTACAGTTGTGCAGAATCAGAGTGAAGAGATCAGTTATCTCCATGAAGATAAGATGTCTGCAGAAGCAGATTTTGAGTTAGAGCACAATAAGCAGGTGCTTATGGCAGAGCAGGCTAGGAATTATAAGGCAGAGGCCGATGAGCTTCGTAGAGAACTGGGGGAGAAGGACCGGAAGATAGCACGGATGTCTTACATCCATGAGAGTGCTCATTAGGATTTCAAGCTGAAAGTTGCTTGTTATTCCAATGAGTCAGGACAAACCCGTCATATGATTGGTCGGGATACTGTAGCAATGATTGTGAATGAGAAACACGAGGATGCTGTTATGCATTATTAGAAGTCTAGAGTTATAAATTTGTGTGTAGTGACGTAAAACCCTCTTTTAAAGGGTAGTTTTTTTTGTAAATCCCAACTTTTGTGAAGTTCAATTGTGGGATAGAAAATGTAATAGCTTTTGTCTATGAAAACAAATTGTAAATAGTTTCAAACTATAAAGAAGCATATGAATATAATGAAGTTTTCATGGAAATGATTTGTTATGATGCGATTTGGTATGTGGAGATTAATAACGAAGTAAGTAAATAGATAATAATGAAATTTTATTTAATCTAAAAATGTCGCCAGGGAGAAGATAACGTAATAAGGAAGCGGAATCACATAATGATAATTAATGGGGTCAAAACAACCCTATGCAAGAGTTCGTTAAGTTATTAACTTGGTGATTTACCAAACCGGGGTAGAGTACCATGAAACCTAAGGTAGCTAGAACGATTACCTTTAAAGAGTTTAAAAGCATAGGTCCATGGGAGTTCAAAGGAACGACGGACCCAATCGAGGCCCATACAGGGGTAAAAGAAATAGAGAAGGCGTTTGTTATTACAAGCATATGTGAGATGCAAAAGTTTTCTTTTGTGACTTACACGAGGAAGAGTGAAGCCAACTTTTGGTAGAAGGTTCACCAGGGTGGGGTTAGAACAGATGCGGTAACGTGGGAATAATTCAAGAAGGTTTTCTTTGAGAATTATTTCCCTACAAATATGTGAGAAAGGATAGAGATTGAATTCTTGGAATTTAAGCAAGGGGATATGATATTTCCCCAGTACGCGACCAAATTCAAACGAATTGGCAAGGTTTGTTTCACATCAAGTGGACAAGGAGGAGGTGAAAGCTCGTAGGTTAGAGCAGAGCCTGAAACCATAGCTCTATAGTGGGATTTTGGTGATCTAGAGTGTTTCCTATGGGATCATTCTAGAGAAGGTGATTATAGCATAAGGTGATAGTGAGTTGTAGACTCAATACCACAAAGAGGGAAAAGATGAGAGCAAGAGAGAGGGAGGAACCAAGGTAGAGAATGGTAGTGGCAGTATGACAAAGAGACAAAAAAATTTTACTCCGGGAATACTGAAGTGGGACAAGGGGATCCTAAGCGAAGGATCGAGGTGTGTAAGACAGGTGGAAAGACGCATCTAGGAGTCTGTCTAAAAGGGATTAAAAATACCTTTAAACATTAAGGTAGAGTAGGAGGAAATAACTTCCGTTAATTGTATTCGTGGAAATGGTTTCATCAATAATAAAGTTAAGAGAATTTGAAGTAATTCTCGGTATAGACGGGTGGATTAACCATATAGCTATAATAAATAGTTATAAGAAAAGTATGAATTTTCAGTTTTTCAGAAAAACCAAGGTAATAATTTATGATAATAAAACACCGAGACGCCTTGTCGTCTAACTTGGACGTAAGTTAGTAGGATGTTAAAGAAGGGGATGAGTTGTTACGGTTACGTATCGACTATCGTAATAGGAGTAAGTTAGTTATTAAGGATAAATACCCATAGCCCAGGATCAATGTTTTATTTGATCAGTTGAGAAGGGCAAATAATTTTTCTAAGATAGATTTGTGTACGGGGTATAGTCGGTTGAAAGTAGAGAAGAAAGATGAGGGACCTAAGATGACGTTCAGAATTCGTTATAGTTATGACGAGTTTCTGGTTATGTCATTTGGGTTGACTAATGTACTGAAGCTAGATTTCCTTAAGGGGCGCCGAACAAGTCGGTGGCAAATTGATAGGTACCCTTGTGAGATGCTATGGTTGAAGGTATCATTAGCGTCACAGTTAGAGGAAGGTTAAGCGAAGCACCTGTATTATCTTTATCAGATGATACGGGGAATTTATAGTGTATCTCGATGTTTTGCATGGATGACAAGATTGCATGCTCATGTAGCATGGCAAGGTCATTGCATATGCATCACGCCAGTTAAAGGATTATGAGGAGGTCTATCCTACTTATGATCTATAATTGGCAGCTGTAGTTTTGAATTAAAAATTTGAAGATAGTATTTATACGGGGAAGAAGTACTGTGAGATATACACGGAGTATGGGAGTCTGAAATATATCTCCACATAGAAGGAGTGGAATATCATTCAGGAAAGGTAAACATAGAAGCCGATGTGTTAAGTAGGAAGGGTAAGGAAAACTATCGATATTAAAGACTCAGAATGAGTTAATAACGGAGATGGCAAGAGTGGAAGTAGAATTTAAATTACAGAATGAAACAATAGAAATGTTATTCAAAACGTAGACTCAATCCACAATAATGGAACGAGTTAAGTAAGTACAACTAAGTAATGAGGGATGCAAGCGAATGAAGAAGATGATGCAGGATAAGTAGAAGACTAAGTATAGTCTTATTTTTGAGGGAGGAATTTGAGTTCCATATAAATACGAGTTAAAAGGATAATTGAGATGATATAGAGATCGTGTAATGTGTTAATAAGTGTTTAACTTCCAACTCAGATTATTGATAGGAAGTGATAAGTCATGTGAATTAAAATAATACATTCGATGAAGGTGAAATGGAAGAACCCCAATGTCGAAGAAGCATTGTGGGAACTCGAGATTAAAATAAAGGAAAATTATCCTCTGTGGTGTAGGTATTATTAGCGAGATTCTGGGGGACAGAATCCTTATAAGGAGGGAAGAATGTAACGCCCGAGAAAAATTGAATTTTTAGAGGAATTAAAATTTTATTTAATTATAATGATTAAATGAATTTAATTGATTATTTATGGAGCAAGTTAATCGAAGGTCGTTCTATGACCTAGAAATGTCAGAACATCGTAGGATGTTGGCTACGTGGTAGAATTAAAGTGTTTGAATTTCCAAGACGAAAATAAAAGCTTTCCGAGAAATTTTCTGAAAAACACTATTCACGCATTTCTGCTCGGGAATTATTTTTGAACTTCCGAGAAATACATAATGATAGAATATCGAGGTGAGATAGAATATCCAATAATATTTCAGTTCTGGCAAACGCAGTTTTTCGCCTACGGACTTAAAACCTAACGATTAGGGAAAATGAATTCCGAGAAGGAATTTAAATGTATGTAATGAATTAAGCGATGATCGTATTATACGTAGGTATTGTACTCGGTAAGGAATACGAATACTATATGAGTTATATATGAAAGCACGTATGAATAATGGTATGTCGTATATGTTGACTAAGTATCTGAATTAGAGTACTAGAATTATACGTATAATATATGTTATAAGGCTTTAAGCCATGTGTATTGAATTTGTAGAATTGGGTAAGAAATTGTAAAGTCCAATAAGATATTGATAAGCCCAAGTGGTTGATTAATGAGAAGCCCAAAGTAACTTAATGCAAGCCCAAAGAATTGTTAATGCAAGCCCAATGTATAAGTTAGGTTAATTAAACCTTAAGCCGAAAGTAAGAATCCAATGGATTAGGAGGATCCATAGGGCAACCCATGATTATATGGGTGAATTAGTGATCAAGAATTAAATGTGTTGAGCAAGTAGACTTAAGTGTTAAGCAAAGGATAAGTTAAGTAACTTAAAGGCTATGTAAAGTGCTTATGCTTGGTGGCTAAGCAAGAGATAAGTTATGTGATGACCAAGTAACTTAAAAGCTAAGTAAAGGATAAGTTTTGTGGGGAACAAGCAAGAGATAAAAGTTGTGGAGGCCAAGTAAACTTGGTGAGCAGATAAGGAATAGTAAGGAGGTGGAATTAAGGAGGTGGAGTGGCTTAATGACCCTTATGCCCTAATCTAGGAATTTCTATAAATAGGGAGCTTGTGCATTCATTTGGAGGTTGTTTCATTTCATCCCACTTATAAGTTGAGAGCTTATTTGGTTGAGAGAATAAGGTAGCATAAGTTAGTCTTTCATTATTCACATAAGTAAGAAGGAAAAAGAAGAGTTAACAAGAAGAAGATTAAGACTTAGCAAGAGATCATCAAAGAGTAAGTATTCTTAAACCATGTTTCTCTTTTCTTCTTTTGTTAGAGAAGGGGTATTAGTAGAACAAGCATGCTAAGAAGAGTTGGAATAATAAATCAAAGGGCTTAAGTCTTAATAAGTTTGGGATAAGTCATGAATAAGAAATTCATTCGTAAATAAGTTATGAACTTATAATGAAAGTATAAGAATTTGTTAGAATTTGTAATATGTTTACATTAATAAAATTAGTATGATTAATAAGATGTAAGAATAATGATTAAAGTACTTAACTCATTAATAAGTCATATGAAAATAAGACATAAGTCATGAAATGGAAATATAAGTATTTTATACTTTAATAAGTTACAAATTTATCAAGAATAAGTAATAACTTATCATGTTATGAGTTAATGAATCATGTATGTTAAGATGTTAGTATAATGGATTGAATCCAATTGAAACGGTTTAAAAATCTCAAGTAACGAAGTTTCGCCGGAATTCACACGATTAGACGACGATTGTCGAATTCGTGAAATTCTCGGAATGGAAGTCGAATTTTGATATTGAGATTGGAAACATTGGTTTTCAATGGAGGCAAGTCATATTTGTCATTATAGAGTTGCGGACTCAAAAATGGCCAAATTCCGAATTAGAACGAAGAAACGAGAATTGAACGTTCACGAACGTTTATCGTTTTCGTTAAAAATGGACTAATGGGTGTATTTTTAGCAAACGAAGACGAATAGATAAAATTCTTACATGAACGCATACAGTACGAAATTTGTGAACCGTAGGCTCTTTAATGAGCCAATTCGAACATATAACGAAGAAGTTACGAGGCCGGGAATCTCACAAGTGTAAAAAGTCTCATCAAATTTTTCGGTGACAGAAGTCAGCCATGGCCACCAAATTTCAAGGCAAAGTAGTCATGTCACAGCCGCCAAGCATGGCCAGGCAAAGATGAAACCTTCGGAGAGAAAAGGCAGTCACTGGCCGTAATAAAGGAGATTGTGGCCGCAATACGAAGTCCCATCTTCAAGCCCTAATCTAATAGTAACGCCGTTAACGCTAAGCATAATAAAGAAACACTGCACATGCATGCCTGGGTCTTAAAATGTAGACAATGAAGAATAGTTACAAGTGGAACATGAATTCGAATTGTTAACAATGGATTAAGGAACTTAGTCAAACATTGTTAAGTTATAATTAAACCCAAAGTATGATCTCTTATGGTTAAAGTAAGTTAATTGAAGATGAACGCAAATAGTATGCAATAAGCGTACTTAACCATTGACGATCGAGTTTCGAACAATAATGTAATGACATTAGTAAGCCGAGAGGAAGGATGTTTAACTCGAACCGAGTTGTATTAATGAAATAATTTCACTTAAGTGTTAGAAGAGAACGAAGTTGGTAAGAATGATGTAAAAGAATGATGAAAAGTCAGAACCCATAAATAACAAATCTAATACGGGATTAGATTGAGAAGTAGGGTAAGATTCTTTAGGAACCAAGTATGTTCATTCATGACCTAATGTGGTATGTTATGTGATTATGTGTTGTAGAGACTGTAAAGATTCAAAGGAAACGTAATTATTCGGTAGCAGACGCTGAAGGCAAGTTTTTCCTAAACGCTTGTTTAACCTTCTTGTTAGCCAGGTTTTCAAATGATTCAAGTTATGAGATGCATGTATGGTTTTAAAGAAAGAGTCGATGCCATTTTTAGCTCGGCTAAACTAATCTTGATAGATTGATTTATTTATTTACAAGTCTTTCAATATAGAATTGCTAACGCTATCCTACGCCAAGTAATTGGTACGAATTCAAGGTAAACCTGAATATGAATAAACAAATGTATTTTCATCGAGTATTCGATGGGCACGTGAGGTTGCCACAACTTCAACGCACACACGTTTAATGGATGTAGTGTTGATCAACATAGAGTACTATAGGTTGATCACCTAGAAGTGCTCGTAAGATATGCCGGACTTACGGACTTTGTGTCGGGTTGTCCTTTTCAAAGAGACTATAAAATGTTCACGTCTTGAACCAGAATTGATGAATTACAGATTATTGTTATTGAAAAAGGTTTTGAAGGAAAAGAAACGCTATTTTAAGTTATTGATAGTACTTCGTAACTATCATCCAGTTATTGAAGATATACGATTCCTATGTTTCAAGCATGCTTTTAAAATGAAATTGTTGTATTTGTTGAGCTTGTTATGCTCACACTTGCTTGAACCATATGATTGCAGCTTAGACGATATGACCAATGGATTCGACAAGGATAAAGTAAAGGCTAAAGCGAACTTGTAGCGTACTTATGTAATAGTATATGTTTGTAATGATAATATTTGATATTATGACAAGAACAAATGTAACGGTTATAAAGAACCTGGGGAATGGTAGTGTTGTTTTGGAATATATATAAGACAGATTCGTTCTTTTGAGGCTTTTTCAATTGAATGTTTGTGTGAACTGTAGCACCGTGGAGCACCATCTGTCGGGTTGAAAGAGACCCAAATTTGGGGGCGTCACAGGAATGACCTCGTTCCAAGTTATAATGAAGGGGTTATGAGATCGCGAAGTAAGCATCTCAAATTGATTTAACACTTAGAGAAATTTTCTAGGGTTAGGGCTTGGCGCCGTGGCGCTAGTCAAACCTCAGAGTGGTAAGAAGAATACTTTTGCCGAGAAGTAAAGATCGCAAACTCGTGCTACCAAGACGAGAGATAAAGAAAGGAATGGTGCCGTAGCGCCAGTGTTGGGAAAATGCCAGAGATGAGCTTTTAACTACTCAGCTCTTGGGGGAAATGTAAGGGAAGATAAAGAATATAATATTCAACTAATGTAACACTTAATCAAGTGATGTAAACCTTTATTAAAGGTTGAACATATAGATTAAACAAGATTAAATGACAAAGAATATAAACGCGGGTTACGTAACCGATATCTGGGGACCGTAGTCATGATGAACGAACGTGATGGATTGCTATGGTTGTGATTCCTTAGAGGTTGAGCGATAAGGGTAATGAACATGGGGTTCATGTAATGGATAACGAAAGTATTAATAAGATATTAATTATCAAGAAAGCTGTAACGAACAGTAATACGATTAATAAAAGCCGAATGTGAGTCGATAAGGAATGAATCCTGAAGTATGACAATTAGTTGCCAGAAAGCCGTAAGGAATAAGAAATTAACTTAATCGAACATTATAGTTTAATAGTTCGTATAAGTTAAGAGAAGTTAGGTTGTGGTACAATCGTAACTTTGATGGTTGATATATTGGAGCTAGGCTAAACAATTCTTTCAGAGAGCGAAGGTATATACGAAACTGGCAACCGATCTAACTCACTGTGATGGCAGTGTAGATGAGATGGGAACTTGTTTGTTGGTTGTTTGTGGGAAACTACTCAGAGTACCATATGGACTACTAGCAGAGAAGCGATGTGTGCTGAGTCCTAGAGAATTTATAAAAAGAAGATAAGAATATAAATCATCCAAGATGATGAACGTTTTGAGTAAGACAACTCTGTATGTCATGAAGCCGTAAACTGGTAAAGGAAGTTAGTCGCGTAAAATTATAGTGCAAGAACGCGAACCCTAAGAAGTAAAGTTAAGTAAACCCATGCGTAAGTTCAATATATGACTAATTGGTGTTTATGTTTTCTCCTTATGTGTTATATAGGAATTGAAATGAGCAGTTCAACGTAAGCTGTAGCTGGGCGTAAGTCAAGTTTCCTAACTTCATTTATATTACATGAATGCTAGTTTCTTAAACTTCTTAGATGTTGTACTTGAGAAGTTCTGTCTATGTGCGAATGTGCGATATTTGTACAATGTGGTAGAACGTATGAGGCCTTGAGCCACAATTTGAACACTTCGGTGTTTCTATGATATGCATTGTTCTGTGATTGAGATGTTCAATACAAGTATGTTCTATTTATACATGAGCCGTTATTGTTAAGTCTGTGCTAATGATTCTAGCCAGATAGGATATGTATGAAAAAGGTAGAAGAATGAAAGTATTTCAAAGTGAAAATGACTAATGTTTTAAGATGATAGGAATCAAGACTATTCCTATTATTCAAGTTGCTTCATAATCTTTGTTCGGTTATAGAAGTTCTAAAGAAATGTTTTAATTCTGAAGTTGTTTGTTCAACTGTTATGACTTGCTAGGAAATTAAATGCCCACACTTGCTTTAAATGAAAAATAATTTTCAGCGAACAAGGTTAGAAGAACTTAAAGATCCCGTAAAGATTAAGCTGACGGTATCCAGATGAAGTACCATTCAGAAGGTGAATGAGCGAGAAGATCAAGTGAAGAATTATAATGTAAAAAGATGAAATTGAATAATAGACTAGTCTAATGAACTATTATGTATCCATGGTGGCGGATAAAAGTCACTCTTGTAAGATGAAATGAGTAATGTATTTATTATTATTTGTAATGAAAAAAGGTTATAGGGTTTCCAGAACCTGGGATTTAAGAGTGTATATCGTTATATTTCAGTATATAATGATGTATGTTGGATGAATGATGTACTCGTGACGTACGGAATTCGGGTGTGATGATAGACCGGATTTTGGGGTGTTACAATTTATCTCTTATTCATAACTTAATGAATATAACTTTACTTATTACAATTTAGAATATAAATTTTTTCCATTTCCAGGATCTATGTAATGACCCTAAACTTTTATAAGTTTCACAACTTGGTCATTTACTATTCCTGTTTTACATCACATTCGATATTATATAAATATGCGGAATAATTTAAACTTTTTCAATCTTCTTTGAAAATAAATCTTTTATTGATATCTTAACTTGAATCAATTACATGATATCCTTGAATCAAATTATGTTATGATTCATTCTATTCGAATTACTGTATAAATTTTTACATCTCGATTCAAATTTCTCTATGTATCACATAGTACAACTTAACATGTATTACACATTGTAAACTACTGTCATGTACATCTCCTAGAACCTAAACATGGTTCAAGAGTATATATTTAAATAAACGAATCAATCTCCTTCGATACTATTGAAGTCTATCAATCAAGTAGCACAAAATCTTTACCGTGAGTCCTTAACCTGCAAAAGTGGTTATTTGCAAGGATGAGCTCGACAGCCCAGCAATTCTAACAGTTTTCATGCAGCACATAGCATATAATAACATATTCAGTTCATGCATTCATAATCAATTAATATTTACTACGCATGTTACTTCTCGCATAACAGGCATAGAGGTTTATATCACAAGCATATCATCAAAGATCAACTTTCATATTTTATACATATCTCATATGCATCTCATATATATACATCAACATTTCCATAGCATAATATAGCTTAACTAACAGTTATCAAATTCATATATCAAATAGGAACTGAAAGACTTGCCTGATTCGTAGTTTATAAACTATGACTTAACTGATTAACGCTTATCTGCACTTCGTGTATTCCTACACAATTATATAATCATGGATTCATATCCATTAGTTACATATTCATACATTCTCAATGTAAAAATAATGTTACATTTTTCTCTATCTTGGTTTTTAAAACCTTCCCTTTTTTTCTTTCTTAGTAAACTCTTATAATAGCTATGTATATAGTACACCTTAGCTACACATGCTTAATATCAACATTCACAAATCTCTAACACACACTTGACTCGTTTTGTGTTCGACACATATTTAAAGTCTATAGATACGCGATCTACATTGTCTTTACATTTTGCAAACTTAATAAATTTTAACACATTTGGGTTTCATATAACCATCACTTGTTCATATACTTAAAACATCATATATGTCAAGTATTATAGCTTTAGACATTAATTATGCATATGTTTTAAACTTCAGATGATAATTAAAACAGTTTGGCAACACTTACCACAGTGCAAATTGCTGGCTGGAATTAGGCACAGGATGGTAGCATTGCATGCCATCCCCCGCGATCCAAAGTTGAGTTTTTATTTTCTGGTTTCATTCGGGTTCTTAGCATACATGACTGTTAACACATAAATTATACATATGTTAAGAGGTCTTAGCCCAAGTTGGGTGTCTCTTGTGTTTTACTTTAAGTTATTTTCACTAAGTAAGTTCACGTACAAGAAATGAACTACCTTAACCATTTCATCGCCTATAATGCGTACGCTCATATTTATTCAACTCATTAGTATATATAGTTCATCATTTGCGAACTCGTTACAATTCATACTCGCACGACTTATACGGTGTCTAGCTAGATGAGCACACATGTAAGCCATGTTTATTCAAGCTTAGTTTCTCAAGAAAAACAAGTTCATTTTTAAAAGTCATTCTAGGCCAAGTTAAAGCAACTAGGTGAAACTCTAAATCTCATTTCATAGCTAACTAAGCCATGTATGTATGTTATTACATTTAGAACTTTAAGTCCACAAGTTACTTTAAGTTCGTCCATCTTAGTTTCAAAACTTCAAAACTTTATTCTCAAAGTCAATGTCATACTAAACTAATCATGCAAGGCAACTTCAACTCATACATCATACTTGTTTGTACATGTTTTTACGTACGTTTCCAAGGGCAAAATATAACCACTCCATGTTTATAAAACTTTGTTTGCAATTGATATATGAGCTTGCCTTTGAAATCATTTTAACCAAATCAAAGTAATCTAACACACCTATGATACAACTTTGAATCTTACATCATGCGTACTTAGACCTCATATATATGTTATCAAGGTCAGAATTAGAGGTACACAATTTCGTCAAAGTTTGTTTTCAAAAACCTTTAAGTTTCTTTTGAAAACACATACTTAGACCTCATACTATATGTTATAAGGTTAAGTACGAGTTCTTAAAACTCATACTTATGTACATTCTTGATTCATAGTTATATGAAATGTTTATGAACCCCTCAGCGAATGGACGCCAAAGGTCTGACTAGGACAAGTTCTTAAACTCAAATGATTGTGGAAAATAAATAAACTCATAAGTGTGGTTTGACGAACTGGAAATAGTTGTGTGTAAATGGAATATTAAAGATTATAGGAACAGATAGATTGTTAAACCAATGATTATTAGTGGAGACATAAGTTTTCCAAAACTCCTAGCTATGCTAGACTTCGAAATTTTGACATCAAGCTAAATATGCACTATGTGCTTTTAAAAAAAATATTGTGTAGACTCGTAATCATTTTTGAAACGGTTTAAAGTATAGTCTATGCTACTTATTTCAGCTAGACGAAGATGATTTGAAATATCAAAAATATTTTTATTTATCACTCATGTACCATGTAACATGATGAAGAGATGATAAAAGTTGATAGAGTTGTAAATGTAGGAATACTTAGTGCGAATTCGATCTGAAAATCATTGTTCCACTATTGTATGATGTGTTATGACAAAGTCACTCGATGACGGCATCCTCAAACGGACTATTAATACAGTACGACATCATGACGTCATTCTCAAAAATATTTTCAATAAATTTTAATTTGTCAACGGGGTTTGGCTACACTTAAATAATTCGATTGAATGGAATTATTGATATGAGTCTACGTTATTCGATTCAGCTAGACTAATGTTATGAAAACTCTAAGTGTTCATTGAAAGAAATTTCCCGAACCAAATTATTTTGGTGCGGAATCCAATAAGACTGAGGTAAAAGTTTATGCGCCCAAGGCGGATACGAGAAACAGATAAAACCAGTATTACTCGGCCAGTCCTGGGCATACTGGGCTAATCACCCTCTGTGTCTTCAGGGTAAGATGGTTTGCGGATGAATTTCCATATAACCTTTGCGAAAATGACAGACAATAGTCTATAAAACCCCTCAGCACAATTTCAAAATTTTTATTCTTGTGAAGAATGTATTGGGTAGCATGTGATGATGATAATGAACGGTGTATGGTGTAAGGTGTAAGGTAAATTTCGGGGAAGAAATTTTTAGAAGAAGGGGTGAATGTGACAACCCGAGAATTTAGAAAATTTTTAAAATTTTAATTTATTGATTTAAGGTTCAATATTAGAACCTAGACAGAAAATAAGTGTATGCGATTGATATTTTTGAGAAGGAATTTTGAGGATTTCAAAATTCTGTGAAGGATTTAGGTGAATTATTCAGGATTAAGGGAATACGTGAATATGTTCTATAAGTATGGTCATTTATGTGTTCAGTATGTGGTTAAGTGTCAAGGGTTGACCAGATAAACGATATCTGTAACAAACCCTAGGTATATATTAAGAACGTCAACGTTCGGTTAGAAAACCCTAGCGAATTATAAGAAACCCAAGAAACCGGTTCTGGAAATCCTAATTTCAGTTCCGAAAATCCGAAACCCTAATTCGGAAGTTGAAACCCTAATCTAAGAACGTAAAGGATAATTATAATGCTTAAGTGCTATTAATTATAATATTAATTAAGGTAAAGCTTAATTAATTAGCAAACCCTAATTTCAAATTTTTAAACCCTAATTTATGGATTTGAAACCCTAATTTATAAATAGGGAAAACCTAAGTGTTAATTTAATAATTTTAATATTAATTAGGAATTATTAATCCTAATTTTTAAGTTATAAGTAATTAGAAAATCCTAATCTAATTATGAAATCTAATTTCTAAATTAGAAAATTATTTTTTACCCTAATTTTTTGGTTATAAACCCTAATGACCAATTCTGACCCTAATTGCTAAATTAGTAATTTTAATTAGGAATTTTTAATCCTAATTAGCAAGATTTAAATTATGATTAAGAAATTTTAATATAATTAGAAAATTCTAATTATAATTTAGAAATATTAATTTTCTATTTTTAAACCGAAATTCGGAAATCTTAGAAATTAAATTGCAAAGTTAAGGGTTAAACCCTAAACCCTAAAGGGTTCAAACCCTAAACCCTAAGGGTTGAATCAAAGACCAAATTGCCATTAAAATATGGGACAAAAAGACTATTTTACGCTTTTGTGCATTATTGGAAATAACTTGTAAATCTAGCAATATTTGAGTTGGCCACCAACTCTAACCACTCCATATGCTCTATATCAAACACATCAGCCATCTAGAATTGCTAGATACATTACATACAATATTTATATAGATTAAAAGTAAGAGAAAGCCTTACTTTATTTCTCATTATATCCAAGTCCTTTTTCTCTCTAACTTTTTGAAATCTAGTGTGAGAAGGAGTGAAAAGTTGAGCCATGGTCAGTTCATACCAAGCCAAAGACAGAATTCAAGGACAGAAAATCAAAAATCAAAATTAGAATGGTATAAAACCCTAATTTTGTAAATCTATGTTTGTTATGTTAGAGGTTGTTGTTTAAAAGTGTGTTAAGAGATGTTATTTAGTGATCCAAGATGTAATATCAAGGATCCATAACATCTAGATGTTGGAAATCAAGTTTTAAAAACTGGTCAAGAACCCTAATTTTGTTGTCTGACAAGCCAATGTCAGGGCTCTTAGATTCTTGTGTATTAAGGATTTATGGTGTTTGAAGTTATAGATTTATAGTATGCCATGTTGTCTGTGATCTGGAACTAGAAACAGGGCCATATCATGTGTAGATTTCAAGATATAAGTAGTCAAAGGTTGTTGACCGACCATGACCAACTGGAATCTGGGCAGCCCAGAATTTCCCAGATGGTCTGACAGTCATTTTCAAGGCTTTAAATCATGTTGTTGTTTGCTAGTTTGGTCAAGTTGTTGTTGTTATGTTGTATTATGGTATAAGGACCACTTACTCAAGCTTTTATCTCACCCAAAAAGTGTGTAGAATCAAAGATAATCACGGTCAAAATAGCGTTGACCGACGACTGCCTTATGAAGAAATCCGGGAAACCCAGATTTCTCAAGAACACCAGTCTGACAGTAGTTTGACCAGTCTTAATCTTTCTTGTGTAAAGATATTATGATGTTATGATGATATAGGATTGTAGTCGGACATGTATACTACATGTGTGAACTTGTAGATCATACAAATAGAACACATAACTCAATCTATAATGACCCAAAGTAGGTACCTCGAATATGGAAAACCCAGAAAGTTAAGAACAGTGTCTGACATGAACTTCAAAGGCTTAGATCTTGCATATTTAATATGTTTTGGCTATGAAACGTGATGGAGATTATAGTATTACATCAATACTACAATCATATTACATTATACTGCCCAAAAACCTTATGCTCAAGAAATTAATGATGGTCAAACCAAGACCCTCGGCCACTGACAAGAATTTCTGGGTTTTCATCAAGAACACCAAGAACACCTATAGCGACGGTTATGTCGTTATAGGGCCCTTTTAGCGATAGTTTATTTAAGAAATTAATTATTTTAATTAATAAATAGAAAAAACTGGTTTTAATTATTAAAAATACTAAATAAATTCTAAAAAATTATTTGAAAGTCTGAAAAATAGTTTTTAATTATTTAGAGTATATTTCATAAATATTTAATATTTTTGGAATATAAATGGTATTTAATTTATTTAATTACAATATTAAATAAATTATTTAAAAAAATGATTTTAATACATGAAAAATTATGAAAAATAATATTATGGTATAATAAAATATTTAAAGATATTTTAAGTGACTTTTAATATTTTGTGATGAATTTTATTAATTAATTAATATTAATGATAATTAGTTTATTTAATAAATATATTAAATAAATTATAGAAAAATAGAATTAATGATTTAAAAATCATATAAAAATGATTGAAGTGTTATAAAAATATTTTAGGTTATAACATATAACTTTTGATATTTTTGTCATGAAAATATTAATATTTTAATATTAAAAGCAATTATCGGATAATAAATTTATTCATTTAAAAATCATATAAAATGTGATTTTAAGGTATTAAAAATACTTTAATATATTATAATTATATTATAATATTATGTTATGATTTTATTAATATTTAGTATTAAATAAATATTAATAATAAAAGAATTATGTGGTATTTAATTCATTTAAATACGATATTAATGATTGAAAATTCATAATAAATAGTAATAATTATTTAAAAATTATTACGAGCTTATGAAAATTATTATAAATGATAATAAAATTATTTAAGTTAATTGTTAAGTGTTAGACATAGTTTAATTGAACTTAAACTCAAAATTTTGTCCGACTAGACCGTCGGGATGTCAGATTTGTGTCGGGTTCAACTTAGACTATAATAGTTTGACTTGATACCGAGTCCTATATGTGTTATAGACTGATAGGGTTATGTGTAATGTGTTTAGATTATTCTATGTGTGTATATATATATATATATATATATATATATATATATAATAGTATTATATTGTGTTGATATTATTCTAATATTGGAGATCTATATTACTAATATTAGGTCTTCGGATAAAGCATTATAAACTGCGTAGCGGTAATCAACGGTTCAGGCAAGTTTTTACTTAACTCTACTAAGAGTTGTTTCATTCAGATATGCTTATGTATAATCATTACTGATTGCCATTGTAGAATTATACTCTGTACATATTGCATGTATAAATCAAGTATGAAAGACTGATCACCTTCATTACCCTTTGGTCCAGATATATTTGTTCATGTTATATACTTGTTCAGTCAAAAGTTTGTTCCTGCTAGTTCACAATTATATTGTTGAATTATAGCTAGCTTTTTATTCAGATTCTTTCAATCATGATATATGGTTAAATTATTGAACTTAAACTTGCTGGGCAATCTTATGTTCACCCTTGTTATATCATGATAAACCATTGTAGACTAAGGCGAATACGTCGAATACAAGGAAAGGTTAAAGACAGTTCTAGCTTAAAGTTAATGTGCGCGATTATATTTGTAATAAGTATTATATATAAATGTTATTGTAAGTTAAATAAGTTATGAATGTGATTAAGTTAAGGTTACTCGACCTTGGGGAATAGTGTGTAATGTTTAATGTATAAACAATTTATGTTTATATCTTCCGCAAATAAGTAATAGTTGTATAGTGATCAAACCGGATCCGCGGTGATTCGGGACCTCGAATTCGGGGCCGTCACAGAGGGAATCAACATGTCAGAAATGGTAACCACTTCGGTGGTAATCATGGCCAAGACAATAAGAATGGACATTTCAAGAAGAGGAGATTCAATAATGATGCAAAGATGTCAGCATCAGCACCCATTGTTAAGGAAGGAGAACGACAACCTATCATATGCTTCAAATGCGGAGTGGAGGGACATATCAGTCCAAACTATGCGCAGCAGTCCAAAACGTGTTACAATTGTAGAAGAGAAGGTCACCTAGCTCGATTTTATCGTTCAGGGAAGACAAGTCTAGCTGGGATGGAGGCACCAAAGGTCATTCCAGAAAAGTCAAAACTAGTAGTTCAAGGGATAGCAATTGTTGTAACCTCCCAGAAAGCAAGGATCCCAAACGAGGTCATCACGGGTAAGCTTATCATAAACTCTAGCGAAGTCTATACCTTATTTGATACTGGTTCTACCCATTCTTTTATTTCTCCTACTTGTGCTCAACGTTTAAATTTGACTCTGGAGAAATTAGACTTTGACTTATCTGTTAAAACTCTGTTGGGAGAAACCTTCATTACATCCATTGTTTATAAGTCTTGTTTGGTTCAAATCGGTACCCTCACATTACCTGTCGATCATATTTCATTGAAAATACTTGCATTTGACGTAATTCTAGGGATTGATTGGTTAACTACTCATCATGCAAAAATTGATTGTTTTTGTAAGGTTGTTAGCTTTCATATTCCTAACCAACCTATTATGCGAATTCAAGCAACCAAACCATTAAAATTAATCACTGTCATCTCAAGCCATAAAGTTATTCGTTTATTAAAAAATGGATGTCAAGCTTTCTTAGCTCATGTCACGGATTTAAACAAAAATACATCAGTTTTGAATGATATTTCTATTGTTAATAAATTTCCTGACGTATTCCCTGAAGAACTTCCTGGCCTACCCCCAGAGCGTGAAATTGAATTTTGTATCGACCTTGAACCTGGTACAAAACCAATTTCCAAAGCCCCATATCGAATGGCTCCTATTGAACTTCAGGAGTTAAAGACTCGATTGCAGGAATTGTTAGATATCGGTTTTATTCATCCTAGTACTTCTCCTTGGGGTGCTCCTGTTCTATTCGTAAAGAAGAAAGATGGAAGTATGCGACTTTGTATTGATTATCGGGAGTTGAGTCATGTCACCGTCAAAAATAGGTACTCATTGCCACGTATTGATGACTTGTTTGACCAGTTGCAAGGCGCCAAATTCTTTTCAAAGATTGATCTTTGTTCCGGATATCACCAATTGAAGACTAAAACCGATAACATTCCAAAGACGGCTTTCAGAACTCGGTACGGGCATTATGAATTCGTAGTTATGTCTTTTGGATTTACTAATGCTACTGATGCCTTCATGGATATGATGAACCGAGTATTCAAAGAATATTTGGATCATGTTGTGGTTATCTTTATTGATGACATTCTCATATAATCCAAAAGCCGTGAAGATCAGGAGCAACACTTGAGGCTGATACTCCAAAAGCTTCGTGAAAACAAGCTTTATGCCAAGTTGAAGAAATGCGAGTTCTGGCTTGAGGAAGTAGCATTCCGTGGGCACGTAGTATCAAGTCATGGAATATTTATTGACCCGGCAAAGATTGAAGCTATTCAAAGCTGGGAGCAACCTAAATCAGTGACCGAAGTACGTAGATTTCTCGACTTAGCTGGTTATTATGGGAGATTCGTAGAAGGGTTTTCTCGAATCGCTACTCCATTAACTCAGCTGACTCGAAAAGATACAAAATTCGGTTGGAGCGAGGAATGTGAGAAGAGTTTTTAAGAATTCAAAGGAAACTCATTTCAGCACCTGTTCTGACAATACCATCTGGCTCGGAGGGATTTGTCATCTACAGTGATGCTTCGGGGAAAGGGTTAGGATGTGTTCTCATACAACATGGGAAAGTCATAGCCTATACCTCTCGACAACTCAAAGAATATGAGAGGAATTATCTTACTCATGATCTAGAGTTGGCAGTTGTTGTCTTTGCACTTAAAATTTGGAGGCATTACATGTATGGAGAGAAGGTGGAGATCTATACGGATCATAAAAGCCTCAAATATTTCTTCACTCAAAAGGAGCTCAACATGCGACAACGACATTGGCTCGAACTATTGAAAGATTATGATCATACCATTCAATACCACCTTGGAAAAGTGAACGTGGTAGCTGATGCATTAAGTAGAAGATCATATGCAGGTACGAGAGTGTTATTGTCAATGCAAAGGCCCATTTTGTATCTTGCAAAGGATGGAGATAGAGTTAAAGACTCCAGGGACCCACATAATGATGGCGAATATACGAGTAGAACCGACTTTAATCGATAAAGTTAAAGCTGCTCAAGCTATAGACCTAGAGCTTATGCGTATGAGGAAGAAAGTGCAAGAAGGTGATATGCCGGAAGCAAGAATCGATGAGGAAGGAATACTTCAAGACAACTCCAGACTTTGTGTTCCTAACGACCCTAATTTAAAGTATAAAATCATGATGGAGGCGCACAACACACCGTTTGCAATCAATCCTGGGAGTACCAAAATGTATCGTGATCTTCGACATACATTTTGGTGGAGCAATATGAAAAGAGAGATAGCAGAGTTTATCTCAAGGTGTTTAACTTGTCAACGAGTCGAGGCGGAGCATCAAGTACCAAAAGGTCCATTGCAACCACTTGAAATTCTAGAATGGAAGTTGGAGCACATTACCATGGATTTCATTATTGGTCTTCCCAAGGTTTCTCAAGGCATAGATGCAATTTGGGTCATTGTTGATAGATTGACCAAGTCGGCTCATTTCTTACGTATACGAGAAATTTATACACTTGAACTTCTTGCTCGTATGTATATAAACGAGATTGTAAGATTGCATGGTATGCCAGTATCCATAGTTTCTAATCGAGACCAAAGATTCACTTCAAGATTTTGGGTTCGTTTGCAAAAAGCTATGGGAACGGATTTACGATTTAGTTCGACTTATCATCCTCACACGGACGGACAGTCGGAGAGGACTATTCAAACTCTTGAAGATCTATTAAGACGTTGTGTCCTTGACTTCAAGGGAAGTTGGGACAAGTTCTTACCATTGGTGGAGTTTTCCTACAATAACAGTTATCAAGCACGTATTGGCATGGAACCATTTGAGGCGTTGTATAGAAGAAAGTGTCGTTCTCCAATATGCTGAGATGAGGTGGGTGAAGCAACGTTGTTGGGACCGGAGTTAGTACGTATGACTACGGAAAAGATTCAAACGATCCAACAACGTATAAAAACCTCCCAAGATCGACAAAAGAGTTATGCTGATCTTCATCGAAAGGACGTGGAATTCAATATTAGAGATCATGTGTTGTTACGTGTTGCTCCATGGAAAGGAGTTACGAGATTTGAAAAGAGAGGAACGCTAAATCCTCGATTCATTGACCCATTTTTAATCCTTGACCGAGTAGGAACTGTGGCCTATAGACTCGCTTTACCGCCAAGTATGTCTCGTGTTCATAACGTTTTTCACATATCTATGTTACGTAAATATGTGAAAGACCCGAACCACATTATTGAGTTAAAACCAGACGAAATAGCGGAAGATTTAACGTATGAAGAGGTTCCTGTTAAAATCTTGGATAAGAAGGAGCATATTTTACGCTCTAAGGTTATACCTCAAGTCAAAGTTTTGTGGAGAAACCACGATGTTGAGGAAATGACCTGGGAGTTAGAATCTGATATGAAATCAAGGTATCCTCACCTCTTCGTCATACCAAGTATGTACCCTAATTTAGAGAGCGATATTTCATAAGAAGTGGAGGTTGTAAGACCCCAACTTTTATGAATAAAGATGAATTTTTATATAAATATCATTTTTGAATATTAAGGTTTAAATTTGATATAATGTTATAGTTGTGGGTAATATTTATAAATCTTTCAAAGTAAACAAGTTGTTATATAATATTCGATTGGTCGGGGAATATTCGTTTTAACAGGAAATATTCGTACGACGGCACAATCATTGGTAGACCCCACAACAGAAGTATTATCGGAGTTAGAAAACGACAGAAATATCTTTTTATGAAAATAAAGGCAGAAATTTTACGGTTAACTGTTGAAATAACCAGTGTTAAAAGTACAATAATACGCGTGATTGCATAGTAGCACACGGTATTGATTATTGATGCTTACGTGAGAAGTCACTCAGTTATACTCAATTATTGTTACAGAAATTGCTGCAGCATATCTCTCGTATTATTGATTCAATTATTGTCACAGTATCATCTGCATAATATTTTATATTATTAAATCAATAATTGAGACGACAAAGTTATTAATATTATTATTTACAATATTAACGATGTCTAGAAGTTTTGTCAAGGAGAGGTTTGGTCACCTAATTGCGCGCCAATAAGGAGAAATCCTTATTCGAAAGCCCCCTCTTTTCTGGGAATGACATGGTCGTTAAATATTGCGAATTATAATAATGATAATAAAGGTTGTTAAAAATATTGAGGGGATTTTTATGAAGTATTTGTTGTATTTATGGACCCCACCCCCCCCCCCCCCATTTACCCATTTTTCAAAATAATCGGTAGAAAATTATTTAATATAATAAAGGTGAGGACCACATGTTGGGGGCCACATATGGGGCCCACGTGTGGAAAAAAAGATTATTTGAGATGGATTTTTGCAGGCACGGGTGAAGTTAACTTATATATATATATATATATATATATATATATATATAAAGTGATTAATGGGATGGGGGGTTGGTTGGTTATATATGTATATGTATAGAATATATATGTCACGGGAGTACTATATGTATTATATATATATAATAATAATAATTTGAATGGTTGGCACATTATATATATATATATATATATATATATAATATTTTATTTAAAAGTTTTCATTTTATTAGAATATTTTATTGCATAGTATCCTTTCCATTCTCTTATAAATAGGATGCTTAGTTAGAATTGAAAATCACACCAGAATCAGAGAATTCTTCTTCTATAATCTTGAGCGTATTTCTTTAGAGTTTTAGAAAGTTTTCAGCGTAGAAAGCAGTGAAAGTTTTCTTCAAGAATATATCCGCCCTACCAGTCGGAATACTTTTCTTTTCAAGGTAAGGGATGTTATTTTTGTTCAATATTCGCTTGAAATAATATTTTCTTCCATACTCTGTAGTATGTAAGTAATATTATTTCGTTTCAGATTTCAAATTTTATACTCGTTTTGTTAAAGTTTTGGCTTCTAAACTCCATGAAATTAGTAGAATATCCTTGATATTTGCGCTTCATCCAGTATCTTTTCATGAAAATATTATTCTGAGCATTCTTGATAAGTTTTAACTTTTTCATGCTGGAGTACTATTTACGGGGTTACTATTCCTAAAGTACTATTCACGGGATACTATTCACTCGAGTACTATTCACCCGGGGTACTATTCATGATAAAAATTGATTCGTTTTCAATCCAAATTATTTTTGGTTCAATATTATTCTTGATTTTTTCTCCACAAAGCAGTATCATGTTGACAATTTGAACGTTATTGATTTCTGGATAAATTAAATTATAAATCTTTAAAAATTTATCCTTGAACTTGTTTTATTGAATTCTTATATCATTGTCATCATCCTCATGTTTATATTATGTTGAAAGTCATATGTTTTGTGAGTGCATAGATGGACTTGGTATGATTATGACCGAGGATTATTCGATATAATCATGACCGTAATGTTACAAATGATGTGGTAAGAGTCCTCATTAGCCCGTAGTGCATTGATGGACAGTTGTTGGCATGATCATGACCATTGATGAATACACGAATATCCTTGGCCGTAGTGCACGGATAATTTATGGTCATGGTACTAAAGAATATCCTTGGTCGAAAGTGCGCGGGGTGATTCGATGATGTGGATTATTTATTAAAATTTGAGTCTCGGTGATAAAAGTGATGAAAAACCTTTTAAATCATAGAAGATAGTAGATTTTATGCTCTACTTGACTCTTCTAATGGATTGCTTGTTCCGTTGTAGTTAAACTTGATGTTTGTTATATTTTATCAGTTTAACACTGTTGAAGGCTAACGATAAATTATTCTACATTATCTTAGTCATAATATTTCTTACTGGGCTAGTTGAGCTCACCCTTTTACTTTCATTGTTCTCTTCAGGAAATGAGAATGTAGCCGGAACTAGTTGGGGAACGGAGTGACGGTCCAGATGATAACATTAGTAGTCCTCACTATCCTATAAAATAGTGTGATAATAAATGTATTGAGGACTCCATTTGAGTTGAATCATCAGAAGACAATATCATATTATTAAAACTCTCGGTTTATGTTTTGTCGTATTTTACACAACAGTTGTATTTGAATTTTGTACCATGTATTTGGCGATTCAAGATGGGTGATGTATACCTATTTTGGGGGTGTCACATGTTTTCTCCTTGAACGTGTGCAAACATCTCATATTGCTGAGTCAGGAGAGATTGTTTGTTTTCTCTGACTTCTTCTGTTCCTTCATGCATGATGAGCACTGCTTCCCAAACCTCCTTTGCTATTTTGTTGTTGACCACATTTTTGAACAGATCATCTTCTAAGGATTGGAACAAAATGTTCTTGGCCTTCTTGTCGAGTTGAACAGATCACTTCTCGTTGTCTGACCATTCTCCTTTGACCTTGATCTGTATTCTGTTTGGGGCGTCTGTAGTTGGTGCAAGCTTTGTAGAAAGCCCATTCTGAATAGTTTTAAATAGATATTCATCTATTGAATCCATGTATGCTTGCATCCGAACTTTCCAGTTGGCAAATTTATCTTTGTTGCACATAGGTGGCTTGCTGCCTCCTCCAGTCTTTGATTCGCTTGGTAGGTGTGCCATTGGATCTACTTAAGCTTTGTAGGCTATATAATAAAACTTGCTCTGATACCAATTGTTAGTTCCTGGAGGCACAATAGTTATCTAGAAGGGGGGGTTGGATAGATATTTAAAATTCTTTTCGAAATACTTTGTTAGTTTTGTTAACGATTTAAACACAACGGAATTACGATTTGTTTAATCTCCCTTTTAGATATGGTGAGTTAATGAGAGTGAGGCAGTTATAACAGTTATAGCAGTTATAGAAGTTATAGCAAGAATGTAAGAGACACAGCAGTTTTAAGAGGTTCAGAGAACTTAAAGCTCCAAGTCCACTCTTCTACTCCTCGAGTAGGAAATCCACTAAGGATATCTTTTACACTTTTTGAATCTCACATATTCCTTCTAGACCAGCAGTCTAGGCACTTCTTAGTTCACTCTTGAACTCTTTAAGTCCAGCAGACTTGGTTCTTTACAGTTCACTTAGAACTCTTCAAGTCCTTCTGAGTTGGAACTTCTTTCTTCACTTGATTGGTAGTTGATGAGTTCTTGTTTGATGCTACTCAGTTGCTGTTAAGCACTTATTCGAAAGAACTGAGTAGTTGAGCAAGCTTTCTCTTTGTTAGATCGTAGAGTTGAGCGTTGAGTGTTCTTCAGCGTTTTGTTCAATGCTTGCTTAGTCGAATCATCTGCAGATGTTTTGCATATATGTGATCCTTGAAATCTATACGTTGAAGCCATCCGTTGAAGCATTAAATGCGTTTGACATTTCTAAACTTTGATGGAGACTTTTCTGCACATCTTCTGAATTGCATTCGCCCATTTGACTTGACAAAGCGCGCTTTCACCTAACACCTGAAAAGGTGTTTTTCTTTGACCCATGGTCCTTTCCTTATCTTATTCAATACGTTTCTTTGTTGTATACTAAGGATATCTTTTATGCCATTGGGACTGGTGAGTACTTCAACGTTTATAACCCATTCCACATTTGTTGAGATTTATCTTTAAACAAATGGTCAAGGCTCGATGCTTCTGACACAGGCAGATGATACTCTAAGATTCAGATCGTGGTGTCTTGCCACCTTGGTGCTTGATCCGATACTAGCAAACGAGAACACTATGATTTCTCTTGAGGACTAGCACACTACGATCTTCACTTGCTTATCTTGCAGACTCTACGTTTCCGAGAGCACACTATGATCTCTGAGTTGGCTCGACAAATGTTGGGACCACTCTACGATTTCCGAAGAGGCCCTTGAAGGCAGGCACACTATGATCCTCGAAGCTCTACGATTCTGCCTTGGCTTTTTGCAATCTCTTGATCAGCTTGATAGACTACGATCTCATTGAAGCCTATCTATTACATCTCAAGATATAGATCAACCTAACATCTTTGATCTCTTTATCTATACATTCATTTACAGAATTATAAATATTAAAAGCATAGATCAACCTAACAAATTTGATTTATCACTAAGTCCTTGTACATATATTCCTTAAAGGACTTTACATATAATCATGAGCATTTACTTTAAACATCAAATCAAAATATGCAGTCTCCCAACATACTCTTTGAAATTAGTAGAACATCCTTGAAATTTGCGCTTCATCTAGTATCGTTTCACAAGAATATTTTTTTCAACATTCTTGTTAAATTTTAAGCTTTTCATGCCGGAGTACTATTCATGGGTACTATTCATACATACGACACTATTCATATGTACGGTACTATTCATATGTACGACACTATTCACAAAGTACTATTCACGGGATACTATTCCCCCGAAAAAAAATGATTTCTTTTTTGTCCAAATTATTTTTGATACGTGAATATTATTCTTGAATTTTACTCCACAATGCAGTTATCATGTTGTCAATTTGGACATTTTTAAAATCTGGATAAATTTAAAGTCTTTAATATTTATCATTGATTTCGTTTGATTGATGTTTATATCATTGTCATCATCTTCATGATTATATTGTGATGAAAGTCATCTTTGGCCCGTAGTGCATAGATGGACTGTTGATTGGTATGATTATGACCAAGGATTATTCGGTATAATTATGACCTCTAATATTACAAATGATGTGGCAAAAGTCCTCATTGGCCCGTAGTGCATTGATGGACAGTTGTTGGTATGATCATGACCATGTGTTCTCTTCGGCCAAGGGTGCAAAGATGAATTATTGTTTGGCATGATCATGACCATTAGTGATAACATGAATATCCTTGGCCCGTAGTGCATGGATAATTCGTGGATGTGATACTATTGAATATCCTTGGTTCGTAGTGCATGGATAATTCAGTGATGTGGATTATTTATTAAGCTGAGTCTCAGCGATAAAATTGATGATAAACTTTTAAATCATAGAAGATAGTAGATATCATGTTCTACTTGACTTTTCTAATAGATTGTTGTTCCGCTGCAGTTAAACTTGTTGTCTATTGTATTCCATCAGTTGTTATACTATTGAAGGCTAAGGATAATGTATTCTACATTATCTTAGTCATAATATTCTTTACTGAGCTAGTTGAGCTCACCCTTTTCTTTCATTGTTCTCTTCAGGAAATGAGAATATAGCTAGGACTAGTCAGGGAATGGAGTGATGGTCCAAAATGATTGCTATAGTAGTCCATAATAATTGTAATAAGGAACTTATTTTGAGTTTGGATATTGTCTAGAAGATAATATTTGTATTAAAACTCACAACTTATGTTTTGTCGTATTCTGCACGACACTTAACAGTTGTATAAATTAATTTGTATTTAAGTTATGTACCATGTATTTAGCGACTCAGAATGGGTGATGTATACCTATTTTGGGGGCGTCACAATAGATGCTAAAGTAGAATGATACCTTATTGCTGAAATTATGGCTAGTAAAATGCTTGATATGAGAGGGAGAATATGCATAGTGCTGGAGGACAGAGGAGAACCTCTCTTGCCAAGTGCAGTAAGTAAGAGGAATGTTCAACTTATGAGAGTTACTGCTGAGGAAGCCTACAACCAAACATGGAAGATCTCGTTGGTAGAAGATTTTTGGACACCCATGATATCTTGCACTTCATGTGACAAAAATAGTACTAGCAATTTTGGTGCTACTACCCCTTGTTCTTGATTGGTTGGCAACAATTGAGTAAATAACTGCCAATGACGAGTTGGTTAAGATGGGAAAAGTGGAACCGACAATTGTTGTTGAGATATGACCAAAAGTCACCAAAATTAACTGATTAGAAGAACCATAACTGACCCCAGAACCTTTATAGTCCATGGTAGGAGGGTACTTTATATTGTACTCATGATCAACTATAGAACTTGAAGGTCTATTCATATCATCATTTTTTTCATATAAGTAAAACAACTCATCATTTTTTCCTAAGGTCAAACACTCCTTCAATTGTTACACCATCTCCTTCAATTTCATTCTGATGGTTAGTTGTTCCTCGTTCAAGCTTTTTATCAAACACCTTATCTGCAACAGGATATCCCTTTTTATTTGCACAGATCATTCCTACTGTTGTGTTGGTGGATAAGTTAGGAGATGAAAAATCACTTTGAGGAAAAGACTTTACCTTATCTTGAATCAATGATCGGGAAGTTGATGAATTAATGGGTTTGGACATTCAATTTTTGTCTAAAAACCTTCATTATCTCCAAACTCAAAGACAATAGGATCATCAACTTGTTGAATCTACAAATGGTTTTGATAGCCATATTCTCTTCAAACTCCACAACCGCATCATCTAGATCATATTCCGACTCCATGATTTCTATAGCAACACAAAAGCAGTCCTCCTCTTCCATATAACCACAAATAAGCACTTTTCGATCACATTTTGTGTCAGATATTGGCTGAGGTTGCTTCATAGTTTTTACAAATTCATTAGTCCATGTTTTTGTAGAAGCTGTAAATTTCTCTATGAACTTGTCGAGAGTTGCCTCGATAGGATCCAAATCAACAAACGGAGCTCTCAATGAAAGTACTATTGTTACCGATTTATAGTTTCGGATAGACTTTGATAGAATTTGTAGGGAGAAATAGAGAGAAAGAAGAAAGATTAGGGAAGAAGTTTTTAATTCATTTTATTTGATTGATATCTCCCTCAATACAAACTAAGACTTTATATAATAACAATGTAAAAGCTAGAAACTAATCCTACCCATTAGATTTAAGAACTTATCTTAGCCCTTAGATCCCTTTAACAACTTGAAATTGAAAGGATCGTTTGTGCTGCCTTTATATATAAGGATTGATAACTCGACACCAACTCGGTAGAACTCAAGCCAAATAAAAAAAAAATTACACATTCGAATCATTAGCGGATCATCTTTGCGTTTGTTATAGATAGGTATAGATATGTATTGTAGATGGTTATTTTTATTTTTATAGATTGAGTGAGTGCCAATGATATTGGTGGGGGGTTCATCTTGGATTTTAATTGGGCTGTGATCGTATATATTCAACTTTTACAACATCTTGTATTCGATAATGTGTATTCAATTGTTTATATCAATATGAAAATTGATTAAAAAATTCTATTCTTATCAATAAAATCAAAGCAATAGTCTATAGATATGTTGTTTTCTACTATTTTTCATAAATAGATTAGGTATGATCAAATTGTAGATTTCGATAGTGATACCCTTGATATAAAATAATACCTCCCTTAAACAAAATCATAATATCATCTTATCATAATTACCATAATAATAATATATATATATATATATATATATATATATATATATATATATATATATATATATAAAATAAAACATAACCTATTTTGAATTTGGGTGGGAAAGCACAATGACGAGTTCAGATTCATTCTAATTGATTTAAGGAGAAAAAACAAGGACGATTCAAATTCATTCTAATTTTCATTCAAAATAATAATTATTATAATAATAATAATATAATAATATAATATAATAATAATAATAATAATATAGTAATAATAATAATAATAATAATAATAATAATAATAACAATAATAATAATAATAATAATAATAATAATAATAATAATTAAATAATAATAATAATAATAATAATTATTATTATTATAATTATTATTATTATTATTATTATTATTATTATTATAATAATAATAATTATTATTATTATTATTATTATTATTGTGGTGGTGGTGGTGAATTATGATAATTGTTATTGATGATTGTATGTTATTTTAGGTTGCAAAGAGTTTTTAGGTAATGTAATATTTTTCGAATTTTAATTTAATAATTTTTTCAATTACGTGGTGCCTTGATGTTGTGCAATTACTAGTATATATATATATATATATATATATATATATATATATATATGGAAAAATAGAAGTGCACAACTCTGCACAGTCTACGATCGTAGAGTTAAGTCACCCTACGATCGTAGAGTAGTCGCTCTACGATCTGAGAATTCACTCTACAATTCTACAGTAGTAGAGTGACTTAACTCTACGATTGTAGAATGTGTATATTTGGGAGATTTCACAGTTGTGACACCCCCAAATCTGGGTACTGCATTCCCACAAGATTTGGTGTTCACTGTCTAAACATTCATTTCTAACTACCCAAATATAATAAAATTTAACAATAAACCTTCCCATTAAAGGATTACATCAATAAGTTCAATCAAATCTCCTAGGTAATCTAACCTTTAAATACAAACATCAAGTGCGGAAAATTAAATAATTACATCTCACCAATTAAAACAAAGTCTGACAATATAGAAATCAATAGATTTACAAGTCTTCAACACTTGTTCATCTTTCTCTTTCCTTTACTGGTGGTAGGTTCATCGACCTTCTAAACTTTAGTTGTAATGGTTATATAAGCAAGAGTGAGTAAACAAATGCTCACTTGAAGTGACAATGAATAAAAATATCATAACAATTGCCAAATGAATAGGCTCAATAGAACTGAATAATATTCTCTATCAATGATAATCAGGAACAAAATTTGAAATATATGTATCTGAGGGTCACAAAACCACGAACTATGTCCAAAGTTATAAGTATTCTTTCAACTTAAACCTAAACGTCGTAAGACTATAGGGACTTCTCGTACTTAGGGGGATCAACCCTTTGTACAATGTATTGTGCACAAACATCTAAATGTGTACTCGTAAATAATCCCCTATAATAGGGTTGTTCATGTAAGACCCCAACTTTTATGAATAAAGATTAATTTTTCTCGAAATATATTTTTGAATATTATGGTGTGGATTTGATATAATGTTATAGTTGTGTGTATTATTTACAAATTTTGCAAAGTAAGCAAGTGGTTATATAATGTGACGCCCCCAAAATTAGGTATACATCACCCATCTTGGGTCGTCAGATACATGGTACAAAATTCAAATACAACTTACTAATACAACTGTCGTGTACAATACGACAAAACATAAGCGTGAGTTTGAATACAATTATTGTCTACTAGAGATTATACAAACTCAAAAGGAGTCCTCATTACAATTATTAACACACTATTTCACGAATAGTGAGGACTACTAATGCTATCCTCCGACCGTCACTCCGTTCTCCGACTAGTCTCTCGCTTATGTTCTCATTTCGAGAGAATAAAGTGAAAGAAAGGGTGAGCTCAACTAGCCCGAGAAGAAATATTATGACTAAGATAATGCGAGAATAAATTATCGTTAGCCTTCAATGATGTTAAACTGATAAAATATAACAACATCAAGTTTAACTGCAGCGGAACAAGCAATCCATTAAAAGAGTCAAGTAGAGAATAAAATCTACTATCTTTTATGATTTAAAAGGTTTTTCGTGACTTTTATCATTTGGGACTCGACTTAATAAATAATCCACATCATCGAATCAACCTCGCTTTCACGACCAAGGATATTCTTTAGTATCACGACCACAAATTATCCATGCACTATAGCCAAGGACATTCGTGTATTCATTAATGGTCATGATCATGCCAACAACTGTCCATCAATGCACTACGGGCCAATGATAACTTTTGCCACATCATTTGTAACATTACGGTCATGATTACACAGAATAATCCCTGGTCATAATCATACTAAGTCCATCTATGCACTACAGCCACGATGACTTTCAACATAATATAAACATGAGGATGATGACAATGATATAAGAATTCAATAAAAACAAGTTCAAGAATTAATTTATCCAGAACTAATAATGTCCAAATTGTCAACATGATCTTTGCTTTGTAGAGTAAAATTTAAGAATGATCGTAAGAATATTTCCATGAAAAGATTTGGATGAAGCAGAGATATCAAGGATATTCTACTAATTTCATGGAGTATAGAAGTCAAAACTTTAACCAACTGAGTATAATAAAGAATGGAATAACAAAAGAAATCACCATGCATGCGGTACTTCACATAGACAGGTTATTCCAACAGAATAATAATAACGAAACTAGGTCAGGCAAAATTTGCATCGACAGGATGTTCCAACAGAATAATAAAGACGGAACCAAGTCCGGTGTAAAACACATGGACAAGATGTTCCAACAGAATAATAATAAAGCGGAACCAGTCAAATTGTAAAACACATAAACAGGATGTTCCAGCAGAATAATAATAAAGAGCGGAACGGTCAGTCCTAAAACACTACATGCATGGATGTTCCAATGTAAAATAGAAGAATGTCACCAAGTATAGGGTAAAACGGTATATATCAAAGTTATTCCAGCAGAATAATAAGCAATGGAATAACAACATTCTCTTCATGAATAAGAAAGAATAACACCCCTTACATTAGTAGGAGATTGAATCTCGCAGAGTGTAGTAACAGAATACTTTTCTTCTTTCTCTCTTATTCTCTCTATACTTTCTCTCTCTATAGCTTGAATGAATTAAGTGAAAAATAAAGAAGCACTAGGCCTCTATTTATAGAAGATTTCTAGCTTAACACTTGAAATGTGAAAAGGCAAGTGGCTTAATGATTTGGTGATGTGAAAAGAAAAGTGGTCGGCGCTTTTGTAATGTGAAACGACAATTGGTTCGGACGTTTATGTAATATGAAACGGCAAGTGGTTTGACGTCTGGTAAAGGTAATTACTATTGACGAAGGTAATTACTATTATTAACGAAGGTAATTACTATTCTGAAGAGACTCTTAGATGATGACATATGGGACCCCCCCAATAAAATAACAAAACTTACCACAAACATTTTATAATAGACTCTTTATATACATCAAGGATTGAATAAATATTACCACAGATCGTTTTTATTTTAATCAACACATATTTAATCTTTCAACAATTATTAATCATTTATAACTTGTCGTCTCAATTATTGATTTAATAATATAACATATTATCTGAGATAATCTTGTGACAATAATTGAATCAATAATATAAGAGATATGATCACGGCAATTCTTTGTAGCAATAATTGAGTATAGTTGGTGACTTCTCACGTAAGCATCAATAATCAATGCAGTGTCTTGCTACTATGCAACCACGTGTATTCTTTGTACATTTTTACTAAGATGTAGTTCAGCGGTTTTAACAGTAACACCATCGCGAATCAAACTGATAATTCCGTTGTGGGGTCCACCAATGATTAATGTCGTCGCATGCGAATATTCCCAGAAAAAAGAATATTCCCACCAAACGAATATTTTATAACAACTTGCTTACTTTGTAAAATTTATAAATATTACCCACAAATATAACATTATATCAAATTTACTCCATAATATTCAAAAATAATATTTATAGAAATTTCATCTTTAGTTATAAAAGTTGGGGTCTTAAATATAATATTCGATTGGTCTGGGAATATTCGTTTTAACGAGAGAATATTAAATGCGACGATGGCACAATCATTGGTGGACCCTAATAACTAAAGTATTGTCGAAGTTAAAAGCAGCGAATTATCTTTTATAAAAATAGCAGCGAAAGTTTTACCGTTAAACCGTTGAACTACCCAAATGGGTAAAAGAACGAAGTCTGGCGTGGTTGCATAAGAAAGCATTGATTGATTATCGATTACGGAGAAGTCACTCAATATACTCAATTATTGCTACATGAATTGTTGCATAATATCTCTCATATTATGAATCAATTATCACACAAGATCATCGTGATAATATTTATTATTATTAAATCAATAATTGAAACGACAAAGTTATTCATATTATTATTTCCAATATTGGCAATGTCTAGAAAGTTCTGTCGAGGAGAGGTTTGGTCACCTAATTGCGCGCCAATAGGGAGAAATCATTATCGGAAAGCCCCCTCTTTCCTGGGAATGATCTTGTTGTAAAATATTGTGAGTTATAATATTAATGATGAATAAGTTCGTATTGATTAAAGATGAAATTGATATTTTTATTGTGTTGGGATTATTAGTGTTAATGGAAATAGACATATATTTCGATAATAATTGATGTCTAAAGGGTATATTAACAAATCGGGTAATTAATCGGATAAATGAGCAATTAATTGCTATTAATTCACATGCTTATAACTATTTGTTCACATGCATGTACTATTGATTCACATGCATGTACTATTAGGGGAAGTGGTGCAAGATTGATAATACTTGCATGACTAAATTAAAAATAGAGGTATAAATGAAGGTAATATACCGTAACTATTTTTTTCACATGTGTGTACTATTGATTCACATGAATGTACTATTGATTCACATGATGTACTATTAGGGGAGGTGGTGCAAGTTTGATAATACTTGCAGGACTAAATTAAAAATGAAGGAAAAGATGAAGGTATTATCTTTGTAATATTTGAGAGCCCAAAACGTGCAATTATCAAAACTATATTTTCCTATAAATAGAAGCTCATTCATCTATCATTCTCATCAATTCACTAAGACTCACAAGAACAATTATAGAGAGAGAAGCTATAGAGAGAAAGAAGAAGAGAAGTCTGTTACCTCACTATTCCAATATTCAGTCTTCTTCAGAGGTAAGGGATATTATTTTGTTCAGTATTCATAGGAATAATATTTTTTTTCCTTACTCTGTAGTATGTGAGTAATATTATTTCGTCTCGTATTCCTGATTATACCCTCATTTGGTTAAAGTATTGCTTCTATACTCCGTGAAATTAGTAGAATATCCTTAAAATTTGTGTTTCATCTAGTATCGTTTCACAAGGATATTTTCTACACATTCTTGTTAAATTTTTAGTTTTTTCATGCCGGAGTACTGTCCATGAGTAGTATTCATTTTTACGGTACTATTCATAGGGTACTATTCACAAAGTACTATTCATGGGTACTATTTACAAGTACTATTCACAAAGTACTATTCATGAGTACTATTCACAAAGTACTATTCACGAAGTACTATTCCCAAAGTACTATTCACGGGGTACTATTCACTCTAGTACTATTCACCCGGGAAATTATTCATGACAAAAATTGATTTCTTTGCTGTCCAAATCATTTTTGACAATATTATTCTTTAATTTTACTCCACAAAACAATATCATGTTGACAATTTGGACATTATTGAATTCTGGATAAATTAAGTTCTAAATCGGAAAAAATTTATCATTTGCTTTCTTTTAATTGAATTCTTATATCATTATCATCATCCTCATGCTTATATTGTGATAAAAGTCATTTATGGCTTACGTGCATAGATGTATTATTGATTGGTATGATTATGACCAGGGATTATTCGGTATAATCATGACCGTAATGTTACAAATGATGTGGTAAAAATCCTCATTGGCCTGTAATGCATTGATGGACAGTTGTTGGTATGATTATGACCAGGGATTATTCGGTATAATCATGACCATTGATGCTTACATGAATATCCTTGGCCCGTAGTGCAGGGATGATTCGATTATGTGGTTTATTTATTAAGCTGAGTCTCAGCGATAAAATTGATTATAAACTTTTTAAATCATAGAAGATAGTAGATATCATGCTCTACTTGACTATTCTAATGGATTGCTTGTTCCGCTGGAATTAAACTTGATGTTTATTATATTTTATCAGTTTAACACTGTTGAAGGGTAACGATAATTTATTCTGCATTATCTTAGTCATAATATTTCTTACTGGGCTAGTTGAGCTCACCCTTTGTTTTCATTGTTCTCTTCAAGAAATGATAATATAGATGGGACTAGTCGGGAAACGGAGTGACGGTCCAGATGTTTGCATTAGTAGTCCTCACTATTCAGTGAAATAGTGTGATAATAATTGTAATGAGGACTTTATTTGAGTTTGGATACTCTCTACGAGACATTATCCATGTTGAAACTCTCAGCTACGTTTTGTCGTACTGTATAAAAGAAGTTTGTATTTAAATTCTGTACCATGTATTTGGCGACTCAACATGGGTGATGTATACCTATTTTGGGGGTGTCACAGTTGGTATCAAAGCTTAGGGATATGATCCCTGGCTGAGATGTGAGACAAGAACTAGGAGGAGAGAGATTGTGACACCCCCAAATCTCGGTACTTCAATACCTCAAGATTTGGTGTTCACTTAATCAAAACATTCATATCTAACTACCCAATTAATATAAAATTTAATAATAAACCTGCCCATACAAGATTACATTAAATAAAAATGTCCCAGGTTATCTAACCTTTACAAACAATCATTCATGCGGAAAATTTAAATAAACTTCATTATAATACTTAAGCCAAAGTCTGATAATAAAACTATCAAAACGATTACAAGTCTTCAGTACTTGTTCATCTTTCCCTTTCCTTTACTGGTGCTAGGTACGTCACCCTTTTCATCTTTAGTCGTAAGGATTTTATGAAAAAGAGTGAGCAAACAAGGCTCACTTGGAATAACAATAAATAAAACTTTAATCTTTACATCAATAGCCAAATACTAGGCTCAATAGAACTGAACAATGTGTTCTATTAATGAAAAACATAACATTCCACTGAGGTCGAATGACCACGAACCATGTCCACAATTATAAGTAATCTTTCAACTTTAACTTTAACAGTCATACGACTATAAGGACTCCAAGATACTTAGTGGGATCAATCCATCTTACATGTATTATGCACAAACATTTCAGTGCAAAGTATAAACTAAGCGTAACCCCTAATACTAGGGTTGTTCATCTCAGTATTTAGAGTACAAGTCCGCACCAAAGTCAGTTTGGTTTGGATACACTTCAAGGTAATTTGGAATTCAACGGACATCAACTAAGGATTAGTTAAATAAAAGATAATAACACTATGTTATTGAATAATCATAACTGAATAAACATTTCATTCTAAGTTTGTGAGACCCCAAATTTTATGAATAAAGATTTAAATTTCTCGAAATATTTTTTTAATATTATGGTGTGGTTTTGATATAATATTATAGTTGTGGGTAATATTTATAAATTTTTGCGAAGTATGCAAGTTGTTATAAAATATTCTTTTTGTCAGGGAATATCCGTACGACGGCACAATCATTGGTGGACCCCACAACGGAAGTATTGTCATAGAATGACAGAATTATCTTTTTATAAAAATAACGGCGAAAGTGTTACCGTTAAAACTATTGAACTACCCGGTAGTAAAAAAGTACGATGTCTGGCGTGGTTACATAGTAGCACACGGTATTGATTATTGATGCTTACGTAAGAAGTCACTTAGTTATACTCAATTATTGCTACGAAGAAATTCTTTGATCATATCTCTCATATTATTGATTCAATTATTGTCACAAAGATCATCGCGATAATGTGTTATATTATTAAATCAATAATTGAGATGACAAAGTTATTCATATTATTATTTACAATATTGACAATGTCTAGAAGTTACATCGAGGAGAGGTTTGGTCACCTAATTGTGCGCCTAATAAGGAGAAATCTTTATCGAAAGCCCCTCTTTCCGGAATGACCGTTGTTAAATATTGTGAGTTATAATATTATTGATGAATAAGTTCGTGTTGATTAAAGATGAAATTGATAGTTCCATTGTGTGGGAATTATTAGTGTTCGTGGAAATTTCGGGTAATTCACCGGATAAATGAGCAATTAATTGCTATTAATTCACATGCTTATAACTATGTGTTCACTTGATTCACATGATTTACTATTAGGGGAGTTGGTGCAAGATTGATAATACTTGCATAACTAAATTAAAAATGGAGGTATAGATGAAGGTACTATACTGTAATTATTTTTTCATATGTATAGAACTATTGAGTCACATGATTTACTATTGATTCACATGATTTACTATTACGGGAGGTGGTGCAAGTTTGATAATACTTGCAGGACTAAATTAAAAATGAAGAAAAAGAGGAAGGTATTATACTGTAATATTTCGAGCCCCAAAACGTGCAATTATCTAAACTATATTTTCCTATAAATAGAAGCTCATTCTTTCTTCATTTCTCACCAATTCACTAAAGCTTTAGAGCAATTATTATAGAGAGAAATTATAGAGAGAAAGAAGAAGAGAAGTATGCTACCTCACTATTCTAGTATCCAGTCTTCTTTTGAGGTAAGGGGTACTATTCTTTCGTATTCATCAAGAGAGTTATTTTCTTTCAATACTCGTAAGGGTTGTTATTCCATTCTTTATTATTACATTGAATAACTGCTCATACATAAGCACCGCATACATGGTGAAATTCTTTCGTTATTCCATTCTTTATTATTCATTGGAATAAACTCGCCTCTGCTTGATCTATCGCATGCCTGGTGAATTCTGTTGTTATTCCATTTTTTATTATTCTGTTAGAATATCCTGTCTGTGCGGATTACGCATGACCTGGTTCCGTTATGACACCCCCAAAACAGGTATACATCACCCATCTTGGGTCGCCAGATATAAGGTACTGAATACAAATACAAACTAATTATACAACCGCCATGTAAAATACGACAAAACATAATCTCAGAGTTTTAATACGTATATTATCCTCTAGACAGTATACAAACTCAATGAAGTCCTCATTACATTTATTATAACACTATTTCATATAATAGTGAGGACTATTAATGCTATCATCTCGGACCGTCACTCCATTCCCCGACTAGTCCCGGCTACGTTCTCATTTTCTGAAGAGAACAATGAAAGCAAAAGGGTGAGCTCAACTAGCCTAGTAAGAAATATTATGACTAAGATAATGCAGAATAAATTATCATTAGCCTTTAACAATGTTAAACTGATAAATACAATAGACATCAAGTTTAACTGCAGCGGGACAAGCAATCCATTAAAAGAGTCAAGTAGATAATAAAATATACTATCTTTTATGATTTAAAAAGGTTTTTCATCACTTTTATCGCTGAGACTTGATAAGTAGGTTTTATACCTACTTATTTGGTATCTGTTACTTGAATTATTTGCTTAATATCATGTTTCTTAGTTACTTTTCATGCATTTTGTGTCCATTTTGTAGATTATATGCTTGGGAGTTGAAATCGCAAAGAATTGGCATGAAATCGCAAAGAAAAGAAAATTCAGACATCGTTTGGGCTTTCATGTTCTTGGTTTGGAACTTGGATTATATTGTAGAGCTTCTTCTTAGCTTTTCGTAACATCTTGAATCATCCCAATCGGAGTTCGGATGCAAGAGTTATGACATTTGTGCCAACGGACGTCGAACGTCACTGTTTTGGGTGGCTATTTGCATAGCAGTCAATTCCAGCCCAATTTCAACCTTCATGTTTTCGTTATTTCTAAACTCGTAAAGAATAAAAGTTGTAGATCTCGTCGATATCTTCGATTTGATAGGTGGCAGGCCTCGTAACTCTTCCTGGATCAAAAGTTATGGCCGTTTTCCCAAGGGACGTCAGAGCAAAAAAATTTCCGTCATAAAACCGCCGTCGGGGTGGGCGTACCAGCCACAAGTCAGAATCCTAGCCCACCGAGGCGGGCCCAAATCAAGCATAAACCCCCGCCGGGGCGGGGGTAGCCCAGAAAATGCGCAAAAATGCGAATTTTGGACCAATTCGAGTCCGAGAAGGATTGTTTCGATCCGATTTACACAAGGACTTCCAAGAGAACTTCCAAAAGGACTTAAAGACATATGAAGAGACTTATAAAAGGAGGAGAATCACAAGGATTAGGGGAGATGAGAGACTAGATAGATGATTCAATTAGATTAGATTAGAGTAAATTAGAGGAAAACACTAGTTCTAATTAGATTTGGAGATTGAAGTAACTTGAAGACCATTGATGATCAAGAGCAGGAGCTTGAGGAAGATGGAGATATACTGACAACAGATTTATTCTTTACTCTACTCTTATTTTTATCTTTCAATGTGTATTCAATTGTGGATTCATAGTTTTAATTCAATAATCATGAACTAATTCTTTGTTTGAGATTACAATGGATCTTATTGTGTAGTTTATTTTAATATGCTTCGCTATCAATTATTATGTTCTATTGTGAGGATTGTCTATTGTGATTTGGACTTAATTGTTTAATTGATTGGCCATCAATTACCATGATAATCTATATGAATTCGAGAGATGAAGTATTGATTTAGATCTTATCATGCTAGCATGTGTCATGGATTTTGTCAGTAGCAAATTTTTGATTATTGTTAAGGTAGAGATATGCTTAACATCGCATGTAATCGGATAGAGAACTTATTCTTCAACCTCCTTCAATTGTAATTCACATAGAGATATAGTGGGTTAGTATATTAAGGTGTTTAACGGATTTCTATCTTAATTATGGATTGACGTTAGTATGGGTATTATGCATCGAGAGGTGGTTTTATCTGCTTTAGTGTTCTTGATTAACAATTCAGGATAGAGAATAATTGATGAGAAGTGTGTTAACTTAAATGAAGCAATAAGTGAAGTTATGATCTTAAATCTCCGTTATCTTAATTTAACTAGTGGTAATTAGAATTAGTTTAATTTATATAATTTGAAGTTCATTCGTTTAAATAAGATTGAGTTGGTTACGGGTTAGTACTTGGTGATTTGTATTAACAATTCCTCGTGGGAACGATACTCTACTTTAACTTTATTACTTGTTGACCACGTATACTTCCGTGTTGTGCGTAATTAGATTTTACCCAACAAGTTTTTGGCGCCGTTGCCCGGGGAATTAGTTAATAAATTTTTGCCAATATTAATTTCAATAAAATTAGTCTTAATTTAAACATTTTTATTTTTATTTTTAATTCTCTTCCTATATTTCTCTCTTTTCAGGTACCATGGAGATTGACATACTCGCGACATTTTCCGCAATGTCAGCACAGATTGAAGAACTTTCGAGGAAGTTGGATGTTTTTGCAACCCAAAGGAGTCGAAGGATTGCAGTTTATTTGCGCCTATTGTCTTTGGGGTAATCACCCGAGTAATCAATGCACCATCAATCTTGGTAGAGCAAGATGTGGTGGTAACTACCTCAATCAAGATGCATATGATAATTATGATCAAGTTTGGGGTATCACCCGGATTCTTCATGGAGCTACAACTATCAAGACCAATACTCTATTCCAGATCCAACATACACGCCAGATTTCTCATATCAACCTCCATTAAAAGAATAAAAGTCAAAGTTGGATGAATTGTTGTCCAAGTTCATAGCATCAAATGAGGAGAGGAGGATAAATCAAGAGATATCACGTCACAATCTGCAGAACCAGATAGATCAAATGCTCAAAGCCTTGAACAACTGTTCTCAAAACAATTGGTGTTATGACGAGGATTCCGAGATTGATGAAGTGCCCGAGCCAAATCTACACCTAGATGAGCCACAAGATATCGAAAGTGTGGAGACAATTGGGGATAATGAAATAGAGGTCGACGAAGATCTAAATGGCTCTCCACCAAAGATCAAAGAGTCGGTCAGATTTGCAAAATCATGCCCACTTGGTAGTCATGTCGTCGGCGAAGTTCTTGTTGACATAAGAGTGAATACAATTTTTAATCCATGGTGGGAAAAGAAAGAGAAGATAGACGAAGAGCCCATTGTGTGTGACAAGCTTCCATGCCTCAAAGTGATCACATACACAATGGAGAAAACACCTAGCTATGGGACGTTCTTGATTGAGAGCATGCTAGGTGAATTTAATGCAATGGCTATCACAAATGGGAACCTACCAAAAGCTACATTATTTCCAATTGATGGAGGGTTCCTCATTTATCGAAAAGGAATTGGATAGCGTTGACCAGACAAAGTCAGGCTGAAAGACTATAATTCAAGCGCTAACTGGGAGGCAACCTAGGAATTTTTTTTTTTATTATTTATATGCTTTCCTAGTTTATTTAGTAGATAAGAATCCAAGTGTTATTCTAATCCATGTTGTCTCTCTTCATTGTAGGTATTGGAGGTTCAATGGATAAGAAAATGATCGTCGCCGCCAATGCCACCATCACCACAAGCTTAAATGATTACAGGGAAGTCCTCGTCCACTTCATGCTTTATTTTACAATGAGGACATTGTAATTGTTAAGTTTGGGGTGTTAAATAATTTAGGTTTATTTATGTTTGCATTCATGTAGTGTAATTGCATAATAGTTTGCATAGTAGAATAGTTGCATAATAGTTTGTACTTATAACTTTAAAAAAAATTCAAAAATTCAATAAAAAATATTAGTTAGTTACTATGTTCATTTGCATGAATCTAGTTGTTAGATAGTTTACAGTTTGTTTTGGCCAATGATGAGATTGGAATTGGGTAGACAAGTATAGTACTGACCATTAGAGCTTTGATGTGATTTCTTGTTATGAATTAAGCCTTTTTCTGTTTAAAACTAGTATAATAAGGATAACACAGTAAAAACAACTTGTTGATTGATTGAGTTTAAATTGATACATAATGGGATTCTAAAGGATAATGCTAGTTTGAATGAAAGAATGACAAGAATAAATAGTGATGGTTAAAGTTAAACAAGAACCTAAGTTTGGGGGAATATTTGGGGTATATAAGCTATAAAAAAAAAGGAAGAAAAAAAAGAAAAAAAATGGAAAAAAAAAGAAAAAGAAAAAGAAAAGTATGAATAAACACCGTGGCGTGCTTGTCTAGTTTTGTGGTCTTTGTTACTTGAGTAAGTAAGCCCGAGGGGATTGTCTTTACACCTAGCGTCCTAAGGTCTTAATGGTTTGGGAGTCGTTGGTCGAAAGCTCGTTAAGGTAGCATTGAAAAGCCTAAGGGAATAAGACATTGCATAGCTATGTGTATGTAAACCAAAAGAAAAAAAATGAATAAAACGGGAAATAAGAGCAAAAAGCCCCCGTAAGTGATATATGAAGCATAAGTATCCCATGTTGACCCTCGATATTGGTAATTATTTGATTTTAGTTGGATCTAACTTGTTTTGGGATTTCTTGAGTTTACACTGTATGATTCCTTTAAAGAGACTTGTTATGTGTTAAATTTAATTTTATATCAGTTAACATTGTTGTGGAGCACACACGCACTATATTAGTGATAACAGTCTAAGATTTGATGATTGATTGAGAAATTATTGATTTGTTCTGATATGATGTATTATCGTGTTTACTTGATTTCTCTAAGCCTAGTTGAATAGACTTGTTTCTGTCATTACTGCTGGATTCGTAGGCATGTAGATTAGTTGCATTGCATTATTGTTTTGTGTTTTTGCTTGAGGACAAGCAAATGTTTAAGTTTGGGGGTATTTGATAAGTAAGTTTTATACCTACTTATTTGGTATCTGTTACTTGAATTATTTGCTTAATCTCATGATTCTTAGTTACTTTTCATGCATTTTGTGTTCATTTTGTAGATTATATGCTTGGGAGTTGAAATCGCAAAGAATTGGTATGGAATCGCAAAGAATTGGTATGAAATCGCAAAGAAAAGCAAATCCAGACATCATTTGGGCTTTCATGTTCTTGGTTTAGAACTTGGATTACATTGTAGAGCTTTTTCTTAGCTTTCTGGAACATCTTGAATCGTCCCAATCGGAGTTCAGATGCAAGAGTTATGACATTTGTACCAACAGACGTCGAACGTCACTGTTTTGGGTGGCTATTTGCATAATAGTCACTTCCAGCCCAATTTCGACCTTCATATTTTCGTTATTTCTAAAATCTTAAAGAATGAAAGTTGTAGATCTCGTCGATATCTTCACTTTGATAGGTGGCAGGCCTCGTAACTCTTCCTGGATCAAAGGTTATGGCCGTTTTCCCAAAGGACGTCAGAGCAGAAAATTTTCCGTCACAAAATCGCCGTCGGGGTGGGCGTACCAGCCACAAGTCAGAACCCTTTCCCGCCGGGGTGGGCCCAAATCAAGCATAAACCCCCGCCGGGGCGGGGGTAGCCCAAAAAATGCGCAAAAATGTGAATTTTGGTCCAATTTGAGTACGGGAAGGATTGTTTCGATCCGATTTACACAAGGACTTCCAAGAGAACTTCCAAGAGGACTTAAAGACATATGAAGAGACTTATAAAAGGAGGAGAATCACAAGGATTAGGGGAGATGAGAGACTAGATAAGGATTCAATTAGATTAGATTAGAGTAAATTAGAGCAAAACACTAGTTCTAATTAGATTTGGAGATTGAAGCAACTTGAAGACCATTGATGATCAAGAGCAGGAGCTTGAGGAAGATGGAGATCTACTGACAACATATTTATTCTTTACTCTACTCTTATTTTTATCTTTCAATGTGTATTCAATTGTGAATTCTTAGTTTTAATTCAATAATCATGAACTAATTCTTTGTTTAAGATTACAATGGATCTTATTGTGTAGTTTATTTTAATATGTTTCGCTATCAATTATTATGTTCTATTGTGAGGATTGTCTATTATGATTTGGACTTAATTGTTTAATTGATTGGCCATCAATTACCGTGATAATCTATATGAATTCGAGAGATAAAGTATTGATTTAGATCTTATCATGCTAGCATGTGTCATGAATTTTGTCAATAGCAGATTTTTGATTATTGTTAAGGTAGAGATATGCTTAACATCGCATGTAATCGGATAGAGAACTTATTCTTCAACCTCCTTCAATTGTAATTCACATAGAGATATAGTGGGTTAGTTGATTAAGGTGTTTAACGGATTTCTATCTTAACTGTGGATTGACGTTAATATGGGTATTATGCATCGAGAGGTGGTTTTATCTGCTTTAGTGTTCTTGATTAACAATTCAGGATAGAGAATAATTGATGAGAAGTGTGTTAACTTAAATGAAGCAATAAGTGAAGTTGTGATCTTAAATCTCCGTTATCTTAATTTAACTAGTGGTAATTAGAATTAGTTTAATTTATATAATTTGAAGTTCATTCGTTTAAATAAGATTGAGTTGGTTACGGGTTAGTACTTGGTGATTTGTATTAACAATTCCTCGTGGGAAGGATACTCTACTTTCACTTTATTACTTGTTGACCACGTATACTTGCGTGTTGTGCGTAATTAGATTTTACCCAACAAGACTCAGCTTAATAAATAAACCACATCATCGAATCATCCATGCACTACGGGCCAAGGATATTCATTAAATCATCAATGGTCATAACTATACCGAATAATCACTGGTCATAATCATACCAAAAACTGTCCATCAATCTACTACAGGCCACTGAGGACTTTCACCACATCATTCGTCACATTACGGTCATGATTATACTTAGAATAATCCTTGGTCATAATCATACCAAGTCCATCTACGCACGTAAGCCAAAGATGACTTTCATCACAATATAAGCATGAGAATGATGACAATGATATAAGAATTAATCAAACGAAAACAAGGATAAATATTAAAGAATTTAAATTTATCCAAATATTATCAATCACGTAATAAACTCATAATCTAATATTACTAATATTATAACAATATTTTAATCACTTCTTAAACTTATAAACAATTTATTTCAATTGTTTATATTTTAACAAATAATGCATTAAATCATTCAAAAATGCCATACTCATAAGATTTCATCACCAATGATCAAATCCCTTATCAAAAATCTGCATATACCCTATATAGGATTCCCAAGCCTTAAAATCCTATTTTCCAATTTTGTTACTTCACATAACATATTTAACTCATATGTTCGTAACTAAACCATTTTCATGAAAAATTACCAAATCAACTTGTTATTTTTCTATCCTTTGCCCAAACATATATACATATATTTCATACACAATAAATATTTTTTTTTTATAATTTTTCAAAAATCAATTTCTAATTAATTCCTTAAGAAATTAGCTACCTCAAGTTTAACTCCAGAAATTCCCAAATCTTGGCAGGATCTTACACAAGTTAATGTGAGCTTCCAGTTTAAATTTCATGGTCATCGGAGTTATAGAACTCCGGTTATAGCGTTTTTCGTCGGAAAAACCTAAATATTGAAATAGTCATAACTTGCTCATTTTAAGTCGGAATGAGCTCATTTTTGGACAGGAGGTACTTTATACCATATATTTTCATGTCCCAAAAGGCCGGAATTTATTTCACAAGCAAAGTGGCCGAAAATGCCCTTTTAAACTTCTGGGCAGTAGCCTTTTTGGTAATTTGCAGATTTTGACTCCTTTGCTAAAATCAGTCCACACGAAAATTTACAACACCTTTTCCAGTGATTCCACTTGAATAAGTTAAAAAACTCATAGATCTAACTCTAGAACTTGACCACACTCAAAAATTCGAAATATAATAGGAGATATGGTCAATTGAAATTAATACTCTATTTTTACCAAAATCTGATTTTCAACCCTTTGTGATTTCTAAGAAACTTTCATGTTTTCACATAATAACCAACATAACTCATCATGACAATGACATAATAATTCAATAAAATAAGTTCAAGAATAAGTTTTAAAGATTTATAAGTTAATTTATTCTGAACTCAATAATGTCCAAATTGTCAACATGATACTGCTTTGTGGAGAAAAATTCAAGAATGTTCAAAAGAATATTTCCACGAAAAGATATTGGATGAAGCGCAAATATCCATGATATTCCACTAATTTTGAGGAATATAGAAGCCAAAACTTTAAACAACTGAGTATAATAGGATGTATGAAACTGCAAATGGATTTTCACTTGCCATGCAGTAATCCACGTATACAGATCATTTCCACAATTTAATAAGGAATGAATACAAAGGATCATTCACCATGCATGTGGTAATCCACATAGACAGGTTATTCCAACAGAATAATAAAGAATGGAATAACAGAAGGATTCACCATGCGTGCGATAGATTGCACACATGGGTTATTCCCAACAGAATAATAAATAATGGAACCAGGTCCGGCATAAACGCACAGACAGGATATTCCGACATAATAATAAATAATAGAACCAGGTTCGGCATAAACGCATAGACAGCATATTTCAACAGAATAATAAATAATGGAACCAGGTCCGGCGTAAACGCACAGACAAGATATTCCGACAGAATAATAAAGAACGGAATATTAGAAGAATTTCACCATGTATGCGGTACTTCGCATAAACAGGTTATTCCAACATAATAATAAAGAATGGAATAACAGAAGTTCTCTTCATGAATACGAAAGAAATAATACCCCTTACCTTAGAAGAAACTGGATATTATAATAGTGAAGTAGTAGAATACTTTTCTTCTTTCTCTCTATAGTTTCTCTCTCTAGAGTTTCAGTGAATTCGTAAGAAATAATGAAGGAATGAGCTTCTATTTATAGGAGAATGGATCTGAATAAGTAACTAATTCATGAACGGTCTCCATTGATTTACTTTTTAAGCAGACGGTCCATATTGATTTACTATTAAAACTTAAAGCAACGGTCCATACTGATTTACTATTAAAACTTTAAACCAGCGATCCATAATGATTTACTATTATAACTTTCCACCAGCGGTCCATATTGATTTACTATTATAACTTCAACCAACGGTCTAAAAAATTATCACATCTCCCCATGGAATAATATTGTACCCAAAAATAATTTGGACCGAAAAGAATATATTTTACGGGTGAATAATACCCCGTGAATAGTAACTTGTGAATAGTACTCTGACACGAAAAGTTCCCCGAATACCCTATTGAACAATATAACCTCCAGACATCAATTATTATCGAAACAAATGTTGATTTCCACTAACACAATGGAACTATAAAATTCATCTTTAATCAACACGAACTTATTCATCATTAATATTATATTTCAGAATATTTAACAAACCGTGTCGTTCCTGTGAAAGAGGGGCTTTCGATAAGGATTTCTCCTTATTGGTAGCGCAATTAGGTGACCAAACCTCTCCTTGACAGAACTTCTAGACATTGTCAATATTGCAAATAATAATATGAATAACTTTGTCGTCTCAATTATTGATTTAATAATATATCATATTATGCAAATGATACTATGACAATAATTGAATCATTAATATGAGAGATATGATGCAGCAATTACTGTAGCAATAATTGAGTATAACTGAGTGACTTCTTACGTAAGCATCAATAATCAATACCGTGTGCTACTATGCAACCACGTGTATTACTGTACTTTTACTACCGAGTAGTTCAACAGTTTTAACGGTAACACTTTCGCCGTTATTTTTATAAAATGATAATTATGTCATTTTCTAACTACGACAATACTTCCGTTGTGGGGTCCACCAATGATTGTGCCATCGTACGAATATTCCCCGACAAAAAGAATATTCCCCGACCAAACGAATATTTTATAACAACTTGCTTACTTTGCAAAATTTATAAATACTACACACAACTATAATGTGACGCCCCCAAATTTAGGTATACATCACCCATCTTGAGTCGCCAGATACATGGTACAGAATTCAAATACAACTTAATAATACAACTGTCGTGTACAATACGACAAACATAAACTGTGAGTTTGAATACAAATATTGTCTACTAGAGAGTATACAAACTCAAAAGGAGTCCTCATTACAATTATTATCACACTATTTCACAGAATAGTGAGGACTACTAATGCACCATCTAGGACCATCACTCCGCTCCCCACTCGTCCCGGCCTATATTCTCATTTCACGAATAAAGCAAAGGTGAAAGAAAGGGTGAGCTCAACTAGCCCAAAGAAGAAATATTATGACTAAGATATTGAGAATAAATTATCATTAGCCTTAAGCAATTGTTAAACCGATACAATATAACAAACATCAAGTTTAATCTGCAATGAACAAGCAATCCATTAAAAGAGTCAAGTAGAGAATAAAATCTACTATCTTTTATGATTTAAAAGGTTTTCATCACTTTAATCGCAGGGACTCAAATTTTAATAAATAATCCACATCATTGAATCAACCCCATAGACTATGGCCAAGGATATTCTTTAGTATCACGACCACAATTATCCATGCACTACGGGCCAAGAAATTTTGTGTATTCATTAATGGTCATGATCATGCCAACAACTCATCCATCAATGCACTACGGTCCAATGAGGACTTTACCACATCATTTGTAACATTACGGCCATGATTATCCGAATAATCCTGGTCATAATCATACCAAGTCCATCTATGCACTACGTGCCCCACAGATGACTTTCAAAAGAATATAAACATGAGGATGATGACAATGATATAAAAATTTAATAAAACAAGTTCAAGAATTAATTTATTCAGGAACTAATAACGTCCAAGTTGTCAACATGATACTACTTTGTGCAGTAAAATTCAAGAATACTCAGAAGAATATTTCCATGAAAAGATACTGGATGAAGCGCAAATATCAAGAATATTCCACTAATTTCATGGAGTATAGAAGTCAAAACTTTAACCAACTGAGTATATAAGGAATAGAATAACAAAAGAAATCACCAGCACGCGATAGAAGCCGCATGGCGCAAAGTTATTCCAAGCAGAATAATAATTAAGCGGAACCGTGTCCGGCGTAAAATGCATGCAGGATATTCCAATGAATAATAAAGATGGAATCAGTCCGGCATAAAACGCATGCATGAGGATATTCCAATGTAATAATAAAGCAGAATCAGTCCAACGTAAAACGCATGCAGACGGGATATTCTAACGAGAATAATAAAGGCGGAATCAGTCCGGCACAGAAACGCATATACATGATATTCTAACAGAATAATAAAGACGGAATCAGGTCCGGCGTAAAATGCACATACAGGATATTCCAACATAATAATAAAGAACGGAACCAGGTCATGCGTAAGGCATAGACAGGATGTTCCAACAGAATAATAAAGAACGGAATAATAACAGAAATCACCATGCATGCGGTACTTCGCATAAACAAGTTATTCCAACATAATGATAAAGAATGGAATAATAGAAGAATATCACCAAGTATAGGGTAGCCCGCGTATACAGGTTATTCCAATAGAATAATAAAGAATGGAATAACAGAAGTTCTCTTCATGAATACAAAAGAAATAATACTCCCTACCTTAAGAAGAAGAGTATTGGATATATGAGTATTGAAGTAGTAGAATACTTTTCTTTTTTCTCTCTATAGTTTATATCTCTAGAGTTTCAGTGAATTCGTAAGAAATAATGAAGGAATGAGCTTCTATTTATAGAAAAATGGACTGCATAGTAACTAACTCATGAACGGTCCAAATTGATTTACTTTAATCTGACGGTCCATATTTAAAGCAAAATCTTTTAAATAAAATATAATATATTCTATTTATAATCTAATAAAACGAATAACTTTATAAAAGATTTTACTATGCAAATACTATGCAGACACTATGCAAATACTATGCATAATAAAATATAATATATTTTAATTATTGTCTAATAAAACAGATAACTTTATAAAAGTATTTTGTTTTATGTAAAAAGATTTTACTATTAGCCTAATAAAATGAATAACTTTATAAAAGTATTCTGTTTTATATAAAAAGCTTTTCTGTTTTATTACATTAATAATATCAATAAAACAAAACTGAGTGACTTATCACATAAGCATCAATAATCAATACCGTGTGCTACTATACAACCACGCGTATTACTGTACTTTTACTACCGAGTAGTTCAACAGTATTAATGGTAAAACTTCCGCCGTTATTTTTAATAAAATATTTTTGTCGTTTTCTCAATCCGACAATAATTCTGTTGTGGGGTCCACCAATGATTGTGCCATCGTACGAATATTTCCTATTTAAAATGAATATTCCCTGACCAATCGAATATTATATAACAACTTGCGTACTTTGCAAATTTATAAATATTACCCACAACTATAACATTATATCAATTTCACTCCATAATATTCAAAAATAATATTTATAGAAAATTCATCTTTATTCAAAAAGTTGGGGTTTTTACAACCTCCCCTTCTTGTGAAATTTTGCCCTCGAAATTAGGGTACGTACCTGGTATATCGAAGAGGTAAGGATACCTTGATTTCATTTCAGATTCTAACTCCCAAGTCATTTCCTCAACATCGTGGTTTCTCCACAAAACTTTGACTTGAGGTATAACCTTGGAGTGTAGAATATGTTCCTTCTTATCCAAGATTTGAACAGGAACCTCTTCATACCTCAAATCTTCCGCTATTTCATCCGGTTCTAACTGAATAATGTGGTTCGGGTCTTCCACATATTTACGTAACATGGATATGTGAAAAACGTTATGAACACGAGACATACTTGGCGGTAAAGCGAGTCTATAGGCCACAGTTCCTACTCGATCGAGGATTGAAAATGGGCCGATGAATCGAGGATTGAGCTTTCCTCTCTTTCTAAACCTCGTAACTCCTTTCCACGGAGCAACTCGTAATAACACATGATCTCCTATATCGAATTCTACGTCCTTTCAATGAAGATCAGCATAACTCTTTTGTCGATCTTGTGAGGTTTTTATACATTGCCGGATCATTTGAATCTTTTCCGTAGTCATACGTACCAACTCCGGTCCCAACAACGTTGCTTCACCCACCTCATCCCAGCATACTGGAGAACGATACTTTCATCCATACAACACTTCGAATGGAGCCATGCCAATACTTGCTTGATAACTGTTGTTGTAGGAAAACTCCACCAATGGTAAGAACTTGTCCCAACTTCCCTTGAAGTCAAGGACACAGAGTCTTAATAGATCATCAAGAGTTTGAATTGTCCTCTCCGACTGCCCGTCCGTCTGAGGATGATATGCCTAGCTAAATCATAAATTTGTGCCCATAGCTCTTTGCAAACTAACCCAAAATCTTGAAGTGAATCTTGTGTCTCGATCAGAAACTATGGATACTGGCATACCATGCAATCTTACAACCTCGTTTATGTACATACGAGCAAGACGTTCAAGTGTATAAGTTTCTCGTATCGGTAAGAAATGAGCAGACTTGGTCAATCTATCAACAATGACCCAAATCGCATCTATACCTTGAGAAACCTTAGGAAGACCGGTAATGAAATCCATGGTAATGTGCTCCCACTTCCATTCTGGAATTTCAAGTGGTTGCAGTGGACCTTTTGGTACTTGATGCTCCGCCTTGACTCGTTGACACGTTAGACACCTTGAGATAAACAACGCTATCTCTCTCTTCATATTTCCCCACCAAAATGTATGTCGAAGATCATGATACATTTTGGTACTCCCAGGATGGATTGCAAACGGTGTGTTGTGTGCCTCCATCATGATTTTATACTTTAAATAAGGGTCATTAGGAACAGAAAGTAGTTGACTCAAAGTATTCTTTCCTCATCGATTCTTGCTTCCGGCATAGCACCTTCTTGCACTTTCTTCCTCATACGCATCAGCTCCAGGTCTGTAGCTTGAGCAGCTTTAACCTTATCAATTAAAGTCGGTTCTACTCGTATGTTCGCCATCATCACATGGGTCCCTAGAGTCTTTAACTCTATTTCCATCCTTTGCAAGTCACACAAAATGGGCCTTTACGTTCTCAATATTGCACTTGTACCCGCATATGATCTTCTACTCAATGCGTCAGCTACCACGTTCGCTTTTTTAGGATGGTATTGGATGGTATGATCATAATCTTTCAACAGTTTCAAGCTAACATCATTGTCGCATGTTGAGTTCTTTTGAGTGAAGAAATATTTGAGGCTTTTATGATCCGTAAAGATCTCCACTTTCTCCCCATATAAGTAATGCCTCCAAATCTTTAGTGCAAAAATGACTGCTGCCAACTCTAGATCATGAGTGGGATAAATCCTCTCATATTCTTTGAGTTGTCATGAGGCATAGGCTATGACTTTCCCATGTTGTATGAGAACACATCCCAACCCTTTGCCCGAAGCATCACTGTAGATGACAAATCCCTCCGAGCTAGATGGAATTTTCAGAACAGGTGCTGAAATGAGTCTCCTCTTGAGTTCTTGAAAACTCTTCTCACATTCCTCATTCCAACCGAATTTTGTATCTTTTCCGAGTAAGCTGAGTTAGTGGAGTAGCGATTCAAAAAAATCCTTCCACGAATCTTCGATAATAACCAGCTAAACCAAGAAAGCTACGTACTTCGGTCACTAATTTAGGTTGCTCTCAGCTTTGAATAGCTTCAATCTTTGTTGGGTCAACATATATTCCATGACTTGATACAACGTGCCCAAGAAATGCTACTTCCTCAAGCCAGAACTCGCATTTCTTCAACTTGGCATAAAGCTTGTATTCACGAAGCTTTTGGAGTATCAGCCTCAAGTGTTTCTCATGATCTTCACGGCTTTTGAAATAAATAAAGATGTCATCAATAAAAACGACCACAAAGTGATCCAAATATTCCTTGAATACTCGGTTCATCATATCCATGAAGGTAGCAGGAGCATTAGTCAATCCAAAGGACATGACTAGGAATTCATAATGTCAGTACCGAGTTCTGAAAGCTGTCTTTGGAATGTCATCGGTTCTAATCTTCAATTGGTGATATCTGGAATGAAGATCAATCTTTGAAAAGATTTTGGCTCCTTGCAACTGGTCAAACAGGTCATCAATACGTGGCAATGGGTACCTATTTTTGATGGTGACATGATTCAACTCCCGATAATCAATACAAAGTCGTATACTCCCATCTTTCTTTTTCACGAATAGAACAGGAGCACCCCAAGGAGAAGTACTAGGACGAATGAAATCAATGTCTAATAATTCCTGTAGTTGGGTCTTTAACTCCTGAAGTTCAATAGGAGCCATTCGATATGGTGCTTTGGAAATAAGTTTTGTACCAGGTTCAAGGTCGATATAAAATTCAATTTCATGCTCTGGGGGTAGGCCAGGAAGTTCTTCAGGGAATACGTCAGGAAATTCATTAACAATAGAAATATCATTCAAAACTGACGTATTTTTGTTTAGATCCGTGACATGAGCTAAGAAAGCTTGACATCCGTTTTTCAATAAACGAATTGCTTTATGGCTTGAGATGATAGTGATTGATTTTAATGGTTTGGTGGCTTGAATTCGCATAACAGATTGGTTAGGAATATGAAAGCTAACAACCTTACGAAAATAATCAATTTTTGCATGATGAGTAGTTAACCAATCAATCCCTAGAATTACGTCAAATGCAAGTATTTTTAATGAAACAAGATCGACAGGTAATGTGAGGGTACCGATTTAAACCAAACAAGACTTATAAACAATGGATGTAATGAAGGTTTCTCCCAACAGAGTTTCTACAGATAAGTCAAAGTCTAATTTCTCCAGAGTCAAATTAAATCGTTGAGCGCAAGTAGGAGAAATAAAAGAATGGGTAGAATCGGTATCAAATAAGGTATAGACTTCGCTAGAGTTTATGATAAGCTTACCCGTGATGACCTCATTCGGGTTCCTTGCTTTCTGGGAGGTCACAACAAACGCTCTCCCTTGCACTACCGGCTTTGACTTTTCTAGGACGTCCTTTGGTGCCTCCATCCTGGCTGAACTTGTCTTCGGTGAACGAAAAAATCGAGCTAAGTGACCTTCTCTTCCACAATTATAACATGCTTTGGACTAAGATCGCGAGTTTGACCGATGTGTCCGTTCCTCGCATTTCAAGCATATGATGGCGGTCGTTTCCTTCCTTAACAACGGGTCTTTGGTCTTGACGTCCTTCCATCATTGTTGAATCTCCTTTTCTTGAAATGTCCATTTTTACTATCTTGGCCATGATTACCACCGAAGTGGTTACCATTTCTGGCATGTTGATTCCCTCCACATTTGTTGTCACCATTTTGATGGTCGATACCTTTGGTATTTTCATCTGTCACGCCACCGCTTTCTCTTGGTTGCGTTGACTCGTTACCGCGCTCCAATAACTGAGCCCTATTTACAACATCTGAGTACAAACACAGTTTATGAGAAATAAGATATTGACGTATCTCCGGTTTCAAACCTCTTAAAAACATTCGCGTCATTCGCTCCTCATTATCGACCAAATGGGATGCAAACCGGGATAACTCCACAAATTTAGCCTCGTATTGCGACACGGTCATATTATTTAGTTCTAATTTGATAAACTCCACTTCTTTCATGTGACGGATACTCTTGGAAAAGTACTTGTCGTTGAATAGCTCTTGGAACTTCTCCCAAGACATCTTGAGTGCGTCAGGCTGGGTACGTCTTACAGATTCCCACCAGTAATCTGCCTCTTCACGCAACATGAAGGTGGCGAAGGGAACCTTTTGCTCCTCGGAGCATCCCAAGACATCAAATATCTTGGTGATCTGCTTTATCCATGCTTCCGCCTTAAGTGGTTTTGGCTCTCCGATAAACTCTGGTTGTCCCAGCTCCTTGAACTATTTAACGGTGACCGTCCGAGAGTTTCCAGTGTTTCCACCAACATTTTGGACAGGAGCCGCTCTCGTCTGATGTTGCATGAATTGCATAAAGCCTCTGAACAATCCATCATTCATCATTTGGTCCGTGTTGTTGTTTGCATGAGGATTGTCGCCTTCTTGATGCACATTATCCTGATTATTGATATGTGGAGACTCAACGGTCTCTTGTGCTCCATTGCTATTCTCAACATTCTCGGATGTCATTTTCAGATATTGCCACAAAACAAAGGTTAATTAACATATAACATATTATCCCTATACTTTGACCGACCAATTAAAAACCAAATAAACTTAGGTAGGTCATACTAGCGAAGGAATTTACCGTCTCCCCCCTCCTAGTTCTAGTCTCACATCTTAGCCAGGGATCATATCCCTAAGCTCTAATACCAACTGTGACGCCCCCAAAATTAGGTATACATCACCCATCTTGAGTCGCCAGATACATGGGTATGTAATTGAAATACAACTTAATAATACAAATGTAGTGTACAATAATACGACAAACATAAAGCTGTGAGTTTGAATACAAATATTGTCTACTAGAGAGTATACAAACTCAAAAGGAGTCCTCATTACAATTATTATCACACTATTTCACGAGAATAGTGAGGACTACTAATGCACCATCTAGGACCATCACTCCGTTCCCGAGGCTTCGTCCGGCTATATTCTCATTTCAAGAGAACAGTGAAAAGAAAGGGTGAGCTCAACTAGCCCGAAGAAATATTATGACTAAGATATTGCAGAATAAATTATCATTAGCCTTAAAGCGAGTTGTTAAAGCGATACAATATAACAAACATCAAGTTTAATCAGAGCGGAACAAGCAATCCATTAAAAGAGTCAAGTAGAGAATAAAATCTACTATCTTTTATGATTTAAAAGGTTTTTCATCACTTTTATCGCTGGGACTCAGCTTAATAAATAATCCACATCATCGAATCACCCATGCACTACGGCCAAGGATATTTTTTAGTATCACGACCACAATTATCCATGCACTACGGGCCAAGAATATTTGTGTATTCATTAATGGTCATGATCATGCCAACAACTGTCCATTAATGTACTACGGTCCAATGAGGACTTTTACCACATCATTTGTAACATTACGGTCATGATTATACCGAATATTCCCTGGTCATAATCATACCAAGTCCATCTATGCACTACAGGCCACAGATAACTTTCAAAAAAAATATAAACATGAGGATGATGACAATGATATAAGAATTTAATAAAACAAGTTCAAGAATTAATTTATTCAGGAACTAATAACGTCCAAGTTGTCAACATGATACTGCTTTGTGCAGTAAAATTCAAGAATACTCAGAAGAATATTTCCATGAAAAGATACTGGATGAAGCGCAAATATCAAAAATATTCCACAAATTTCATGGAGTATAGAAGTCAAAACTTTAACCAACTGGGTATAATAAGGAATAGAATAACAAAAGAAATCACCAGGTATGCGATAGGCCTTACGACAGGCGAGTTATTCAATGAATAATAATTAACGAGAATCAGTCCGACGTAAAACGCATATGACGAGGATATTCTAATGAGAATAATAAAGGCGGAATCAGTCCGTACAAAAACGCATAAACAGGATATTCCATTCCAGAATAATAATAAAGCGGAATCGGTCCCGTAAAATGCATGAGCAGGATATTCCAACGAAATAATAAAAAACGGAACCGGGTCATGTGTAAAGCATAGACAGGATGTTCCAACAGAATAATAAAGAACGGAATAATAACAGAAATCACCATGCATGCAGTACTTCACATAGACAGGTTATTCCAACATAATGATAAAGAATGGAATAATGAAGAATTTCACCAAGTATAGTAGTGGCAGCGATATCTGAGTTATTCCAATGAATAATAAAGAATGGAATAATGTAAGTTCTATTCATGAATACAAAAGAAATAATACTCCTACCTTAAGAAGAAAAGTCTGGATATATGAGAAGTGAAGTAGTAAAATACTTTTCTTCTTTCTCTCTATAGTTTCAGTGAATTCGTAAGAAATAATGAAGGAATGAGCTTTATTTATAGAAAATGGATTTGCATAGTAACTAACTCATGAAAGCGGTCAGATTGATTTACTTTAATCGACGGTCCATATTTAAAGCAAAATCTTTTAAATAAAATATAATATATTCTATTTATAATCTAATAAAACGAATAACTTTATAAAAGATTTTACTATGCAAATACTATGCGAGCACTATGCAAATACTATGCATAATAAAATATAATATATTCTAATTATTGTCTAATAAAATAGATAACTTTATAAAAGTATTCCGTTTTTATATAAAAGATTTTACTATTAGCCTAATAAAACGAATAACTTTATAAAAGTATTATGTTTTATATAAAAGCTTTTACTGTTTTATTACATTAATAATACCAATAAAACAAAAGCTGGTGACTTATCACATAAGCATCAATAATCAATACTGGTGTGCTACTTATGCAACCACGCCAGACATCTTTGTACTTTTACTACCTAAAGTAGTTCAACAATATTAATGGTAAAACTTCCGCCGTTATTTTCAATAAAATATTTTTGTCGTTTTCTCAATCCGACAATAATTCTGTTGTGGGGTCCACCAATGATTGTGTCGTCGTACGAATATTTCATGTTTAAAACTAATATTCCCCGACCAATCGAATATTATATAACAACTTGCGTACTTTGCAAAATTTATAAATATTACCCACAACTATAACATTATATCAATTTCACTCCATATTATTCAAAAATAATATTTATAGAAAATTCATCTTTATTCAAAAGTTGGGGTTTTACAACCTCCCTTCTTATGAAATTTCGCCCTCGAAATTAGAATGCGTACTGGTATATCGAAGAGGTAAGGATACCTTGATTTCATTTGATTCTAACTCCCAAGTCATTTCCTCAACATCGTGGTTTCTCCACAAAACTTTGACTTGAGGTCTAACCTTGAGGCGTAGAATATGTTCCTTCTTATCCAAGATTTGAACAGGGAACAATTTCATCGTCAAATCTTGACTATTTCGTCCGGTTCTAACTCAATAATGTGGTTCGGGTCTTCCACATATTTACGTAACATGGATATGTGAAAAGCGTTATGAACACGAGACATACTTGGCAGAAGTTTAGTCTATAGGCCACAGTTCCTACTCGATCGAGGATTAAAAATGGGCCGATGAATCGAGGATTGAGCTTTCCTCTCTTTCCAAACCTTGTAACTCCTTTCCACGGAGCAACTCGTAATAACACATGATCTCCTATATCAAATACCACGTCCTTCCGATGAAGATCAGCATAACTCTTTTGTCGATCTTGTGAGGTTTTTATACGTTGCCGGATCATTTGAATCTTTTCCATAGTCATACGTACCAACTCCGTTCCCAACAACGTTGCTTCACCCACCTCATCCCAGCATACTACAGAACGACACTTTCTTCCATACAACGCTTCGAATGGAGCCATGCCAATAATTGCTTGATAACTATTGTTGTAGGAAAACTCCACCAATGGTAAGAACTTGTCCCGACTTCCCTTGAAGTCAAGGACACAGAGTCTTAATAGATCTTCAAGAGTTTGAATCGTCCTCTCCATTTGCCCGTCAAATCGAGGATGATATCTGAAAGCTAAATCGTAAATCTGTGCCCATAGCTCTTTGCAAACTAACCCAAAATCTTGAAGTGAATATTGGGTCTCGATCAGAAACTATGGATACTGGCATACCATGCAATCTTACAACATCGTTTATGTACATACGAGTAAGACGTTCAAGTGTATAAGTTTCTCGCATCGGTAAGAAATGAGCAGACTTGGTCAATCTATCAACAATGACCCAAATCGCATCTATACCTTGAGAAACCTTAGGAAGACTGGTAACGAAATCCATGGTAATGTACTCCCACTTCCATTCTGGAATTTCAAGCGGTTGCAATGGACCTTTTGGTACTTGATGCTCCGCCTTGACTCGTTGACACGTTAGACACCTTGAGATAAACAGCGCTATCTCTCTCTTCATATTTCCCCACAAAAATGTATATCAAAGATCATGATACATTTTGGTACTCCCAGGATGGATTGCAAATAGTGTGTTGTGCGCCTCCATCATGATTTTATACTTTAAATAAGCGTCGTTAGGAACACAAAGTCTAGAGTTGACTCAAAGTATTCTTTCTTCATCGATTCTTGCTTCCGGCATAGCACCTTCTTGCACTTTCTTCCTCATACGCGTAAGCTCCAGGTCTGTAGCTTGAGCATCTTTAACCTTATCAATTAAAGTCGGTTCTACTCGTATGTTCACCATCATCACATGGGTCCCTAGAGTCTTTAACTCTATTTCCATCCTTTGCAAGTCACACAAAATGGGCCTTTGCGTTGTCAATATTGCACTCGTACCCGCATATGATCTTCTACTCAATGCGTCAGCTACCACGTTCGCTTTTCCAGGATGGTATTGGATGGTATGATCATAATCTTTCAACAGTTCAAGCCAACGTCATTGTCGCATGTTGAGTTCCTTTTGAGTGAAAAAATATTTGAGGCTTTTATGATCCGTAAAGATCTCCACTTTCTCCCCATACAAGTAATGCCTCCAAATCTTTAGTGTAAAAATGACTGCTGCCAACTCTAGATCATGAGTGGGATAAATCCTCTCATATTCTTTGAGTTGTCGTGAGGCATAGGCTATGACTTTCCCATGTTGCATGAGAACACATCCCAACCCTTTGCCCGAAGAATCACTGTAGATGACAAATCCCTCCGAGCCAGATGGTATTGTCAGAACAGGTGCTGAAATGAGTCTCCTCTTGAGTTCTTGAAAACTCTTCTCATATTCCTCGTTCCAACCAAATTTTGTATCTTTCTGAGTAAGCTGAGTTAGTGGAGTAGCGATTCGAGAAAATCCTTCCACGAATCTTCGTTAATAACCACTAAACCGAGAAAGCTACGTACTCCGGTAATTGATTTAGGTTGCTCCCAGCTTTAAATAGCTTCAATCTTTGCTGGGTCAACAGATATTCCATGAATTGATACCACGTGCCCAAGGAATGCTACTTCCTCAAGCCAGAACTCGCTTTTCTTCAACTTGGCATAAAGCTTGTATTCACGAAGCTTTTGGAGTATCAGCCTCAAGTGTTGCTCATGATCTTCACGGCTTTTGGAATAAATAAGGATGTCATCAATAAAAACGACCACAAAGTGATCCAAATATTCCTTGAATACTCGGTTCATCATATCCATGAAGGTAGCAGGAGCATTAGTCAATCCAAAAGACATGACTAGGAATTCATAATGCCCGTACCGAGTTCTGAAAGCCGTCTTTGGAATGTCATCGGTTCTAATCTTCAATTGGTGATATCTGGAACAAAGATCAATCTTTGAAAAGATCTTGGCTCCTTGCAACTGGTCAAACAGGTCATCAATACGTGGCAATGGGTACCTATTTTTTATGGTGACATGATTCAACTCCCGATAATCAATACAAAGTCGCATACTCCCATCTTTCTTTTTCACGAATAGAGCAGAGCACCCCAAGGAGAAGTACTAGGACTTAATGAAACCGATGTCTAACAATTCCTGTAATTGGGTCTTTAACTCCTGAAGTTCAATAGGAGCCATTCGATATGGGGCTTTGGAAATAGGTTTTGTACCAGGTTTAAGGTCGATACAAAATTCAATTTCACGCTCTGGGGGTAGGCCAGGAAGTTCTTCAGGGAATACATCAGGAAATTCATTAACAATAGAAATATCATTCAAAACTGACGTATTTTTGTTTAGATCCGTGACATGAGCTAAGAAAACTTGACATCCGTTTTTCAATAAACGAATAGTTTTATGGTTTGAGATGATAGTGATTGATTTTAATGGTTTGGTGGCTTGAATTCGCATAACAGATTGGTTAGGAATATGAAAGCTAACAACCTTACGAAAACAATCAATTTTTGCATGATGAGTAGTTAACTAATCAATCCCTAGAATTACATCAAATGCAAGTATTTTTAATGAAATAAGATCGACAGGTAATGTGAGGGTACCGATTTGAACCAAACAAGACTTATAAACAATGGATGTAATGAAGGTTTCTCCTAACGAAGTTTCTACAGATAAGTCAAAGTCTAATTTCTCCGAAGTCAAATTAAATCGTTGAGCGCAAGTAGGAGAAATAAAAGAATGGGTAGAACCGGTATCAAATAAGGTATAGACTTCGCTAGAGTTTATGATAAGGTTACCCGTGATGACCTCATTCGAGTTCCTTGCTTTCTGGGAGGTCACAACAAACGCTCTCCTTGCACTACTGGCTTTGACTTTTAAGGGCGGCCTTTGGTGCCTCCATCCTGGGTGAACTTTTCTTGGTGAATGACAAATCGCTAAGTGACCTTCTCTTCCACAATTATAACATGCTTTGGACTGAGATCGCGCTAGATTTGGTGATGTGTCCCTCCCTCCGCATTTGAAGCATATGATAGGTGGTCATTCTCCTTCCTTAACAATGGGTGCTAGTGCTGACGTCCTTCCATCATTGTTGAATCTCCTTTTCGTGAAATGTCCATTTTTACTATCTTGGCCATGATTACCACCGAAGTGGTTACCATTTACGCATGTTGATTCCTCCACGTTTGTTATCACCGCTTTTGATGACTAATACCTTTGGTATTTTCATCTTTGTCATTACCGCTTTCTCTTGGTTCGTTGACTCATTCGCGTGACTCAATAAGCGAGCCTTATTTACAACATCTGAGTACAAACACAGTTTATGAGAAATAAGATATTGACGTATCTCCGGTTTCAAACCTCTTAAAATTATTCGCGTCATTCGCTCCTCATTATCAACTAAATGGGATGCAAACCGGGATAACTCCGCAAATTTAGCCTCGTATTGTGACACGGTCATATTATTTTGTTCCAATTTGATAAACTCCACTTCTTTCATTTGATGAATACTCTCGGGAAAGTACTTGTCATTGAATAGCTCTTAGAACTTCTCCCAAGACATCTTGAGTCGCCAGTCAGTACGTTTTTCTGATTCCCACGATGTCCGCCTCTTCACGCTTAACATGAAGGTATGAAGGAACCTTTGCTCCTCGGAGCATCCCAAGACATCAAATATCTTAATGATCTGCTTTATCCATGCTTCCGCCTTAAGTGGTTTTGGCTCTCAAAAAAACTCTGGTGGTCCCAGCTCCTTGAACTGTTTAGCGGTGACCGTCCGAGAGTTTCCAGTGTTTCCACCTACATTTTGGACAGGAACCGCTCTCGCCTGATGTTGCATGAATTGCATAAAGCCTCTGAATAATCCATCATTCATCATTTGGTCCGTGTTGTTGTTTGCATGAGGATTGTCGCTTTCCTGATGCACATTATCCTGATTATTGATATGTGGAGACTCAACGGTCTCTTGTGGTCCATTGCTATTCTCAACATTCTCGGATGTCATTTTCAGATACTGCCACAAAACAAAGGTTAATTAACATATAACATATTATCCCTATACTTTGACCGACCAATTAAAAACCAAATAAACTTAGGTAGGTAGTCATTCATTCTAGCGAAGAATTCCCCGTCTCTCCCCTCCTAGTTCTAGTCTCACATCTTAGCCAGGATCATATCCTAAGCTCGATACCAATTGTGGCGCCCCAAAAATTAGGTATACATCACCCATCTTGAGTCGCCGGATACATGGTTTGAATTCAAATACAACTTAATAATACAACTCGTGGGTGTACAATCGACAAACATAAAGCTGTGAGTTTGAATACAAATATTGTCTACTAGAGAGTATACAAACTCAAAAGGAGTCCTCATTACAATTATTATCACACTATTTCACAGAATAGTGAGGACTACTAATGCACCATCTAATACCATCACTCCGTTCCCCGACTCGTCCCAGCAATATTCTCATTTCCTGAAGAGAACAGTAAAAGAAAGGGTGAGCTCAACTAGCCCAGTAAGAAATATTATGACTAAGATAATGCAGAATAAATTATCATTAGCCTTAAACAGTGTTAAAGCGATACAATATAACAAACATCAAGTTTAAGCTGCAATGAACAAGCAATCCATTAAAAGAGTCAAGTAGAGAATAAAATCTACTATCTTTTATGATTTAAAAGGTTTTTCATCACTTTTATCATTTGGGACTCGACTTAATAAATAATCCACATCATCGAATCACCCACGTACTACTTCACAATGAATGATATTTTTTAGTATCACGACCACAATTATCCATGCACTACGGGCCAAGAATATTTGTATATTCATTAATGGTCATGATCATGCCAACAACTGTCCATCAATGAACTACGGGCCAATGAGGACTTTTACCACATCATTTGTAACATTACGGTCATAATTATACCGAATAATCCCTGGTCATAATCATACCAAGTCCATCTATGCACTACAGGCCACAGATAACTTTCAAAAAAAATATAAACATGAGGATGATGACAATTATATAAGAATTTAATAAAACAAGTTCAAGAATTAATTTATTCAGGAACTAATAACGTCCAAGTTATCAACATGATACTGCTTTGTGCAGTAAAATTCAAGAATGCTCAGAAGAATATTTCCATGAAAAGATACTAGATGAAGCGCAAATATCAAGAATATTCCAATAATTTCATGGAGTATAGAAGTCAAAACTTTAACCAACTAGGTATAATAAGGAATAGAATAACAAAAGAAATCACCAGGCATGCGATAGAGCCGCAAGCGAGTTATTCCAATGTAATAATAATTAACGGAACCCAGTCGGCGTAAAATGCATGCACGAGGATATTCCAATGAGAATAATAAAGGCGGAATCAGTCCCGGCGTAAAAGCGCATGCACGAGGATATTCCAACAGAATAATAAAGAGCGGAATCGAGTCCCGGTGCAGAAAGCGCATATGCACGAGATATTCTAACGAGAATAATAAAGAGCGGAATCAGTCCCACAGAAATGCATGCATATGATATTCTAACGAGAATAATAAAAGGCGGAATCAGTCCGGCGTAAAATGCATGTATGGATATTCCAACATAATAATAAAGAAGCGGAACGGTCATGCGTAAAGCATTGACGAGGATGTTCGATAGAATAATAAAGAACGGAATAATAATGAAATCACCACGCATGCAGATTGCAGATATGAGCATAAAGTTATTCCAACATAATGATAAAGAATGGAATAACAGAAGAATTTCACCAAGTATAGGGTAGCCCGCGTATACAGGTTATTTCAACAGAATAATAAAGAATGGAATAACAAAAGTTCTCTTCATGAATACAAAAGAAATAATACTCCCTACCTTAAGAAGAAGAGTACTGGATATATGAGTAGTGAAGTAGTAGAATACTTTTCTTCTTTCTCTCTATAGTTTATCTGTAAGACCCCAACTTATTATTAATGAAATTTAATTTTCTCTATTTATTATTTTGAAATAGTAAGGGTTGAATTGATTAATGTGGATAGTTATGGGTAAAATACGCAAATATTTCAAAATAAGCAAGTGGTTATAAAATATTCATTGTTGTCGGGGAATATTAAATGCGACGGTAGCGACCATGTGGGCCCCATAATGGAAAGTGATTGGATGAAGAAAACGACAAATATAAATTGTTTAAAAATAACGGCGTAGTTGTTACCATTAATCTTTGTTAAAATACTAAATTGGTTAAAACACAAGAAGATAGCACAGTATTGCACCAATTATTGATTCTTACGTAAGAAGGCACTACTCAATAATGGTTACAGTAATTACTGTTCATTATTTTATTTTATTAATTTAATAATTGCTGCGTTGATATTTTATATTGTTGTTGTTTCAATAATTGTCATTACACAGTATTTTTCATTATCGAAGCAATAATTCATATTATCTGAATAATATTATTAGATAACATTATTGGTAATGTCTAGAAAGTTCTGTCTAAGGAGAGGTTTGGTCACCTAATTGCGCGCCAGTAAGGAGAAATTCTTATTGGAAAGCCCTCTTTCCAAGGCGCACTGGTTGTCAATATTGTGATTACGTAATATTATTTGTGAATAATTAATTATTGATTCATATGATGAGGAAAATATTGATTTTGTGTGGATATAGATGGAGAAAATTTTAATGTGACAATTGTTGAAAATTGAAATTTTATCTTTTCTCGATAAAATAATTCATTTAAATATATTATTATATTTTAATAATATAATAATGATGATATTTTTACGATGAATGTGGGATATATGAGTATATGTGGAGGAGGAGTATTTTTGTTACCAAAATATTTAAAGCATGTTTTATGTGTAAATTGGATCCCATTTCTTCGATTGAAATTTGATTATAGCACGTAAAATCAATCGTTTGTTGATTTTGGTCAATTCTGCTTGGAATTTGGAAAACCTTTCTTCCGAAAAGTTGTAGAGAATTGAATTTCCTATAAAAACTCATGAGATTTGAATTTTCTGATAAAATGGCTATTTATTATGAATTATTGAAGTTAGAAGCTCAAAATAATTGATTTTTAGAAGTTTAAAATAATTTAAATAAGAAAAACATTTTTTGTGTTTGGTGGGCATCTTTAACATGTGCTAGAGACTGAATTCAGATGCTTGGATGCGTAGGAAGATGTAGAAAAATAAATAATATTAATTTATTAAATTTTCTACTTTGGTGTTCTAAGCATTTTCCTATAAATAGGGTGCTTAGGTTAGAATTAAAAATCACACCAGAAACTGAAGTTTTCTCTCTCTATATTATCGAGCGTATTCTTGTGAGTATTTTGAGTATATTTTGAGTATTGCTATACGGTACAAGTTCAAGTCATAGCCCATATCCGGTGTTTCAGCTAGAAGTACTGATCTTTCGAGGTAAGGGATATTATTTTTTTCGTAATGATATTATTTCTTCAATATCATTATGCTGAAATATTGATCTGAAGTTTTATCAAATTTGGAACTTTTGGTGTCGGAGTTACTATTTATGTATACGGCACTATTCACGTATACAACACTATTCACGAATACGGCACTATTCATCGAAAAATGAAAATTTTTTCTTTTCGTCTAAAATATCTATTGTGAATACTAGCTTTGATTGTATCCATGTTTTGATCATTCTTGAATTTTACACCACTATGATTATTTTTGAGGTATTTTTGGACATGGATAAAATAAAGTACGAATCCTTAATCCTTAATCCTTGTCATTTTGTTTCACTGGATTCGTTTCTTTAAAAATATTTTTCATCATCCTCAGTCTTAAATGATGATATTATTGAATATCTTTGGCCTGTAGTGCAAAGATGAATGATTTCTGATGAATATCTTTGGCCCATAGTGCAAAGATGAGCAGTGTTTAGATGAACATGACCAATCGATGAATATCTTTGGCACCGTAGTGCAAAAGATGAATATTTGATTTCAGATATATATTGATTGATGTTACAGGATAAAAGATAGAGCGATGAACTTTTAAATTCATACATAGAAGATAGTAGTTTGCATTCTCTACTTAACTCTTCTAATGAATTATTATTTCCATGCGAATATTGATTTAAAACTTGTTGTCTATTGTATTCTATTAGATTTTTCCTGTTGAAGACTAACGATAATTTGTTGTATATTATCTTAGTCATAATATTCTTTCTTGGGCTAGTTGAGCTCACCCTTTTCCTTTTGTTCCATTTTCTTCTCGGAGGCGAGAATATAGCGTAGTACGCAGTGAGGGGTATGGAATGAAGGTTCTAGAGAGAGTTGTTTAGTAGTCCTCACCATTTTTGTAAAATAATGTATCAATAAATGTGATGAGGATTTATTTGAATATAGATATTGTCTAGAAGATAATATTTGTATTCAAACTCACAGTTTTACTGTTGTAATAATAAAGTTGTAGTTGTTTCTGTACCATGTATTGACAACTCAGAATGGGTGATGTATACCTATTTTGGGGGCGTCACATTATCTCTCTAGAGTTTCAGTGAATTCGTAAGAAATAATGAAGGAATGAGCTTCTATTTATAGAAAAATGGACTGCATAGTAACTAACTCATGAACGGTCCAGATTGATTTACTTTAATCTGACGGTCCATATTTAAAGCAAAATCTTTTAAATAAAATATAATATGTTCTATTTATAATCTAATAAAACGAATAACTTTATAAAAGATTTTAATATGCAAACACTACGGTGCACTATGTAAAAACACTATGCATAATAAAATATAATATATTCTAATTGTTGTCTAATAAAATGATAACTTTATAAAAGCATTCTTTTTTATATAAAAAGATTTTACTATTAGCCTAATAAAAGCGAATAACTTTATAAAAGTATTTTGTTTTATATAAAAGCTTTTTCTGCTTTTATTACATTAATAATACCAATAAAACAAAACCGAGTGACTTATCACATAAGCATCAATAATCAATACTGCAGTGCTACTATGCAACCACGCAGACATTCTTTACTTTTACTAGTAGTTCAACAAAGATTAATGGTAAAACTTCCGCCGTTATTTTCAATAAAATATTTTTGTCGTTTTCTCAATCCAACAATAATTTACATTATGGGGTCCACCAATGATTGTGTCGTAAATACGAATATTTCCATTTAAAACTAATATTCCCCGACCAATCGAATATTATATAACAACTTACGTACTTTGCAAAATTTATAAATATTACCCACAACTATAACATTATATCAATTTCACTCCATAATATTCAAAAATAATATTTATAGAAAATTCATCTTTATTCAAAAAGTTGGGGTTTTTACATATAACATTATATCAAATCCACACCATAATATAAAAAAAATTTAGAGAAAAATTAAATATTTATTCATAAAATTCGGGGTCTCATAATCTCCCCTCCTTATCAAATTTTGCACTCGAAATTTACGTACGTATCTGGTATGCCGAAGAGGTGAGGATACCTTGCTTAGATTCTAACTCTTGAGGTATAACCTTTGAGTGTAGAATATGATCCTTTTATCCAAGATTTTAACATGTATCTCATCATACGTTAAATCTTCTACTATTTCGTCTGGTTCTAATTTAATAATGTGGTTCGGGTCATCCACATATTTACGTAACATCGATACGTGAAAAACGTTATGAACACGCGACATACTTGGCGGTAAAATGAGTCTATAGGCCACAGTTCCTACTCGATCCAGGATTTCAAATGGGCCAATAAAATCGAGGGTAGAGATTTCCTCTCTTCATCGATTCTTGCTTCTAGAATAACGCCCTCTTAAACCTTCTTCTTCACATCATTGGCTCTGAGTATGTAGCTTGAGCGGCCTTTAACTTTATCGATTAAAGTCGATTCTAATCATATATTTGTTATCTTCACATGGGTTCCTAGAGTCTTTAACTCTATCTCCATCATTTGTAAGTTATACGAAATGGGTCTTTGTGTTAACAACATCACACTCATAAACGCATACGATCTTCTACTCAACGCGTCAACTACTACGTTCGCTCTTCCACGATGATATTGAATGGTACGATCGTAATCTTCAACAGCTCGAGCCAACGTCTTTGGCACATTACACGTTCGTTTTGGGTGAAGAAAATATTTGAGGGTTTTAGAAATGGGTTTTGTATTGGGGTCAATACAAAATTTGATTTCACGCTCTAGGGGTATGCTAAGAAGTCTTCAAGAATACGTCAGGAAATTTATTAACAATAGAAATATCATTCAAAACTGTGACTCTCATCCAAGACTTGGAGAGCACGTCACATTGATACCTATCAACTTGTCATCGTCATTCACGACGTCGCCTACAGAAAGTCTGGCTTCGGTGCATTCCACACAAGGAAATCACCAGCGAAAGGCTCGAGGCTCTTTACTTATGACTTTATATGACAATGATTGACTTTAGTGGTTTGGTTGCTTGAATTCGCATAACAGGTTGGTTAGGAATATGAAAGCTAACAACCTTACAAAAAGCTTGACGAGTAGTTAACCAATTGATTCCTAAAATCACATCAAAGGCAAGTATTTTCAAAGAGATAAGATCGACAGGTAACATGAAAGTGTCGATTTGAATCAACAAGATTTATAAATAGTGGAGGTAACGAAGGTTTCTACTATCGAAGTTTCAACCAATAAGTCAAAGTCTAATTTCTCCGAAGTCAAATTTAAACGTTGAGCGCAAGCAAGAGAGATAAAAGAATGGGTAGAACCGGTATCTAATAAGGTATAGACTTTGCAAGAATTTATAATTAACTAACCCATGCTAACTTCGTTCGGGTTACTCGCTTTTTGAGAAGTCACGAAACACGCTCTCCTTGAAACCATCGACTTTGTTTTGTCCGTATCCGCCTTTGGTGCCACCGTTCCAACTGGACTTGCCTTCACTATACGATAAAATCGAGCTAAATGACCTTCTCTTTTTGAAATTTCAACTTCTATTATCTTGGCCATGATTACCACCGAAATGGTTACCATTCTTAGCATGATAATTTCCCCCATAATGGTTATCATTGTTCTGATGGTCGTTGCCACCGGTATGATTATTATCGTGTTGTTGGTCGTTACCTTTTGGTTGAGCTGACTCAACGGTCTCACGTGCTTCATTGCTTATCTCAAAATTTTTAGATGTCATTCGCAAACACTGTCACAAAACAAGAGTTAATTAACATATTACATATTATCCCTATACTATGACCGACCAATTAAATACCAAATAAACTTAGGTAGGTCATACTAGCGAAGGAATTCCCCATCTCTCCCCTCCTAGTTCTTGTCTCACATCTCAACCAGGGATCATATCCCTAAGCTTTGATACCAACTGTGACGCCCCCAAAATAGGTATACATCACCCATCTTTGGTCGCCAGATATAAGGTACTGAATACAAATACAAACTAATTATACAACCATCGAGTAAAATAGGACAAAACATAATCTCAGAGTTTTAATACGTATATTGTCCTCTAGACAGTATACAAACTCAATGAAGTCATCATTACATTTATTATCACACTATTTCATAGAATAGTGAAGACTACTAATGATATCATCTCGGATCGTCACTCCATTCTCCGACTAGTCCCGACTACGTTCTCATTTCCTGAAGATAATAATGAAAGCAAAAGGGTGAGCTCAACTAGCCCAGTAACAAATATTATGACTAAGATAATGCAGAATAAATTATCATTAGCCTTCAACAATGTTAAACTGATAAAATACAATAGACATTAAGTTTAACTGCAGCGGGACAAGCAATCCATTAAAAGAGTCAAGTAGAGAATAAAATCTACCATCTTTTATGATTTAAAAAGGATTTTCATCACTTTTATCGCTGAGACTCAGCTTAATAAATAAACCACATCATCGAATCATCTCTGCACTACGGGCCAAGGATATTCATTAAATCATCAATGGTCATGACTATACCGAACAATCACTGGTCATAATCATACCAAAAACTGTCCATCAATGCACTACAGGCCACAGAGGACTTTTCACCACATCATTCGTCACATTACGGTCATGATTATACCGAATAATCCCTGGTCATAATCATACCAAGTCCATCTATGCACGTAAGCCAAAGATGAATTTCATCACAATATAAACATGAGAATGATGACAATGATATAAGCATTAATCAAACGAGAACAAAGATAAATATTAAAGAATTTAAATTTATCCAAATATTATCAATCACTTAATAAACTCATAATCTAATATTATTAATATTATAACAATATTTTAATCACTTCTTAAACTTATAAACAATTTATTTCAATTGTTTATACTTTAACAAATAATGCATTAAATCATTCAAAAATGTCATACTCATAAGATTTCATCACCAATGATAAAATCCCTTATCAAAAATCTGCATATACCCTATATAGGATTCCCAAGCCATAAAATCCTATTTTCTAATTTTGTTACTTCACATAACATATTTAACTCATATGTTCGTAACTAAACCATTTTCATGAAAAATTACCAAATCAACTTGTTATTTTTCTATCCTTTGCCCAAACATATATACATATATTTCATACACAACAAGTATTTTTTTTATAATTTTTCAAAAATCAATTTCTAATTAATTTCTTAAGAAATTAGCTACCTCAAGTTTAATTCCAAAAATTCCCAAATCTTGGCAGGATCTTACACATGTTAATGTGAGCTTCGATTTAAATTTCATGGTCATGGAGTTATAGAACTTTCGGTTATAGCGTTTTAAATCGGAAAAACCTAAATATTGAAATAGTCATAACTTGCTCATTTTAAGTCGGAATGAGCTCATTTTTGGACAGGAGGTACTTTATACCATATATTTTCATGTCCCAAAAGGCCGGAATTTATTTCATAAGCTAAGTGGCCGAAATGCCCTTTTAAATTTTTGGGTAGTAGCCTTTTTGGTAATTTGCAGTTTTTGACTCCTTTGCTAAAATCAGTCCACACAAAAATCTACAATACCTTTTCCAGTGATTCCACTTGAATAAGTTAAAAAACTCATAGATCTAACTCTAGAACTTGACCACACTCAAAAATTCGAAATATAATAGGAGATATGGTCAATTGAATTTCATATTCCATTTTACCAAAATCTGATTTTCAACCCTTTGTGATTTCTAAGAAACTTTAATGTTTTCACATAATAACCAACATAACTCATCATGACAATGACATAATAATTCAATAAAACAAGTTCAAGAATAAGTTTTAAAGATTTATAAGTTAATTTATCCTGAACTCAATAATGTCCAAATTGTCAACATGATACTGCTTTGTGGAGAAAAATTCAAGAATGCTCAGAAGAATATTTCCACGAAAAGATATTGGATGAAGCGCAAATATCCATGATATTCCACTAATTTTGAGGAATATAGAAGCCAAAACTTTAACCAACTGAGTATAATAGAATGTATGAAACTGTAAATGGATTTTCACTTGCCATGCGGTAATCCACGTATACAGATCATTTCCACAATTTAATAAGGAATGAATACAAAGGATCATTCTCCATGCATGTGGTAATCCACATATACTAGTTATTCCAACAGAATAAGAAAGAATGGAATAACATAAGGATTCACCATGCTTGCGATAGACTGCACACACAGGTTATTCCCAACAGAATAATAAATAATGGAACCAGTCCAAAGATAAACGCATACGAGATAGGATATTGACATAATAATAAATAATGGAACGGAGTTCTAAGATAAACGCATTGCACATGATATTACGACGGAATAATTAATAATGGAATTAGGTCCTGCAGAACGCACGATAGGGATATTCGGCTGTAATAATAAATAATAGAACTGTGTCCCACAGAACGCGATTGCATGTGATATTAAACGTAATAATAAAAAAGCGGAATATTAGAAGAATTTCACCATGTATACTAGATTGCATATATAGGTTATTCCAACATAATAATAAAGAATGGAATAATGTAAGTTCTCTTCATGAATACGAAAGAAATAATACTCCTTACCTTAAGAAAGCTGGATATTGGAGTAGTGAAGTAGCAAAATACTTTTCTTCTTTCTCTCTATAGTTTTCTCTCTAGAGTTTCAAATGAATTCGTAAGAAATAATGAAGGAATGAGCTTATATTTATAGGAGAATGGACCTGAATAGTAACTAATTCATGAACGGACAGATTGATTTACTTTTAAGCAGATTTCGGTCCATATTGATTTACTATTAAAACTTAAAGCAACGGTCCATACCGATTTCTTATTAAAACTTTAAACCCAATGATCCACATTGATTTACTATTATAACTTTCCACCAGCAGTCCATATTAATTTACTATTATAACTTCAACCAACGGTCTGAAAAATTATCACATCCGTACCCAAAAATGAGTTGGACCGAAAAGAATATATTTTACGGGTGAATAGTACCCCGTGAATAGTAACTCGTGAATAGTAACTCATGAATAGTAACTCATGAATAGTAACTCGTAAATAGTAACTCGTAAATAGTACTCCGACATGAAAAGTGCCCCGAATACCCGATTGAACAATATAACCTCCAGACATCAATTATTATCGAAACAAATGTCGATTTCCACTAACACAAATAATTCCAACACAATGGAACTATAAAATTCATCTTTAATCAACAAGAACTTATTCATCATTAATATTATAATTCACAATATTTAACAACCATGTCGTTCCCAGGAAAGAGGGGGCTTTCTGATAAGGATTTATCCTTATTGGCGCGCAATTAGGTTACCAAACCTCTCCTTGACTTCTAGACATTGTCAATATTGCAAATAATAATTAAAAGTTTTGTTTGGCAAACCATTTTAAAACTCAAAGAATTAATATACTTAAGCATTGTTTGGGTAAAACCAAATTAAACTACTTTAACAATTTATTGAATAAATCATTTAATCACACAACTCAATACAAATAATTAACCATCAAATCGAGATATCAATATAATAATAATTTCCTTAACTCATTAATTATTTATTTAACAAATAATTAATCAACTAACATTAAATTAAACAAATACAAATATGTATTCAACAATAAACACATCCAATAAATATTTATAACTTACAATTAAAATTCTGGAATGTTACAGAGACGGGAAATTTATTCACTAGTATGACCTACCTAAGTTTATTTGGTATTAATTGGTCGGTCAGAGTATAGGGATAATATGTGACATGTCAATTAACCCTTGTTTTATGGCAGTGTTTGAAAATGACATCTGAAAATGTTGAGATTAGTAATGAAGCACATGAGACCGTTGAATCATCAACGATCGATACCAAGGATAATGTGCAACAGGAAGACAATAATCCTCAGGTAAATAATAACACCGATCAAATGATGAACGATGGGATGTTCAGAGGCTTTATGCAATTCATGCAACATCAGGCAAGAGCGGCTCATGTTCAAAATGCAGGTGGAAACACTGGCAACTCTCGGACGGTCACCGCTAAACAGTTCAAGGAGATGGGACCACCGGAGTTTATTGGAGAGCCAAAACCACTTAAGGCAAAGACGTGGATAAAGTAGATCACCAAGATATTTGATTTCTTGGGATGCTCCGAGGAGCAAAAGGTTCCCTTTGCCACCTTCATGTTGCGAGGAGAGGCAGATTACTGGTGGGAATCTATAAAGTGTACTCAGCCTGCCGCACTGAAGATGACTTGGGAGAAGTTCCAAGAACTGTTCAACGAAAAGTACTTTCCCGAAAGTATTCGTCACCTGAAGGAGGTAGAGTTCATCAAGCTGGAGCAGAATAATATGACCGTGTCATAGTATGAAGCTAAGTTTGTCGTGTTGTCACAAACTGTGTTTGTATTCAGATGTTGTAAATAGGGCTCAGTTATTGGAGCGCGATAACGAGTCAACCCAACCAAGAGAGAGCAGTCGGCAAAATGATAATACCAGTGGTAGTAGTCATCGAAGCGGTGACAACAAACGTGTAAGGAATCAATATGCCAGAAATAGTAACCACTTCGGTGGAAATCATGGTCAAGATAATAGAAGTGGAAATTTCAAGAAGAGAAGATTCAATAATGATGGAAATACGTCATCACCAGCACCTGTTGTTAAGGAAGGGGAACGACAACCAATCGTATGTTACAAATGCGGAGGGGGAGGGACACATCAGTCCAAACTGTACGCAGTTGTAACGTCCACGAATTTGAAATTCCTTATTTAATTAAATATGTGGTTTAATTTTAATGAAGTAGTTTTGTGAGTTTATTTAAACCTTATGTGGTTATATGAATTTATGAAATGATTAAAGGGAGTCACTAATAGTTTATTTAAATTAGTGGACTAACCCTAAGAGTTTGATATCAAGAATTGATAGGATTCTTAATAATTAAATATTCAATTTATTTGAATATAGTAGCAAGATTTGAACATATTGATTTATGTCAGGTATGGGTATATCACCATTGAAGAAGTTAAATAATCCCATATGAAACTTATGTGGTGATAGGAATTGGAACTGGCTTGAAGCTAACCTATTTTTAGCACTACCGGGGGCCGTGGCAATGCCTGTAGTCAAAGAAGATAAATATGCAATTGCCGAGTGTCCAAACTTAGAAAGTTAAGTTTTGCTATAGAAAATGAATTGGAACATTGGAGAAAAGTGTGACATGCATAGAATCATATAATAAGATTATATTCTAATGATATGGAGTATCAAGTGGTGCAATAAAATCATAAGTGATTGTTAAACATAAATAAATTAATATTTGTGCATTCCAAAAATCGAAAAAAGAAGTTATGTGTGTACACTTGATATATAATATTAAATAATGTTATAATATGCCTATGTGAGTAGTAGAGATAATTATGAAACTACCCGGACAATAATACTTGACTGCGTTATTTTATTGCATGTATTTAATATCTAATGTGAGTACATAAAGAATCCCCAAATTTCCTTGTGTAGTAGCATTTACACATTTATATTACATCATGGGAATTATAGTGTCCAAACCAAGCCTTATTTGATCAAGTATGTTGAGATTTCTCTCTTGTCCCAAAATGAGTGTCACCAAGTACATGAACAGTGCACTAAAGGCTAGTTTACGTATTTTCCAAGTGGCTAATCTTAGGTGATCATTTGCTAGCTAGGTAGTTGGTAGGGAGTTGTTCAACCACTCTTGATTAACCTTTGTTTCGTTCCATTACACCTTGGGCTCCAATTTTGAGTAATGACAATGTCTAGTTCATGCTTCCTCTATAAATACAAGCTCCAAATTCAGATTTTGTGTTGTTGATAAGTTGTTGATAGCTTAATTAGAGAGTTCTAAGTTACTGAGCATTGTAGAAACATATTCAAGGGTGGGAGGTTCAATCCAAGCTTAAGAAGGTATAAGTTCTAACTATGCTCTTGAAATGGGTCTTGTTTGATTATTGAAATTTCTTGAATTCATTTGTTAATTGATATGAACAAGCATGTTATAAGGTGTGTAAGAAGTTTTCTAATATGTATGAACACTTTAATATTGATTTGGAGCATGCTTGAATTGTTGGAAATCAAGTTGGTAGTTACTCTGCAAAATAGAGTAACCTTACTACTTCTAAACTCTACTCCGGCGCACTACACCTCAGTTATACTAGGGGTGCGGTAGCAATGCTACTGCACTTTCGATCAAGTTTCTGTTTATGATATGTGTTACTAACTTGATGTTATGACTTAGATACACACCTAAAGAGGAGTATAACATGTTATGTAAAGCTTTTGTATGTGGTACGAAGTAATCAACTTGGATTAGTAAGAAAGTTGTAGCAAAACTTAAAGTTTTAAAAACTAACCTTGTGGAAAACTTGTGTTCACGAGTTCTGAACTTAGTGACTCATAAACATAACTGATTTGGAACCTAAATGAGCATGATATGTGATTCATTGATGTTGTATCCATGACCAAATTGATAACCTTTGAGCTAGAACTTAGTTTGAAAAGAAAGGATTAGTTAAGGCTAATGATCATGAATGCTAAGAGTTATAGTTTCTGATTTTGAAAAGAGATTATCATAACTTATTTACTTATGATAAAGGTTTTAGACTTGTCTTACATGTGTTGGATTTCATCATTAGTGCTAAAATGATTTCAAAGACAACCTCTAACATGTTTTCAAACTTAAGTTGCATATTATATGAGTACTTAGATACTAGTGTTGTAAGATGTCATGTTATGGCTATAATACTCCTAAACATGATTCGTATGTATTAAACTTGATGATTACATGATTTTTATGTTTTAATGACATATAACTTGCATGTAAGTTAAACTTGTGGTATTGAACTCAAGTATGATTACGTGTTATATGTGAAACTCTAGCATGTATGTATGTTAATATGTATTTATAGGAGTATGTTAGAGTTGGACTGAAGTCACGGCGCTGCAGACTCAACCTTAGTTCAGTTAAGGACAGTAGCAATGCTTGGGTCCATAAGCCTAAACCAAAGCAACTCACGTCATCTCCGCAATTTTGCTGATTTTGTTTTTGGTTCTGAAATTTAAGGCAGGCTTACATGATCTCTTTATCTTGTAATATGTGACTAATGTGCCATGTAATGTGTTAAGAAGCATGCTATGTGAAGACTTGATTATTGTAAGTGTAGACGCGTACTAGTTTACACATACTAATTGAAATGATTGACTTAATAACGTTAGGTTGTTTGAACGCAAGTAGTTAAAACTAGAATTATATTGTAGCTGAGCAAACAGGCAAGTTCCTTGAACTCTACTTTTATTAAGCAAGTTCCCTAACTTCACTCAAATTATTATTGAGCAAGTTTCCTTGAACTTCACTCTTGATTTAGAAAGTTTCCTATCCTTCTCATATCGTATTGGGCAGGTTATTGTTGAATTGAAAGTTATTCGTTTAAGCTTGAACTTTATTTCCAAGCATGCTATTAAGTGGTTTAATTACCTTACAATTATTCCATATCAATATTATTGATATTCGCACTTAGTGCATTTGAGTTCGTACAGTCTTGGACTTGTACTTCATTTAAAGTTCTATAATTCTTGAATCTGTAGTCGGATAGAGTCCGAACCTTTGTTCTACGACAAGAATATGAAGTTTTATAAAAGCTATCTAAACCAATTGATGGTAAGGATTCTTAGACTGAAAGAACACCCCTTTTATGATAGGGGAGTACCCCAGGTATCTAATATAAGATACAAAGAATAGTTTAAATGTTATGCATATACATGGTGTACGCGAGGCTGATCCCCTCAAGTACTTATTCTGTAGCTAATAACCAAAGGGTCAATTAGCTATTGATTCCATTGGAGTGTTATAGTTCAAAGTCTACTTGACTAGCAGTTGTTCTAAAAGCAATCATTATCTTTGCTTCTAATATTCATATTGTTGAATCCTTCAGATATTCATATTATTAAATTCATATGTCAGATATTTTCCATTCATCATGATATATCCTTATTGTTGTATTTAAACTTGTTGAGCAAACTTGTTGCCCATCCTTGCTATATCATGAATTATATTGCAGCTAAGCCCGAGACCTCAGGAAAGGACAAGGGTAAAGGAAATATGTAGGATAGTCGCCAGGAGCAGACTTTACGATATGTCTAGTTTAAATTACTATTATGTAATGTGAACCCTAATTATTATTTTAGGGTATGTTTGTAAGATTGTATTAAGGTTATTGAATCTTGGGACTAGTAACACCTTTTGAATGAACGATGTACGTTTATTATATTCCGTATTTTAGTTATCGTATGTTGTTTAGAGGGGTATGTTTGTATTTTATCGTGATGACCGAACCGGGGTCAGAGGACCCGAATTTGGGGGCGTCACAGCATCAGTCCAAAGCATGTTACAATTGTAGAAGAGAAGGTCACCTAGCACAATTTTGTCGTGCACCGAAGTCAAGTCCAGCTGGGATGGAGGCATCAAAGGCCATCCCAGACAAGACAAAACCAGTAGTTCAAGGGAGAGTGTTTGTCGTAACCTCCCAAAAAGCAAGGAATCCGAACGAGGTGATCACGGGTAAGCTAATCATAAACTCTTGCGAAGTATATAACTTTTTGGATACCGGTTCTACCCATTCTTTTATTTCTCCTACTTGTGCTCAATATTTAAATTTAACTCTGGAGAAATTAGACTTTAACTTATCTTTTGAAACTCCATTGGGAGAAACCTTCATTACATCCACTGTTTATAAGTCTTGTTTGGTTCAAAGCGGTACCCTCACATTACTTGTCGATCTTATTTCCTTAAAAATACTTGCATTTGATGTGACTTTAGGGATTGATTGGTTAACTACTCATCATGCAAAAATTGATTGTTTTTGTAAGGTTGTTAGCTTTCATATTCCTAACCAACCTATTATGCGAATTCAAGCAACCAAACCACTAAAGTCAATCACTGTCATATCAAGCCATAAAGCTATTCATTTATTGAAAATGGATGTCAAGCTTTCTTAGCCCATGTCACGATTTAAATAAAAAATACGCCGATTTGAATGATATTTCTATTGTTAATAAATTTCTGACGTATTCTCAAGAACTTCATAGCCTACCTCCGGAGCGTGAAATCGAGTTTGGTATCGACCTTAAACCCGGTACAAAACCCATTTCCAAAGCCCCATATCGAATGGCTCCTATTGAACTTCAGGAGTTATAAACCCAACTACAGGAATTGTTATACATCGGTTTCATTCGTCCTAGTACATCTCCTTGGGGTGCTTCTGTTCTATTTGTAAAGAAGAAAGATGGAAGTATGCGACTTTGTATTGACTATCTGGAGTTGAATCATGTCACCATCAAAATAAAAATTGCAGATTACCTCGTATTGATGATCTGTTTGACCGATTGCAAGGTGCCAAATTCTTTTCAAAGATTGATCTTCGATTCGGATATCATCGGTTGAAGATTAAAAGCGATGACATTCCAAAGACTACTTTGAGAACTCGATACAGGCGGCAAGACGAATTCCTAGTCATGTCTTTTGGATTGACTAATGCTCTTCTCGCCTTCATGGATATGATGAACCAAGTATTCAAGAAATATTTGGATCACTTTGTGGTCGTCTTTATTGATGACATCCTCATATATTCCAAAAGTCGTGAAGATCATGAACAACACTTGAGGCTGATACTCCAAAAGCTTCGTGAAAACAAGCTTTATGCCAAGTTGAAGAAATACGAGTTCTGGCTTGAGGAAGTTGCAATCATTGGGCACGTGATATCAAATCACGAAATATCCGTTGATTCGATAAAGATTGAAGCAATTCAAAGTCAGGAGCAACCTAAGTCGATTGGACCAAATCACGTAGCTTTTGGGCTTAAATGGTTATTATTCTCGGAGGTTCGTGGAAGGATTTTCTCGAATCGCTACTCCATTAACTCAGTTGACTCGAAAAGATACAAAATTCGGTTGGAGCGAGGAATGTGAGAATAGTTTTCAAGAACTCAAGAGGAGTCTCATTTCAAAGACTGCTTCGACAATACCGGTGGGTTACGAGGGATTTGTCATATATCTGGCAATGCTTGAGTGCAAAGGTTTGGGGTGTGTTCTCATACAACATGGAAAAGTCATAGCCTATGCCTCACGACAACTCAAAGAATATGAGAGAAATTACCCTACTCATGATCTAGAGTTGGCAACTGTCGTTTTTGCGTTTAAGATTTGGAGGCATTACCTGTATGGAGAGAAGGTGGAGATCTATACGGATCATAAAAGCCTCAAATATTTCTTCACTCAAAAGGAACTCAACATGCGACAACGATGATGGCTTGAGCTATTGAAAGATTACGATCATACCATTCAATACCATCCTGGAAAAGCGAATGTAGTAGCTGACGCATTGAGTAGAAGATCATATGCGGGCACGAGTGCAATATTGTCAATGCAAAGGCCCATTTTGTATGACTTACAAAGGATGGAGATAGAGTTAAAGACTCCAGGGACCCATGTGATGATGGCGAATATACGAGTAGAACCGACTTTAATCGATAAAGTTAAAGATGCTCAAGCTACAGACCTGGAGTTGATGCGTATCAAGAAGGTACTATTCCAGAAGCAAGAATCGCTGAAGAAGGAATACTTCGAGTCAACTCCAGACTTTGTGTTCCTAACGATTCTGACTTGAAGTATAAAATCATGATGGAGGCGCACAACACACCGTTTGTAATCCATCCTGGGAGTACCAAAACTTATCGTGATCTTCGACATACATTTTGGTGAAGCAATATGAAGAGAGAGATAGCGGTGTTTATCTCGAGGTGTTTAACTTGTCAACGAGTCAAGGCGGAGCATCAAGTGCCAAAAGACTTATAAAGTGTTGACAACATCTCACTCGTTCCCGCGTATGATCTTCTACTCAATGCGTCGGCTACCACGTTCGCTTTTCCAGGATGGTATTGAATGGTATGGTCGTAGTCTTTCAATAACTCGAGCCAACGTCGTTGCCGCATGTTGAGTTCTTTTTAGGTGATGAAATATTTGAGGCTTTTATGGTCTGAATATATCTCCACTTTCTCCCTATATAGATAGTGCCTCCAGATCTTTAAGCGAAAACGATGCCGCCAACTCTAGATCATGAGTAGGATAATTCCTCTCATATTCTTTTTAAGTTATCGCGAGGCATAGGCTATGACTTTCCCACGTTGCATGAGAACACATCCTAACCTTTGCTCGAAGCATCGTCAGAGATAACAAATCCATTCGAACTAGATGGTATTGTCAAAACAGTGCGAAATGAGTCTCCTCTTAAGCTCTTGGAAACTCTTCTCGCATTCCTCGCTCCATACTTAATTTGATATCTTTCCGAGTCGGTGAGTTAATGGAGTAGCGATTCGAGAAAATCCTTCCACGAATCTCCGATAATAACCAATTTAAGCCCAAAAAGCTACGATTCTTGGCCACCGATTTCGGTTGTTCTAACTTTGTATTGCTTCAATCTTCACGGTCAACAGATACTCCATGTTTTGACACCACGTGCCCAAGGAATGCTACTTCCTCAAGCCAGAACTCGCATTTCTTCAACTTAGAATATAGCTTGTTATCACGAAGCCTTTGCTGTACCAGCTTCAAATGGTTTTCATGATCTTCACGGCTTTTGGAATATATGAGGATGCAATAAAGACAACAATGAACTGATCCAAATAATCCTTGAATACTCGGTTCATCATATCCATGAAAGCCTCAGGAGCATTAGTCAATCCAAAAGACATGACTAAGAATTCATAATGCTCGTACCGAGTTCTAAAGGCAGTCTTCAGAATATCCTCAGTTTTAACCTTCAGCTGATGATATCCAGAAGGAAGATCGATTTTTGAAAAGAATTGTGCTACTTGTAACTGGTCAAACATGTCATCAATACAAGGTAGTGGATACCTATTCTTGATGGTGACATGGTTCAATTCTCGATAGTCAATACAAAGTCGCATACTCCCGTCTTTCTTTTTTACAAATAAAACAGGAGCACCCCAAGGAGATGTACTAGGACGAATAAAACCGATGTCCAACAACTCTTGCAGTTGGACCTTTAGCTCCTGAAGTTCAATAGGAGCCATTCGATATGGGATTTTAGAAATGGGCTTTGTACCAGGTTCAAGGTTAATAAAGAATTCAACTTCACGTTCTGGGGGTAGACCAGAAAGTTCTTCAGGAAATACGTCAGGAAAGTCAATAACAACAGGAATATTATTCAAATATGACGTGTCTTTATTCAAATCCATAACATGGGCTAAGAAAGCTTGACATCCGTTTTTTAATAAACGAATAGCTTTATAACTTGATATAACAGTGATTGATTTTAATGGCTTAGTTGCTTGAATTCGCACAACAGGTTGGTTAGGAATATGAAAACTAACAACCTTACAAAAACAATTAATTTTGGCATGATGAGTAGTTAACCAATCAATCCCTAAAATCACGTCAAATGCATGTATCTTTAAAGAGATAAGGTCAACAGGTAAGGTGATGGTGCCAATTTGGATCAAACAAGATTTATAAACAGTGGATGTGATGAAAGTTTCTCCTAACGGAGTCTCCCATGATAAATCAAAGTCTAATTTCTCAGGAGACAAGTTTAAACGTTGAGCACAAAGCGAGAAAAATAAATGAATGGGTAGCACCCAGATCAGTAAGGTATAAACTTCGCATGAATTTATGATTAGCTTACCCGTGATCACCTCATTTGGGTTCCTCGTATGTTGACCGATCCACGACAAATGCTCTTCCAAGAACTGCTGACTTTGACTTTTCTCGGGATGACCTTTTGAGTCACCATCCCCATTGGACATGGTTTCGCATACGGGCAATCTCGGCGATATGTCCCTCCTTTCCACAATTATAACATACCTTAAACTGTTGTGGGCAGTTTGGGCTGATATGTCCTTCTTTTTCGCACTTATAGCATATGACCGGTGGTCGTTCTCTTCCCTTGGAACCAGTTGCTGATGGTGCTGACGTCTTCGTATAGTCATTGTTGAATCTCCTCTTTTTAAAATCTCCTCCCAACTCGCTTCTTCTATTCTCATGGCCACGATTACCACCAGAGTGGTTACCGCTTTTGTCCGTATTCTTCTTTCTCCGCTTGTTATCGTTGTTCTGATGATTGTTGTCAACGGTATGATCTTGGTTGTGGTCCCTTGGTTGATCGTACTCGTTATCTCGCTCTAATAATTGAGCCTTGTTGACAACATCTGAATAGAGAGAAAATTTATGAGAAATGAGATATTTACGTATGCCGGGTTTCAAACCTCTAAGAAACATCCGCGTTATACGTTCCTCATTCTCCACCAAATGAGGTGCAAACCTAGATAACTCCGCGAACTTTGCCTCGTACTAGGACACCGTCATGTTATTTTGTTCCAATCTAATAAACTCTACCTCCTTCATATGACGAACACTTTCAGGAAAGTATTTGTCATTGAACAGTTTCTGAAATGTCTCCCAAGACATGCTGAGTGCGGCAGGCTGAGTACGCTTCACAGACTCCCACCAGTAGTCTGCCTCGCCACAGAACATAAAGGTGGCAAATGGAACCTTCTGTTCCTCCGTTCATCCCAAGACATTCGAATATCTTGGTAATTTGTTTAACCCACGTCTCTGCCTTGATCGGATCTGGCTTTCCAATAAATTCTAGTGGTCCCAACTCTTTAAACTGCTTGGCTATGACAAACCGTGAATTGCTATCATTTTCTCCTGTATTTTGAACACGAGTCTCCCTCGTCTGATTTTGCATGAACTGCAAAAAGCTTCTAAACATCCCATCGTTCATCGTCTGCTCAGTGGTGTTGTTTATAGGAGGAACATTGTCAGCCTGTTGCACGTTCTCCTCGTTTGTGAGTACAGGCGTCTCCACGGTCTCATTTACTCCACTGTTAACATTCTTAGTTGCCATTCTTAAATACTGCCATAAAACAAAGGTTAATTAAACAAATTAACAAATCACATAATACCCCTATATTATGACCGACCAACAAATAAGCTTAGGTAAGATACACTAGCGAAGGATTTACTCGTCTCTCCCCTCCTAGTTCTATTCCCCGATCTCCGCCAGAGATCATATCCCTAAGCTCTGATACCAACTGTGATGCCCCCAAAATAGGTATACAACACCCATTCCGGAGTCTTCAAAATACATGGTACGAAAACAACTACAACTTTATTAATACAACATAAAATTGTGAGTTTAAATACAAATATTGTCATCTAGACAATATCCACACTCAAATAAGTCCTCATTACAATTATTGATACATTATTTAACAAAATGGTGAGGACTACTAAGACATCTTTCTAGAACCATCATTCCACTCCCCCCACTAGAACTCGCTACATTCTCGCCTCCACGAGAAGAAAAATGGAACAAAAAGGAAAAGGGTGAGCTCAACTAGCCCAAGAAGAATATTATGACTAAGATAATATAGAACAAATTATCGTTAGTCTTCAACAGGGAAAAATCGATAAAATACAATAGACAAACAAGTTTTCGGATCAATATTCGCATAAAATAATAATTCATAGAAGAGTTACGTAGAGAATGAAATCTACTATTATATATGAATTTAAAATTCCATCATCAATATTTTATCTTTGTAACATCAATCAATATACATCATAAATCAAATATTCATATTTGCACTACAGGCCAAAGATATTCACCAGTTGGTCATGTTCATCTAAACACATGTTCATCTTTGCACTACGGGCCAAAGATATTCATCAGAAATCATTCATCTTTGCACTACAGGCCAAAGATATTCAGTAATATTATCATTTAGGACTGAGGATGATGAAAAATATTTTAAAAAAAAACGAATCTAGTGAAACAAAATAACAAATAATAAGGATTCGTATTTCAGTTTATCCATGTCCAAAAATACATCATAAGTAATCATAGTAGAGTAAAATTCAAGAATGATCAAGATATGGATACAATCAAAGCTAGTATCCATAATAGATATTTTGGACAAAAAGAAAAAAAAATTCATTTTTCGGTGAATAGTGCCGTATTCGTGAATAGTGTCATATACGTGAATAGTGCCGTATACGTGAATAGTAACCCCGACACAAAAAGTTCCAAATTTGATAAAAAGTTCAAACCAATATTTCGGCATAATGATATTGAAGAAAATAATATCATTTAAGAAGAAAATAACATCCTTTACCCCGAAAAGACAGTACTTCTGACTGGAATACTGGATACAGAGCTGAAAGGAACTTGCACCGTATAGCAACACTCAAAGTCTTAAAATACTCACAAGAATACGCTCGATAATATAGAGAGAGAAAACTTGTTTCTGGTGTGATTTTCAATTCTAACCTCAGCACCCTATTTATAGGAAAATGCTTAAAACACCAAAGCAAAAAATTTAATATAATATTAATATATTATATATAAATTCCTACGCACACATTCTAAGATCTGAATTCAGCCACCTTGCACATGTTAATGATGCCCACAAAATATAAAAAACGTTTTTATTAATAAAAATAAATAAAACTTCCAAAAATCAATTATTTCAGAACTTCAGAACTTCAGAACTTCAATAATTCATAATAAATAGCTCTTTTGTCAGAAAAATTCAAATTACATGTCTTTTCCATAGGAAATTTCATTATCTACAACTTTCCAGAAGAAAGTTTTTCCAAATTCCAAACAAAAATTGACCGAAATCCACAAACGGGCAATTTTACAGGCTATAATCAAATTTTAGTCAAGAAATGGGCCCACAGACATGTTTAACATATTTTAAACAACTTTTGCAACAAAAATACTCTTCCTCCTCATATACTCATATATCCCACATTCATTGTAAAAATATCATCATTATTATATTATAATAATATAATAAAATATTATTTTATCAGAAAGATAAAATATCGATTTTCAACAATTGTCACTTTAAAAATTTTCTCCATCTATATCCACATAAAATGAATATTTTCCTCATCATATAAATCAATAATTAATTATTCACAAATAATATTATCAATCACAATCTCGACAAACTGTGGGCCTCCCGGAAAGAGAGGGCTTTCAATAAGGATTTCTCTTCTTGGTGTGCAATTAGGTGACCAAACCTCTCCTTGAGATGTAACTTTCTAGACATTGCCAATAATGTTATCTAATAATATTATTAGGATAATATGAATTATTGCTTCGATAATGGAAAATCTTGTGTAGTGACAATTATTGAAACAACAAAGAATATAAAATATCAACGCAACAATTATTGAATCAATAAAATAAAATCTTCGAATAAGAATTACTATAACAATTATTGAGTAGTGCCTTTCACGTAAGAATCAATAATTTGTGCAATACAGGTATCTTCTATCAGTGCAACAACGCCAGACTTCGTGTTTTAATCATCGAAGTATTCCAACAGTATTAGCGGTAACAACTACGTCGTTATTTATAAACAACTTATACTTGTCATTTTCTTCATCCAATCGCTTTTTGTTATTGGGCCCACACAAGGCTGCGCCGTCATATGAATATTCCCCGAAAGTAAGAATATTCCACAACCAAACGAATATTCTCCGATAAAAATGAATATTTTATAACCACTTGCTTATTTGAAATATTTGCGCATTTTACCCATAACTAACCACATTAATCAAATCAACCCTTACTATTTAAAAATAATAAATAGAGGAAATTTAATTTCATTATTAATAAGTTGGGGTCTTACATCTACTACTTGTTATACGTGTAAGGTTTTTGTGATATTAACCTTGCAGTGTGTAGAACACATGTAGGTGTACAGATCTATTACATAACATAATCATAACAACAACACAAATGCTAGATATAACCCAGTCAAAGTGAAGGCCAGGAACTGTTCTTGAACATTTTTGGGTTACCCAAAAATGTTCTTGAGCAGTTTGGTCAACCTATGTTTGACCAACTTTAGATTCGATTCTGATACGTATTTGAGTAATCTAGAGGCATGGATATGTAGTACTCATATCAGTCTACAAGTATATAACAACAACATGGCCTAAACACTTAACAGTTGCAAGATCAAAGTCAATAAGGAACTTGTCAGACCACTGCCTAAACTTTCTGGGTTACCCAGAAAGTTAAGCTTAACGGTCAACGAGGTTTGACCAATTACTATAATCGATCTGAGGTTTTATAAGGTTCGAACGTGCTTTAAACTTGTAGTACTCATGACATACTATAATCTAGATACCAATATTCATCCTAACAACGTTCCAGAAACCAAATCAAGGCCGGTCAAAGTCACAACCAGAACACGTTCTTCAGTTTTCTGGGTTACCCAGAAAACTTAGTTCGTGTTCGGTCAACGAACTTTGACCGTGAATAACTTTTGATCTACACATGCAATGATCATAAACCGACTTGAAAATTACTAACAACATTACAGACTACAACTTCAAACCTTTAAATCACCAAAATAATAAATGAACACGGATCTACAAGGCCTAACATTCACTATAAGACAACAAAAATTAAAATTTTCAGATTTCTAAAATCATCAATTTCGAGCATCTAAGTGTTATGGATCTGAGTTATAACAACCCAGATCACTAAATGGCACCTTCTAACATAACTTTAAACATTTAAACATAACATCTAACATGAAATCAAAAATCGAAATTTAGGTTTAGGGCTTTACATTTCTATGATCAAATTCTGATTCTTGGCTACTGAGTTTGTTGTAGTTGTTAGTGGGGCTGGTCTTGAGGACTGAAATGCTCACGAATTTCGTGGGTTAGAGAGAGAGATAGGCTTGGTTGAGTGTTGGTGAAAAAAATGAGCAAGTTAGTAGCATTTTTCTCTCTCAATCTATATATAGCATGGTGTGATGCTTATGGTTGAGCATGTGATCAGTCCTTTGATTGATTAAAGGCTATTACTAGACCACATGGCTAACTAGAGTTGGTCACCAACCACCTACTAGGTCTAGATCTACACTCCACCTTATTAAAATAATAAAAAGGGTAGTTTGGTCATTTGGTTTTTACTTTTAGTGGCAATGTTGACATTTCCTCTCACCCATTAGGGTTTAACCCTAGAGCTCCAAAAGACCAAGTTCTAGGATTTTGAGATTAGGGCTAAAATGGGAATCTTACTTTCTAAAAATGTGAATTAGGGTTCTCTAATTAAATTAGGTTTACTAATTACCTAGGATTTATAAATTAGACTTTATAATTTACTAATTACCATTAACCTTGCTAAATTAATAATTAGGGTTTATAACTTAATAATTAGGGTTCAAATTTAATAATTAGGGTTTCTAGATATTAATTAGGGTTTACCTAATTAACATTAAATATAATAATTTCCATAAATTACGTTACATAATAACTTAACAAATCTTATAGTCATAATTGACCCATGTACTATAGTTTATCAGTAATGCTAGGGTTTGCACTGCTTTACTAAAAATGTTCCACACATTAACATTACACACATATCAAGCATGTTTATATTACTGAAATATAATTAATATTATATTAATATTCTCATTCCTTATTCAAAATCCAGAATTAGGGTTTTGAATCCATATCCGACATAACCTTCATATATACCATTATTAATTAAGTTAAATAATTAACTTAACTAATATAATAAAATACAAATCATAATAATCCTTATAATCATTATCATATATATAATAATCATATTTTTATGGAAAATAAATAATAAATATTTTTATTACAAAATTAATTTATAATAAGAATATAACCTATAATGATCAATAATTCTTAAAAGAATTTATTTATAATTATTCATATAATAAATAAGTTTTATTTATCACATAAATACATATACTTTTCTTTGCACATAATCCCACCTTTATATATAAAAAAAAATTAAATGCAAAAATTATTATTTAATTATTTTGAAAATACTAGGGTATTACACCCACCCTCCCTTATAAGGATTTCATCCCCGGAATCACCGCTTCAAAACTTATAGATACTAGGGAAAATAACATACATAGTCATTTCAAGTAGATCTCGATCAGATTCGATCGAACTGATCTTTAACTATTTAATATAAAACTTGTCCATCTAATCATACGGAAATTTGATTTCTAACAGAACTCAAATTTCTCCTTCAAAATTTCTTTATAACAAAATAAAATCATATATAAGAAAATGAAATTGATTCAAATAATACCTGAAGTTCCATCCCCGGCTGCTACGGTATCCTGAACCATCATGTTGAAGACTCTTGCGGTTGGTTTTGTTGAAGTTGGTCTCGTTATCGCCAGTGTTCCGTTGCCTCTCCATGCATTCATGCTTCCGGCATCCATCCTTCTTTTCGGACAGTTCTTGGCCTTATGTTCCGTTGATCCACATAGAAAACACCAATTGTTCGTCCTAGGATTGGGGCAGTTAGGAGAGATATGTCCCTCCTGCCCACACTTATAGCACACGAACTTGCCTTTAAGACACTCACCTGAATGACTTTTCCCACAATTCTTACACTGCACTACCTGCTTTTTCACACCTTCCTGCTTGACTTGAACACTCCCCACATTGTTCCACTTCCTTTTTTCACCCCTACTTCCACTACCTACTTCTACATTCCCAGCTTCCTCACCCTTATTCTTTCTCTCCTTATTGTAGAGACTCATGGCCTTACTTCCCCCTTCGGCTATGATAACCTTCTCCAAAAATGCTACAAAAGTATTTATCTGCAATACCGCCACCTTATTGTAGAGCCAGGGTATTAAGCCTAGCTCAAACCTCCTTGCCTTCCTTGCCTCCGTATCAACTTGATGGGGAGCAAACCTAGCTAATTCATTGAACTTTGCGGCATACTCCGCAACTGTCATGTTCTCCTGCTTCAACTCTAAAAACTTCACCTCCATCCTAGCATGCACACTGGACGAGAAATAGTTCTCAAAGAACAGCGTCTTAAACCTAGTACATGCTATCACTCCTTCTCCTGCCCTAACTTGATTTGCCTCCCACCAGAAATTCGCATCTCCTTTCATCATATAGGTGACAAAAGCTGTCATTTACCCCTCAGCTACCCTAGCAACTACAAATGTTTTTTCTATTTCCTTAACCCAAGTTTGGGCTTCTATCGGGTCAGTGGTACCTCTAAATTCAGGCCGGTCCTACAAATTCTTTTAAAATCTTTGAAGTTTGCAAATCGATTGTCTGGTTGATTTCCTGCGGTCGACATTCTATTCTGCATGGCTTGAGCTATCATGTTCGCGAAATTCTGCATCAAGTCTGGTTATTGTCCTCCAGCATTGTTGACAGATTCTTCTGCCCTTTGGTTTCGAGTTTGTCGTCTTGGCGGCATTTTCTGGTTAAATAAAACATAATCTATATTTTATTAACTTACATTCTAAACCTTATCGTATAAGTTAAAAATATTTTAAACTTGTTTCATTAACCAAACACAACTTCATATTCATTCAACACTTTCATAGTACATAACATAGCACATACTGCTTTAAACATCCGATATCCCTTTGTGACCACAAAAGTCAGGAATCGCTGCTACAACTTATACATAAGTTAGAAATATTACACAGACATACTTATCATAGAACACACATATTCAAATAGTACTTATACTACTTATTAACTACGCCTTTTCCTGATCCTGGACAATTTTTCGCTCGATGACCTTCCAACCCACAAATAAAACATGCACCTGGTTTATAGTCGGGACAATACAGAGTGGTATGTCCCTCATAACCGCAAATGTAACATATCTTTTTCCCATTCTTCTTATCGAATTTTCCTAAGTCGTGGTCTTCTATCTTTCTTTTCCCTTTCTTGCTTGGAGCTGCACACGATATGTTGCTCTTGGCTCCCATATGATTAATCTGGATCTTAAGTTTATCTTGTTCTTCCATCGTTTTGATTAATGCCTTTCGTAATTGGCTATTTAGTAGCTTTTCTATTTTCCACAACTTTTCTAGAGAAGAAACCTTGTTCCTCAGATTCTGCACTTCGGTTGATGCTTGATCAGCTCCAACTTTGGTGTCCGAATCACTATCTATCAGTTCCACCATTTCTGGGTCCGGTACTATATACTCTAAAATGATCACCTCATCAAGGTTATCTTCAACGTGAGCCTCTAGTTCAGCTGTTGGCTTTGATATTGGCTCCTTCTTTACGATCTTAGGGTATCCTAATTCTTTTCCTCCTGACATCTACACATAAATTATCCTGATTAGCATATATACACAGAGCAAGTTAAAGTTTTATATAAGTTATCTTTTATTTGGTTTTACGATGAATTTATTCAATTCATCTCCCTTAAAACTTTATACGAGTTATTTTTATTTCCCACATTTTGCTCTACTCTAAGGTTATAACCTAAGGTCTACTCCCACCTACGGTTTCTAACCTTAAAGCTCTGATACCAACCTATGACGCCCCCAAATTCAGGTACTTGAAACCTGAACCCAGTGCTTCACGATACCATTTTTTTGAGCAGAATAATAATAATAATGTCATAAATATCGAACTTAATTTACATATCAGAGTTTTCTGAATCCCAGTTACGCGACCTTAAAACATTTCATTACATGATAGATAATAAATATCATCAACTTATTTAAGTCTAGCTATTACATAAGATAACTTATAAACTTAATCTGCTAGATTTCCTTTCCCTTTGTTCTGCTTTGAACCTTCAAAGTTGATCATACATAGCTGAAAACATTTAAATTAAGCAAAAATGAGCATTTAAGTCCCAGCAAGTAATAACAATTATAAATATTAGCTGAAAGGATTAAATATTTTCTTTGAACGACTCTTCAACAACGAAGCAATAGTTGTGAAGTACTGAAGCAACACTAACAACATAACAATTCTTATCTCAAATTTTGAAACTACGTATTGACTATAAATGGAGAGCAGTCGATAGACTATTAATATAGTTTTCAGTTTTCAAAAAGGTCAAATAGAACTTCATCTATGACAAATCGTCATAACTTACGAGTGCGGGGTGGTGATCAAATTATGCCCTGTATTGATCAATACTACATACTAGAACGATATTCTCGTTCATCATATCCGCCTCAGGCGCACAAAAGTTTTTCCTAGATTAGGGATGTTCATACTTAGTCGGGAATCCGAACCAAAATAATTTGATTGGAAACAAAAAGGTTTTTATCATATTCAACGATATTTCTAAATTTGTGCCTAATGATCAAATAACTTAGACGATTATATATATATATATATATATATATATATATATATATATATATATATATATATATATATATATATATATATATATCAACATGTGTTTAACTTCATAATGATTATCCAAGTGAGGACACTTGTATAATCATATTTCAAAATTAACAAGCGAATATATATTTGAGTTATATGATATAATATCATGTTGATAAACAATAATCGGATATAATATATACGACAATATGGTTAATAATCTAGTACGATAATAATATAAATCTGAAACTTTCTTACTCATGTCCATTGCATAAAGAAAATGCAAAGGTAAAGATACTTGTTTACTATATCCGTTGAATAAAGTAAAACAAGAGTTTAGGATACTTGCATAACGTAAAGGATAGTTTAGATACTTACTCAAATAAAAGAGTAAGAATTAAGAAACTTGCTCAATAAGAATTAGAGTAAGTTTAGGGAACTTGCTTGGTCTGCTGCTTACACAACTTAATTATATCTTTAATTCAACGACCTATCATTTATAAGATTGTTCTATTGATTAGAATAACATATAACACACAGTACTGTTATTTACAGTCATAACATATCTTAATCACATTGTCTCATAATTATATTAGTCATTAAGACATAAACAAATACTTATCTGACCAAACTATACAGGTTTGAATTAATTTTTGGTAGCATTTTTAAAAATCGAAGCGGCTTTATCGGGTAATTATCGAGTTTAAAACTCTATCATGCAGTTCAATATTATCCTGGATATTTTAAATACCAATCATATTATTTTTAAATGACTTATAATAATTTCTAATTAATTATTATAATTTATCTTGATTTTTCAAACTCTAGAATCATTATTAAATGATTTAAATATTAGATAATTCTATTATCATTAATATTTAAATAATATTATAATATTAATGCAACCATTGCCAAAATAGCAAAGTTATTTTTAATAACTCAAAATATTTTTAAAGTATTAATATTACCCTTAAATGATTTTTAAAACATTCAAAATCGTTTTTAAACAATTACCAATAATATTAAAAATAAAGTATTATTCACTAAAATATTAAAAGTCATTTATAATTACTTAAAATATTTTTAAACCATTTATATCCTTTTTAAATGATTTTTAAATCAATAAAAACATTTTAAACTATTTATTTAATTTTATTATTAAATAAATTTAATATCATTAATATTAAATAATTAATAAAATTCAACTCAAAATATCAAAAGTTATGTTTTATAACTTAGAATATCTTTAAACTCTTTATTTTCATTTAAAAGAATTTTTATAATATTAAAATCATTTTTAAACTAATTTATTTAATATAATTACTAAATAAATCTAATATCATTAATATTAAGTAATTAATGAAATTTACTTTAAAATATTGAAAGTTATATTTTATAACTTAAAATATTATTAAATACCTTATTATCATTTAAAATAATTTTTAATATAATAAAATCATTTTTAGTTAATTTATTTAGTGTATTTATCAAATAAATAATATTCAAATAATTACTAATATTTATGGAAAATATGCCAAATTATTAAAAGTTAATGTTTATGACTTAAAATAATTTTTAAAACTGATTTTATAATTTTCGGAATTTATTTACTATTTTTAAATGATTTTTAGAATTTATTTCTATTTTTAAATCATTTTCCGGAAATTAGAAAATAAAAATAATAGGAACCGTCGCTATAGGCTATATCGACAAAATCTGTCGCCTTAGGTGTTCTTGAGCTCAAGAACACTAACAAGGCAGTTAACGAGATGGTACGTTTGACCAAGTTTAATTCAGTGTGCAGAGTGTTTCTGGGCTAGCCATTGATTAGATCTTGTAGTACTACTATAACACTACATTTAACAACAACTAACAAGGTCAACCAATAACACAACCGAGAGATATAAGCCATCAAAGTGGCTGTCAGAGACTGTTCTTCATTTCTGGGTTACCCAGAATGAAGAACAGCTCGAGGGTCTTACTTTGGGCCTCCACTACTTGCTATACGTGTAAGGTTTTTGTGATATTAAGCTTGCAATGTGTAGAACACATGTAGGTGTACAGATCTATTACATAACATAATCATAACAACAACACAAACACTAGATATAACCCGGTCAAAATGAAGGCCAAGAACTGTTCTTGAACATTTTTGGGTTACCCAAAAAATGTTTGAAAGAGCGTGATTTAAGTCAACCTATGTTTGACCAACTTTAGATTCGATTCTGATACGTATTTGAGTAATCTAGAGGGATGGATATGTAGTACTCATGTCAGTCTACAAGTATATAACAACAACATGGCCTAAACACTTAACAGTTGCAAGATCAAAGTCAATAAGGAACTTGTCAGACCACTGCCTAAACTTTCTGGGTTACCCAGAAAGTTAAGCTTAACGGTCAACGAGGTTTGATCAATTACTACGATCGATCTGAGGTTTTATAAGGTTCGAACGTGCTTTAAACTTGTAGTACTCATGACATATTATAATCTAGATACCAATAATCATCCTAACAACGTTCCAGAAACCAAATCAAGGTCGGTCAAAGTCACGACCAGAACACGTTCTTCAATTTTCTGGGTTACCCAGAAAACTTAGTTCATGTTCGGTCAACGAACTTTGACCGTGAATAACTTTTGATCTACACATGCAATGATCATAAACCGACTAGCAAATTACTAACAACATTACAGACTACAACTTCAAACCTTTAAATTACCAAAATAATAAACGAACACGGATCTACAAGGCCAGACATTCACTGTCAGACAACAAAAATTAAAATTTTCAGATTTCTAAAATCATCAATTTTGAGCATCTAAGTGTTATGGATCTGAGTTATAACAACCCAAATCACTAAATGGCACCTTCTAACATAACTTTAAACATTTAAACATAACATCTAACATGAAATCAAAAATCGAAATTTAGGTTTAGGGTTTTACCTTTCTATGATCAAATTCTGATTCTTGGCTACTGAGTTGTTTGTGGTTGTTAGTGGGGCTGGTCTTGGGGACTAAAATGCTCAAGAATTTCGTAGATTAGAGAGAGAGATAGGCTTGGTTGAGTGTTGGTGAAAAAAATGAGCAAGTTAGTAGCATTTTTCTCTCTCAATCTATATATAGCATGGTGTGATGCTTATGGCTGAGCATGTGATCAGTCCTTTGATTGATTAAAGGCTATTACTAGACCACATGGCTAACTAGAGTTGGTCACCAACCACCTACTAGGTCTAGATCTACACTCCACCTTATTAAAATAATAAAAAGGGTAGTTTGGTCATTTGGTTTTTACTTTTAGTGGCAATGTTGACATTTCCTCTCACCCATTAGGGTTTAACCCTAGAGCTCCAAAAGACCAAGTTCTAGGATTTTGAGATTAGGGCTAAAATGGGAATCTTACTTTCTAAAAATGTGAATTAGGGTTCTCTAATTAAATTCGGTTTACTAATTACCTAGGATTTATAAATTAGACTTTATAATTTACTAATTACCATTAACCTTGCTAAATTAATAATTAGGGTTTATAACTTAGCAATTAGGGTTCAAATTTAATAATTAGGGTTTCTAGATATTAATTAGGGTTTACCTAATTAACATTAAATATAATAATTTCCATAAATTACATTACACAATAACTTAACAAATCTTATAGTCATAATTGACCCATATATTATAGTTTATCAGTAATGCTAGGGTTTGCCTTTGCTTTACTAAAAGCATTCCACACATTAACATTACACACATATCAAGCATGTTTATATTCTTATGAAATATAATTAATATTATATTAATATTCTCATTCCTTATTCAAAATCAAGAATTAGGGTTTTGAATCCATATCCGACATAACCTTCATATATACCATTATTAATTAAGTTAAAATAATTAACTTAACTAATATAATAAAATAAAATCATAGTAATCCTTATAATCATATCATATATATAATAATCATATTTTTATGGAAAATAAATAATACATATTTTATTACAAAATTAATTTATAATAAGAATATAACCTATAATGATCAATAATTCTTAAAAGAATTTATTTATATAATAAATAAGTTTTATTTATCACATAAATACATATACTTTTCTTTGCACATAATCCCACCTTTATATAAAAAAAAAAAATTTAATGCAAAATTTATTATTTAATTATTTTAAAAATACTGGGGTAGTACATAATAGATAGGCTTGTCTGATCGTCGAGCACTGCACTAGAAATCGTAGTCTGCCAGGAGAGTTAAGGAAAACTCGTGAGCTATCGAGGCAGAATCGTAGTCTGCAAGATAGTAGATCTCGGAGTTCGTAGACTACCAAGAAAGACGAGGAAGGATCGTAGTGTGTCGAGGAGAACTTCCTCAGGGTCGTAGTCTGCTGAGGAAGTCATGTTCAGAATCGTAGAGACAGCCTGCCTACGAGCCGACCGAGCATCTGCCTAAGCCAAGTCAAGAATCGTAGACTACACTCAGAGTCGTAGAGTCTACTGATTACATGCAGAGATCGTAGTCGAGCAAGATCAGATGAAGACAACGAGCACAAAGTCAGAAATTGTAGAATGTCAAAATCTGATCTCGGAGTCATAGTGTCTGCACAGGCGAAGCTGAATCGTAGAGTGTAGAACTGAGACTTCAACAAATGTGCTCACAATGCTAAGGCAGAATCGTAGAGCAAATACGATTCTCAACAAATGAGAACTCCCAGAATATCCAAAGGAATGAAGCCTCTTGTGACGCCCCCAAAATTAGGTATACATCACCCATTCCGAGTCGTCAGATACATGGTACAAAATTCAAATATAACTTCATTTATACAACCGTTGAGTTGTCGTATAGAATACGACCATAGTTTAATATGAGTTTTAATACAGATGTATGTAACTCTAATGGTACCTCGACCACAACCTTACAATGGTACTTTACATAAAAGTACAGTCAAAAACTATTTTAGAAACTAAAATCTTTGGGAAGTGCTAAAAGAAACCTTCGTACATGGGAGGCCATGCGTCCAGGTTATGATAGATATCATATGTCCACAGAATTATCCTTGGTTGACCCAAAAGTTCCCAAAGAAAAACAAGAAGATTGCTATCATCTTCTTTCCAATGGTAAGTCTTTTCTTGACATATAATTATCTCCGTTGTCTCCAGGTGAAAATTATATTTCAAATATACTCCAAGATCATATAGGTAGTGCTCGTAGATATACTCAGCAAGTGGATGTGCACAACCATATCTTATGATAACACGAGATTGTATGTCATTAGACATCTTGTATGATAGTGGCAAAAACACCCTTCCAACGTTGGGTTCGCCTCACCCTATATGATTCACCAAATATAACTACTAAATGATGTATAGAATACAACACACTTTTCTATACTGTTTAGGGAGAACCTCCACAGCTAGAGACAACCGTTCTAATCCTCTTAATACCCCCGCTCGACCCAGCTACACTCTTATTACCTGAAAGGAATTGTGAAGCAGAAGGGTGAGCACAACTAGCCCAATAAAGAATATCATGACTAAAGATAATTAAATTATCAATAGCTTTCATCAATAATAAATCAGAGATTTAGAACATATGACAGATAATAAAACTTTTCAACCATAGTTGCGGTGAACGAGCAATCCATTAGAAGAGTCGAATAGACCATAAGGTCTATTATCTTCTATGTTAAAAGTCCACCAATAATGTTTTATCCGTGTAACATCAATCAACAATTCCGTCCACGATCATGTGAATAACTCATAATCATAATTGTGATTCTAAATTCCTCTTCGCACCTGGACGAAGATAATTTTCATCTTTGAAACATCAAAAATCATGGTTATACCAAATCACAATTCACCTTTCGTAATCATTAAATCATCTTTGCACTACTGCCAAAGATATTCATTATTATCACATCCATGAATTAATATTTCATTGCTGAGACTCAGCTCAATAATTAATCCACATCATCGAATCATCCATGCACTACAGGCCAAGGATATTCTTTAGTATCACGACCACGAATTATCCACGCACTACGGCCAAAGATAATCGTGTTTTCATCAACGGTCCTTATCATGCCATAAAACAATTCATCTTTGCACTACGGCCAAAGAGAATCCATAGTCATAATCATACCAAAAACTGTTCATCAATGCACTACGGGCCAATGAGGACTTTTTCCATATTATTTGTAACATTACGGTTATGATTATACCGAATAATCCCTGGTCATAATCATACCAAGTCCATCTATGCACTACAGGTCATAGATGACTTTCAACATAATATAAGCATTAGGATGATGACAATATTATAAGCATTAGTCAAACTAAATCAAGGATAAATATTAAAGACTTTAAATTTATCTAAACATTATCAATCACTTAATAAAATCATAATCTAATATTGTTAATATTATAACAATATTTTAATCACTCCTTAAACTTATAAACAATTTAATTTAATTGTTTACTCTTTTCTAAATAATGCATTTGATTATTCAAAATGCCATACTCATAAGATTTCATCACCAATAATCAAATTACTCATCAAAAATCTGCATATACCTTATATAGGATTTTCAAGCCATAAAATTCTATTTACCAATTTTTCAACTTCACATAACATATTTAATTATATGTTCAGTAACTAAATCATTTTCATGAAAAATACCAAATCGGTCCCAAAATTTATTCTTTTACGGGATTGAGAAGAGAATATAGTCTCATCTTGAACATATATTTTTCTAAGAATTTTAAAATTCATTTACTATTTTTCAAAAATTAATTTCTAATTAATTCCTTAAGAAATTAGCTACCTCAAGGTTAACTCCAGAAATTCTGAAATCTTGGCAAGATCTTACACATGTTAACGTGAGTTTCCAGTTTAAATTTCATGGTCATCGGAGTTATAGAACTCCGGTTATAGCGTTTTTCGTTGAAAAAACCTAAATATTGAAATAGTTATAACTTGCTCATTTTAAGTCGGAATGAGCTCATATTTGGAAAGTAGGTACTTTATACCATATATTTTCATGTCCCAAAAGGCCGGAATTTTTCTCACAATTTAAGTGGCCGAAAATGCCCTTTTAAATTTTCTGGCAGTAGCTTTTTGGCACTTTTCAGTTTTTGACTCCTTTACTAAAATCAGTCCACACGAAAATCTACAACACCTTTTCTAGTGATTCCACTTGGATAAGTTAGAAAACTCATAGATCTAACTCTAGAACTTGACCACACTCAAAAATTTGAAATATAATAGGAGATATGGTCAATTGAATTTCATACTCCATTTTTACCAAAATCTGATTTTCAACCCTTTGTGTTTTCTAAGAACTTTCTTGTTTTCACATAATAACTAACATAACTCATCATGACAATGACATAATAATTCAATAAAACAAGTTCAAGAATAAGTTTTAAAGATTTATAAGTTAATTTATCCTGAACTCAATTATGTCCAAATTGTCAACATGATACTATTTTGTGGAGTAAAATTCAAGAATGCTCAGAAACTATTTCCATGAAAAGATAAAGGATGAAGCGCAAATATCAAGGATATTCTACTAATTTCATGGAGTATATAAGTCAAAGTTTTAACCAACTGAGTGTAATAAAGAATGGAATAACAAAAGAAATCACCAGGCATGCGATATGCGATAAGCAGTGGCGGAGTTATTCCAACAGAATAATAAATAGTGGAACCGAATTAAAGGTAAAAAGCATACAGATAGGATATTCCAATAGAATAAGAATGAAATAATGGAAGAATTTCACCAAGTATAGGGTAGCTTGGCGTATCTGAGTTATTCCAACGGAATAATAAAGAATGAAATAATTTAAGTTCTCTTCATGAATACAAAAGAAATAATACCCCTTACTTGAGTACAACAAATAATATCCCTTAGAAAAAAGCTGAATATAAGAGTAGGGAAGTAGCGAATAATTTTCTATAGTTTCTCTATAATTCTCTCTCTAGAGTTTCATTGAAGTCGTAAGAAATAATGAAGGAATGAGCTTTATTTATAGAAGAATGGGTACGTATAGTAACTAATTCATGAACGGTCCAGATTGATTTACTTTTAAGCGGGACGGTCCATATTGGTTTACTATTAAAACTTAAAGTAACGGTCCATACTGATTTACTATTAAAACTTTAAATCAGAGATCCATATTGATTTACTATTATAACTATCCACCTGCGGTCCATATTGATTTACTATTATATCTTCAACCAACGGTCTGAAAAATTAGCACATCTCCTCATAGACTAATATTGTACCCAAAAATAATTTGGACCGAAAAGAAATATATTTTACGGGTGAATAGTACTCCGTGAATAGTAACTTGTGAATAGTAACTTGTGAATAGTACTCTGACACGAAAAGTGTCCCGAATACCCGATTGAACAATAGTGAGTGACTTCTCACATAAGCATCAATAATCAATACCGCGTACTACTATGCAACCACGCGTATTACTGTACTTTTAACATCGGGTGTTTCAACAGTTAAAGGTAAAACTTCCGCCATTATTTTCATAAAGTATTTTTGTCGTTTTCTCAATCCGGCAATAATTACATTGTAGGGTCCCACCAATGATTGTACCGTCGTACGAATATTCCCTGACAAAAAGAATATTCCCCGACTAATCGAATATTCTCTGACAAAACGAATATTTTATATCAACTTGCTTACTTTGCAAAAAAAAAATTCACATATTACCCTTAACTTTAAACTTTTATCAATCTAACTATTTACCAAAATAGAAAATTTGAATACTTTTATTTCATAAAATTCGGGGTCTCACACCTCTAGTCCAAGCTGCATAGATACATCCCACCTGAAGGAAACCAGAGAGCACTCAACGAATGGCATGCAAGCTAACAGAAGATCTAAGCATCAATCCAATCAGCATCCAGATTGAGTTGTGAAGCCATTCGAGATGAAGTTTTCCACAAGATGATCATAGGAAGACTTCAGTAGCAGACTAAGGAAAGTCAGCAGGTGCAGTAGCTGTCATGCGATAAGATGACAATGATATTGTAAGTATCCAGGATTGTAGTGTTTGCCAGACAAAGAAAGAACTGATGGAGTATACACAGAGATATTGGTCAGCCTCTGAAGAACAAGGCTAAAGTGATTAAGCATTAGGTCAGTCCATTGATGATAAGTGAATGGGAGATCACAAGGAGAAAGCGAGCTGGACATGCCAAAAATCTGAAGTGTCTTGCTATTAAGAAGGGACCAAAACAAAGAAGTCAAGCCATCAACATCTGAGAGCTGTCGAGGCAAACAGAAGTGTAGAAGCACTGCACAAGAGAAGGAAGAGGTGTTCTATATTGAAGATCCAATTAACACTCTTTAAGATCGTAGTGTTATCTCTACCAGTCAACAAAACACTACGATCAGGTCCATGAAGACATGCATCAGAATCTTAGAGTTCGAACAGCTGAAGATTGAAGCATTGACAATGGTTCAATCTGAAGGTTGATATTCGGACAAGAGCTTATTGAGAGCATCGATGCAAAAGAACAACCTCTGATTCAGAAATCAGAAGGAGGAAATAAAGTCTTTGACCTGCCCAAGACATCAGAGTGACATCTCTGATGGGGTAGGTGAAACAGTGGACTGCAGTGTAAGAAAGTCAAAAAAGGAGATGTCATGTCACATCTGCAGTCTCCACCAAATAACTCGAGATCTGCGAAGCAAATCTAAAAGCTTTCAACGGCCACTTTCCAACGAAAAGATTGGGAAGAAGTATAAATTAACAGAGCTTTAAAGATCAAGTGCTGCTGATGATTGCTATGTTGCAGAATCGTTGAGTTGGAAGAATACTAACGTTGACTCTACGAGTTCCACCTGAGCTTAAAAAGAACAAGTCTCAGTTACAGTGAGACTACGAAGGTGGAAGTGAAGCAACTTAGAAGAAAAACTTAAACAGATCAAAGCTTCACTCAACAAAGATGAGAATTCCACTTGAATTGGAATCTAAGCTAAGACTCGAGAAGGACAAGAAGATAGCATTTAGAAGAGTGGCAAAGCACAAGGCAGATCCTAAGAGCCACTCTACGATTCACCATGAATCCAAAAGTAAAAGCGAGCAAATGCGAGAACCATATGCCAACATGTTAAGAAGGGTTCAGGAAATGGTGATGGTGCATAGCTGACACTACATGAAGATGAGCATAACAGAAGAAGATCAGCTGCACCAAAGATGATGTGGTCCAGTCTCGAAGAAGAATGCAAAGAGGACCACACCACGCTGCTAAGTACAAAAGATGATCAAGCTTAAAGACATTTTAGCATCTCAGCACCAACAACAACAACAACAACAACTACAACAATAACAAGAAGCCAGGGCCTGAGGGGTCCTTATCTGTAGGGACTAATGAAGTTCCAAGCCTGATGGGCTTGAAGAGTTCCTAGGGAACTAGAGAAGTTCCAAGGCTGCTGGCCTTGAAGAGTTCTTAGTGAACTGAAGTCCCAAGGTTGCTGGCCTTGAAGGAATCTTAGTGATTCAGGGTGTTGCCCTTCCTTAGTGGAAATCTTGTTAGTTGAAAACAGAAGAGTGGATTCGGAGCTTATGTCTCTGAACAACTTAAAATCCCTTGTGTCTTTTACCTTATGTCATTTACATTATGTATATTAACTACAATAACTACTATGTATGTTTTAACTGCTTACAACTGAACTAACTCTAAGAACAATGTATGTATGATTATGAATATATCAATGAAAGGGATCTTTTACTTATTCTGATGTGCTTGAAAAGATTCTTATGTTTGTCATATGCTAAATCATTAGCTATACAAAACAAAAGTAGAAACTATTTGAAATTAAAAAGGATCTATTCAACCCCCCCCCCCCCTCCCCCTTCTAGATCTATATTGTGCCTACTGGGAACTAACAATTGGTATCAAAGCAAGTTCTCATGCTATATTCAAAAGCTAATCGCTTTGAGTCTGATCCTAGGCACAAACATTGTTCTAAACTTAGTGTAGTAGTAAGTCACTTGTTATATGCACTTGAGCTCACACGTTGGAAATATTGTGAACAGGTAAATGTGTATATACACCTGAAGCTGCTCAGATTGGTCCATGTTCCTGAGTGCCATATCAACAAGACTAATCCCTGACCACAGTCAATCTTATAGTCTGAAGACCATGCTAAAAAGCTCAAAAGACATCAACAGAAAAGAGTCACACATCCTCCAGCCTGAAAAGATGAAAAGGCCATACATGCTAAGCAATGATTATTCAAAGAAGAACTTCTCAAACATGTATCTGACCAACTAGTAGCTGGATGTAAACCTTGTGAACTCAAGGATGTCAAAGAACTAAAGATGCTGAGATTTTCTTAGCATGCATCTTCAAGACCACGGCTGATTGATTGAAGGTCAAGAGGAGCAACAAGCTGTCAGGAGCAAATGAGAAACTATGCACATCAATGCCTAACCTCAGTATGTCTAAGTTAAATGACTGTTAAGAAACTGACAGTAGAAAGGTATGATTCCTCACTAATATAATTGTATACATCATGTTACACCTCCTTATGCACCATAACAGTATTCTGTCAAGAAATCATAATCTACCTAAAAAGGTGATGAGAAAAAGTACATTGAGGTTGGAAACTCAAATGCTTACAAACTTTCTCTCCATCCAAACTTTAGGTTCAAGATGACATCTTGAAAGAAATCTGAAATAGGTCATAAGCATATCAAAGGTTAAATCAATTTTATATGGAAGTAATCTTTGCTGATGGGTACTTATACATGTATAAACCTATATTCTAAGTGTTTGATAACATTTTAAGTATGATCAGTTCTACAAGAGTATCTTGAAGATTCTCAGAAACTGATCACCTCTATGAATCAACCAGATACGCATAAGTAATAGTGTTGACCTTCACTCTGTGAACATTTAAACTTTGTGAACATAACCAAGCAAATGACAAAACTATCAAATAAAAAGAGTGTTTTAATAAAATGACAAATGTTATACACACTCATCATCATGCATCTCAAAATGTAATATCCAAATTAGCTGCATGCATGAATTTGATTGATTGGTGATCCATATGATTTTAATTCTAATATATGAGGAATAGGGTTTTTGAAATTAACCTGGCAGGACCCATTTAACTATGGGTACCGAAATAGAAATATTTCTAACCTACAGGTACTTGGTCTATCTGACCACACTAAGGAATGATGAAGCAAAAGACTTCAGTCAAAGAAAGATTCAACCAGCAGAAGGCTTAAGACTGTTCAGAAATAAATTTGATAAAATTCCCATATGTCAAAGCCTGCCCTTGAAGACCTGCTGAGCTAATCCAAATGAAGCTCACTTGGCTGCTGATACTTATATGGAAGCAGGCCATTCAACCAAAGATGGAAATGGTCTTATATGCTCAATCATGCAACCCATGTCATATGAAGAGAATCCATAAGAAAGTTCACGACAGAGGATCATCGAGCATCAAACATGAGGAACTCATTACAGGAGCAGAAGTCAACGAGCACATGCTGACAAAGAAGACTACGTTCGTAGTGCTGACAAATGATCGTAAAATGATCAGTCCTGGAAATATCCATGTCTATGATGAAAACAGATTTAACTGTCAGTGGTGATTCCAGTCAGAAAGAAGCATGCAAGGATGTCTCCTAACACACATGAAGAAAAGAAAGTCACCCCTCACTGAGAAGATAGTATGAACATGAGGAAGCAGTGATCTATTAAGAAACAACATCACTGAGTTATACTATGAAGCAGTGTACCAGCTACAGAGTCCCAAAACTTTGTGGCTGATGAAACAGATGAAGAACCATAGTCAGTAGGAATGTCTCAAAATGTACTACTGATAACCTTTCAGCCACCCAACCCAAAATCGTGGAGTGCTTACGATTAAACATCTGATTGTAGTGTAAGAAAAGGAGGACACCGCGATTACAGCAAATGTGTTTGCCAGAAGTTGGTAGAGGTCCTCCCCAGCAGAAAGAGGTCAAATGAGATATCAGTGAAAATCTCTTCTAAAGTATTTCATCTGGAAAGTGCCTCAGGGACAAACCTGACCCATAGTTCACTCTAAGAGGTTGGCCCTTCCTGAGCTACATTGACCCAGAAGGAATGCTAAGTAAAGTTCATCTCAAGGACCAAGTCAGTCAACGATCGTAGAGTCGAGGTTGAAGAGAACTCCATGATCGTAGTGCAACCTCAGCGATCGTAGAAGCAGACTCGACGATCGCAGTCCTACCAAAGGATAATCTAGCTCATGAGGAGATAAGGTCGAATACAGTTTGGAAAGATATTATGCAAACGCATCTCAGAACTCAAGTACCCAAACTGGCTCGGAGTACATCAGTGATCAAGCTATGCAGCATCAAGATGAGGATTGATGTCAAAACCATCCACTGCAGCATCTATCAAAAGATGATCGTTGAGTCAACAAAGGAAAACGTAGAGTCCAAAGCTTCCTTACCATACTACTCTACGAACCAAAAAGGTCAACGATCAATCCACGTCAATTAAACGTCTACCCTCCCAAAAGAGATATCTAACTGAAAAGGTTATGGGGAGTTACAGCTCATTACTGGGCATCGTGCAACCAATGGTTGGTTGACCCATAACTGCTTTTGAAGAGTCAGGGGAAACTGCCATAAAGATAAATTCAAAATCTGCAAATAGTTATCAGAAACTATCGAACCTCTCTCCCTCCCATTTTTAAACCCTAGAATCCTCTTCAAAGATTAAATCGAGTATACCTCCAGAACCCAAATCACAATCAGCTATCTCTCATAAATCTCCTTCAATCACATACCCATATACTTTGAACTCTTCAAATGGCAGAATAGAGAGTTATAATAGGAATCCAACTCTACGTCAAAAAGTTCGAAGAATCATAAACGAAGTTCAAGGATATACTTGAGCTCGTAAAGAAGGCTGGGTTCTTTGAGTGCTTGGAGGCCAACACTGTGACTCCCCCAAAATAGGTATACATCACCTATTGTGAGTCACCAAATACATGGTACAGAATACAAATACAATCTTTAAATATACAACATAAGCTGTGAGTTTCAATACAAACATTGTCTTCTAGACAGTATTAAAAATCAAAATAAGTCATCAATACATTTATTAACACACTATTTCACAGAATAGTGAGGACTACTAATGCTATCCTCTGGACCATCACTCCGTTCCCCGACTCGTCCCAGCTATATTCTCATTTCCTGAAGAGAACAGTGAAAGAAAGGGTGAGCTCAACTAGCCCAGTAAGAAATATTATGACTAAGATAAAGCAGAATAAATTATCCTTAGTCTTCAATAGTGTTAAACTGATACGATATAACAACCATCAAGTTTATCTGCAGCGGAACAAGCAATCCATTAAAAGAGTCAAGTAGAAAATAAAATCTACTATCTTTTATGATTTAAAAGGTTTTCATCATCAATTATCATTTGAGACTCGACTTAGTAAATAATCCACATCATCGAATCACCCCGCACTCTTACTGAGGGATATTCTTTAGTATCACGACCACAAATTATCAATGCACTCTGGGCCAAGGACATTCGTGTATTCATTAATGGTCATGATCATGCCAACAATCTGCTCATCAATGCACTACGGGCCAATGAGGACTTTTTCCACATCATGTGTAACATTACGATTCATGATTACAAGAATAATCCTCGGTCATAATCATACCAAGTCCATCTATGCATTATAGGCCATGAGATGACTTTTAACAAAATATAAACATGAGGATGATGACAATGATATAAGAATTCAATAAAACAAGTTCAAGAATTAATTTATCCATGAACTAATAATGTCCAAATTGTCAACATGATACTGCTTTGTAGAGTAAAATTCAAGAATTCTCAGAAGAATGTTTCCATGAAAAGATACTGGATGAAGCGCAAATATCAAAGATATTCCACTAATTTCATGGAGTATAGAAGTCAAAACTTTAATCAACTGAGTATTATAAGGAATGGAATAACAAAAGAAATCACCAGGCATGCGATTGGCGGCCTGAGCGGAGTTATTCTAACAGAATAATAATTAACGGAACGGTCAGTCCGTAGAAACGCCTTATGACAGGATATTCCAATGAGAATAATAAAGGCGGAATAAAAGTCCGCCAGAAACGCATGTGAATGAGGATATTCCAATGTAATAATAAAGACATAATCGGTCCTACAGAAACGCATGCAGATGAGGATATTCCAACATAATAATAACGAATGGAATAATGTAAGAATTTCACCAAGTATAGGGTAGCATGCGTATCTGAGTTATTCCAACCGAATAATAAATAATGGAATAACTGAAGTTCTCTTCATTAATACAAAAGAAATAATACCCCTTACGAGTACAACAAATAATATCTCTTACCGTAAAAGAAGAGTATTGGATATAGGAGTAGTGAAGTAGCAGAATACTTTTCTTCTTTCTCTCTATAGTTTCTCTCTCTAGAGTTTCAGTGAATTCGTAAGAAATAATGAAGGAATGAGCTTCTATTTATAGGAGAATGGAAAGGATACTATGCAATAAAATATTCTAATAAAATAAAAACTTTTAAATAAAATATTATATATATTATATTATATATATATAACACATGCTCCTTTCTTAAATTCACGGAATTTAATCCCGTGATATCATTATAAATATATATAATAATGATATAGTGCTCCATCCATTCCCCCCACTCCACCAATTTCTTTTGATGACAAAGACATCACATAATGCTAGCTCATTCACGGGATGCACCCATGATTCCCCCTCTTGACAAATAATACAACTTATATATATATATATATATATAACAACCTTTATCATCACTATTATTATTCACAATATTAATCGACTAGGTCGTTCCCAAGAAAGAGGGGGCTTTCCAATAAGAATTTCTCCCTATTGGCGCGTAATTAGGTGACCAAACCTCTCCTTGACAGAACTTCTAGACATCATTAATATTGTAAATAATAATATTAATAACCTTGTCGTCTCAATTATTGATTTAATAATATATAAAATATTGACAATAATTGAATCAAATAACGTGAGATACTATGCAGCAATTACTGTAGTAATAATTGAACAAAACTAAGTGACTTCTCACGTAAGCATCAATAATCAATACCGTGTGCTACTATGCAATCACGGGTATTACTGTACTTTTAACACCGGGTGTTTCAACAATTAACGGTAAAACTTCCGCCGTTATTTTTATAAAGTATTTTTGTCGTTTTCTCAATCCGACAATAATTCCATTGTAGGGTCCACCAATGATTGTGCCTTGGTTATTTAATATTCCCTTTTAAACCAATATTCCCCGACCAATCGAATATTATATAACAACTTTGCGTACTTTTGCAAAATTTATAAATATTACCCACAACTATAACATTATATCAAATTTACTCCATAATATTCAAAAATGATATTTATAGAAAATTCATCTTTATTTATAAAAGTTGGGGTCTTACAACCTCCCTTTTTATGAAATTTTCGCTTGAAATTAGGGTACGATACTGGTATGTCGAAGAGGTAAGGATACCTTGATTTCATTTCAGATTCTAACTCCCAAGTCATTTCCTCAACATCGTGGTTTCTCCACAAAACTTTGACTTGAGGTATAACCTTGGAGCGTAGAATATGTTCCTTCTTATCCAAGATTTGAACAAGAACCTCTTCATACGTTAAATCTTCCGCTATTTCGTCCGATTCTAACTCAATAATGTGGTTCGGGTCTTTCACATATTTACGTAACATGGATATATGAAAAACGTTATGAACACGAGACATACTTGGCAGTAAAGCGAGTCTATAGGCCACAGTTCCTACTCGATCGAGGATTAAAAATGGGCCAATGAATCGAGGATTGAGCTTTCCTCTCTTTCCAAATCTCGTAACTCCTTTCCATGGAGCAACACATAACAACACAAGATCTCCAATATCGAATTCCACGTTCTTTCGATGAAGATCAGCATAACTCTTTTGTCGGTCTTGTGAGGTTTTTATACATTGTCGGATCGTTTAAAGATTTTCCGTAGTCATTCATACCAACTTCGGACCCAACAACGTTGCTTCACCCACCTCATCCCAGCATACTGGAGAATGACACTTTCTTCCATACAACGCCTCAAATGGAGCCATGCCAATACTTGCTTGATAACTGTTGTTGTAGGAAAAATCCAGCAATGGTAAGAACTTATCCCAACTTCCCTTGAAGTCAAGGACACAAAGTCTTAATAAATCTTCAAGAGTTTGAATAGTCCTCTCCGACTTCCCGTCCGTCTGAGGATGATATACCGAGCTAAATCGTAAATCTGTGCCCATAGCTTTCTGTAAACTAACCCAAAATCGTGAAGTGAATCTTGGGTCTCGATCAGAAACTATGGATACTGGCATACCATGCAGTCTTACAATCTCGCTTATGTACATACGAGCAAGATGTTCAAGTGTATAAGTTTCTCGTATCAGTAAGAAATGAGCAGACTTGGTCAATCTATCAACAATGACCCAAATCGCATCTATGCCTTGAGAAATCTTAGGAAGACTGGTAACGAAATCCATGGTAATGTACCCCACTTCCATTCTAGAATTTCAAGTGGTTGCAATGGACCTTTTGGTACTTGATGCTCCACTTTAACTGGTTAACAAGTTAGACACCTTGAGATAAAAAGCGGTATCTCTCTCTTCATATTGCTCCACCAAAATGTATGACGAAGATCATGATACATTTTGGTACTTCCAGGATGGATTGCAAACGATGTGTTGTGCGCCTCCATCATAATTTTATACTTTAAATAAGGGTTGTTAGGAACACAAAGTCTGGAGTTAACTTGAAGTATTCCTTCTTCATCGATTCTTGCTTCCGGCATAGCACCTTCTTCACTTTCTTCCTCATACGCATCGACTCCAGTGTCTATAAGCGAAAGCGACTTTAACTTTATCAATTAACGTCGGTTCTGTGACACCCCAAATCCAGTACTTCAATTCCACGGATTTGGTGTTTCTTCAGATAAATATCATCTATCTATCTACCCATAATAAATGCAAACCATGCAATAGATAGAAATAAAATCTTCCCCTTAAGGGTTACAACATCCGAATAATAATACAATCCCAGGTTAAACTAACCTTAAACATCTGTGCGGAATAAACAATAAGTCTTAAGTAACATCAATTCTAATTACATCACATAAATAATCAGTTTTTCATTACTTGCTAAGCTTGCCCTTGCCTTTACTAGTGGAAGGTTCGTCTGCTCTTTCGTTCTTAACTGCAATGTTATTATTACGCAAGAGTGAGCATGATTGCCCACAAATAAAATAATGAAATAACGATGTATAATAACATGCGAGGGAATCTAAGACTTCTGAAATAAAAGCTCAACTTTTGAATCAAGAATGAATAACAAGAATCAAAAGATTTCTGAGGATCATAAGACCTTGAACTATGTCCTAGGTTAACAAGGGTTATACTTGAAACCCTTAACAGTCATAAGACTATGGACCTTTCTACTCGTACTTAGGGGGATCGGCCCTTAGTACCATACTGTGCACAATATCTTAATGCTAACACGTAAATCCCTTTGCAAGGTTGTTCATCTCAGTTTGACATTCAAGTCCGCGCCAAAGGAAGTTTTGTTTGGATAATTCAATAAGGGTTCTGAAATTTAGAACGTTCATCAACTATGGACTAGTCGAATCAATAAGGTTCACTAGTCTAACAAGGTTCAACAATAATAATATTCAAATTGAATAATAATCTCAAGAAGTATACAATAGAACAAATATTGTATAACAATTTCATATTTTGAAAGGATAATAAATCTTTAATATAACAATTCGAACTTGAATAATAGTAATGATAATTTACTCAAGGTAAATAATAAACTTGAACAATGATAACAAATAGGGGTAGGAAACTTGCCTTGTGTGTAGATTACACTTTAATTAAACTCATTCTTTGATTTAAATCCTACATATCATTTACATTCATAACTCTAGTTAATTATAATATAATTAACCATCATAAATTCATTCTTTTATCTAAATTTTGGTTATGACTATACTTAGTCAAATATCACACTTATTGTCATATAATAACACTTCATGAATAATAAGCTACTTATGTATTTCATAATTCAATCCACATGCAATTATGTTATTTACATGTTAAGTATCTATTTTAATATCTCATTATACTTCTAACATATTTTTATGTTCATTACATTAAGTTACTAACACATTGCTAGGCTTAACATTTAAAAAAAATTCATTTGGACATTACGAGAGTGGGCTGTAGATGCCACTTTTTTATACTAGGTCTTGGTGGTCATGGCACATGTATTCATGGGATACATATACGGATATACATGTAGTGAATGACACGACAAATAAATAATAAATGGTGGCAGTCAGCGTACCGATTCTTGAGAAATGGCGATTCATGAAAAATCATGAACATGCCAATTTCTATCAATTTCTAAGTTTCGCATCAATTTAGACATACCACATGATATAATTCATACATAATCGTTACCCATCAATTATGTAATGAATTTAACCCATTAAACACATAATTACTGTAATTAAAATATGTGAATTTCACTTGACTGTGATGTTCTTGAAGGTTTTGAAAATAAATCATGAAATTTAATACTACGGATTCGTTATAACACCGAATCCGTTCATTTAAGGTTTGGTCTCTTCGTATCAACATGCATAATCAAATAAGAGTATAAATTTTACAAAACCATTTATGTTTGACACATTAAATTTACATATAAGGGCCATATGGCCAAAACCCAAACTCTGTAAATTTTGAAATAACAAGTCATCATATACGGTGTAATATAATGAGACTGATGATAGGGAATCATGCAATATATATATAAAACATGCTATACTACTCGAATTATTACATATATCCATATAACAACACAATTTCCCAATTACAGAGACTTTACAGGATGAATGAAAGCCATTTTTATAAAAACTTTAATACGTAATTTAAAATTTGGGAAGGAGGAGATTACTCACAGCTTAGTGTAGATAGAAAAGATGAACTTTCTCAATTAATCAAACAACTAACAATTCTCTCAAATTCTTAATTCTCTCTCTCTGTGATTTCCTTGTAGAACTTAGAAAATGAAGAGAAGAAAAATACGTATAATAATAATAAGGGAAGGAACTGACGCGTTGTGGTCAGTTACCCAGTCATGGGTAACTTCCCTCAACTCCCACTAAGGCCATGTTTGGCTATCATTTTAAAAGCTTATACCCCATTAATTTAATAAAACCTCTTATACTATAGTTAAATAATGTCACACTCCTTTATAAAATAAATCAATATCTTATTTAATTTACCTTAAATAAAATATAATAAATTCTCATAAATTCACATAGTCACATAATTAAATTTATCATTAATAAATAATGTCAAATTATTAAATCTTTAATTAATAAATAAATTAATTAAAATAACATTAGGCTTATTAAATATTTCTTTTAATACAATAAGCTCACATAATTAAATATATCGAATAATAAAATTCTCCACATTAATTTAATAAATGTAACACATATAATTAAATTAATCTACCACAATTTCATGAATTAATTATTTAATCTAATAATTAAATCATCGAAAATATTTATTTACTTCAATAAATATTAAGAATTAAATTACAAAAATCTCGTTCGTCACAGGTTCTACTCATATATTCGTCATCTTCACATGGGTCCCTGGAGTCTTTAACTCTATCTCCATCCTTTGCAAGTCATACAAAATGGGCCTTTGCATTGACAATATCACACTCGTACTTGCATATGATCTTCTACTCAATGCGTCAGCTACCACGTTTGCTTTTCCAGGATGGTATTGGATGGTATGATCATAATCTTTCAACAGTTCAAGCCAACGTTGTTGTCGCATGTTGAGTTCCTTTTGAGTGGAGAAATATTTGAGGCTTTTATGATCCGTAAAGATCTCCACTTTCTCCTCATACAAGTAATGCCTCCAAATTTTAAGTGCGAAGACAACAGCTGCCAACTCTAGATCATGAGTAGGATAATTCCTCTCATATTCTTTGAGTTGTCGTGAGGCATAGGCTATTATGATTTTCCCATGTTGCATGAGAACACATCCCAACCCTTTGCCCGAAGCATCACTGTAGATGACAAATCCTCCGAGGCAGGATGGTATTGTCGAACAAGTCTTTGAAATGAGTCTCCTCTTGAGTTCTTGAAAACTCTTTTCACATTCTTCGCTCCAACCGAACTTTGTGTCTTTCCGAGTCAGCTGAGTTAATGGAGTAGCGATTCAAGAAAATCCTTCCATGAATCTCCAATAATAACCAGCTAAATCGAGAAAGCTACGTACTTCGATCACTGATTTAGGTTGCTCCCAGCTTTGAATTGCTTCAATTTTTGCTGGGTCAACAGATATTCCATGACTTGATACTACGTGCCCAAGGAATGCTACTTCATCAAGCCAGAACTCGCATTTCTTTGGAATGTCATTAGTTCTAATCTTCAATTAGTGATATCCGAAACGAAGATCAATCTTTGAAAAGAATTTGGTTCCTTGCAACTGGTCAAACAGGTCATCAATACGTGGCAATGGGTACCTATTTTTGATGGTGACATGATTCAACTCCCGATAATCAATACAAAGTCGCATACTCCCATCTTTCTTCTTCACGAGTAGAATAAGAGCACCCCAAGGAGACGTACTAGGACGAATAAAATCGATGTCTAACAATTCCTGCAATTGGGTCTTTAACTCCTGAAGTTCAACAAGAGCCATTCGATATGGGGCTTTGGAAATGAGTTTTATACCGGGTTCAAGGTCGATACAAAATTTAATTTCATGCTCTGGGGGTAGGCCAGGAAGTTCTTCAGGGAATACGTCAGGGAATTTATTAACAATAGAAATATCATTCAAAACTGACGTATTTTTGTTTAGATCCATGACATGAGCTAAGAAAGCTTGACATCTGTTTTTCAATAAATGAATAGCTTTATGGCTTGAGATGACCGTGATTGATTTTAATGGTTTGGTCACTTGAATTCGCATAATAGGTTGATTAGGAATATGAAAGCTAACAACCTTACGAAAACAATCAATTTTAGCATGATGAGTAGTTAACCAATCAATCCCTAGAATCACATCAAATGCAAGTATTTTCAATGAAATAAGATCAACAGGTAATGTGAGGGTACCGATTTGAACCAAACAAGACTTATAAACAATGGATGTAAGGAAGGTTTCTCCCAACGGAGTTTCCACAGATAAGTCAAAGTCTAATTTCTCCGGAGTCAAGTTTAATCGTTGAGCGCAAGTAAGAGAAATAAAAGAATGGGTAGAACCGATATCAAATAAGGTATAGACTTCGCTAGAGTTTATGATAAGCTTACCCGTGATGACCTTGTTGGGTTCCTTGCTACGGGAGGTCACAACAAACGCCTCCCTTGCATTACCGGTTTTGACTTTTAAGGACTGACCTTTGGTGCCTCCATCCTAGCTAAACTTGTCTTTGGTGAACGACAAAATCGAGCTAAGTGACCTTCTCTTCCACAATTATAACATGCTTTGGACGGCATCGTACAATTTGGACTGATGTGTCCCTCCCGTCCGCATTTGAAGCATATAGGTGGTCATTCTCCTTCCTTCTAGCAGAAATCTTGGTCTTGACGTCTTTCCATCATTGTTGAATCTCCTCTTCTTAAAATGTCCATTCTTATTGTTTTGTACGATTACCACCGAAGTGGTTACCATTTACATTTGTTGATTCCCTCCACTCTTGTTGTCACCGCTTCGATGACTGCTCTCACTGGTATTATCATTTTGTCGGCTGCTCTCTTTTAGTTGCGTTGACTCATTATCGCGTTCCACTAATTGAGCCCTATTTACAACATCTGAATACAAACACAGTTTATGAGAAATGAGATATTGACGTATCTCCGGCTTCAAACCTCTTAAAAACATCCGCGTCATTCTCTCTTCATTATCAACTAAATGGGACGCAAACCAGGACAACTTGGCTTCGTACTGCGACACGGTCATGTTATTCTGCTCCAGCTTGATGAACTCTACCTCTTTCATGTGACGAATACTTTCAGGAAAGTACTTGTCGTTGAATAGTTCTTGAAACTTCTCCCAAGACATCTTTAGTGCGGCAGGATGAGTACGTTTTACCGATTCCCACCAGTAATCTGCCTCTCCTCGTAACATAAAGGTGGCAAATGGCGCCTTTTGCTCCTCAGAGCATCCCAAGACATCAAATATCTTGGTGATCTGCTTTATCCATGCTTCCGCCTTAAGTGGTTTTGGCTCTCAATAAACTCTAGTGATCCCAGCTCCTTGAAGCATTTAGCGGTGACCGTCCAGAGTTTCAGGTGTTTCCACACATATTTTGGACAGAGCCGCCTCTTGCGATGTTGCATAAATTGTATAAAGCCTCCGAACATTCCATCGTTAGTTTATCTGGTCGGTTGTTGTTGTTTGCACTGTGGATTGTCGCATTCACGATGCACATTATCACGATTATTGATCTGTGGAGACTCAGCGGTCTCACGTGTGCTCCATTGCTATTCTCAACATTCTCGGATGTCATTTTCAGATACTGCCACAAAATAAGGGTTAATTAACATATAACATATTATCCCTATACTCTGACCGACCAATTAAATACCAAATAAACTTAAGTAGGTCATACTAGCGAAGGAATTCCCCGTCTCTCCCCTCCTAGTTCTAGTCTCACATCTTAGCCAGGGATCATATCCCTAAGCTTTGATACCAACTGTGACGCCCCCAAAATAGGTATACATCACCTATTCTGAGTCGCCAAATACATGGTACAGAATCAAATAAAATCTTTAAATATACAACATAAGCTGTAAGTTTCAATGCAAACATTGTCTTCTAGACAGTATTAAAACTCAAAATAAGTCCTCAATACATTTATTAACACACTATTTCACAGAATAGTGAGGACTACTAATGTTATCCTCTGGACCATCACTCCGTTCCCCGACTCGTCCCAGCTATATTCTCATTTCCTGAAGAGAACAGCGAAAGAAAGGGTGAGCTCAACTAGCCCAGTAAGAAATATTATGACTAAGATAAAGCAGAATAAATTATCCTTAGTGTTCAATAGTGTTAAACTGATACAATATAACAACCATCAAGTTTAACTGCAGCGGAACAAGCAATCCATCAATGCACTACGGCCAAGGATATTCTTTAGTATCACGACCACAAATTATCCATGCACTACGGGCCAAGGACATTCGTATTCATTAATGGTCATGATCATGCCAACAACTGTCCATCAATGCACTACGGGCCAATGAGGACTTTTTCCACATCATTTGTAACATTATGGTCATGATTACACCGAATAATCCCTGGTCATAATCATACCAAGTCCATCTATGCACTATAGGCCATAGATGACTTTCAATAAAATATAAACATGAGGATGATGACAATGATATAAGAATTCAATAAAACAAGTTCAAGAATTAATTTATCCAGGAACCAATAACGTCCAAATTGTCAACATGATACTGCTTTGTAGAGTAAAATTCAAGAATGCTCAGAAGAATATTTCCATGAAAAGATACTGGATGAAGCGCAAATATCAAGGATATTCCACTAATTTCATGGAGTATAGAAGTCAAAACTTTAACCAACTGAGTATTATAAGGAATGGAATAACAAAAGAAATCACCAGGCATGCGATAGAAGCCGCACGAGCGAGTTATTCCAATGAGAATAATAATTAACGAGAACCGGTCCGGCAGAAACGCATGCACAGACGGGATATTCCAACGAATAATAATAAAGACAGAATCGGTCCGGCGTAAAACGCATGTGAAGAATATTCCCGAGAATAATAGAGGCGAAATCGGTGTCATGCGTAAAGCGATGCAGACGAGGATATTCAACGGAATAATAAAAAGCGGAATCGGGTCCGGTGTAAAATGCATGAACAGGATATTCCAACAGAATAATAATGAATGGAATAACAGAAGAATTTCACCAAGTATAGGGTAGCAAGCGTATACTGAGTTATTCAATCGAATAATAAATAATGGAATAATGAAGTTCTCTTCATGAATACAAAAGAAATAATACCCCTTACGAGTACAACAAATAATATCTCTTACCGTAAAAGAAGAGTATTGGATATAGGAGTGTGAAGTAGTAGAATACTTTTCTTCTTTCTCTCTATAGTTTCTCTCTCTAGAGTTTCAGTGAATTCGTAAGAAATAATGAAGGAATGAACTTCTATTTATAGGAGAATGGAAAGGATACTATGCAATAAAATATTCTAATAAAATAAAAACTTTTAAATAAAATATTATATATATTATATTATATATATATATATAACACATGCTCCTTTCTTAAATTCACGGAATTTAATCCCATGATATCATTATAAATATATATAATAATGATATAGTGCTCCATCCATTCCCCCAACTCCACCAATTTCTTTTGATGACAAAGACATCACATAATGCTAGCTCATTCACGGGATGCACCCATGATTCCCCCACTTGACAAATAATACAACTTATATATATAACAACATTTATCATCACTATTATTATTCACAATATTAATCGACCAGGTCGTTCTCAGGAAAGAGGGAGCTTTCCAATAAGAATTTCTCCCTATTGGCGCACAATTAGGTGACCAAACCTCTCCTTGACAGAACTTCTAGACATCGTTAATATTGCAAATAATAATATTAATAACCTTGTCGTCTTAATTATTGATTTAATAATATATAAAATATTGACAATAATTGAATCAAATAACGTGAGATCTATGCGCGGCAATTCTTTGTAGTAATAATTGAACAAAACTAAGTGACTTCTCACGTAAGCATCAATAATCAATATCGTGTGCTACTATGCAACCACACGTATTACTGTACTTTTAACACCGGGTGTTTCAACAGTTAACGGTAAAACTTCCGTCGTTATTTTTATAAAGTATTTTTGTCGTTTTCTCAATCCGACAATAATTCCATTATTAGGTCCACCAATGATTGTCTTAGTTATCTGAATATTCCTGTTAAAAGCGAATATTACCCGACCAATCGAATATTATATAACAACTTGCGTACTTTGCAAAATTTATAAATATTACCCACAACTATAACATTATATCAAATTTACTCCATAATATTCAAAAATGATATTTATAGAAAATTCATCTTTATTTATAAAAGTTGGGGTCTTACAGACACTCCAGTCTATACAAAGCTAGTGAAGCAGTTCTACTCAAATGCTTCAATAAATACTGGGCTTCTGACCACAAAGATGAAAGGATCTAGTCTGAAAATAAGAGCATCAGACATCAATCAATGCCTCGGGTTTCCCAACCAAGGTTTGATAAACCTGGATGAAGTCGACATTGAAGAAGGCAAAAGGCTAATGCGGTACCAAAGAAACTCTAATCTGAAGGACATGAAGAAAAAGGAGTTTTCGGAAGAATTCGAGTTCCTTACTGAGATAGTGGGCAAATGTATACTATGCAAGGACACTGCACACGACACGGTGCTTGATCAGCAGTTGAAAATCATGTCTGCTATAGTTTTGAAGAAGCAAATCAACTTTAGAGTTATCCTATTTGAACAGATCTCCAAATGGGTAGAAAAGGCTGAGTTAAAGAAGTCTACAGAAAAACCCCTGACAAAGGTGTTTCATGGAAGATTGTTGAGTATAGTGCTAAAGAAAAAACTGGGAAGCAAAATCAAGAATGATGAAGGAGAGCCTTTAAATGTTCACAAAGTAATGTCTCCTGGTTGTTCGTGAACTGGAAGAAGAACCCAAAAGGAAAGCAGGAGGTTGACAACAACAGGGAGTAGCAGAAAGAACTCTGCAAAGAAGAGGAAGGCAAAAGAGGTAGAAAGCTTTGAGTCTGGTGACTCTGTACCAGCAGCAACCACATCAGCCAGAGAGAAATCCAAAAGCGAAAGGAAAACTGAGGCTCCACCAAGAAGTCTATCAACTGAGGACAAGGATGAAGAAGAAAAAGTCTTGACTGCAGAAACCACCAAGAGAAGAAGTACAAGACTACTTCAGGGGCCATCTAGAAAGAAAGCTAAGGTGGTAAACAGACCAGTCCCAGTTTCCTAAGATAGTTCATCTAACAAAGAAGAGGACGTAGAGTCATAAAAAGAAAAAGGAACTGATGATGTCAAGACTGAGTCCCCAAAGATCAAATCCAGTGATGAAGGTGGAACCGGATTCATGGAAGATAATGCAGATTCTAATGATGAAGAAGAATGCACAAGTCCAGTGGCTAACTCTCAGAGTATTCACTCTGAAAATGAAGAAAGGTTGCAAGATGACAAAGCTGCATCTCCCACTGCACCTACTCCTACAAGCCCACATGATGGCTTAAAAGATGATGAGTCCGAGGAAGAAGGATCTGCCTCTGACAAGGCTGAACCTCGTGGAAGTTCGTCTGAACCAAAGGCCTCGGAGTCTGAAGAGGAAGAAGAGTCTGACTCTCCCATAGTTGAACCCCCAAGGAGAAGGAAGAGCCACAGATTAATTGCTCAATTTTCCTCCAAGAAGAGAAGTGATCACTCCAATACAGTCATTGAAGTAAGTGATGATGAATCCAAGGAAGACATTGCTGAAGAAGAGTCCGGCAATGAAGATCAAGAAGAAGGATTCACTGATGAATCTAATCAGAATGCTTCAAGCTCCGAAAGAGAAGAAATGGAGAAGGATTCTGATTCTGCACATCAGGAATCAGAGGAACCAGAAGACTATTATGTCCTCTCTCCAGCAAGAATCAGTAAAAGAATAGTGGTAGAAGTTTTTGATGAACCATAAGAACTCCCAGCAGAAAGATGAGTAAAATACGACAATGAACAGCTCAAGGTTGTAAGGATGACTGCACATGATGTGTTCAAAAACTGGAACAACATGGAGCTAGACTGCACGACTATCCTCTACAATCCTGATGATTTGTTGATGAGATGGTTCTTCCAATGGATGCCTTGGCTAAAGGCACATACTGAAAGAGATGAAAGTTACTTCAATTGGTGCTACTCTCAGTTTCAAAGTAAGGAGCTGGTGGCACAGAACTTCCCAAGGGTGAAGAGATTTGCAACAATAATGATCAAAGACCAGCCTCACTACAAAGTCTACAGACATGCTAGCAACCACTATATCCCTTATGATCGTAGAGTGGACTCTGAAGGAAGAAGGATCATGACTAAGGAAATAATCGTAGAGAGTCATTCACTCTACTCTTGATGGTATCAAGTCCAAAATAAGAAGCTCCCATCTGCTCAAGCATTTATTAGTAAACATTCCTTCATCTTCAAATAGCAATTGGTACTCAACGATTTTTCAGATTCTCAACACCTTCAAAAATCTGTCCAAGGATGCAAATCGTAGAGTCCAATCTGGTGCTCAACAAGAGACTGCCCTACCAGATGATCAAATACCTATGGAAAAGGAGCTGATGAAAAATTCTGACGAGCTGATTGAGAAGATATTTCTAATCACTGAAGAGTCAAAGAGGTTGACAACAACAAAAGATAACTCAGCTCAAGAGAGACTCCAAGCAACGATGGTTGATGTATCTCAAAATTAAAGAGAGAGATCACATCTATCTAAAGACCATGAATGATCAGAAGGCAGATGCACTACGAGCGCAGAAGGAAAATTAAGAACAACTACAAGTCCTCTCTGACAAGATTGACAACATGAATCAGTCTTTCTCAGTGCAACTTGAGCTAAGCCAACAAGAACTCAAGTTTGAAGTTGCCAACTCCTCCTACCTGATGGAGCAACTAATGTCCAACATGGAGCAGCTCTCCCAAGTGATTAATGACATAAAGGGGGAGAAAAAGAGGCATGGAAAGAGAAAGAGTAAGAGACACTCAAGAAAGGGAAAGGAGGGCAGAAGGAAACAAGAGAAGAAGAGAAAAAAGAAGTTGGGTCATCATCTGAGGGGGGGGCCAGAAGAAGCAGAAATGAAGGCCACATCCAAAGGAGAGCAGGAGTAAAGAAATCAAACAGATGCATAGCTGATCAACAGACATCCTGGAAGCATACATGAGTCCAAAGAGGTACATCTCTAATTAGTTAGGTATGTTTTGGATCCATGATGTAAAATGTCATAGTGTAATAAATTCAATTTTCTTATGAATGACATTCATGATTATCTGTTTTAGAAATACAGTTGCTCACTGTATATAAGATTCATTCATAACATACATATGCACTTATTGTTTTTGTCATAATCAAATAGGGGGAGATTGTCAGGAATAAGCATGTGAATGATATTCTTATTTACATATGATTTGATTATGATGTATATATATATATATATATATATATATATATATATATATATATATGAATGAATATGCAAGTATGCTTGCAGTAAGAAAAGATGGAAAATTCATTGATAGATAATAGAAACATATGTATAAGGACTTAGAATGAATTGATCAAATGTGTTAGGTTGATCCTACATAAGCAAAACAGCTTTGTAAAGTCCTTAAAAAGAAATGATGTACAAGGACTATAAATATAGAAAGATCAAGTATGTTAGGTTGATCTTTTGATGTAATAGATAGGTTTGTCTGATCGTCGAGCACTGCACTGAAATCGTAGTCTTCCGGAGAGTCGAGGAAAACTCGAGAGAGCTATCGAGGAAGAATCGTAGTCTGCAAGATAGTAGATCTCGGAGTTAAGTGAGCTATGGGGAGAGATGAGGAATGATCGTAGTATGTCGAGGAGAACTTCCTCGAGGTCGTAGTTTCTTTGAAGAAGTCGTGTGAGAATCGTAGAGATGACACGCCTCTGGCGGATAGAGCATCTGCTAAGCTAAGTCGAGAATCGTAGACTACACTCGGAATCGTGAGAGTCTCTCGATTACATGCGAGAGATCGTAGTCGAGCAAGATCGGATGAAGACAACGAGCACAAAGTCGAGAAATCGTAGAATGTCGAGATCGATCTCGGGTCGTAGTGTACTGCACGGTAGAAGGTGAATCGTAGAGTGTGAATCGAGACTTCAACAAATGTGCTCACAATGCAAAGGCGAGAATCGTAAGCAAATACGATTCTCAACAAATGAGCACTCCGGAATATCCAAAAGAATGAAGCCTCACGGGTCATTGCATAGATACATCCCACACGAAGAAGAAACCGAGAGAGCACTCAACGAATGGCGTGCAAGCTAACAGAATATCTAAGCATCAATCCAATTAGCATCCAAATTGAGTTGTGAAGCTATTCGAGATGAAGTCTTCCATAAGATGATCATAGGAAGACTTGATGGTGACTAAGGAAAGTCGGTAAAGTGCGATGGCATTTGTCATGCGATAAGATGACAATGATCTTGTAAGTATCCGGGATCGTAGTATTTGCGGACAAAGAAAGAAGCGATGGAGTATATACGAGAGATATTGGTCGACCTCACGAAGAACAAGGCTAAAGTGATTAAGCATTGGGTCAGTCCATTGATGATAAGTGAACGGGAGATCACAAGGAGAAAGCGAGTTGGACACGCCACAAATCTGAAGTGTCTTGCTATTCAGAAGGGACCAGAACAAAGAAGTCAAGCCATCAGCATCTGAGAGCTGTCGAGGCAAATAGAAGTGTAGAAGCACTGCACAAGAGAAGGAAGAGGTGTTCTACATTGAAGATACAATCAACACTCTTCAAGATCGTAGTGTTGTCTCTACCAGTCAACAAAACACTACGATCAGGTCCATGAAGACATGCATCAGAATCGTAGAGTTTGAATAGCTGAAGATTGAAGCATTGGCAACGGTTCAATCTGATGGTTGATATTCGAACAAGAGCTTATTGAGAGCATCGATGCAAAATGACAACCTCTGATCGAGAAATCAGAAGGAGGAAATAAAGTCTTCGACCTGCCCAAGACATCAGAGTGACATCTCTGATGGGGTAGGTGAAACAATGGACTGCAGTGTAAGAAAGTCAGAAAAGGAGATACCATGTCACATCTGCAGTCTCCACCAAATAACTCGAGATCTGTGAAGCAAATCTAAAAGCTTTCAACGGCCACTTTCCAACAAAAAGATTGGGAAGAAGTATAAATCAACAGAGCTTTAAAGATCAAGTGATGATGATGATTGCTATGTTGCAGAATCGTTGAGTTGGAAGAATGCTAACGTTGACTCTACGAGTTCCACCTGAGCTTAAAAATAACAAGTCTCAGTGACAGTGAGACTACGAAGGTGGAAGTAAAGCAACTTAGAAGAAGGACTTAAACAGATCAAAGCTTCACTCAATAAATATAAGAATGCCACTTGAATTGGCATCTAAGCTAAGAGCCTAGAAGGACAAGAAGATAGCATTCAGAAGAGTGGCAAAGCACATGGCAGATCCTAAGAGCCACTCTACGATTCACCATGAACCCAAAGCTGAAGCAAAGCAAGTGCAGAACCATGTCTGCCAATATGTTAATAAGGGTTCAAGAAATGGTGATGGTGCAAAGCTGACACTACATGAAGATGAGCAGAACAGAAGAAGATCAGCTGCACCAAAGATGATGTGGTCCAGTCTCAAAGCAGAATGCAAAGAGGACCACACCAAGCTGCTGATAAGTAGGTTTTATACCTACTTATCCGTTATCTATTACTTGAATTATTTGCTTAATCTCATGTTTCTTAGTTACTTTTCATATATTTTATGTTATTTTGTAGGCGATGTCACGACATTGGCATGAAGAAGAAAGGGAAAGCAATTCGGACATCTTTTGGACTAAAATACACAAGCAAATGCAAGAAGGGGATATTGAAGAACTTTTAACACCAAGTTGAATGCATGTTCTTGGCTTGGAATTTGGAATTTATTGTAGATCTACTTCTTAGCTTTCTGAACATCTTGAATCGTCCCAATCGGGGTTCGGATGCGAGAGTTATGGCCTTTTTATTAATAAAGATCAAAGCTAAGAGTTGTCATGCTTGCCATTTACACAGCATCTATTTCAAGCTCGATTTTCGCCTTGTTCCATCCCGAATCTGTCAATTGTTAAAGAATGAAAGTTGTAGATCTCGTCGATATCTTCGATTTGATAGGTGGCAAGCCTCGTAAATCCTAGCAGATCAAACGTTATGACTGTTTTACCAAAGAACGTCGCAGCAGAAAACAGCGTAGCACGGACCACGCTATAAATGAACTATGCATAGCGTGGGGCGTGCTAGTCCACCAGATTGTCTGTCACTGTAGCGCGGGGCATGCCCAAAATAGCCTAGGAAGAGCGTGGGGCGTGCTAGTCGGCGGAAAGACAGCTGTTTGGGGTTATTTGGTGTCCAATTTGAGCTAGAATAGGATTCTTAGTTGCCTAACTTGCTAGGATATCCATTAGAACTATAAATACATGATGAAAGGCATAAAAGAGAGTATATCTAGTCTAGTTTTTGAGGATTCCATTATATTAGATTAGATTAGATTAGATTAGGAGCAAAACCCTAGTTCTTATGAGAGTTGGAGATTGAAACAACTTGGAGACCATTGAAGATTCAAAGTAGGAGCAAGGAGAGAGCATCAAAACTACAGAAAACAGATTCTATCTTCTCATCTTCTTCTATCTTTGTCTTTTAATGATTATTCAAGTATGGATTCTTAGTTTTAATTCAATGAACTAATTCTTTGTTTGAGATTACAATGGATCTTATTGTGTAGTTTATTTTAATATGCTTCGTTATCAATTATTATGTTCTATTGTGAGGATTGTCTATTGTGATTTGGACTTAATTGTTTAATTGCCTAGCTAACAATTACCGTGATAATCTATATGAACTCGAGAGATGAAGTTTAGATTTAGATATGATCATGATAGCATGTGTTTGTGATTTCTGTATAGATGGAATTCATAATTTGTGTTTAGGATAGAGATATGCCTTTATGCCATATGTAATCTAATAGAGAACTTGTGCTTAAATCCTTTGTTAATTGTAATTAACATAGAGATACAGTGGATTAATTAATTAAGGTGTCTTGCTTAATTCTATCATCTGTGGATTTAAGTGAGTATGGGTATTATGCATCGAGAGGTGGTTTTATCTACTTTAGTGTTCTTGATTAACAATTCAAGATAGAGAATAATTGATGAGAAGTGTGTTAACTTAAATGAAGCAATAAGTGAAGTTGTGATCTTAAATCTCCGTAATCTTAATTTAACTAGTGGTAATTAGAATTAGTTTACTTATAAATTGAAATTCATTCTTTTAAATAAGATTGAGTTGGTTACGGGTTAGTACTTGGTGATTTTTATTAAACAATTCCTCGTGGGAACGATACTCTACTTTCACTTTATTACTTGTTGACCACGTATACTTGCGTGTTGTGCGTAATTAGATTTTACCCAACAAGTTTTTGGCGTCGTTGTCGGGGAATTAGTTAATATATTTTTGCCAATATTAGCTTCAATCAAATTAGTCTTAATTTAAACATTTTTTTCTCCTTTTTATTTAATTCTCTTCCTATTTTTCTTTCTTTTCACGTACCATGGCGGAATTTAATTATCAATGGTCGTATACGAGAATGACTCAGCCAAGGGGAGCGGGGATGGATGATCTCAATGAATTTTCTGCATTATCAGCGCAGCTTAAGACACTTTCAAGGAGGTTGGACATTGTTGCAACCCAACGTAATCGAAGGATAGCAGTTAATTGCAATTATTGTGTCGGTAATCATCCGAGTCATCAATGCACCGTTAGTTTTGGGCCGGGACAACACGGTGGTGAATACCTCAACGATTATACATATCCTAACTATCATCAAGATTGGGGGTATCACCCGGATTTTTCATGGAGCTATAATTATGATGACCAACATTACGCTCTAAATCCATCATACACACCGAAATTTTCATGTCCACCTCCAGTGTCACAAGAGATAAAAAATTTAAGGTTGGAGGAATTATTTTCCAAGTTCGTAGCATCAAATGAGGAGAGGATGATTAATCAAGAGCGGTTAATTCAGAATCAAGAGATATCAATTCAAAATCTGCAGAATCAGATGGATCAAATGCTCAAAGCCTTGAACAACTGTCCTCAAAATAATTGGTGTTATGATGAGGATTCCGAGATTGATGAAGTGCCTGAACCAAATCTACAACTGGATGAGACACGAGATGTTGAAAAAGAGGAGACAAGTGGGGATGAACTAACTATGAGTACTAACGAGGATGAGCCGATGTTATTAATGCCTCAAGTGCCTTCTCCACCAAAGTTCAAGGATCCGGTTAGATTTGCAAAACCTTGTCCGCTAGGTAGTCATGTCGTCGGCAATACTCCTTGTGACGTAAAAGCGAGTACAACTTCGAAGCCATGGTGTGATGACCTAAAGAAGATAGAAGAAGAGATTGTTGTGTCTGACAAGCTTCAATGCTAGAATTTATTCGCAGATGCAATGGAGAAAACACCTAGATGTTGGACGTTCTTGAATGTGATCTTATCTAAACAAAGCATGCTAGGTGACTTTAATGCAATGGCCATCACAAAAGGGAATATGCCAAAAGTTACTTTATTTTTGATGGATGGAGGGTTCCTCAACTTTCGAAGAGGAATTGGATAGCGTTGACCAGACAAAGTCTGGCTGAAGGACTATAATTCAAGCGCTTATTGGGAGGCAACCCAAGCTCTAAACATTTTCTTCCTTATTTATTCTTTATATTTTAGTTTATAGTCTAGCTCAAATATTTAGTTTTCAACGAATAATGACTCCATAATGGTATGCTCGCAGGTAAGGCAAGAAAAAGAGAGTCACCAAGCTACTACCCCCATAGCGTGGGCGGTACTACTTCTACCAGAACTTCTTGACATGCCGGTATGATCCGCGCGTAATTCAGCCGAATCCCATGACCGGGCACGCTATATCCAATGTATAATGAGCGCGGGGCACGCCAATGCTACACCATGCTGCTGAACTCCTAGCGCAGATCGCGCTACCAAATACATAGGCACAGCGCGGGGCGCGCTAGTACGCCAACAACTATTGATCTCCTAGCGTGGGGCGCGTTATCTCCTGCATATCCACAGCACGGGTCGCGCTGCTCGGAAATCCCAGGCATTAAAAGTGGTTTAATTGCAATGTTAGTCAAGTCCAACTCAAGCGTGGTTCCCGATTTATTCCAATGTGTCTGGCCTATTCTTCAGACTTAGCAGACAATGAGGAAAATGCTGTATTTTCAGGGAAGTCCTCTCTTTTAATTTTTCCTATCTTATCCATTGAGGACAATGTCTGTTTTAAGTTTGGGGGCATTTTAGTGTCATATTACATATAGTTAGTTATTTACATTGTAGTTCATATAGTTACTTTTAGTTTTTGCATTCAGTTTCTTGAAGAAAAAAAAAGAAGAAAAAATTTGAAAATTTGAAAAATTAGTAGTTAGTTTACTATGTTTATATAGCATTTAGTACATCTTGCATGAGTCCAAATACATTTTGATATTTCTGATTTGTTTTGGCTAATGATGAGATTGGAATTGGGTGAACAAGTATAATCTCGACTATTAGAGCTTTGATGTGATTTCCTGCTAGGAATTGATTCTTTTTCTGTTTGAAACTAGTATAATAAGGATATCACAGTAAAAACAACTTGTTGAATGATTAAGTTTAAATTGATACATAATGGGATTCTAAAGGATAATGCTAGTTTAAATAAAAGAATGACAAGGATAGGCAGTGAAGGCAAAGAATTAGGCAAGAACCTAAGTTTGGGGGAAAAAGTGGGGTATATAAGCTTCTAAAAAAATAAAAAAAAAGATATTGAGTTGAATAAATTGAGTCTTGTGGTGGGTCGAGAAGAAGCGTGAAATGCATTCCCCATAAACACAGGCGTGAGATGGAGCGTAAAACACACTCACTATAAAAAAGAAAAAAAAAGAATAAAAAAGAATAAAACGGGAAATAAGAGCAAAAAGCCCCCGTAGATGAAAAATGAAGCATAAGTATCCCATGTTCACCCTCGATATTGATAATTGTTTAATTTTAGTTGGATCTAGCTTGTTTTTGGATTTCTTGAGTTTACACTGTATGATGCCTTCGAAGAGACTTGTTATGTGTTAAATTTGATTTTATATCAGTTAACATTGTTGTGGAGCACACACGCACTATATTAGTGATAACAGTCTAAGATTTGATGATTGATTGAGAAGTTAATGATTTGTTTTGATATGATGTATTATCATGTTTATTTGATTTCTCTAAGGCCGGTTGAATAGACTTGTTTCTATTATTACTGCTGGATTCGTAGGCATGTAGATTAGTTGCATTGCATTGCATTATTATTTTGTGTTTTTGCTTGAGGACAAGCAAAGGTTTAAGTTTGGGGGTATTTGATAATTAGGTTTTATACCTACTTATCCAATATCTATTACTTGAATTATTTACTTATCTCATGTTTCTTAGTTACTTTTCATACATTTTATGTTATTTTATAGGCGATGACACGACATTGGCATGAAAAATCAAGGGAAAGCAATTCGGACATCTTTTGGACTAAAATACGCAAGCAAATGCAAGAAGGGGATATTGAAGGACTTTTAACACTAAGTTAGATGCATGTTCTTGGCTTGGAATTTAGAATTTATTGTAGATATATTTCTTAGCTTTCCGGAACATCTTGAATCATCCCAATCGGGGTTCCAATGCGAGAGTTATGGCCTTTTTATCAACAAAGATCAAAGCTAAGAGTTGTCATGCTTGCCATTTACACAACATCTATTTCAAGATCGATTTGCGCCTTGTTCCAGCCCGAATCTGTCAATTGTTAAAGAATGAAAGTTGTAGATCTCGTCGATATCTTCGATTTGATAGGTTGCAGGCCCCGTAAATCCTAGCGGATCAAAAGTTATGCCTATTTTACCAATGGACGTCGCAGTAGAAAACAACGTAGCGCGGACCACGCTATATATGAACTATGCATAGCGCGGGGCGCGCTAGTCCACCAGATTATTTGCCACTGTAGCGCGGGGCGCACCCAAAATAGCCTAGGAAGAGCGCGGGGCTTGCTAGTCAGCGGGAAGACAGTTGTTTTGGGTTATTTGGTGTCCAATTTGAGCTAGAATAGGATTCTTAGTTGCCTAACTTGCTAGGATATCCATTAGAACTATAAATACATGATGAGAGGCATAAAAGAGAGTATATCTAGTCTAGTTTTTGAGGATTCCATTATAATAGATTAGATTAGATAATGAGCAAAATCCTAGTTCTTATGAGAGTTGGAGATTGAAGCAACTTGGAGACCATTGAAGATTCAAAGTAGGAGCAAGGAGAGAGCATCAAATCTACATACAACAGATTCTATCTTCTCATCTTCTTCTATCTTTGTCTTTTAATGATTATTCAAGTGTGGATTCTTAGTTTTAATTCAATGAACTAATTCTTTGTTTGAGATTACAATGTATCTTATTGTGTAGTTTATTTCAATATGCTTCGTTATCAATTATTATGTTCTATTGTGAGGATTGTCTATTGTGATTTGGACTTAATTGCTTAATTGTCTAGCTAACAATTACCGTGATAATCTATATGAACTCGAGAGATGAAGTTTAGATTTAGATATGATCATTATAGCATGTGTTTGTGATTTCTGCATAGATGGAATTCATGATTTGTGTTTAGGATAGAGATATGCCTTTACGCCATATGTAATCTTATAGAGAACTTGTGCTTTAAATCCTTTTTAATTGTAATTCACATAGAGATATAATGGATTAGTTTATTAGGGTGTCTTGTTTAATTCTATCATCTGTGGATTTAAGTGAGTATGGGTATTATGCATCGAGAGGTGGTTTTATCTGCTTTAGTGTTCTTGATTAACAATTCAGGATAGAGAATAATTGATGAGAAGTGTGTTAACTTAAATGAAGCAATAAGTGAAGTTGTGATCTTAAATCTCTGTAATCTTAATTTAACTAGTGGTAATTAGAATTAGTTTACTTATAAATTGAAATTCATTCGTTTAAATAAGATTGAGTTGGTTACGGGTTAGTACTTGGTGATTTTTATTAAACAATTCCTCGTGAGAACGATATTCTACTTTCACTTTATTACTTGTTGACCACGTATACTTGCGTGTTGTGCGTAATTAGATTTTACCCAACAGCTGCTAAGTACAAAAGATGATCAAGCTTAAAGACATTTTAGCAGCTCAGTACCAACAACAATAACACCAACTACAACGACAACAAGAAGCCAGGGCCTAAGGGGTCCTTGTCCGTAGGGATTAAATTAAGTTCCAAGCCTGATGGGCTTGAAGGGTTCCTAGGGAACTAGAGAAGTTCCAAGGCAGCTGGCCTTGAAGAGTTCTTAGTGAACTGAAGTCCCAAGGCTGCTGGCCTTGAAGGAATCTTAGTGATTCAAGGTGTTGTCCTTCCTTAGTGGAAATCCTGCTAGTTGAAAGTAGATGTAACGACCTAAAAATTCGGATCCTTTGTAAAATACTTGAAAGAATTAAATAATGAATAAAATAATATTATTTGTTATTATTATGTGTTAATAAAATGAATGTCGTTCTATAACATAGAAACGTCGGAACATCGTAGTATTTGAACTACGTAAGGGAATTAAAGTGTTTGAATTTCTAAGACGAAAATAAAAGTTTTCCGAGGAAATTTCTGAAAAACACTATTCATCGTTTTCCGCTCGGGAATTATTGTTGAACTTCCGAGAAATACGTAACGTTATAATATCGAGGCGAGATAGATTATGTAATAATAATCTAAGTATGGAAAACGCAATATTTCGCATGCGGGCTTAAATTGAGAATATATGTATTAAAAGTTTAATGAAATGAAAGGGTGAATCTTGTATGAAAAACAAGTCCAATAAGATTAAAGGTGTAAACCTGTGTGGGATTAATATGAAGCCCAAGCTAAATGAATGCAAGCCCACAAGAAATAGATTAATTAACTAAACCAAGCCCAAAGTAATGATCCAATGGGCTAGCTTGATCCATGGGGCAACCCATGGTTGATCTTGGTACCCAAGTATTGGATATGTTTTGTGGAGACCAAGTAATAGGTGTAATGACCAAGTAATTTGGGTGGAGAGCAAGTTTACTTAGGCTTGAAGTTAGGAATAATAAGGAGGTTTAGTAAGGAGGTGGGAGGTCTTAATGACCATTATGACCTAGCTTAGAGACTTCTATAAATAGCTAGCTCACATTTCATTTGTTGCTTGTTATTTTCATACAACACAATCAACTTATTTGTTAGAGAGAATAAGCACTTTAAAGTAACTTCCATTATTAGATTTTCCAAGAAGAAGAAGGACTAATTCATCAAGGGTAAGGCTCTTCTCATATATATATATATATATATATATATATATCTTTCATCTCTATCATAGTAGGGTGATAAGAGAAGTATAACCTAAGGAACTTATATGCTAAGAATATATGAGAAGTAGATAAGCAATGGACTTAAGCCGAATAAGTTATGAATAAGCAACTTGAGCCTAAATAAGTTATGAACTCATGGAATACACATATGAACTTGTCATATGATTAACTTAAGAAGTTGGTATGAATAATAAGAGGTAAGCATGTAGCTTAAATGAGTTAATTAAGAGTAAGTCATAAGGAAATGAAAGTCTTGTATTATATAATTGTTAAGTTATGAACTCATAAGAAATAAGCTTTAACCTAAATTGGATGTAAGTTGTTGTATCATATAAGTTGAGATGTTTATATAATGAAATGAATCCTTAAGGGATGTTAAACAAATCATTAGTAACGAAGTTTGCCGGAATTTACACGATTGGACGATAATCGTCGAATTCATGAAATTCTCAGAATAGAAGTCGTATTTTGTATTTGAACTCGGAAACGTTGGTTTTTGATGGAGACAAGTCGTATTTGGCATTATAGAGTTGCGGACTCGAAAATGGCCGAATTCTGACTTAGAATGAAGAAACGAGCGTTGAACGTTCACGAACGTTTATCGTTTTCGTTAAAAATGGACTAATAGGTGAAATTTTAGCAAATGAAGTCGAATAGATAAAATTCTTACATGAACACATAGAGTATATGATTTGTGAACCGTAGGCTCTTGAACGAGCCAATTCGGACTTATAACGAAGAAGTTACGAGTCCAGGAATCTAACAATTCAAAAAGTCTGTCAAAATTTTATGTGGCACAAAGTCCGCGCCATGGCATGACTCCAAGCCAAAAGGCAAAGTACCTTGACTCAAAACAGAGCATCATCGGTGGAGAGTCATGCTTGGCAGCGACCAGAATGAAAGGACTCGCGTCATTGTAGGAGTCAGGAGTTTAAACATTAACATGTGGCGCCACAGTATGGCAAAAGAGTTATAGGCGGTAGCCGCATTTTGGACTTAAAACCTAGACAATAAAGAAGGTTTACATGTTGAGCATGCATAGTAAATGATTAACAATTAACTAAGGATCTTAATGTAGCATTGTTAAGACATAATTGAGCCTTAAATATGATCACTTAGGGTTAAAGAAAGTCAGTTACATATGAATGTAAGAATAATATAACGGAAAGCCGGAACCAATAATAACAAATCTAATACGTAATTAGATTTAGAAGAAGGGTAAGATTCTTTAGGAACCATGTATGATTATTCATGACTTAATGTGCTATGTGATGTATCATTTACTGTAGAGACTTAAAGACTTAAAGTGCATGTGTTATAAAGCGTAGTGGAGCCTTTAAAGGCAAAGTACTCTAACCCTTGTTCCAGTTCGATCTGGGCCAGCTTTGTGATTCATGTATTCTTTGCATGACTTAATGTCGATGAAGTCAAAGCCAACTCTTTAATTAGACTTATGCTATGTCGATTTCTTTTAATCTTTTAAGTATGTGCAATGATTTACCAAACTAATATTGTTGTGGTTTTCAAAAAAGAAAGTGAGTATGCTAAATTATTTTGTCGTCAAGCAGCGAAGACGCGTGAGGTTGCCACAACTTAAGCGATATATCGTTTAATGAATGTAGTGTTGATCAACATAGAGTATTATAGGCTGATCATCTAGATGTGCTCGTAAGCTATGCCAGACTTATAGACTTCGTGCCGGGATGTCCTTTTCAAAGTACTTATGAAATGCTCACGGTCTTGAACCGGAATTGATGTTTTACTAAATATTGTTGTTGTAAAATGTTTTGAATGAAAAGAAGTGCTATTTTGAATTATCGATAGTACTTCATAACTATTGTTCAGTTATTGAAGATATATGATTCCTATGTCTCAAGCATGTTATTTTCCTAGAATTGTTGTACTTGATGAGCTAGTTAGGCTCACTCTTGCTTGAACCATATGAATGCAGCTAAGGTGAGGCAATTTGACCGGATCAGAAGCGAGGATAAAGGGAAGGCTAAGGTGAACCCGTAGATTACCTATGTAATAGTATAGGTTTTGTAATGATAATATTTAATATTATGACAAGAACATATGTAACGGTTATAAAGAACTTGGGAGAATGTTAGTATTATTTTGAATATATATACAACATATTCGTTCTTTTGAGGCATTTCAATTGAATGAGTGTGTGAACTGTAGCACCGTGTAGCACCATCTGTCGGGTTGGAAGATACCCGAATTTGGGGGCATCGCAGTAGAAGAGTAGATTAGGAGCTTGTGTCTCTGAGCCACTTTAAACCCCTTGTGTCTTTTACCTTATGTCATTTACATTATGTATATTAACTACTATAACTGCTACGTATGTTTTATTCTTACAACTGAACTAACTCTAAGAACAATGTATGTATGATTATGAATATATCAATGAAGGGGATCTTTTACTTATTCCGATGTGGTTGAAAAGATTCTTATGTTTGTCATATGCTAAATCATTAGTTATACAAAACAAAAGTAGAAAAGTATTTGAAATTAAAAAGGATCTATTCAACCCCCCCTTCTAGATCTATATTGTGCCTACTAAGAACTAACAAATTATCATGCCATTACACCATATACACATAACAACTGGATACAACATCCTATTACATGTTCAACATGTTATCATTCTCTTTAGTTAGGTTATACTAACACACAAAGGACTGCATTTGCATTTGTGCATCCTGACGCCCTCCGATGGCCTCCAAATGCACAACAGTCCTAAAGATGGTCATTTTCACCCCTAATAACAACATAAAATTGAAAAACTTAAAGAATAAAAGTTATAGGTCTACTCGTCCTCATTCCAGATCATCTTGAATCGCATCAATCGGAGTTCGTATGAAAACGTTATGCTCATTTTAGTAAAACATGTCCGGTCAGATTTTCTTAACTTCGGCAAGTCAGACTACCCCCCAGCCAGGGCGGGGGTTTTTGTACAACAATAGCCAGCCGGGGCGGGGGTACCTTCTAAAAATTCGCGAATGAACACCACGAACACTATACATAGCCAAATTAGGCCTAAAAACTCCTTTCTAACAACCATACCAACCAACCCAAGGTGTAATATGTTTATAGAAATATAAACTAATGTTTCTAACACATTTTTAACCACATAAACATCAAAATTACAACCTTTAATTTCATTATTTCTCTTATTTCCTCTTCTTTTGACATTCATAGCGAAATTCTTCACTGTGAATTTGTTTTACAACCAAAACAGTTAGTTTCAATTACTTTGTTTTCGTTTCTTCATATATTTTCACAATCAATCAACAATTTACACTTATACTATGAATTGAGTACCAATTTTAATTCTAATTTAAGTCATATTCAACATATGTTAATGTAAACTTAGTGTAATATGATTTCCTCCATAATAAAATATATTACATGAATCAATTTACTCTAAATCATCTATAAACCACATGAAAACAATCTATATCAACAATTATCATATAAAATCACATAATAAATAATTAATCCTTCACACCAATTTTACACAGAACTTTTCATGTATATAAAAACTAAAATATTTAGAAAGTATGATTATACCTTTGATTGCCCGTTCAAACTTTGATAGATGATAAGAATGATCTTTTAATTCTCTTCTTCCTTCTCCTCACTCTTTCAAAACACAGAGAATTTCTTCTCTTCTTTTCTCCCTCAAACTCTCTAGTGCTCTCTGTTTTCTTTCTTTTTCTAACTTAACGTAGAAATAAAAGACAACTAATATACGTAAACGTATATAATTGACAAAAATATAATTCCCCTCCTTTATTATATTTTAGTTATGTTTTATTTTTATTTATTATCATTATTATATATATATTTATTTAAAAATTCAAATTCCATAAGGCTTTGTTTGGAAAAATCAATTAAAATAATGACTTAATCATTCCTTAGACCTTGTTTGGCAAAACAAGATTAAAACAAGAATTTCAAAAGCTCTAAGGCTTTGTTTGGTAAAACCAAATTTAAAACACTTTTAATTTATGTTAATAACTCATTTATCATATAGTTTATTGTCACAATTTATTTAAATAAATTCTAATATTCAATTTAATTAAATCTAATAACAATTTATTAAATCCATTTACCACATAAACCAATACAACAAAATTATAATTTTCCTTATAATTATAATTTTATTTAATAAATTAACACACCACTTTAATTACAAAATAAAATTGAAATAACATTATAATAATTCATTTAATCATTATAAACTCTCTAATTTAATTATTAATTTAAATTAGAATATTATCTCATAGTAATTAATTTCTTTAACTCATAAATTATTTATTTAACAAATAAATAATCAAATCAAATCACATTAAACAAATATTTATTCAACAATAAACACATCAATTAAAATATTTTTATAATTCAATAAATATTTAAAATTACAATTTAAAATTTTGGTTATTCTGTGGTTGTAAAGCTTTATTAACCCCCCCCCCCCACCCCCACCCACCCACCCCACCACACACACACACATATATATTGTTGGGCCATGATACTTTTCGTATTGGGCCGGGCCAAGATGGGCTCCTCCCTTGGGCCGTGATATATTTTACCTTTTGGAAAGAATAGCTTGGGCCAAGTTATTTGATTATTCTATTGGGCCATTTCGGTTGGATAAAATCGAGACGGGTCATCCTTATCATTGGGCTTAGTCATTGGATCAACCCATTATGCAAATAATATCTTATCCTAGCTTTGGCCAGGTAATCATGACAAAAATATAACGATTGGTATTATCCCGCCGTCTGCGTGGCATTAATGAGGATGTGATTGTAATGGCCGTGGTGGACAAAGGTGATGGAGTAGCAGGTGAATCATCGGACGTGGGAGTGGGCTGTGTCAGGGATAGTGGGTGGCACGGTAAACCGGGTTTTGGAGTGCATATGGGGCAACGATCATACAAAGGAAAAAGGTAACAGCACTTAATCAAATTATTATCTCTCTCATACACTAGACATTTTATCCTCCATTGTTAACCTTGTGATCACCTGTACTGACTCTCACGTCTGAGCTATCCCCCGACGGTCAAGCCGTCAAGCTTTGGGTGTTGACTTGTTGAACTGTGCAGGATATCGGACACGTCTTAGGTGATTGGGACGTGAGGAAAGATCTTGGCGTTAACATTGGAGCTAAAAGGAGGGCTGAGTTCTAGTGTTCTGAATATTTTCAATCACAAACTGTGTTTGTTCTACTTTGGAATCCATGGGGAAGAGTAGAACACCTACACTGAAGACGGTAGATGGTACATTGGTTAAATACACCATGAGTATCGGTCAAAGATCGTTTGGGACTGCAATCGATTTTCATGCTGCTATACGGCTTCAAAGCCCATCTGAAGGTTCTCGCTCGAAGCTCGTGGGTAACATTAAACGAAGGCTAGTTTTCACGGATGAGAAAGGACCTGGTCATGGTCGGAAATGGGTAGAAGGCACACCGCCTAGAACCCGACACCGAGATGATCAGGAAGATAAGACCTCCAAGTTGGCCAAAATGGCAGACGAAGCAGACAAGGCCATGGAGGTACTTCTGAAACAAAGACAGGATATAGCTAAGTAGATGCTTTGGATGGTGGAGTTAAGGGAGGAAGCATCTAGCTATGAGTCCGAAGAGCTTGGGCACAGGAGAGGAAAAGAGCCTGCCCATTCGGGTCGTGAATCTCGCGGCCAACCTCGAGAACGAAGAAGATCAAGAAGCCCTACTCCCCAAAGATTGAAGAGGGCACACCACCCTATCGGTTCTAGGGAGCAGGGTCGAAGCAGGCAGAGAGGCCGGTCCAGAGAATATACACCCGATAATACAAAGAAGGCACTTTGCCTTGTACATTCTCGTCACAGAGACGGAGCTCAGCGACGAAGCAGGTCCAGAAGTCGCACTCCGGAGGGTCCACTGAGGGCACACCACCCTGTGGACACTCATCGTCAGAGAAGTCCCTTGAAGGTTGGGGGTTCCATTGTTAAAGCCCGGTCTACTTAGAGGAAGAAAGAGTCACCGAAAAAAGAAGCATCATCTCAGCCAGAAGGAGTGGAGTATCTGGTAAAAGAACTGAAGGAACTTCGGAAGCAGCTTGTCGAAGTCCAACAAACAAAGGATACTTCGGGAAAGAAGGCATATCCTTTTTCCGCGGAGATCCTTAAAGAGAAAGCTGACCCCACCAAGAAGTTGCCCCACATGGAAAGCTATGATGGATCGGGGGATCCTTATGACCACAGTCAGGCGTTCGACCGACTGATGGGTTATTATGACTTTAGCGATGCTGCTAAGTGTCATACTTTTGTTACAACGCTTCGTAAAGACATCAGGCAGTGGATGGGGACGTTACCTTTGGATTCAGTCTCATCATGAGCAAATTTGTGCAGTAAGTTCCATGCTTGTTTTGGGAGCAACAAGAGGAGGGGAAAACCAACCGGCTCATTGGCTCAGGTTCGACAATATTCAAATGAGTCTTTGGGCCAATATATGAAATGGTTCCGTGAAGCAGTCGGCCAAGTGACAGACCTGAATGATCTTCAAGCAGTTGGACTATTTCAGAATGGTTTAGACCTAGTCAAATCCGAGAAATTGGTGAAGAAGTTGATGTTTCACCACCCGAAGTGTCTTGCTGAAGCTTTCGATAAGGCAGAAGGCTACATCGTGGTAGAGGAGGCCATGGGCAGTCTTAAGCGTCCTACTTCGGATCGGCTCAAAGAGACAGATCGGGATAGAACAGACGGGGACCAGAAGAAAAGTGAAGGGAATAAAGACCGCTATGATGGTGGGTCGAAGAAGTACAACAACAACTGGAGACAGGGAGGAGGTCGTTCGTCCACTCCGAGCCAAAAAGTAAATAGGACGTACACTCAACTTAATACTGATAGGGCTGTCATCCTGGACCAAATCAAAAATCAACCTATCTTCGAACCACCTCGAGACAACCTTAAGCCCAGAGCAGGAAATTCACGTAAGTATTGCGACTATCATCAAGCTTTGGGTCACGATACAAATGATTGTGCTAGTCTGAAAGATTTCATCGAGAGGAAGGTTCAAGGCGGTGCCTTAGTTCAGTATGTGGATGCAAGAATAACTCAACAAGCCCAAAGAACGGGATAGAAACTGCATTCAGTGACTCAGCCGATTCAAAGAAGTATTGCCAGCTCCTGGACAACCTGCAAGGCATGTGGTGGATGTCATCACTGGGGGCACTTCTGGCAAGCTTGTTGGTAAGAAACGTTGAAGTTATCTGGATTCGGTCATGTCGGTGGCGGGTACCCTCCCGAAGACTGACAGACCTTATCCGGGTACGGTAATCTCCTTTACTGATGAGGATTACCCTTCAGAAACCATCGAACTACATGAGGGATCATTGGTGGTGACGGCACAAGTGGGTTCGGTGGATATGAAGCGAATGATGATTGATAATGGGTCTTCTGTGGATATTCTGTATGCCCGCACTTATTAGAGGATGCATCTGGATGGGAAAAAGATGGAGATCGGACAGGAGGCTCCTTTGTACGGCTTCATCAATGATCCAGTCAAGGTGGCTGGAACTATTGAGTTGCTGGTCATCTTCGGAACGGCCCCCCAACAGGTAGAAATAACTTGCAAATTTTATGTTATGCATGTAGATTCTGTTTATAATGCCATTCTGGGGAGGCCTACTTTAACTGCTTTATAAGCTGTGACTTCGATCCCTCATTTCAAAATCAAATTTCCTACGGCTCATGGAGTTGGAGAGGTGAAAGGGGATCTAGATTTGGCCAGAAGATGTTATAGAAATGCTGTGATCACTTCAGGAGTAGGGGTGTCGAAGCAAAAATAGACCATGGTGATAGAGATCGAGCCCTTCACCGAGAACAGTTCAGAGCCATTAGTCATGCCAGCTGGGGAAACAGAAGAGATCGAGCTCATTCCTGGCAAGGCAAACAAGACAGTAAAAATAGGTTCGAGTCTGCTGGAACCTCTCCGGACGAATCTCATGGAGCTCATACGCTGCTATGTTGACATCTTTGTGTGGGAACCTCGGGATATGCCAGGGGTGAGCAAGGAGATTGCTGAGCATCGATTGGAAGTGGACCCGTCAAAGAAGCCGGTTCGGCAGAAAAGGAGGATTTTTGCACCTGAGCGCCAACGGATGATCAATGAAGAGATTGCAAAGTTGTTGGTTGCGGACTTCATCTTTGAGATCGACTACCCACAGTGGATGGCAAATGTAGTGCTGGTTCAGAAGCAGAATGGGAAATGGCGAGTCTGCATAGACTATACAGATGTGAACAAAGCTTATCCCAAGGATTTCTACCCGCTGCCCCACATCGACCAGCTCATCGATGCGACTTCGGGGTATGCTTTATTGAGCTTCATGGATGCATTCTCTAGGTATCATCAAATTTCTATGTGTAAAGAGGATATACCGAAGACGGCGTTCATTATGCATCGTTCGGTATATGCCAACAAGAAAATGACCTTTGGCCTAATCAATGTCGGGGCCACATACCAGAGGATGATGAATTACATCTTCAGACATCAATTGGGCAAGAACATGGAGCTGTACATCGATGACATGATTGTCAAGAGCATGCAGGTGCAGAAACACTTAAATGATTTAGAAGAATGCTTTCAGACAGTTCGTCATCACAACTTGAGGCTGAATCCTACTAAGTGCACCTTCGGATTAGGGGCTGGCAAGTTTCTGGGTTATCTTGTTAATCAGAGAGGAATTGAAGCCAACCCAGAGAAGATCCAAGCAATTCTGAATATGAAGATTCCTCGGTCATTTAAAAATGTCCAACATCTAACTGGAAGGATTGCAACATTGAGGATATTTATGTCCAGGTCGGCAGAAAGATGTTTGCCATTTTTTGACACTTTGAAAGGGCTGAAGAATGCGAAGACGTTCCAGTGGACTTCGGAATGTGAAGACGCTTTCCAGAGTATCAAGACCTATTTGTCTTCGGCGCCTTTATTGGTGAAGCCCGCTCCTGCTGAGCCTCTATACTTGTACTTAGCAGTTAGTTCGTTGGCAGTAGGAGCAGTTTTGGTGCGTGAAGTTGGGGGTAAGCAGCACCCGGTTTACTACATAAGCCATGTCCTTAGGGATGCTGAAACAAGGTACCCAAACATTGAAAAATTTTCCTTTGTTTTAATCATAGCTAGTCGAAAGCTTAGGCAATATTTCCAGGGTAGGTTGTTGGTGGTATACACAGATCAGCCTTTGAAGAAGATTATGGGTAAACCTGAGGTTTCGGGGAGATTAGCTGCATGGACGATGTAGTTGTCCCAATTTTTATTGTATATCATCCCCGAACTGCCATTAAGGGGCAGGCCTTAGCTGATTTTGTGGTCGAGTGTTCATTTTTTGAAACAGATGAAAATTTGGGGACGAAGTTGAAGGGTCCGACAGAAGCGATTTGCAGTTCTTATTGAAGAGAGCTCGTGGATTTGTATGTATGCGAGATGGGTCTTCTACTTTGGACATCGATGGGCGGGATCATTTTGACAAGTCGGAGAGGATTCAAAGTCTGTGAGCCATGATTCGAGTTCAGAGCTACGAATAACGAAGCAGAATATAAGGCGGTACTAGCAGGGTTACGACTGGCTAAGAGTCTCGAAGTGCAAAGAATAGTCATCTTCAGTGATTCTCAGTTAGTCGTCAAGCAACTCTCAGGGGAATACGAAGCCTGAGGTCATAGAATGGTCAAGTATTTGGCAGAATTGAAAGATCGGCTTCAGTATTTCCAGTCGTATGAATTCCAAGGAGTTGAGCGTAGTGACAATTCCATTGCTGATGCACTCTCGAAGCTGGCCACTACGGATGCTAATATTTTTGATGGATCCATTTACTTGGAAATTTTGCAACATCCTAGTGTTCAGCATGAATCGATAATGTGCATTGATCGCTCCAACTGCTAGTTGACTCCATATCTGGAGTATCTTGCAGATGGCGTCTTACCTTCGGATCAGATGCTGGCCAAGAAAATCAAATACAAGAGTGATAACTTCATTTTGATAGATGGGGATCTTTTTCCAAGGGCCTTCTCGTCTCCATTGCTGAAATGTTTGACTCCGTCTGAAGATGACTATGCTCTCCGAGAAGTTCATGAAGGCATCTAGGGCGACCATATGGCTGCTAAGTCATTAGCCTACAAAGTACTTCGCCAGGGGTACTACTGGCCTACCATCTTCAAGGAAGCAACGGAGTATGTCAAGAAGTACGAGAAGTGTCAACTCAACAGTCCGATCCCGCATCAGCCACCAGAAGAGCTATACTCGATCTTATCTCCTATACCCTTTGCTGTCTGGGGGGTTGATATACTGGGTCCATTACCAAAAGCTAAAGGTCAGGTCAGTTTTGTTATAGTTGCCATCGACTATATGACCAAATGGGTAGAAGCAAAGCCACTTAGGTTAATAACGGAACAGGAATGCTTGAAGTTCATGAAGGAGTCAGTAGTGTTTCGTTTTGGAATTCCTAAGGTGGTGATATCGGATAACGGTCGTCAGTTTGTGGGATCAAAATTTGAAGCATTTTTGAAGGAACTGGGAGTTCAGCACAGAAAGACTTCAGTAGCTCATCCTCAGTCGAAAGGACAAGTCAAAGTGACCAATGAGCGTTCTTTGAATGGGATCAAGCGTGAGTGGATGAGGCTAAAGGAAGATGGCGGAAGAAATTGCTCATTCGGATGTTATGGGCTTATCAGACTACACCGAGGACTACAACAGGGGATTCACCTTTCAGGCTGGCCTATGGTGCTGATGCCTTAGTCCCAGTTGAAATTGGATCTCCAAGTCTTCGGGTCAGTCAATTTAAAGAGATTTACAACGAAGAAGGGCTGAAGGTCAATCTGGATTTGCTCGAGGAAGTCAAGGAAATAGCTTTAATAAGATTGGCGGCCTATCAACGAAGAGTGGCTAAGCATTACAATAAGGGGGTAAAGCTTCACAGATTTGAAGTGGGAGATTTTGTTCTCAGAGAAGTCGAAGCATCTACGCCTCAGAAACTTGGGAAAGCTGATGCCGAACTGGGAAGGACTGTATGAAGTCATCGAGGTACCGAAGCCAGGGACTTATCGGTTGAGGGCATTAGATGGATCAGAAATTAAAAACACTTGGCATCTTGTGCAAGCTTGAATACTTTCGAGAAATCTGATGTGTCGATTATCTTGGGAAGTCGTAAATGTTTAAGTCATCATCAATAAAAGATCCTTTTTTCACCACAAGTCTTGTGTTCGTTGTTTTTCACATCATCGGTGTAAGGAGGTTCAGGTGGACTCGCTGACCATTCGATGGTAGCCTTATTAGCAGGTGGTCCTTATGAGTTTGTCAGTCCCTTCGTGGTAGGCAAACGTCATCGATAGAAGGAGGTTCGGGTGGACTCGCTAACCATTCGATTGTAGCCTTATTGGCAGGTGGTCCATATGAGTTTGTCAGGCCCTTCGTGGTAGGCAAACGTCATCGGTGTAAGGAGGTTCGGGTGGACTCGCTGACCATTCGATGGTAGCCTTATCGGCATGAGGTCCTTTAGACTTTGTCAGGCCCTTCGTGGTAGGGAAATGTCATCCTGTGGGTTTGTTAGGCCCTTTGTGGTAAACAAATTCCCTATGAAGCAAATCTATCTCGCACTTCGGTAACGAATAAGTATTCCTTTACTTTATTACCTAAATTTGTCTAAGTGTTGAGTTCGGATTGCTTCATTACTTAACTTCATCTTATCTGTTATATGACTTGTTTAGTTATTTATTAACAGTTTAAGTTAAGAGTTCATACATTTTTCAAGTTAATTGATATTGAAGTACTGACAAAAAAAAATTGCACAAATGTAATAAGGAAAGAGATCGATATTTCATTAACACAATGTTGATTACAAAAAAGATCAAACTAATTACAGAAGTCCTATGAACTATGGAAAAGGCGACTCGTCTTCAGGCATCGTCTTCTCCTTTAGAAAAGTCCAGGATAGTTGGGTCGAGCTTAGCCCCCGCAAGCTTTTCTTTGCACTTGCTTTGGCACAACTCATAACCTTCAGTATGCATCTTAATGATTTCTGCGGTCAGCTCAGATGATTTTCGGTAATCATCTCTAATCTGTTGACGCAATTCTTCGGTTAGAGGTGGACCTTGTTCTTCCAAAGCTTGCAACTTGCTCTGAAGCTTGCGACGTCTGGTATAGTATTTTTCCTTGTCAGCCTTGGCCTTAGTCTGGACTTCATCGACCTGCTTTGCCAGGCACGAATCCGCAGCAACCAGCTCTACATTCTTGTTTTTCAGAACTTCATTCGTATGAACCAAATCAGCGTTCATACTAGTCACGGCTTGCTGGCTGGTCTTGGTCGTTTTAAGCTCCTCTTTTATCTGAGCCAGTTCTTTCTGAAGGCCCTCATTGGTATGAAGGAGCTCTCCGTTTTGGCCTCTCTCTTTGACCAAGGCCGAACTCAGGGTAACGTTTTCTCTCTGAGCAGCGTCTTCTTCAGCTTCATTTTCTTTATATCGGGGAAAAAGTCTCCCGAAGACAGCACTCGCCTGCAAATATCCAAAGATAATCAGTTAATTTTCAAGGGATATACATCTTTTCAATAATCCAAAAAAATGACAATTTACCTTGGCATGGTAACTCATGCCTTCCTCGATTAAGTCCCGAATGGAACTGTTGCCAAATCGGTGCTCATCGGTATCCCTAACAAAGGAATCGAAGAGCTGGAAGGGAAAGTTGCCATTAAATCGAGGCCATACGGTGGGTGAGGCCATGGCTTCGCGATCAAATTCTGAAAAAGCTGGAGGGGATGGGGGAGCTTCTATGAAGGTTGGAGGAGGTGAAGGAGATCTGGGTTGTTCAGGAGGAGGGGGAGGTTGAGTATGTAGAGATCCGGCAGGTGATGGAGGCTGATCATCCGAAGGATGTTTTCTCTTTCGTGAAAGGCGAGGGATAGACTCATCCTGATCCTCAATTTTGACATCTGGCTCGATGATCTCAATTGGAATCACGGGGGGTCGATTAGTACTGGAACGAGGTACCCTGAGTTCCTCTTCGATTAAGGGAGTTACCACTGTTTTCCTCTTCTTGATCCTAATTACTCGTTATCTTTCATTCATGGGCAAATCGAGCAGGCTCGAATCAAACGCAGGAGGTGGAACTGATTCGAAGGCGGGTAAGGGGTTCACTCGGGGCTTTCGGATAGCTCTTTTCTTCATCCGAGGTTGATTGGAGTCTTCGTCTGGAATATATTCTGGAGGTGGGGCTTCAGTCTCCTGAGGTTCGGAGGTTGAAGGTTCTTCGGTTGGTATGTCATCTTCTCTCGGTGAAGAGGCGCTTGATAGAAATTTTTCTAACTGCTTTCGGTCGATTGACGTTGGTTTGATCAAAGATACTACAAAAGGTGAAAAACCACAATTCAGAACAGTTTATCAAAGAAGATGCAATAAATTATACAATAGACAGTTCGGAGACTTACAGTTATGGTCGTATAACCATGCTTGTTTGGTAAGGAGTCCGTAATGCCATTCTTCCTTGGGGAAGTTCTCAAAGAGCTCTATCATTTCATTTATTCGCTCTTCGGGAATATCAGAAGTCGTGAAACTTTTTCTTGAATAGACGGATCGGTGAAGTAATTTCTGGTCCCTTAATGTAGAACCAGCCTTTATGCCATCCTCGGTTGCTCGAAGGGGTATTAATTAAGGATCGTCTCTAGAACTTCTCACCTGGCTTCGATGCTACTTTGCTCAGAGCCTTAAACCCCTTTTCCCGGGTTTGGCCGATCTTGTAAATAGTGAAGAAGAAGTCGAGAGTGGGTACAACGCCTACTTCGTGGCAGAAGGCGATGAAGGCGAGGATATGGATGTACGAGTTCGGCACTAATTGGGCGAACCCAACGCTGACGAACCCCAGTAGGGTAACCAAAAATGCATGCAGAGGAAATCTGACCCCTTTTTCCAGCAGTGTTAAATGAATCGCCATCCAACCTGTCGGACGTTGATACATTCGCTCATTGGCCCCTGGAGCCCCTAACGGTGGGTATCGAGAATCGATAATGGTCAAGAATCTTCTGTGATTCTATCTCGGTAATGGTAGAAAGAGTGTTGGCGTGGGGGTATAGCTCTGTACTTGCGAAAAATTCGGAGGGACTGAGTGGTGGTGGAGGAGGCATATTCTTCTTGCTCGGAGTAGCAGCTTGAGGGTTTGAACTCGAAGCCTCTCTGTTAGGGCTTGAGTTAGGTGGGACAGAAGTTATGGGCTTTACTCGAAGGGGAGAATTCTGACCAGTATTTTGGGATGCCATTGTTGACGATTTGCAAAGAGGAGAAAGAAATTTGAGAAAGAAAGAAATCTAAGAGCTCGAAAGGGCGTCTGAAATTTGAATTAACAGGTAAAGTTGTCAATTTGGGGGAAAATTACTTTTTATACTGGCAGTTACACGTTACACGAGGGCGACACAATTAATTAGCAGCAATGATGGTGAATTTGAAGAGGTAGTGTCCGAATTTGGGTATAATGCTTTAACCGGAGTGGGCTTCTCTCTTTTGGGCCTCTAATTTTATTTGAATTGTTGGCTGGTGCTTATCAGTTGGGCCTCAGTAAGTTTCAATTTGGACCCCCTTCGATTTATTACAAATCCCTTTCATCATGGACCTATTTTTATTAACAGTCTTTCATTAAACATCCTGTTTAATAAAAGACTGGGGGGCAATGTTGGGCCATGATACTTTCATATTGGGCCAAACCGAATGGGCTCCTCCCTTGGACCGTGATATATTTTACCTTTTGGACCGAATAGCTTGGGTCGAGTTATTTGATTATTCTATTAGGCCATTTCGGTTGGATCCGGTCAGACGGGTCATCCTTATCATTGGCTTAGTCATTGGATCAGCCCATTATGCAAATAATATCTTATCATAGCTTTGACCGGTAATCATGACAAAAGATAACAGTTGACTGTTATCTCTGCCACCGTCTGCATGGCATTAATGAGGATGTGATTGCAATGGGCGGCGGTGGACAAAGGTGATGAAGTAGCAGGTGAATCACCGGACGTGGGAGTGGGTTGTGTCAGGGATAGTGGGTGGCACGGTAAACCGGGTTTTGGAGTGCGTATGGGGCAACGATCATACAAAGGAAAAAGGTAACAACACTTAATCAAATTATTATCTCTCTCATACACTAGACATTTTATCCTCCATTGTTAACCTTGTGATCGCCTGTACTGACTCTCACGCCGGAGCTATCCCCCGACGGTCAAGCCGTCAAGCTTTGGGTGTTGACTTGTTGAACTGTGCAAGATATCGGACACGTCTTAGGTGATTGGAACGTGAGGAAAGATTTTAGCGTTAACATATATATATATATATATATATATATATATATATAACATCATGTGCCTTGTACAAATATTAAACTAGTACATATATATTATCGTGAAATCAAGTTTATTAGCGATCTTCTCGTCTACTTGGTATGTTATATGTCAGGAATAAACATGTGAATGATATTCCTATTTAATATATGATTTGATTATGATATATATATATATATATATATATATATATATATATAAATGAATATGCAAGTATGCTTGCATTAAGAAAAGCTATAAAGTCCTTTAATAGATAATAGAAATATATGTACAAGGACTTAGAATGAATTGATCAAATATGTTAGGTTGGTCCTACATAAGCAAAACAGCTTTGTAAAGTCCTTAAAAAGAAATGATGTACAAGGACTATAAATATAGGAAGATCAAGCTTGTTAGGTTGATCTTATGATGTAATAGATAGGCTTGTCTGATCGTCGAGCAATGCACCAGAAGTCGTAGTCTGCCAGGAGGGTCAAGGCTAACTCGAGAGCTATCGAGGCAGAATAGGAGTATGCAAGATAGTAGATCTTGGAGTTTGTAGACTTCCAGGGGAAATGAAGAAGGATCGTAGTGTGTCGAGTAGAGCTTCCTTAAGATCGTAGTGTGTTGAGGAAGTCATGTTCAGAATCGTAGAGGATGACTCGCCTAACTGGCCGAGTAGATCACCTACTGAAGCGAAGGCGTAAACGTGAGACTACACTTAGAGTCGTAGAGTCTACTAATGCCGAAGCTAAGTCAAGGATCGTAGATCACACTCTGAGTTCGTAGAGCCTATGGATTATAGGCAGAGATCGTAGTCAAGCAAGATCAGATGAAGACAACAAGCACAAGGCAGAAATCGTAGTGTCAAGATCTGACCTCGGGATCGTAGTGTCTGCACAAGCCAAAGCTGCATCATAGAGTGCAGAACTACGACCTAAGCAGAAGTGCTCACAATGCCAAGGTTGAATCATAGAGCATATACGGTTCTCTACAAATGAGCACTCCCAGAATATCCAAAGGAACGAAGCCTCTGGTTCAAGCTGCAAGCTACATCCAAGGAAACCAGAGAGCACTCAATGAATGGCATGCAGGATAACAGAAGATCTAAGCACCAACCCAATCAGCATCAAGATTGAATTGTAAGGCCACTCGTGATGAAGTCTTCCACAAGGAGATCTAAAGAAGACTTCAGAAGCTGACTAAGGAAAGTAAGCTTATGCAGTAGCTATCAAGTGAACAGAAGACAACAATCTTGGAAGGCTAAAGTGATTAAGTGCAGGGTCAGTTCATTGATGATAAGTGAAGGAGATCACAAGGAGAAAAAATTTGGACGCACCACAAATCTGAAGTGTCTTGATATTGAAGGGGACGAGAAGCGAGGAATTAGGCCATCGGGTCCGAGACGAGAGCGATCGAAGCAAGCGAAGTATTGAAGAATTTGACAATACAAGGAAGAGGTGTTCTACATTGAAGATCCAATCAACACTCTTCAAGATCGTAGTGTTAACTCAACGGTCGATGAAAGCAACACTCAACAAGACACTCAAATTGTCTCTTATAAACATATCTAAATCGAGATACCCACATTCTTGAACTACTCAAAATGGAAAAGCTGGCAAGTAATCACCGGCATTATTTCGGAACCAAATCGTTTGAAATCCAAAAGAAGTTCGAGGATATTCTCGAGCTTGTGAAGAAAAGTGGATTCTCGAGAATGCCTTGAGGCAAATACTAGAGTCTACATCGACTGGTTAAAGAATTCTACTCAAGCGCCTCCATCATCTACGAAACCCTTACTACCAAGGTTAAAGGTCGGTCTACGAAGTTAAAATCTTCTGACCTCAATCAATGCCTAGGTTTTCCTAACCAAGGGCTGAAGAACCTTGATAATGTCAATACTGAACAAGCAAATGAGGTTATGGGGTACTAAAGAAACCCTACTTTTAAAGACATGAAGAAGAAGGAATTTCCTGAAGAGTATGAGTTCCTTGCTGAAATAGTTGGAAAATGCATATTGTGCAAGAACACTGCACATGATACAGTGATTGACCAACAGTTAAGATAATGTCAGCAATAGTTCTGAAGAAACAAATTGACTTTGGAGCTATCTTGTTCGATCAAATCTCCAAGTGGGTAGAGAAGGCTGAGAAAAAGAAATCCACTGAAAGACCTCTAACTAAGGTGTTTCATGGTAGACTGCTGAGTATTGTACTGAAGAAAAAGCTAGGAGGGAAAATCAAGAATGATGAGGGAGAAACTTTGAATGTGCACAAAGTGATGTCTCCACAATTATTTGTGAATTTGGAAGAAGAACCCTAAGGAGAAAAAAAAATTTGACAATTTGGGAGCAATAAAGTGGGCCTCTGCAAAGAAGGGAAGATAGAAGAGGAGAGAGAACTCGGGTCCGATGACTCGAACAGCGAGAAATCACACCAGCCAAGAAGAAATCCAGAAGTGTGAAGAGAGACGAAAGTGTGAAGAAAGCTCAAACCTCATCAAGAAAAGTCTCCTTAAAAGGACAAAGATAAAGAAGAAAAAGTCCTATCTGCTGAAACAACAAAGAGGAGAAGCAACAGGCTGCTTCAAGGGCCTATCAACAAGAAAGCTAAGGTTTTACCAAACCAGCCTCAGCTTCCCAAAATAGTACATCTACTGAAGAAAGGGACGTAGAGTCAGCAGAAGAAAAGGAAACAGATGTCAAATTTGAGTCCCATGAGATCGAGAAAGCAATGACGAAGATGAAGCTGGATTAATGTATGAAAATTCAGTATTTGCTGAAGAAGAGAAATGTGCAAGCCCAGTGGCTAATCCTCAGAGCAGTCACTCTGATGATAAAGAAGAAATTCAAAATGACCAAATTACATCCCCAAATGCAACTGTCCCAACAAGCCCAGATAATGGGTCAGACAATGTTGTTCTAAGAGAAGAAGAGAATGCCTCCTCAAATCCAGAAAGCCCCCATGATGAATCAAAAGTTGATGAGATGACAGAAGAAGAAGAATGCATTCCTACGGTCTTTGAACCTCAAAGAAGTGCATCTGCTTTGAACCCGGAGAAGTCGAGTCGAAGAAGAAGAAGAAGAGTCTGACTCTCCCAAACCTGAACCTCCAAGAAGAAGGAAAAGCTACAGGCTATAAGCCAAGTTTGCCTCCAAAAGGAGCAGTGGTCAATCAAATGCCATCATTGAATTGAATGATGATGAGTCTACATATCCCGGGGAGAAAATCTTTGAAGAAGAAACCAAAGAATGAAGAAGATGAATCTGAAGAAGATCTTCTTGAAGAAAGTTCAGGAGAATGAAATGCAAGAAGAGGAATTTCTCTTTGAAAATGATCAAGAAAGTTCAGAACTCGGAGAAGAGATTAAAGAAGATTCGGTTACGCACCTCGAGAAGCGTATGAACAAGAAGATTATCCAGTTCTATCTCCTGCAAGATTTAGCAGAAGGATCGTAGTGGAAGTTTCAAATGACTTACCAGATGCTCCATCAGAGAGATGGGTGAACTATAAAAATGAGCAACTCAAGGTAGTAAGAATGACTACTTTTGACATAGCCAAAAACTGGAACAATATGGAGCTTGACTGTTCAACCATTCTCTACAACCCTGATGACTTGCTGATGAGATGGTTCTTCCCGTGGATGCCATGGCTAAAGGCTCACACTGAAGGAGATGGAAGCTATCTTAGCTGGTGCTTCTCTCACTTCCCAAGCATGGAACTGGTGGTTCAGAACTTTCCAAGAGTAAAGAAGTTTGCCACCAAACTGATCAACAACAAGCCCCACTTCAAAGTCTATCACCATGCTGAAAATCTCTATATCCCCTACGATCGTAGAATGGATTCTGAAGGACGAAGAGTCATGACCAAGGAGCTGATCGTAGAGACTGTTCACTCTACTGGCGATGATGTTCAAGCCCAAAACCGAAGCCTCCTTATGCTCAAGCAATATTATCGGACATTCCTCATCCTCAACGGTGATTGGAACTCAGCGATTATTGATTCTCAAACTTTAAAAATGTCAAGGATAAAAATCGTAGAGTCCAAACTGATGCTCAACCAGCTGCTGCCCAACAAAAGGATCAAACTACTTTGGAGCAGGAACTACAAAAGAGTTTTGATGATCTAAGCGAGAAAATATCTCTGCTCACTGAAGAATCACAGAAGCTGACAGTAGCAGGAGATAATTCCTTCCAGCACAAGCTTCAAGCTGCTATGGTTGAGATATCGCTCAAACTCCAAGAGAGAGATATCATCTATCACAAGGCCATACAAGATCAGAAGGCAGAAGCTCTACAAATTCAGAAGGCCAATGCAGAGCAGATCGAAGTCCTCTCTGACAAGATTGACGACTTAAAGCAGTCTTTCTCAAGGCAACTCGAAGTGGGCCGGCCAGGAACTTAAGTTTGAAGTTGCCAACTCCTCCTACCTAATAGAGCAGCTTATGTCCAACATGGAGCTCTCTCAAATGATTGATGACAAAAGGGGGAGAAAAGAGGCATAGAAAGAGGAAGAGAAAGAAGAGCGGGAGGCACTCAAAGAAGAAGCGGAGGATGAAGAAAAGAAATCAAATAAGAAGGCAATGAGATCTGAAGAAAAAGAATCATCATCCGAGGGGAGCAAAAGATGATGATCGGATGATCACAGAGTCGAGGGGAGCATGATCGGAAAGATCTTTGAAGGGGAGCAAGAGAAAGAAGAACAATCGGATGAGTAGCTGATCAACAAACATCTTGGAAACATATGAGGAGCAAAGAGGGTACATCTCTAACTAGCTAGGTATGTTACGGATCCAGGATGTAGAATGTCTTAATATACAAATTGCTATATTAATACAAATGACATTCATAATTATATCTGTTTTAGAAATACAAATGCCACTCTTTGTATATAAGATTCATTCATAACATGCATATGCACTTATTGTTTTGTCATAATCAAATAGGGAGATTATGAGGAATAAACATGTGAATGATATTCCTATATAATATATGATTTGATTATATATATATATATATATATATATATATATATATATATATATATGAATGAATATGCAAGTATGCTTGCATTAAGAAAAGTCAGAAAGTCCTTTGATAGATAATAGAAATATATGTACAAGGACTTAGAATGAATTGATCAAATATGTTAGGTTGATTCTACATAAGCAAAACAGCTTTGTAAAGTCCTTAAAAAGAAATGATGTACAAGGACTATAAATATAGGAAGATCAAGTTTGTTAGATTGATCTTATGATGTAATAGATAGACTTGTCTGATAGTCGAGCACTGCACCAGAAGTCGTAGTCTGCCAGGAGAGTCAAGGCTAACTCGAGAGCTATCGAGGCAGAATAGGAGTATGCAAGATAGTAGATCTTGGAGTTTGTAGACTTCCAGAGGAAACGAAGAAGGATCGTAGTGTGTCGAGTAGAGCTTCCTCAGGATCGTAGTGTCTTTGAGGAAGTCACATTCAAAATCGTAGAGACTGCACACTTTCTGGTAAATAGATCATCTCTAGAAGCCAAGATGCGAAGCGTAGACTACACTCAGTTCGTAGAAGTCTCTCGATCTTTGAAGCCAAGTCAAGGATCGTAAATCACACTCTGAGTTCGTAGAGCCTATGGATTATAGGCAGAGATCGTAATCAAGCAAGATCAGACGAAGACAACAAGCACAAGGCAGAAATCGTAGTGTCAAGATCTGACCTCGGGATCGTAGTGTCTGCACAAGCCAAAGCTGCATCATAGAGTGCAGAACTACGACCTAAGCAGAAGTGCTCACAATGCCAAGGTTGAATCATAGAGCATATACGGTTCTCAACAAATGAGCACTCCCAGAATATCCAAAGGAACGAAGCCTCTGGTTCAAGCTGCAAGCTACATCCAAGGAAACCAGAGAGCACTCAACGAATGACATGCAGGCTAATAGAAGATCTAAGCACCAACCCAATCAGCATCAAGATTGAGTTGTAAGGCCACTCATGATGAAGTCTTCCACAAGGAGATCCAAAGAAGACTTCAGAAGCTGACTAAGGAAAGTCAGCTTATGCAGTAATTATCAAGTGAACAAAAGACAACGATCTTGGAAGCAACCAAGATTGTAGTGTTTTGCCAAACAGAAGAAGAGGCGATGGAAGGTGAAGCGAGATCTTTGGTCGACCGAAGAGCAAAGGCTAAAGTGATTAAGTGTAGGTCGGTTCATTGATGATAAGTGAGCGGAGATCACAAGGAGAAAGAAAATTTGGGCCGCGCCACAAATCTGAAGTGTCTTGATATTGAAGGGGACGAGAAGGAATTAGGCCATCGGTCTCACGAGAATAGTCGAAAGCAAATGAAGTATTGAAGCCTTCGCATAATACAAGGAAGAGGTGTTCTATATTGAAGATCCAATCAACACTCTTCAAGATCGTAGTGTTAACTCAACCAACGATCGATGAGCAACACTTAACAAAGACACTACGATCGAGTCCTTGAAGACGTGCATCGAATCGTAGAGTTGAATAGTACCAAGACCGAAGCATTGGCAAAGGTTCAATCTGAAGGGTAATATTGGACAAGTGCTTATTGAGAGCATCGATGCAATAGACAACCTACGATCGAGAAATCGAAAGAGGTAATAAAGTCTTCAACACGCCCAAGACATTAAAGTGATACATCGGCGAGGTAGGTGAAGCGATGAAGATCGCAACGTCGAGAAAAAGTATGACATGTCACATCAAGCGATCTACCTCAAGCAACTCGAGATCTGTGAAAAGATTTGAATAGCCTTCAATAGCTACTTTCCAGCGGAAGGATTGGGAAGAAGTATAAATGAGAAAGAGCTTCAAAGATCAAAGGTTCTTTGGAGTTTAGAGTTTGGAGAGAAGGTGGGGTGATCTAAACCATGTGAAACAATTGAGTCAGAAGGCTCACTTTACGATCCACCAAGAACACTCGGAAGTCGGGATAAAGAAAGAAGTAGAAGTGTGAGTTCTACTATGTAGAAGTGAGAGTTCTACTACATGAAGAGTGTTACGAAGCTGAGAGAGAAAGAAGCGATATGACATCTTGATGTCCATCATGGGAAGACTCTAAGTACAATAGAGAAGAGCCTACGGTCATCTTAGCAAGTCCATCATGAGAAGGCATCAAGTAGCAAGAAGGAAGATCACAAATGCCATCTTGGTGTCAAGCATGAGAAAGCTTCTAAGTACTAATGGAAGAGCTTACAATCATCTTGGAAGCCTATCATGTGCAACCATCAAGTACCAAGGAGAAGGATCTTCAAGGCGGGTTCATAAAGGGTCATCAAAGTGGTTGAGTAACAAGCAAGAAATTTGAGCATCATGCAACACTCGGTTGCACTTCAAGGATGATCAAGCCAAGTCGCTAAGTATAGAAGATGTTTGAGCATGAAGACATCTTAGCATTTCAAAGACCAACTCAACAACAACAAACAAACAACTCAATGACTGAGGGCACGAGGGGTCCTTGTCAGAAGGACTAAATGAAGCGAGGCAGGAAGGGTCCTTGTCAGGAGGGACTAAGCGAAGTTCCAAGCTGCTAGGCTTGAAGAGTTCCTAGGGAACTAGAGGAGTTCCAAGGTCTGGCGGCCTTGAAGAGTTCTTAGTGGCTGAAGTCCCAAGCTCACGGCCTGAAGGAATCTTAGTGATTCTGTGGAGTGCGCCTTCCTTAGTGGAAATCTCGCTAGTTGAAAGCGAGAAGAGTGGATTAGAGCTTGAGTCTACGAACCACTTAAAATCCTTGTGTCTTTTACATTATGTCATTTACATTATGTCTATAAGCGCTATAATCTGCTATGTATATTTTAAAGCTGTTTACAACTAAACTTACTCTACGAACAATGTATGTATGATTATGAATATATCAATGAAGGGGATCTTTTACTTATTCCGCTGTGCTTGAAAAGATTCTTATGTTTGTCATATGCTAATTTAATAGCTATACAAAAACCTGAAAAGTATTTGAAATAAAAAGGATCTATTCAACCCCCCCTTCTAGATCTATTGTGCCCTTTGGGAACTAACATTATATGTCTCAATCTATTGGGCTACCCTTACAATAACTTGATATGTTATACTCCCTCCGTCCCATGATAAAAGTCTTGGTGGACTTTTCATGCATATTAAGAAGAGGAATAAAATGACAAAATTGCCCATAATAATGTCATTAAATATGGAGAGAGAATTAGAATAAGAAAAGTATGAGATATTTAATGCTACGGGCATAATAGAAAAAATGTGTAAAAGTTTGGTTATTAAAAAAAAGAGGACATTTAACACGGGACAACCCAAAATAGTAATAAAGACTTTTATCCTGGGACGGAGAGAGTAATATTTAATGAGTACATTATCACCATTGCTCAATTATTATTAAAAATGAAATATGATATTTTTATTTATTTATATATAGATATATATAGTATATAATTGAGTTCATTATTAAATATATATTTTATTATACTATATTGCATTGCTTGCAAGCTACTCGCACAAGAGGGATCTCAAAATATTTTGAATTGAAGGTAAAAAAAATTCACTTAATGCATAGTTTTTAGTACATTTTTTTTATTTTAAAAAAAGAAATCTGAACATAGTTCAAAAAATATTAAAAAATCTAAATCATAAAAATATGAACAAAAAAAACTTTAAGAATAAAAAATTTATCATTAAAAATAAATAAATAAATAGTAATAAATTTATTATTTCATATTTTTAATGAATTATTTTAATTTTGATTTTGAAAATGTTTTATTTTAATTTTAAAATCTTATAATTTGGAATGAATAGGGTAATAAATACTACTCCCTCCGTTCCTAAAAATTGTCTTTTTATAAAAAAAATTTGATCCAAAATGTTTGTCGTTTACAACTTTCGAGGAGAATAAATTATTTACTTTCCTATATTACCCCTACCTTCTCTCATTGTCCCAAGAAATTCTATCCCTTGTATTAATAATTTTTAACTTCTCATAATGGGGTTAGTAATGAAATTTTAAACAAATTTTATTTTGTAAATGATACTTTTTTAATTTATGTGCAAAAACTTTCGACAGGAGGTACTAGTTGATTAGGGTCGGGATTGACGGGCCTAGTAGCACTAACTTTAGATATAACCAACCTTTTTGTCTTTAAACCCTTTGACACGCTGTTTGGTCGTACGAGGCGAAACTTCTGTTTTTCTCCCGCTATATCATCTATTCACAAGAGTCCGTATATCTTTGTTCCTGTACACTTCTTCCATCTCTCTAAATCGGACCTGCAACAGGTGAGAGAAACATGACCGTTGGAATGGAAGGAGTTGTGGAGATAGTAAAGCCTCGCACGGATCAAAGAGAATACAGAAGGATCGTTCTCCAAAACTCTCTTCAAGTCCTTCTAATTAGTGATCCTGAAACTGATAAGGTCTCCCCAATTGTTTGAATTTATTAATTTTAGGGCTTTTTTTCCGATTGATAAAACCTAATGAATTGTTTTGTTTTCTGATTTGCTCTTTCAGTGTGCTGCTTCGATGAATGTCTGTATCGGGTCTTTTACTGATCCCAAGGGTCTCGAAGGCCTCGCTCATTTTCTCGGTGAGCATCAACATTTGATTGCTAATTGTAATTTATAGCCACTTCTATATGATTTTTCATTTCTGTGATTCTGTATTAGAATTTGGTTGTCCCTGAAATTGGAATGATTTTGAGACTTGAGAAATTAATAACATGAATCAGCTACTTCAAATTAGAAGTAAAATTTGATTGCCCGTTTAGACACAATCAAAAGCCAAGCTATTTGATTATTGATACGCAACAGCATGGTGAGTTGCCACGAAGAACCCAACCTGTGACAAAGAAGAATCCAAAGTATGCATAAGGGACACGTGTAGTCGCAACAACGACCACATGAAGCATGAAGGAGTCAAAGTAGGAGTAGGAGAAAATAAAGCAGCCATTTCGCATTAGTCACATTTCTGTTTGTAATTTGAAATTCAGTTTGCATGTAACTTAAGGACCTTTAGTTTCGGCTTGATAGACTTCACGGCACACTTGCGTGAGGTGGTCGTCGCCCTGAACGTTTCTAGCAAAGTTGTAGGATGGATTGCTTACAACACCTTAACCCCTCGCCTATATGTAGCCGGTAATCTTGGTACAATTGCTCGCGTTCGGAAATATGCGTTGAATGGACACCAACGACTTCTTGACCCCTCTCTTATATTGAAGCGGTAATCTTGGTACAATTGACGATTGATGCGGTAGAAGACGCCACACACAACTATGGTTTGTTGTATGATAAGTCGGGTTTGAATCTCACAGAAAACTATGAACAATTCAGGAGTTCTCAAAGAACCAAAAAGAGAATAATCTCACAAGAATTTTATTAATAATCTGAAGTGTGTCAATTACAATAGCCAAGACCCTTATATAGGAATAAGAAATTTTAATCCTAATAGGAATTACAAATCATAACCCTAATTTCTATAAGGAAATAGAAAATAATTTGGAAAAGAAATTTTAAGAAATCCTAATTACAATAGAATTGTAAAAAAAAACTAATTTTCTAGAATTCCAAAAAAAAATCTTATTTGACATTGAGGTTGAATACCATACTTTTCGAGTGATAGATTTTCCTTGCCGCGTTAGGAAATCGTGCAATTACCACATGACTAAGATATTCGCATAAACTAAATAGGAATCAAATTCGTGGTTGTCAAGTATTTTACTAAATCTATGTAATCACATACATATATGTTGAATTCCCTTGAGATCCGATGGTCCACGTGATATACACACTATATACTTGAATCCTAGAATTCCACTTACTGTAATATAATAACCCATATGAATGTTAAGTATTAGAACTAATTCGAGCCCACATTTTTTTAATTTATGCTTCCCATTCATACTTTTGAATTGATTTGTCCTTGATTGCGAGATTGGACTTTAATTTGGGCTTGTATCAAATTGACCCAAACTTGTGTCATGCTCTTTAGTCTTCTCTTTGGGTTTTCTTGCGTTAGCTTCAGCCCAAATATCTTGGATCAATCCATTGAGACCTTGTTTGAACATCTTAGTTCTAACCTTTCTTGATCCCCACGTCCCTGTAGTCTTGTTTGAGTCTACACATGCCATGTCCTCATCATTCCTCTGCTCTTGAAAAGGATTTGTCCTCAAATCGTCACCTACATCAAACTCATTGAACTGGCCACTGGGAATCGTTCTTTCCGCATATGTAACCACACCCAATCTCCGGGCTCAAAGATCACTTGATTTCGTCCTTTGTTCGCGTGCTTAATGTACTGTTCCGTCCTCCGTTCAATGTTGAGTTTGGCTTTTTCATGAATCTGCTTAACAAGATCAGCCTTTTTCTTTCCCTCCATGTTAGTATATTCAGAAACAGGTAATGGTGATAAATCCAACGGTGTCAAGGTATTAAAACCATATACAATTTCAAATGGAGAAAAATTAGTAGCAGGATGAACAGAACGGTTATACGCAAACTCAACATGTGGTAAACATTCTTCCCATTACTTGATATTCTGTTTAATGATAACTCGTAACAATGCCGACAAAGTCCTATTTACTACTTCAGTTTGACCGTCAGTTTGTGGATGACAAGTAATTGAAAATAATAGTTTAGTACCCAATTTACACCACAAGGTCTTCCAAAAGTAACTTAAAAACTTTGCATCTCTATCAGAAACAATAGTTTTAGGCATACCATGTAAACGCACAATCTCCCTAAAAGAACAAATCAGCTACATGAGATGCATCATCAGTTTTGTGGCATGGAATAAAATGTGCCATTTTTGAAAATCTATCCACGACCACAAATATCGAATCATGACCATGCTTAGACCTAGATAAACCCAACACAAAGTCCATAGACAGATCAATCCAAGGTCCTAATAGGCAATGGTGTATACAATACATGGGGTTGAACACGAGATTTAGCTTGGCGACAAGTAATACATCTATCACATATTCTTTCCACATCTCGTTTCATATGAGGCCAATAAAAATGTTCTTTCAAAACAACAAAAGTTTTATCAACACCAAAATGTCCCATTAAACCACTCCCATATGATTCCCTAACCAATAACTCACGCAAAGAATATGCATGTATACATAGTTTATTTTCACGAAACAAGAATCCATCAATTCTAAAGTATTTACCCACAACATTCTTTTCACAAGTTTTTAACTCCACTGAAATCAAGGTCATTAGCATAATTATCATACAATTCTTTGACTCGCTCAAACCCAAGTAATTTCGTATCAAGAGTATTCATTAACACATACCTTTGAGATAAAACATCTGCAACGACATTCTCTTTACATTGCTTATATCGAATGACATAGGGAAATGTCTCGATAAACTCCATCCATCGCGCATGTCTTTTGTTTAACTTGTGCTGACCCTTCAAATATTTCAATGATTCATGATCGGTGTGGATCACAAATTCCTTGGGCCAAGTAATGTTGTCATGTCTCCAAAGCTCTAACCAAAGCGTACATCTCCTTGTCATAAGTAGGATAGTTCAAAGCTGCCCCACTCAACTTTTCGCTAAAATACGCCACTGGTTTCCCTTCTTGCATCAACACAACTCCAATCCCTAAACCTAAAGCATCACACTCAATCTCAAAAGTTTTAGCAAAGTTAGGCAAAATAAGTAAAGGAGCATTTGTCAATTTATCCTTAATCAATTTAAATGCTTTTTCTGTTCATCACCCAACTTAAAGCCCACACTTTTCTTGAGGTCCTCGGTCAATGGTGCTGTAATCTCACTGAAATTCCGAACAAAGCGTCGGTAGAAACTTGAGAGTTCATGAAAGCTTCGTACTTGACTCACATTGCCAATTTCGGATTGCACGTATTTTCTCCTCATCAACTTGGACTCCCTGTGAACTCTCAACAAAGCCAAGAAAAACAATTCTATCCAAACAAAACATGCACTTTTCCATGTTAGCAAATAACTTTTCTTTCCTAAGTACATTTAAAACATATTTTAAATGTAATGCATGATCTTCCAAGTTTTTGCTATAAATCAAAATATCATCAAAATAAACGACAAATTTTCCAATGAATGGACGCAAAACATGGTTCATTAATCTCATGAAAGTGCTGGGTGAATTAGTTAAACCAAAAGGTAATACTAACCACTCATAAAGACCATATTTAGTTTTAAACGATGTTTTCCATTCATCACCGTCTTGCATTCTAATTTGATGATAACCACTTTTTAAATCAATTTTTGAAAATATGCAAGACCCATGTAATTCATCTAACATGTCATCTAAACGAGGAATGAGATGTCGATATTTTACCGTAATGTTATTTACCGCTCGACAATCGATGCACATCCGCCATTTTCCATCCTTTTTAGGCACTAAAATCACCAGAACTGCACATGGACTCATACTTTCTCTTACGAACCCTTTTCCATCAGTTTGTCGACCTGTCTTTGTAATTCCTTCGTCTCCTCTGGATTACTCCGATAAGCCGGACGGTTTGGAATGGTCGCACTGGGAATAAAGTTAATTTGATGTTCTATTCCCCGAATCAGTGGTAGTCCTTGAGGAAGCTCCTCGGGAAATAGAATTCTTGCAAAAGAGATGAGATGAAACAACACTAGACAAAGATTCATTAGCGTTGGTATTCAAAAGCGCCTCTTTATACCGAAGTAAAATCATAGGTTGTTTAGAAATTAAAGTTCTTCTAACATCACTCTTTTTTGCCAGTATATTTGTTTTTCTCTTATCTTTCTTTTTCTCTTTTCTTTTCTTCTTGATTTTTCTTCTCTTCACTCTCTTTTCTTTGTACATGATCTTTCTGCAAATGGTGACAAAGGACGCAAAGAGATCTTCTTGTCGTGAACAAATGAATATACATTGGTAAAACCATCATGTTGAACCCTCCTATCAAACTGCCATGATCTACCCAATAACATATGCCTGCCTGCATAGGCACCACATCACACTATCTCATCAACATACCAACCAATAGCAAATGGACCAACACCTGTTTGGTTACTTTAATATCTGCATTATCATTAAGCCACTGCAAACGATACGGCTGTGAATGTTTGGTAGTAGGTAACCCCAATTTCTCCACCATCGTAGTGCTTGCCACATTTGTACAACTGCCTCCATCTACGACTACACAACAGATTTTCCCATTCACAAAATATCTGGTATGAAATAGATTTTCCCGTTGTTCACTGCTCTCCTCCTTAACCTGCGTACTAAGTGCTCTTCTTGTAACCAGAATTTCACCATGTATCAGATCCTCACCTATCTCCTCTAATGGTGGCATAAAATCAGTGTTGCTCTCTTCCCCCTCGTTTTCCACCTCTCCATTGTCAAGCAACAACATTTTCCTCTGATTTGGACATTGGCTAGAAATGTCCCCTGCCTTGACACTTAAAGCATACAATATCCCGATTATGCCCAAAAGAAGGTTCATTTTTACCTTGCATCTCTCGGCTAATCGATCCTTGCTTAGGTTCCACCTTTGGTTTGATCGCAGCTGTTTTTTCCTCACTTTGTCATATTAGGTCTCCATGATGAACTAGTATTAGATTGTCCTCGTTATCCTCCTCGTCTCTTAAGTTGTTTCTCTATCTTAGTAGCCATATGTACTAGTTCTTCTAACTCCAAATAATGTTGCCGTTCAACCAAGTCTGCAATCTCCCAGTTCAATCCTGCCGATAACCTAGCCATCGCTGTTTCATTATCCTCAATCAAATTAGACCGATCCTTCAACATTTCCATCTCCTTGTAATATTCAACCACACTCCGACTTCCTTGTTTAAAAGTTTACAAATTACGAATGATCTCTCGTTGATAGTATGCTGGTACAAACCTCTTTTTCATGATAGCTTTCATTTCCACCCAAGTTGTAATCAGCCGCTCTTCACACCTTCTCCGATTAGCTGTCAACTGATCCCATCTAGAAAACTCCGTAACGGCTAGTTTGATTTTCTTAAGGTCTTAATAAGCCTCAGGATCACCCGTGCCTTGGAAAGCTGGAATTTTCATTTTTAGACTATCTAAATTGCCATCTTCTCTGTCTCGACCTCCTCTTTCCCTAGCACCTTCGTGATGTAGGAAATTAGATTCACGATCTTCCACTGCACTACTGTCCTCACCGTAAGGGTCTTCCTTTCTTGCGTCAGTTTGTTGTGTTCTCGTCTTGTTATATATCCCATGAGTGTTTTGGGATAGCTCAGCCATAGACACCCTCATCTCTTCTAATTGTTCTTGCATTTGCTCCATAGTCTTTCTCAATCTTCGATCCCATTCTTTATGCATTGCTTCCATTTGGAATTTCAATTCAGCTGTCGAGGGTTGTTCCTCATAAGTTCCTTTATCCTTCGAGTTAGACATATTTCCTGCAAAATAAGGGTTGGTAGAAAACATTTTCCTCACCACTCCCTTACGTGTTTCGCTCGAATCAATGGTTCACTCGTGTATACTCTCAATAAATTGGCTTTTACCCTATAATATTCTCACGCTCTTGCCTTTTACCTCTAATATTCTCTCAAATAGGTTCTTTTTGAATTCTCCAAATAATTTCATAGTTTTACAATGCAATTCAGAAGTAACTTATCGAGAACAAAATATAGATGGTATGACTATCAAAATACCACAATCGTAAACCTTGTTGTGTCAAGGTGAATTCCTCGTATGCTTCGGATTTGTAAATCGTAGCCCCGCTTCAGAATTGATGACGATGACACGAAAAATATTTTTTGGTTGAAATTTGATGATTTTATGGTGTGGTACAAGTTTGGTTAGCACAATGGAAATAAAATCTGAAATTTTTTCTATACTTTTCATTTCTTTTTTGTTTTCAATATATATTTCGACAGAAAAATTAAAGATAGGTAACTCGCTAGAAAATCTTAGCTTTGATACCAAATGATAGACTCCACGGCACGCTTGCGTGAGGTGGTCGTCGCCCTGATCGTTTCTAGCAAAGTTGTAGGATGGATTGCTTGCAACACCTTAACCCTTCGCCTATATGTAGATGGTAATCTTGGTACAATTGCTCGCGTTCGGAAATATGCGTTGAATGGACACCAACGACTTCTTGACCCCTCTTTTATATTGAAGCGGTAATCTTGGTACAATTGACGATTGATGCGGTAGAAGACGCCACACACAACTATGGTTTGTTGTATGATAAGTCGGGTTTGAATCTAACAGAAAACTATGAACAATTCAGGAGTTCTCAAAGAACCAAAAAGAGAATATTATTTATAATCTGAGTCGATTACAATAGCCAAGACCCTTATTTATACTAGTAATAAGAAATTCTAATCCTAATAGGAATTACAAATCATAACCCTAATTTCTATAACGAAATAGAAAATAATTTGGAAAAGAAATTTTAAGAAAACCTAATTACAATAGAATTGTAAAAAAAACTAATTTTCTAGAATTCCAAAAAGGGACTGTTTACAGAATTCTAAGGTATCTCAAGTCTGCTCGTGGAAAAGGGTTATTGTTCGCATCACATGGTCATATGAGAGTTGAAGCTTTTTCCGATTCAGATTGTGCTGGCTCTATAGAGGATCGTCGTTCTATATCAGGTTACTGTTCATTTGTTGGAGGTAATCTTGTTACTTGGCGTAGTAAGAAACAGTCCGTGGTAGCAAGATCTGGTGTTGAAGCGGAATATTGAGCTATCCCCTTAGGTATATGTGAACTAATGTGGCTTTGAACCTTACTAGAAGATTTGGGTGTTACAACTAAAAGGCTATGCAGTTATTTTGTGATAATAAGGCAGCCATTAGTATTGCAAACGACCCAGTACAATACGATAGAGCGAAGCACATTGAGATTGACAGGCACTTCATCAAAGAAAAATTAACTAGTGGTCTTATTTGCTTACCTTTTGTCAAAACAGAAAATCAGCTTGCTGATATTTTGACTAAGGGTCTTAGTAGTAAGATGTTTCATCCACTATGTTTCAAGTAGGGTATGTGAGACATCTATACACCAACTTGAGGGGGAGTGTTAGAAAATATGACAGATTGTTAGAAGATATGATAGAATATACTATAATTGTAGCTTTCTTAATCAGTGTGTACACATTACTGTAATTTAGGAATGAATAAAATACAGTGACACTCCCTCTAGATAATCATAATAACACTCACCTCCCCACTAGTTTCTTAAGTAACAGTTAGTACCCCTGCAAGTTTTTAGGGTTGACTAAATAGATAAAGTTACATATTTACCCTTGTATTTTATCAAATTTTAATTACTAAATAATATATATGTGTTTAATTATCCTTTTTTAATACAATACATTTTAATTATAGTTTTATTTGTAATTAAAACTATCTCATTTAAATTGTTGGTAACTTATAAAAAACTAATTTAGTTTAATTAACACATATTTTTGGATAAGTGATACAAATATTAAAAAAATTTAAATTAAATTATTAATGAAGCTATTCTAATTAGAGTGATTGAGTATATTGATAGTTTAGTTTTTGGTGCTTAACAACAAAAAATATTATTTGAATTTTAGTTTCATATTATAATTTTATATGTTAAATTTTATTGAGTATATATAAAAAATTGGGATGTTTATGATTTTGATTACATTTTTTTAGTATCTGAGTTGACGTTGTTTTTATGCAATGTTAAATAAAAAAATATAATTATATTTATTACTACCTCTAGATCTTGTAAAAAAAATTCTTTTAATATATTTTTCTTTTTTTTTGAGTAACAACATTTGTCATTTTCTTGTAAATAATTATGTTTAAGTGTGACTTATGTTTAATTTAATATATGAAAAAAATAATTAATATAATTTTTAATACTTTTTTTTATATGAGTAATAAGATTCGTTTAAATTGTAATAATAAGGTTGTTTTACGTAAATTTTAATATTTGAAAAAAATAATTATTATTTTTTGCATTAATTTGTAATTTTATGAGTATTAATATTATACTTTTTAATTACAAAAAATATATTTGAATATATATCACGTAAATTTTAATATTTGAGAAATTGAATTAGTAAAAATTGTATGACTTTATTTTTTTCGATAAAATGAATATTTATTATTTTTGACTTTTATGTTATTTATTGCACAATTTCATAATTTAATTAATTAGATCAAGTAAAGTAAAATTATGATATACAAATTTATATTTAGTGGAGAAATTAAACATTATAACTTGAAGGGTGTATTAGACATTATATTAAAAATATTTTTAAATATTAGTTGGTCAACCACTCTAGGGGTAGTGAATGTTACATATTGTAGACTAGAGGGGTACTGACTGTTACTTGAAAAATTAGAAGGGTGGTGAGTGTTATTATGATTATCTACAAGGGGTGTCGGTGTATTTTACTCTTTAGGAATTACCATAACTGTAATTAGGATGTTTGTGTATATATATATATCAATCTATTACAGAAAGAATTAACTTCAATAAAATAAGCTTCTCAATTTCTACATTTGTTATTACTACAATTACCTTCTAATTTTGAATTTGATGCATTGCAGAACATATGCTGTTTTATGCCAGTGAAAAATATCCCTTGGAGGATAGTTACTCGAAGTATATTACAGAGGTAATTGTCTTTATTTCTTGGTTATTTTGATTTATTCTTCCTTCTAAATTTTATTGTTAGTGATGTTATGTTCCTTATGATAAATTCCAGTCTTATACGTTCTCTTTGTATTGGAGTAGTGAATTAACCTATAAGCTTATTTTAGGTTCTTAATCTGTTACGTACCACCAACTCCTAAAAAAGATCAGACTTTTCAATTTGAACTGCAGACTCAGTTTATCCTAAAATGGGCAAACTCTCACAAGATAATATGTGGTTTCTAGACTATTCATTTTTCTTTTCCATTTAAGATTCTTCAGTATAATCTGGATTCTGGACGTTTCTGTTTAAATTACTGAAGCAGGGAATTTGATTACTTTAGAGTTTAGTGGATGGTAGTTATGAATGTTAAGTTGGTCTCTGTCATCATGGAAAAATGTCGCACAGACATGTTCATGACTATTTCATCTTCTGATTTAGGTTTTCTTTTGAGTTTTTTTCCTATATTTCATTTAGAATCTTTATCCATATGTCGGGTTATTGGGATTATAAATATTACATTTATCTCAAAGCGTTTTTCCCTATACAAAATGAATGACTGCTACTAGTTTGTATGCATACAATTTTGCTTTGAGCGATGATTGGATGACTCCGTGTGATTACCAACTCAATAATAACTCCTTTTTTCTCTATGTGGTTTCTATTTTTGCTTTATAGCATGGAGGCAGTACGAATGCTTTTACATCTTCTGAGCAAACGAACTATTACTTTGATGTTAATGCTGATTGTTTTGAAGAGGCTTTGGACAGGTAGATTCTCTTCACAATTTTGTAATTTCTATTTATTCTCTGAAGATTTGCTGGCATGTATTTTATCATGCGCTTTACTGTTAGATTTGCACAGTTCTTTATCAAACCATTGATGTCATCTGATGCTACCACAAGGGAAATAAAAGCGGTAGACTCTGGTTAGCATTCCTGTTCTGTAGCTTGTTGATTCCTTCATTTCCTGAACATCACGAGTCATTTTTCAATCTCTCTCCCCCCCAACCCCCACCAAACTACAATGCAGAGAACCAGAAAAATTTACTGTCTGATGCGTGGAGAATGAATCAGGTATCAATTTTTTAATTAGTTATCACTACTATGTGCCAAATAGGGTATTATAACTATTACCAAATGGTGAACTGTAAACTATGCTGCAATCCTGCAATTAGAATCTAATATTTTCTAGTTCCTGGTATGCAACTAGAAACGTTTCAAGAGTCAATTTTTAATTTTGGTTGTTGTCTTCAACTGTATACTCCTATCGATGAAGTTGAGAAGTTCTAGAGCTAGTCTGTACTAATGGAGTCTTTTGTTGATTTCGTTTTGGGGTTTAGCCTAGTAGCGTGAGATGTGGTCTTTTGGTGTCCATAATTGGTTCACTGTTTTTGCTGGGGTGTTGTCCATGTACGTGGGCAGCGTCCCCTTTTGATGCTCTAATTATTTACTTCAAAAAAGAGGTTGTAAAGATACTCTATACTTTCAGAACTTCTCCCTTCATTTCTTTTTACATATCTCTATCTACTTTCCTCCTCATATTTGATGCATTTCTAAGTCGCAACATGAATGCTGGGGCTGTAGCAGTTTCTAGAACTGTCTCTCCTACCTTTCTTTCATAAGTGCACCTTAAGGCTAAAGCTGCCTATATATGAGGTATAGTCATTTTACATACTCCCTGCGTTCCGAATTATGAGATATTTTTTAATTCAAAATTGATGTGTTTTATTTTGTGTTACGCGGACTCGGTTGCGGGTGTTGGGTGCGGGTACGAATCTAGGTGTCGGATATGTAAAGTCAAAAAATAGAGGATACACGGATATGAATCCGAATTTGGACACGGGTGCGGAGATACGGTATGTTATGATTTTTTAACAATAATGTTTCGAATGATATCACAAAGTTTTTTTTGGTCTTGGGATTGAAGTGCAAAAATATAAAGATATAGGGGCAGAAATGAAAAAAATAAAACTAAAGGGACTGATATGTAATTTTTGAGGGGCTATTTTGAACTTTCAAAAAACTTGGGGGACTAAATTAAATTTTTTTAAAAATTATAGGGTACCTAACTGTAATTTTTCATGAGATATTTTAAAAACAGATCTGATCTCTTCCTCTCGCGAATCTTCTTTTTCCTCATAACAGATATGTCACAGGCGGCTCTTCTCTTCCTCATATCAGACGGCTCTTCTCTTCTTCCTCCTCTCCTTTGGGTTACGACAGCGTCTATTCTCTTCCTCTCGCGACTCTTCTTCTTCCTCCTCTCGCGACTCTTCTTCTTCTTTTAAAAGAGCCGTATCCGGATTTCTGTGGCGTATCCCGTACGAATCCCGCACCCGTACCCGTGTCGTGTCGTGTCAACACGGGTACTTCACCAAAAATGGGCGAGTCCGAGTAACACATGTTTTATTTAACTTTTGCAAAAAAATTGTAAAGTTATAATTTCCATAATTGTATTGAGCAACATTAAAGGAATTTATATCAATTTTGAGTTTGAAAATATCTCGAATTGACTTCAAAAAGTCAAATTTGATCCTATATTTTTGAGCGGAGGAAGTATTATTTTTGGTCACAGATTGCAAAGAGCTCTGGGTCAAATTTCTGGAGAATCGACGATTCCTCATTTCAGCGGTCCTGGTTCAGGGCCTTCGGGCAGACCCGGGTCTTCTGATAATCATTTGGTAGCCAGGGGCGCACTCTACTTACTTGCACTTGGTGTGATGCATTACTTGTCCAAAGACATAGGATGGTTAGAAATGGAACTTGTTTCATACTCTTTCCTCAACTTCAAGTTTTTTAATTTGTGTGAAAAGTGAACTTAAGTCATCTTTTTGGGGACGGATGGAGTATAAATATTTATATGTATATATAGGATGGATCTAAAGCAGACCTCTCTTAAATAACATACTTTTATTAAAACTACATCGTTTTGGAGATTCTTTTAAAAAACAAGTGGGGCCGCGTGTGGCATTTTTGTAAATAAAAGGAAAGCAAGTGGGACCACTCTCTTTTAATATTAATTTGTTTTTCAAAAGAATCTCCAAAAACGACGTAGTTTTAATAAAGGTATGCTATTTAAGAGAGATATGCTTTAGATCCATCCTCTCTCTCTCTATATATATTATATCCTTCATGTGTTCTGTAATTATATATATAAATTACTGCTGTCCTTTAGTTGTTTATGTGAAATCCTCTACTATTTTTGTTGCTATGTTGAAAAGTTCATTTCTGTTATTTCCTATCGTCTTTGTTTTATCTTCTTTATATTGTCAAGCCCAATTATGATTTTTTGAGGTCTTTTGTCTCATACTCTTTTTTGTGTGTGTGGGGGGTGGGGGGGGGGGTGGGGTGGGGGGGTTGGCCAAAGAATCGAGTCATCAAAGAAGTAATTACGCAATTCATTGCGAACTTTCCAATTGTTAGTAATCTCTAGGTTGCTGGATCTCTCCTGCCGGTGGTTGTGGCCTGTGGGTGTGGTTGATATAAAGTTGCTGCCTGAATGTGATTTTATTCGAAGTTTTTATCTTTGTAATTGATGTGTATATTATTATTTTTAATAATAATGTTTCCTTCTTTTGTCCCAAGTTTTTGCTTCTATGGAAAATAAAGAGAAGACAAACTTCTTACTTTCTCTGCTTTGGTTAAAATACTATTCTGTGCAGCTTCAAAAACTTTTGAGTGCAGAAGGTCATCCATACCACAAATTTAGTACAGGTTTGCCTTCTTATGTGTTCCTCTTTATTCTTTAGAAGTGAATTTCTCTTGCGCGAGTCCTCTGACCATTCAAGATGATGGGTGTTTGCCCATTTCTGGACCTATTTCCTTACAGTATGAAGCATATCTCTTCGATAATACCGAGGCTTGTTCTTGTGTTCTTCACTTCTTTGTATATAGATCTCTAAGAAGTATATGTGCTTTTGTTATTTCATTGTAGTTGCCTATTAACAACAATTAATTTTATTACCTAATCAGAAAAATATATAAGAAAAAGAAAAAGAAAAAGAGTTGTGTTTCATTGTTTTTGATTTCGAATATTGATCACCAACAGTTTTTTCAAAGTAGAACTGTAAGTTTTGTAATGATGATTTATATGAGAAATGAAAATTTTAAGCAGAATCATTATTGATGTGCCATTTGTCACTTTCTAGGTAACTGGGATACTTTGGAGGTAAGACCAAAGGCAAGAGGTGTAGATACAAGGCAGGAGCTTCTCAAATTCTATGAGGAGAATTACTCATCCAACCTCATGTATCTAGTTGTGTATGCAAAAGGTAAATGAAATAATATTTTCAGTAATCGTTAATCTGTATGATGCTATGTCACTATGATTCATGTTGATATATGAAACATAACAATTTCTTTTACATGGAAAATCTAGAGAGCCTCGACAAAATTGAAAGTCGTGTGCATAACAAATTCCAGGAAATACCTAATACAGATCGAAGTTGTCCCCGTTTTCCTGGTCAGCCTTGTACATCAGAACACCTTCAGGTAACTGACTGCTGCCGCACTTGTCTAAGATGGTTTTCTTTCTTGTTTCTCCAAAATAGTAATCATAATGGTTATAAAAATTTAGAAATGAATAAGATAAGCAGTCGAATAAATTTGTTTTTTCTGGAGCAGTGTTCTTTTAAAATTTGTTAACTATATTTCTTATTGTGAAATGGATAATAATTGTATTGCATATAATCGCTATAGCTTGTAATTCTTACTGCTGCCATTCCTTGGCTTAGTTATTAAAGTTGGACTGTTTTCCTATATGTTGGGAATTCATAAAGTTTCATAAAAGTAAGTTCAATCTAATTAATTATAGTATGAAACAAAGTTCTAGAAACTTTAAGGAAAAGCATATTTATTTAATAGAATCCTAAAGGTCTGTTCCAATGGGCAATGTAAACAAAATAGGAAAAACACATTTGATTTTCAAGTTTGTTTCGTCATTTTGAGGTATTTAGATCTACGCAGGAGGTGAATATCAAGGAAATGTATGAGAATCTCACATAATGGGCATGGACGAAGCAATCAGGTTTGACGTAGTGCAGCATGTAATATAACAGGAAATTACTAGTAAACAACAATGTAATAGAGAAATCAGCAGAGACTAATTTAAGCTGGAACTTAAATACTGAGTTTTTAGAACCAAACAATTACCTAACTCTTAATTATATTATCAAACTGTAACTAATTCTGCTGCCTAAAGACTATTAAAATATTTGTAGTACTTTTAGAGTAACCTTTAGAATCATAGCCTTTAGTAAGAGATATATCTTACCCTTACGATTTCATTAAATTCTTGTGCTAATCACGTGACTGGAAATAAAATAAAAGAACAGCATTTTATCTAATTTATGGCCTGGATTGAGTAGAGTTACGGGCCCACCAGATCATAACAGATTAACATATGCTTTTGCATCAAGGTTAAATGGCAATGCATGAGGTGCTTATGGAATGTGACGATTTATATATAGGGAAATGATCCATACAAAACGTGGGATACCTATGCAGTGCAAATTGAGTCGTCCAATCGCAGATCTAATGGCCTAGATTACTCCTTGTCCACAAAATAGGTAGGGGGCAGTGAATTTTGTAATTATTGTCCTCCGCAGTATAGTTTGTGGATGAGAATATTTTCAAAATAAAATAGATCCCAGATTTGCGTTTAACCCTCTTATCCCTTCCAACTCTCTTTCTCTCTCTATGAAGGTGAAGCATTGCAAATTGTCAACCTGCGCAGATTGTTCACATATTGAAGCTAAGACCATGATGTTTTCGCGTGTTTAACAGGAGTATATTTTCTAAACAAAGTTCTGTGAATATCATACAACTTGTTTTTCTTAGAAATGTTACCTCGACAATTAAATCTTCTAAACCTTTTACTTTTTATTTCATTCAGTTTTACATGTAATTTTTATTTCAATGAAATAGTGTTATAGCTTATTTTGAAATATGAGATTTTCTTGGGACGTCTTTTGGCTAATTAAAATGATTCCCAAATGGTAGACTTGCAAACCCAAGGGATTGGCTCAGTGACATTTGTTCTAACATAACAAGGGAGAGGTCACATGATCAAACGCTGCCAACTTCAAGGGTTTCCCATACAAGCTTATTTATGATACTTTTAAATCCTGAATGTGATTGTTTGCTCCTCTCGCTTCCTCCACGAATCTTTAATCTTTGTGTGGAACAAATCAATTAACTTAGACGCAAATCCCATAATGAATGTCTTGCCGTGTAGCTCGAATTCCTTTCCTTTGTTTCGTGTAATCCGTGTTGTCGCGTGATCGATCGTAAACTCCTTTTCATGCTTGGATGTTCATATCGTCGTGCACAAGCTTGTAGTCTCATCATGAACTGGAACATAACTTGACGCGGATTAGACGACACCAATGAACACGACTCTGATAACTTAACTTGAGCCCCAATGTAAGCATCCTTGAGTTTATTTCAGCCCAATCACCTAAGATCATTTGTTGAACCTCTGGAGCTTTAGTCGAAAGATTATCATAAAATTCTAACCCCCTCATGCTTGTGTCAGATGTGTACTCATGGGATTAGTCGATTACTTATTTGGAGCTGGCCCGATAACATGCAGATTGTTCATGCCATTAAGATCGTGGGAGTAAACCTCCAACAATCTCTATCCAACACAGGATTAGAACTTTTGCGATTTGTTTTTAAAATATTCTCACCCATGGCCTATTAATAAAATTTCTTATTTTATCCATTTTTTTTTGATTTTTTTAATTTTTTAATTTTTTTTGCAAAGTTGCCATTGCCCGCAATATGGTTCGTGGAGGGCATATTTAAAACTGTGGACAATTTTGTCAATTTCCTAAGTGGACCCTCATCTGCAATATATTTTTCACTGTCCCCCATACTATTCTGCGGCTGAGGTGAGATATGGGCTATTAAATTTGGGATGGACGAAATAGATCTGCATTGGATGACTATTGACTAAAGGCTCCTATCATATGTTTGCTATGGATCATACATGTGTTTGTTAATGTGTTTAAGTGGTGTTGATGAAAGGTTTGTTATTTTCAAGTTCTTGTAACATCTTCCTCTATGATGCAATGATCTATGTGAAGTTCTATTGATTAATATTGAGAATTGAGATACTTATTTCAACGTTACTGTTTGGTTCATTTGTTATACAGGTTCTTGTGAAAACTGCCCCAATAAAACAAGGTCACAAGTTAAGAATTGTATGGCCAGTGACCCCTGGTATTCTTCATTACGAGGAAGGACCAAGCAGGTATCTCGGTCACTTGATTGGCCATGAAGGAGAAGGATCTTTGTTTTATGCCTTGAAAAAGTTGGGTAAGTTTTCGACATTCTTTACAAGCTTCCTCGAGACTCTCTTTTTCTCCATATATATATATATATATATATATATATACACACACACACAGACATATATATATTGTTAGAAGATATGATATGGTTTTCATAATTATAGTTGGTCGTATCGCATAATTATTGTGTATACATAGATTTAATTAAAGATTACCATAAATATACTTGTGTATATAAATCAATGTAATTGAGATGAAATTAAGAAGGAATTATAAACCTAAACTCTGAGTATTCCTTTCTACATGGTATCAAAGCTAGGTCCTTATTTTTTAGAAAAACATTGTTCATCGGCACTGTTCATCGGCTTTGTTATTAGTACCGAGATTCCCGCCGCTTTTTTGGTATAAATTCTGGTTCTAAAGTGTAGTACAATTAGTTGATATTCTTTAGAAAGTTTATTCTCCTTGGTATATATTGTATCTACCTATTATATGGTGGAACAAAGTAGTAGTGGGGTTCATAACAGTAGTATGAGAAAACAAGCCGTTAGAAGCTATACCCTTAATTCAACATTGGTTCTCAACACCTTCAAATTGGATGGAACCAAATGAGCTTTGGGAGGCTATCTCTCAAACTTTCTCTGTTTTTGGTGATATGTCTAAGGCATATGACATTAAGTAAAAAGAATCGTGTGGAGTGGGTCGAGGGAGAGACTATGGCGCAAAGATTTTAATGAGATTAATGCTTTTTGGCAGGAGCTTGATCATTATCGGGTTTTTCAGCCAAATGTACGGAAGATGCAACAACTTATCAAAAGTTTGTTAGTGAAGATCGAGTTGTTGATTTCTTGGTTGGTTTGAACAATGATCAAGTTCGAGCTCAATTGATTGGTTTGACACCTTTCCCATCACTGCGAGAGGCTCATGCTGGAGTCCATCAAGAGGAAAATAGACATTGGGTGATGGTTCTAAATTTAAATCCTGTTGACCGATCATCCATGGTTGCTTCGTATCCTAAGCCTGACTTCTCTATTTAGTCTCCTGTTGAGAAGGAGTCCTGCGAATATGACTACTGTGATCGCTGCTTTAAGCTTCATGGGCGTCCTAAAGGGCGTGGAGGTCTGGATGCGGTCATGGATGTGGATCCTGGACTATATATCTACTACACCATTTCTTGTTTGTTCTCGGAAAATTCTATTTTGAGGAAATCTACTTATTCAAATCTACTTATTATCATTATGTCCAGTTAGGAATACATTCTTGTGCTTTTCATGTTTCATCAACTTGCCGTAGCTGGCATAGACACAGGTGCTTCCGAGCATATGATCGGGTTCTCCAACCTATTTACTTCATACACGCCTTGCTCTGGAAAAGACAGTTTGAGTAGCCGATGATTCTCTTTCTTCTATCTTTGGGATTGGTTCTGTAGTTTGTATTCCTTCATTAACATTATCATAGTTTCTCTACTCAGGCTCTTCACTCTACTTCTAACTCCAACTCGACCTCTCTCCATCAATGACATTGACGTTTGGGACATCCTTCTTTTTCAGTTTTAGAGTCTTTATTTCCATCTTTAGTTAAGCAATGTAATAAAACTCAGTTTTTGTGTAAAAAATGTGAATTGGGTAAACACAAACGTTCTACTTATTCTGCTATTAACAGTCGACATTCTGAGTCTTTTGCTATTATACATACTGATGTGTGGGGATCCTCTCCGGTTGTTTCCCGTTTTGGTTTTAGATGGTTTGTTAGCTTTATTGATTGTCATTCTTATGTCACTTGGATTTATCTTCTGCGTTCCAAAAATGAGGTGCTTGATTGTTTTCAGGAATTTCATAAAATAATTCAAACCCAATTTGACGCTAATGTTAAAATTCTCCATAGTGGTAATGGTTGTGAATATAGTAATAATAATAATGTCTTTGCATCTTATCTCTCTCAACATGACATCATTCTTCAAACCTCCTGTGTCAAAACTCCAGAACAAAATGAAGTGGTGGAAAGGAAAAATCTACACTTTCTAGAGGTAGCTCGCACTTTTATTTTCACTATGAACATACCTAAATTTCTACTGGGAGTGCTGTTCTGAGTGCCACATTTCATATAAACCGCCTTCCTTCTAGAATTCTTGGAAACAAAAGTCCCATCTCTTTTCTCCAACACATGACAAGTCCCTCTCCTCCGACTCGAGTTTTTGGTTGTGTGTGCTATATTCATGATAAATCTCTTACTCAAGGAAAATTGGATCCCAAGGCTCTTAGATGTGTTTTCATTGGTTATTCTCCAACCCAAAAAGGTTATAAATGTTATCATCCTCCTTCAAACAAAGTATTTGTCAAAAGGGATTAACTTTTTGGGAATCAGAACCTTTTTTATTCTTCTTCCCATTCTCCTCAGGGGGAGGATGTTATTGATGAGGAGAAGTTTCCTCTTAAGGCTGGTATTACAAGTTGTACTATACCATCTTATCCTATAAATTCCTCTCCTAATCTTCTTGTTTCTGATACATCTACACAAGGGGAGTCACCATTACAGGAGTCGTATGCTAGATAGAATGAGACTGAGTTGAGAACCTATGTTCGAAGAGGGAAGAATAAGGTCACGTTCGCGCACTACACCACCTACACCAACCTAGTCTTGATGATGCTAATGGTTAGAATCCTAACCTAGTCTTGATAATGCTTTACGAATGGTTGAGAATCTTAATCCTACTTGTTCTTGAAGACTTGGGCGGGAGGATATGAAGAATCTTTCCTATTCATGGTCATGACCTTGCCGAAAAAAAGAAGAGCAGTAAAAAGGGGCTAAATCTTGTACTCAACATCATATCTCTAATTTCTTAGCCTATGATAAATTATCTGCATCCTACCACTCATTTGTTTTTTCTTTGTCCTCAATATCTTTTCCTCAAGGGTGGAGAGAAACAATTAATGATGAGAATTGGAAACATGCTATGATAGAAGAAATGAATGCTTTGAAAAAGAATGATACATGGGAATTAGTTACTCTCTTCTTTCTTTTGGGAAAAACTAGTTGGTTGCAAATGAGTATATCTACAACAAAAAAAAGTCATATGGGACGGTTGAGAGACTCAAAAACCAAGCTAGTTGCAAAAGGGTATATTCAGATCCATGGGATTGATTACCAGGAGACATTTGCTCCTGTGGCGAGGATGAATTCTGTTCGTACCATAATCTCATGTGCAACAAACTTCAGCTAGGATCTTTAGCAGTTGGATGTGAAAAATGCGTTCGTTCATGGTGACTTGGAGGAGGAAGTGTACATGGAAATACCCCTGGTTTTGCTTCATTTGCCACCAAGGGTAAGGTTTGTAAGCTGTGAAAGCTTTATATAGTTTGAAGCAATCTCCCAGATCCTGGTTTGGTAGATTCCACAAACCAATGATAAGATTTGGGTACAAGCAGAGTCGATCAAATCATACTTTATTTTTCAAACAGATAAAACGTAAGACTACTATTCTTATTGTTTATGTTGATGACATTGTGGTGACAGGGGATGATAGAGAAGAGATAGTTAATCTCAAAGCAAGTCTGACCAAAGAGTTTGAGATCAAAGATCTTAGTCCTTTGAAATATTTTATTGGTATTGAAGTTGTAATATTTTCCAGTGAAATTTTTCTATCTCAAAGGAAATATGTACTTGATTTTTTAACAGAAAGTGGCATGTTGGGATGTAAGTCTCATTGATTCTCCTATTAAAGTTAATCATCATCTAGTAGGTTGCATAGGACCTACGGTTGATAATGAAAGATATCAACGTTTGGTGGGACGATCCTTTCTCATACTAGACACGATATATCTTATGTTGCGGGAATAGTGAGTCAATATATGCATGATTCTCGATATCGTCATATGGTAAGCTATCTACAAAATTACGAGGTATTTCAAGTCCGCTCTCACAGGAAAGGCATATTGTTCGCACTACATGGTCATAATGAGAGTTGAAGCATTTTCCGACTTCAGTTCAATGACTCTATAGAGGATCGTCGATTTCTACTTGGGGTTCTTGTTCATTTGTTGGAGGCAATCTCGTTACTTGGCGCAGTAAGAAACATTCCGTGGTGTGGCAAGATCCAGTGCTGAAGCTGAATATCGAGCTATAGCCTTGGGTATATGTGAACTAATGTGGCTTCGAACTTTGCTAGAAGATTTGGGTATTACAACCAAAAGGCCTATGTAGTTATTTTGTGATAATAAGGCATCCATTAGTATTGCAAAGCGACCCAAAGACAATATGATAGATAGAAGAAGCACATTGAGATTGACAGACAGTTCATTAAAGAAAAGTTAACTAGTGGTCTTATTTGCTTACCTTTTGTCAAAACAGAGTACCAACTTGCTAATATATTACTAAGGGTCTTAGTAGTAAGATGTTTCATCCATTGTGGATCTGAGACATCTATACACCAACTTGAGGGGAGTGTTAGAAGATATGATATGGTTTCCATAATTATTGTGTATACATAGCTATAATTAGAGATTATATAAATATACTTGTGTATATAAACCAATATAATTGAGATGAAATTAAGAAGGAATTATAAACCTAAACTGTGAGTATTCCTTTCTACATATGTAATTATCGTCCTGAATGATTTTGAGTACGCTGCAAAGTTCAATTCAGACAATGCTGCAGAATTTTAATTTCTGGTAGGTCATCATATTATCATCCTGTACTCAAGCTTCTATCTGATAGAGAGTTTAGAGCTAAAGTGCTTTTGTTTTTCTAGTTTCGCAAACCTAGTCTGGCTTGTGGAATTACATTCAAAGCCTGTTGCTTTATTTTTCTTACGTCTATTAACTGAAAAATTCTATTCCAGAGTGCTATTATAAAAACCTACCTTTATATATTGAAAACTGGGTGGGATCAACTCTCTAATTTTTATTATAATATTTGGAAGGATAGGCAAAGTCAGCGACTATGTTTCTGACTTCTGTCCTTGCTAAATCTGATATAGTACATCCTCCTGCATTACGTATTTTACCAAAACCTGATGATTTTCTTAATTCTATAATATCTCAGGTTGGGCAACAAGTTTATCTGCTGGTGAATCAGATGGAACTTATGAATTCTCTTTCTTTAAAGTAAATATTGATTTGACTGACGGTGGTCATGGTAAGTGTTTTAATCTTCTCCTTTTGTTTTTTAATTGGGGAAAAAGAAAGGGGATGGTGGAGGGGGGTTGTGGTTCATGTGAAGCATGTACTTGGTGCATGAATGTTATATGATAGTCTTAGTAAGTTTTATCGCAGTAAACCATTAGTTGCTAATGTTTGTGTGAGCTGCAAAGTGTGTCTAACTTATTTATTTTGATTCTGATGTTAATTTTTCTTAAACTTAATATTAGAACATTTTGAGGACATTGTGGCATTGCTGTTCAAATATATTCGGGTTCTTCAACAGTTTGGCGTTTGCAAGTGGATATTCGATGAGGTACACATGCATATTTGGGCTGCAATTTTGTGTGCTGTTGTGCATTGCGTATGACCACAAAATTCTACACTAATGCATATACTTTTATATGTATAGATCATTAGGATGTAGCTCTGCGACCATTCTTAGATGTGACCTGTCCAATTATAGATATCCTCACAATCATTTTGCTTAATGAAATGTTGATTTATTACCTGCTACTTTTCATATGATGCTCCCTCATTCGTGGATTGATAATGTGTTCACAGCCAGAAATCTTTTAGTGTAAGATAAATTTTTTTATTGTTGTTATACTCTGTGTGAAATGCTTTGGTACTGTTATTGTTGAGCTCCACATAGATACTTGCAGTTCAATTACGTGATCAATATCCACCCTAAAGAGAAAATTTTGGAGGGTATTAACTTTATTAGACTTGCTCGTGCAAAGCATGAGCCTAATTTTACTTGTGAAACCAATATTACATGGTTCTCTCTGTACCATTTCAGTTGTCATATTTCGGATTTCATAATTAAATTCACCATTTTTTAAAATTAATAATTGATAATATCTATTTAAATTTTTGAAGCAGGAACTTTGTGGTTTATAGCTTCTATGCAAAGTTTTTTCCACCTTTATTATTAAAAAGAGGTTGTTTAGTGCTCTTTAAACTAGTTAATTTTACCAGAAATACAAATTTTAACAGTAAAAATGGGACAAAGGGAGTAATTTATATATGTAAATTATTTTTGAAAATTTATAGTTAATATAATTAAGCAGAAATCAATTTTGTTATATATATTTAAAGAAATAAATACATATTTAATTATATAATAGAGATAATAATACATCATGTATATTTTTTGAAATATATACTCTTCATTCCAAAATACAAAATCAATATCGACTTTCTATTTCTAAAGTTAGATATTTTTAGTTTAATATTGACATGATTTTAAGTTTTGAAAACAATAACTAGTAATACTTTTTAGAAAGTTTACAATCTACATAATTGTTTTGACAAAAATTAAATGGATACTAATTTTTGATTTGAAAATGTTTTAAATTGGCTTTTAAAACGTCAATATTGATATTATATTTTGAAATGGAAGAAATACATGATGAATTATATATATATGTTCCATAATTAGTTTTATATTATATACACGATGTATTATTTTGGTTACGACCTATATTATATATATAGACATGTAGATTATATATTATAGATTTGTATATATGTAGGAATATTTTTCATTGATGACTCAAAGATGAGGAATCTTCACGAGTGAGTGGGGAGTTTATTTTGACTAGAAGATTGAGTTGGGCATAATTTTGAGGCTTAGGTAGCAAGCATAATAAATAATTTGTAATTAAGTAGACTCCTTGCTCTATAATTTGCTTGGTAATTTTAATCTTATTTATTGTTTAGTTATTTGAAAATATTGGACTCACCAAGGATGCAAGGTTTTGTTTGAGTGATTGTGGGAGCTTTCTTCTTGCGACTATTTTATATTATATTGATTAAATGGTCACTGCACCTAAATTTATAGGATTTTCATTTTTATAATGTCATTATTTTATTGAATGCAAGTTAATTTCAAGTGTGTTCTCTGGCATGAAATGACCCTATGGGGGCGTTTGTTACAGGTTATCTGATGTGGTAATCTCAAATTATTAGTAATCCATTAGTAATATGAGTAGGTCTTCTTTGTAAGTTATGTTTGGTACACTTGGTAATTTTGTATAATCAGTAATCAACATACACGTAAAGTTTTAAGATTCTCACATGATGTGGGTATCCATATGACTAAAAAAAGGGTTGTAATTTGAGATTACCACCTACTGGTCATATTGGAGTTTTTTCCAGACAAAACTAACCCTCTTATATTTTAACTATTTATCAACATATACGGATCATATTGTTTATTTTAATTAATTTGCTCATTGTCGCATTGAAACACGAAGACTTGTTTTGTTGTTCCTTACTATAAGTTTATTTTATTATTAGCTTTATTGACTTGAGTATTTATTTTATTATTTTTGGTCTTAATGATTTAATATATTATAATTTTATATTTTCTAAAATTATTAAAATTTTAATATATATACTATACTAAATATTACTCAATTAATTATTTGGGTAATATATGATTTCTTCCGTTTTTGTGATAATTAATTAAATACTTGAGTACTGAATATATATTTGTTGATAACTTATTGGGTGAATTAATTTACATGAATAAGTACAAGGGTATTTAGGTAAAAATGAATGTTGTGAAAAATGTGCCTGATAATATTGAATTCGTACCAAACACTCGCAACAACTATTAACAATAGTTACATAACCTCAAACGAAAAATTGCAAAATATGACCAATTCTTATTAGCACTATCCTGATTTTCCAGATACTTATTATTTTGAATTTTTTCGGCAATCTGAGATGACCTCTACCAAATGCCCCCTAAATGGTATTAGGTCTTGGCTGATGGATGATTTGCAAAGTTTCCAGCACCTATGTCCGAATCTTAGTTATATATAGCTTACATCAAAGTAACTGAATAGGATCATTAGACTTTCAGGACAATGCATACTGATGCCTTTGTGTTTTATGGGATGTGATCTGTCTGGAGACTTGAAAAGGGTTTTAGGATTGGTGATGCCTTGTGCTGCACCCTTTTTCATGCTATGACTTTAGTTCAGGTGTTATTTTTTCCCCCTAATTTCTGGATATTCTGACCCTTTCTTGATTTCGTCCATGAAGATTTCAGCCATTTGTGAGACAGCCTTCCATTATCAGGACAAGATCCGTCCCATTGATTATGTGGTTAATGTTGCGTCCAACATGCAGGTAATAACATATTTGCAATCAGAATAAATTCTTTGCATATTATTCATCTTTAGCATTATACACATTTTTAAGGACTGAGCTTTTGTCAATACACAGTTCGTTTCCTTAATAATTATTGCGTTCCTTGCTGACAATTTATCCAAGTGATTACAAGCAGAGTTCTAGAGAAAAGGATATTGCTGTCGTCATCTCGACCAGAACCCCCAGGATTTAAAAAATAAAAGCATGCATTGGATAACAACTGCTTCCAAGAAGCAGAGCCTACAAACCAATGTTAAGCCATCAGTTTTTTTTAAAGATATGGATTTTTTTCGATAGGGAGCCTATACACAACTTTGGATATAGCATTTTCCATGCTGTCCCATCAATAATAAGATGCACATAACTTACGACAACAGAACATTTGTTTGCAAAATGCTACTACATCGCCTTCAAAATTCCTTCTCAACTTTGGACCCTCCTTATTATCGTTGACTCTTCTTGAACTGGATTATTATTAACATCTTAATCCTCATTGTAATCATAATCCTCATTGTAATCATAATAATAATTCTCTCTTCTTCATGTTGAAACTCAGGTAGGTTCACCCTTTGCCTGCACAAAAGTTATGTCCTCTTTTACCACTTAAACATTTACATTATGGGGTACTGCCAGTTTGGAAGAAACAGAATATAATTATTTTCTGCTCCATTTTGCTCAGCATCGTTATTATATATCTCAACATGGGCTACTTTTCCCCCACCCCACACCAATAGTCTTACCATCACCTGTGACAGCACTTGACCACTTTGTAGCTCTGTGACGTTGTCCGAGATCCCTGAAATAAACCTGATTCACTATGTGAACTGCTGTCCCTTGTACCATATGTCTCCTCACCTCCTAAAGGACTTTTTACTTTTTTAGCCATCAAGGCATCCATCATCTCCAAGGATAAAGGAACAAACAACCCCTTCTCCATTGGTGGATTGGATAAGAACAGCCAAAAATTTAATAAAAGAACAGCCTTTAGACTAGTAGGCTGGCAGGTTTGTAGATATATTAATGGATGCTCTTGCATCAAGTATGAAATATTGAAACATTTTGTTGCTTCTTTCTATATTATGTGATAAATTTAGCTTCTTTTCTTTATTTTTTCTCCTTTGTGTAGCTTTGAGTTTCTTGTTTTTTCTTTTTTGATAATGACAACAAGTAGCTTTGAGTTTCTGAATTGGAAGTTGGGAATTGTGAACAAATAACTCTTGTTTTTGGGTCAATTTTTGCACCGCTGACTTCCCTGATGGACCATTTGATCGCATATTCAGTTGTATCCTCCAAAAGATTGGCTGGTTGGGTCATCCTTGCCTTCGACATTCAACCCAGACATTATTCAGTCGACACTGAATGAGCTCTCTCCGAACAGTGTCAGGTGAGTTTGTTACTTCTCAGTACAGCTGGTACTAATTTTTTGTGAAATACATGCATTATGGTAGATTCTACCTTCCACCTACTGAATGGTATTTTTTTGCTCAAACATGCAATTATGAATGAAGTTTAAATTTATCTTTCTATAATATCGTAGTTTTGGTAATCCTAAACCGCTGAGAAGGAATCTAGCTCAACATATAAAATTACTCTTTAGCAGAAGATTGATGCACCACCAGATAGGATAAAAAAGAATTTTACAGTTTCCATTTACCTATTTCAAGATATTTTAGAATTTAGATTCATATTCAGTTGGTCCTTGCTTATCATGATTCAACGAGTTGAATATATGTTCAATTAAATTTTTTAACTAGTCTTTCATTCTGCTATATGTGTGTTGCAGTCTCTACCACCTACTGTTGTACTATGCAAATAGTCTTGTTTCATACTCCCTCCGTTTCATTTTATTTTATCATTGTTAACTTTTTAAAGTCAACTTAATGATTTTTAAACTCAAAATTGACATAGATTCTTTTAATTTTAATCTGATGAATATTGTAAACTATTTGAAAAAAATATTACTCATTGTAAGTTTTATTGTGTCGTAATTTTTGACGAGTCATCTCAATTTTGAATTTAATGGTCGCATATAATTTGGAACGGAGGGAGTAATTTTTTTTGGAGAGGTAATATTATGTATAGAAAGCAAACAGATATATCATATGTAAAGAATAAGAATACAAAATACAAGCATCTTAATGATTGGATATATTCTATTAAAATGTCATACCCCCAAGTTTGGGAAAGGGCTAATAGGATGGTTGGGGATTGGGGAACGGTTTTTGGAGTTTTTTTTGGTGAAGCAAAGCTAGTTAAGATGGAAACACATCTTAGCATGATCATACAACATTTAAATATCATAATTATGATGTACCAATGTATACTAAGAGCCCTTTTGGGAGAGCTTTTGAATGGACTAATAGTATTTTTAAACTAAAAAAGAAAATGTTTTGGAGTTTGGTAATTGTCCGGAAGAACTTTTATAAAGTAGAGATTTGGGTTTAAAAGCACTTTTAGCTTGAGCAGAAAATTTGTGCTTTTGGCAGAAGAATTTTTTGACTAAAACACAAATTGCAAAACTATCCTAAATTGTTTGAAAGAAATAAAATCTCATACTATATGATTTAACTTAAATTTTTCATTAATATTTTTAACAACTTTTAAAATTACGTAACCTAACATTATTTCAACTTTCTTATAAAAGTACTTTTGTCTAAAGCTCTAAATTTAAAAGTGCTTTATTTTGTCATACCCGCAAGCTCTAACTAAACGGGCACTAAAATGGTTGTAACTTTTTCTTTATGTAGTCTTTTGAGCTGATTTCACTTCTACTAGAAACTTCAATTCGAAGTTGCAATTTAGGCTCAAGAATCAACAAATTATGTTTTGTTGTGAGTTATATATTTTAATGTGCAGAATGTTATAAGCTGAGATCTTGCATTTGTTTTAATAAAATATTTAAAACAAGCCTGATCTAGCTGATTTTTTAGTGCAAAAGAAGAATTTAACTTTTTAAGTTTCTAGTTTAATGTTTAGATCTTTTTAAATAAAATACACATAATCTGATAATCATCAGCATGGACTATTGGAGGAGTTTTTGCATATTTTGAATCTGAACTGTCCAGTATCCATGTCCATAAGTTGCAGCTGAGATGTTATGCATTTACACTTGTTCCATCTTTTGGCTATGTTTATTCTCAAATAAGTTCTATTTACAGAATTTTTTGGATGTCAACAAAGTTTGAGGGACATACTGACAAGACTGAACCATGGTACGGAACTGCATATTCAGTCGAGAAAATCACAGCGGACGCGATTGAGGTCTGCTGCTGGATGTTTCCCAACATGTGAAATGGAGCTTTTCTTTTTATAGCGAGCATATTCTGTATATATAAATTCTTTTGGAACAAGATTTTTGTGAAAATATATAAATCACTATTTGGTTGCAGCAATGGATCAAAAGAGCACCAGAGGAAGATCTGCATCTACCCACCCCCAATGTGTTTATACCAACCGATTTGACTCTTAAGAATGCTGAAGAGAAGGTTTCATCTTAAGTTTTAATTACAATCAAATTAAACATCATCTTGAAAGCAAGTTTCTGAATATGTTTTACCTTTTGTAACAGGCCAGCTTTCCGCTTGTGCTGAGGAAATCACCATATTCTAGGTTGTGGTACAAGCCTGATTCGACATTTTACTCTCCTAAGGCATATGTTAAGATAGATTTCAACTGCCCCTTTGCTGGAAACTCACCTGAAGCTGAAATCCTTACAGACATTTTTACGCGTTTGCTGATGGATTACTTGAATGAATATGGTAAGTCCATGAAGGTATAAAGTATGTAATAGAAGCTAATATTCTGTGATTGTTATTGGTCGTTTATATTAAAGCAACAGCTTTATAGCTTTTTGCTAATATATACTCCGTGCAACTTAGTGTAAATTATTTTGACAGTATAATAATGGTGTAGTAATATGTCTACATCTCTATATTTTTTTTCTTATTGGTGTACTAAATGTGAGCTTTTCTGTGTTTATTTATCCACATCTCGATTTTTTCCTTAATTCGTATCTTTCAGCCTACCATGCTCAGGTTGCTGGTCTTTATTATGGGGTGAATCACAGTGATAATGGTTTCCAGGTATTACTGTTCAACTTTTAGTTATTTCTTATAACATACTAGAGTTGTCAAAACATTACTGCACTTGAAGATGGTTTCTACTACATACAGGAGTTTCCATAGGAGAAAAGTTCCACACTACGAGAAATGTCATATTCAAATTCTTTCAGTCTTGTACATTTAAGCTTGTTCTCTGTCCATTATGTTAAAAATGATACATAATCATATTATGTTCATATTGACTTGCTCTAAATGCCTGTCCTGTTGTCTTGAAATGTTTTTATGGACAAATTGCGTGCCGATATTTGTTTCACAATTTTATTTTAAATTTGCACATGCATATTCATACCTGTTGCAATATAACCTAAAAGCACTGCTGCTAGGTGAACCGTGCAATTTAATCTGTATTGAAAATTTTCTGAATCCATTTCATAGCTCAATTTGTTTATATCCACATTTAACTCAAACATTCCATGTTAACTATATTACTTTTTCAAATTTTTAGGTGACTGTAATTGGTTATAATCACAAATTGAGGATCTTACTGGAAACTGTAATTCAGAAAATTGCAAATTTTGAAGTAAAACCTGACAGGTTCTCTGTGATCAAGGTAAAGATCAAGCATACTTTTCTGCCATTAAATACAACTCAACTTTGTGTTCTCTGTAATCAAGGTAAAGATCAAACATACTTTTCTGCCATTTAATACAACTCAGCTTTGGGTTATCAAGTTATTTTATTCTGGTTCTGCCATCTAACGTAAACCAAACAAGGTCAAAGTGATAGTACATATGACATATTGGCGCTAATTTTGATGTAATTACTGCATGTTGTTATTTCAGACTCCAGAAGTCTGACTCTTTTAGAACGTTTAACCACCAAGGCTTTGAGCCAAGTGGAGTTGCAGTCTTTTTGAGATCAGTAGACAAACCTACATACTGACTGCAAATAGATATTTTTGCATTGGATTTGGTGATTTGTTGGTCCTTTTCACAAACAATATATGCGTGCAAGTATATACGGTCAACAAATAATAAAGAGCAAGTATCAAGCACTAACCCGTAACCAACTTAATCTTATTTAAACTAATGATTTATTATTTTGAATTAAAAATATGTAATTAAACTAATACTAAATACCCCTAGAATGAAACTAGATAAAGAAGACTTAATATTACAATTTCACCTATTGTTTCATTTAAATCAATACACTTTTCGTTAAGCCAAATTAATTATACCGGATTGTTAATCAAGAACATGAAAGTGAGATATGACCACATCTCTCGATGCACCATACCCGTATCAAATTAAATCTACAGATGATAGAATTAATATAAACACCCTAATTAACTAATTCACTATATCTCTGTGTTTAAGCACAAACTCTCAATAGATTACATGCGGTGCACAAGTATATCTCTATCCTAGGCACGAATCATGAATTTTAATGTCATGTAAAAGTCACAAATACATGCTATTATGATCTGATCTAAACCCATAATCTGTCTCTCAATTTCATAGGGATTATCACGGTAATTGTTAGCTAGGCAATTCAAAGCAAATCCTAATAGACAATCCAAGAATAGATAACAAGACTAACAAGGAAGCATATTAAAGTAAATTACACAACAAGATCCATTGTAATCTCAAAATAGATTTCAGTTCATAATTGAATGAATTATCCATAATCCACAATTGTTTATACATTGAAAGATAAAGATAGAAATAAAGAGAAGTTAAGAATTTAGGAATGCAAATCTAATCTCTCTTGCTCCAATTCTGGATCTTCAATGATCTTCAATTGCTTCAATCTTCAGATCTAATCTAATCTAGGGTTTTCCTAATCTACTCTAATCTAATCTAATCAGGAAATTAAAGATTACAAGATGGATCCCCTCAAAGAGGGAATTTATTTATTGAGAGCTAACTGTGATATGATGTCTGCAAATATGCCTAAATATAGGCTAAATCTCGACCGACTCCTTGCCCAAACAATAATTCAATTGGTCAGATTAAATGAAATGTCAATTGTTGGTCGATGGAATCGGCCAAGATTGACCAAACAACAACTTAATTTGGGAGCTGGCGCCAGCAGGCATTCTAGGATAGGACGAATTTGTTTGTTTGCACACCGCACACCAGAATTTGTTTCTACTGCTTCATTCTTACCATGCCCTGATCATTTAAGCCTCCATCTAATCACTTTCCATCCACTTTAAGCTCGTTTGTCTTCTAATGCCACCAAGTTAGTTCCCGAGTATGAATCCTACAAAATTGAAAGAAATGCATGAAAAGCTACTTATAAACATGGGATTAAGCAACAAATGAAGTTAGTTGATACTTGATAAGTAGGTATAAAACCTACTTATCAAATACCTCCAAACTTAAATCGTTGCTTGTCCCCAAACAACACAATAAAATATAATACAACACATTAAACAAAATGCAATCTACATCTAACATGCCTAAAAATCCAAACATCAGTAAGTTTGAAATCCAAATGAGATTCCTCAGCGAAACCACAATGATCATTAAATAGAGAATCCAACCAAAAACAAGGCAATAATGCATAACACTTTGCAAATCAAAACCTGTCATTACTGATGTAGTGTGTGTGCTTAGCAACCATTAAATTTACTACAGAACAAATACTTTACATAATATGCATCTTAGAGGAAAACTACAGTTTTAACTCAAGAATCTCAACGAACAATCAAAACTTTGACCAAGACTACGCATCAACTAAGCTAAAGAGTCAACAAGGGATTTATTGTGCTTTTATTTACTTACGAGAGCGATATTCGCACTTTTGTGCGTTTACACCTGACTGTGCAATGTCTAGTCCTCTTAGGCTTTTCAGTGATACCCGTTTAGCGAGCTTTCAACCAACGACTCCCAAACTAGATGGCTTTAGGGCGCTGGGTGTAGAGACATCCCTTATGGCGTACTTACTCAAGTATCAAAGGCCATAGAACTAAACTAGCCAAGCATTTTTTTTAATATTTTTTTTTTTTATTTATTTATTTTTTATTTTAAACTGCATGCATACCCCCTGTTTCCCCCCAAACTTAAGCTTTGGCATCAACTTGGTCATTACTAACTGTTTTACTAAATTTCTATCATTAAAACACAAGTTTCTTACCAGAAGACAATTATGTGACCATTTAGACTAAGCAAATCATAACAGTTACTCAAAAGTGCTATCCGATTACATCAATTTCAAACAAATTAGGATTCACATCATGATATAACATTATAACCAAGCCTAAGCTATCAACATTGTTCAACAATCAAGCAGTTTCAATTTTATCATAGGCCAATATGGATTTCAAACAAACTAAGATGTCAGGATTCATGCAATATGATCTAACTAAACTAAATGCAACAAAACAAGCAAATATTTTTGGATTTTTTTTAATTTTTTATATATATATATGGAAATGAAATTACAAAAACTAAATAAAACTAAACTAAAATGCAACTATATGAACTATACTAAATGCAAACTATACTAATTAATGCAAATAAATCAATACTCCCAAACTTTAAAATAAACTCCCCTAAGTTTCATGGTCATCTCCATTCGGCTCATCTTGCTCGGGTGGAGTGTCTGGCGGAGGATAGATGTTGTCGGTGCCGAAGATCGGAAAGTCAACATGTGCACCTATCATCCCAAAGGCACGAGATAGAGCCCCAGAAAACTCTGTGGTGTATGTCCGAAAGTCGGTGTAAAGGGCATCCATCCACCTTTTTAAGTGGTGTATCTCTCGCTCTTTCCTGGCGAAGTCAGCTGGAGGTACCCCCACAATCTGTGGAGCATGAACTGGTTCTTCGTCTTCCTCACTATCCTCATGATCTTCTAAGATAAAACCACGGCCCCGAGGATGCGATTAAGCTCCATCCCAAACAACGTACTTTCTGATGGCCACATGATCAGTGTCTTTCTTAGGCGGCTGCAAAGTTTCGTTTTCCCATTCCACATCAGCAGCTGCACATAATCGGGTGACGACTGATGCATGAGGAATCCCAGCTGATGTACCCCCTCTCATGTAATGCAACATAATAAGATGCCCCATATCAATTACTTTCCCCTTGATGATGCCATATAGAATTACTGCTCAATCTCTAGCGACATCATTCTGGTGATGGGTGGGGAACACAATAGCGCATATAAAACTGTACCACGCCAATACCGATTTAGAGCAGTATGCGGGAAGTGGATTTTTCTGTCGGTTTCTGATTTGGTGGTCCACTGAGTTCCCGACTTGCAAATCTCCTCTATTAATCTATTTAAGTTGGTGTCGAAACGCTTGGAATCCACCCAGTTAATATCATTTGATGGCAAAGTCTATGTTTAAAAGGGCATTGATAGCTTGTTTGGTGTAGGAAACCTGCTTGCCACGTACAAAGGAAATTCCGTTCTGCGTCTCTCTAGCATTGGCATAGAATTCCCAAACCAATGCCATTGGGGTTGATAAAAGCAATAAATGGATGGGTTGCCTCCCATCGAGCACTTGGTTTAGAGTCCTTCAGCCGGACTTCTTTATTTCCTTTCAATCTGGCTCAATTGCAAAAATGACTATCGCATGCCGCCTCGCTGTTCTTTCATTGATTTGCATGGCATGCATGCACGGTTGGTGACCCTCAAACTCAACTTCATCCATTGGCAAAAAGAAGCTTTCACCATCCGATTTATCCATTAACGCACTTAAATCAAGATGAACATGAAGATAATCTTCATGAACCAATGGTTGCTCGATGGGTTTGAAAACCTTGAATGTGACTTCTTTGTCTTCATTTTCAAATTATAAACCCCATTCATGCTCCTCTTCTCATCATCGTCAGAATCATCATCCACAGTAGGATGTATTATCAAAAAATTTCCTCCAATAGCCTCGCTCAACTCGTCGCCACAGCCATACGTATTCACTATGCATTGCTCTTCACCCTCCTCTTTAGGGTTAATCTCAATATTTCTAGGTAAAGTGCTTTGTGGTTGGTTCATGATAGCATCGGCAAGTTGTTCCATTTAGATCTCGAGGTTTCGAATTGAAGCACCTTGAATCGCCATCCTAACCTCATTTTGAGAAATGAACATAGTAATTAGTTCTAATGTTTCTTTAAGTACTTGGAGAGAAACTCCTCGAACTTAGACGTATCCTTATATTGCAGTGGAGGTTAGCATGAAAATTCCGAAAAGTATGAGAGATTCGGATCATAGAATTGATCTTGATTGTTTCCCCATGAAAAGCCCGAATAATTTTGCCAATCCGGATGATAGTAGTTTGGGGCGTAGTCGGCTTGTTCCCGGTAGTAGGCATTCTGATTGGATACAAACGAGAGTTAACAAGCGTTGAAAGAGTTGCACTTCGTTCTTGCAATCGCTCAATCTTGTCCGACTCATGTTGTTCTATCCTCTCATAAGGCCATAGATAGTTATGCTCATCCATAATCTGAAAAGAAAGAAAAATAAGAAGAGAATTAGGATAATAAAATAAAAAAATAGTTTAAATTAAGACTAATTTGATTGAAATTAATGATGGCAAAAATTATTAAACTAATTCTCAAGAATTGGGCGCAAAACGTGTTGGTCGCGTTTTCACGAACAATATATGCGTGCAAAGTATATATAAGTCAACAAGTAATAAAGAGTAAGTAGAGTATCGTTCCCACAGAGAATTATCTAACAAAAATTACCAAGCTCTAACCCGTAACCAACTTAATCTTATTTAAACTAATGATTTAATATTTTGAATTAAAAAATATGTAATTAAACTAATACTAAATACCCCTATAATGAAACTAGATAAAGAAGACTTAAGATTACAATTTCACCTATTGTTTCATTTAAATCAATACACTTCCTGTTAAGCTAAATTAACTATATCGGAGTGTTAGTCGAGAACATGAAAAGTGAGATATGACCATCTCTCGATGCACCATACCCTTATCAAATTAAATCAACAGATGATAGAATTTATATGAACACCCTAATTAACTAATTCACTATATCTCTATGTGAATTACAATTAAAGAGGGGTTTAAGCACAAACTCTCAATAGATTACATGCGGTGCATAGGTATATCTTTATCCTAGCCATGAATCATGAATTCCAACGCCATGTAAAATTCACAAACACATGCTATTATGATCAGATCTAAACCCATAATCCGTCTCTCATTTTCATATAAATTATCACGGTAATTGTTAGCTAGACAATTAAGCAATTAAGAGCAAATCATAATAGACAATCCAAGAATAGATAACAAGACTAACAAGGAAGCATATCAAAGTAAATTACAGAACAAAATCCATTGTAATCTCAAAATAGAGTTCAATTCATAATTGAATGAAGATCCATAATCCACAATTGTTTATACATTGAAAGATAAAGCTAGAAGTAAAGAGAAGTTAGGAATGCAAATCTGATCTCTTGGTCCAATTCTGAATCTTCAATGATCTTCAATTGCTTCTATCTTCGGATCTAGTCTAATCTAGGGTTTTTCTAATCTACTCTAATATTATCTAAGAAGGAAATTAAAGATTACAAGATGGATTCCCCCAAAGAGGGAATTTATTTATTGAGAGCTAACTGTGATATGATGTCTGCAAAATATGCCTAAATATAGGCTAAATCTCGACTGACTCCTTACCCAAGGAACAATCCAATTGGTCATATTAAATGAAACGTCAACTGTTGGTCGATTTGGAACATCTGTGGCGGCTAACCCAATTGCTTAATTTAGGGGCGCGCTTGGGCGATTCGGGACAGGGATAGCGCTGCCTGCTGCAACACCCAAGGCCAATTAGGGCCGCGGCTGCGTGGCACACCAGAATTTGTTTATGCTGGTTTGCTGCTGCTTCATTCTTACCATGCCTTGAGCCTCCATCTAATCACTTTCCATCCACTTTAAGCTCGTTTGTCTTCCAATGCCATCAAGTTAGTTCCCGAGTATGAATCCTACAAAATGGAAAGAAATGCATGAAAAGCTACTTATAAACACGGGATTAAGCAACAAATGAAGTTAGTTGATACCTGATAAGTAGGTATAAAACCTACTTATCATGATCTATCATTATTCTAATTTGTGTGTCATTGCCAAGTATCCTAGCAAACTCTGATATTTACTTAACCTTCTATTTTATACTATGTTTAAGAGTAACCTTATTCATTTTTTGATAAATCTTTTTCGTTGTTTTATATTTTGTATGAGGTATTTTTCTGCATCAAGACACTCGGAAGCTTGCACTTTACCTATGGTTGAATAGTTAAAACATTCTCTACCTATATATACTAATTAATTCTTATACTAATTAATGCGTATAATGTATAGTTATTAGTAATAATTTCAGTTTTTCTGATTAAAATATACGGAAGAATCCCTAGAAGAATCCACGAACCTGAATTTGGAAATTCACTGGGATTTGGGAACTTGCGGACCCATATAAGAATCCTTGCTTCTTAGATAAGCAGTATTAGGAAATCCCAGTCATTTTGAATATGATTATCTGGTGAAAGTTTGGTGGTCGATATTTTCTAATGTAACTTCTGACTTTTTAATAGGAACTGGTCACAAAGGATTATCAAAACATGAAATTTCAACAGCCATATCAGCAAGCCATGTACTATTGCTCATTGATACTACAGGATCAAACATGGCCTTGGAATGAAGAACTTGAAGCTCTTTCTCATCTTGAAGCTGATAATCTTGCTAACTTTTATCCCCTTATTCTTTCAAGGACCTTCATAGAGTGCTATGTAGCAGGTTCTTATTTCACTTAATGTTCTGGAATAACTATCAGCTATGTTGACCTTTCGTATCTTTGGAATTACAATATATTATTATTTATTATTCATTTCAGGGAACATTGAACCAAATGAAGCAGAATCAATGATTCAACATGTTGAAAATGTTTTCTACAACGGCTCGCATCCCATATCACAAGCTCTCTTCCCATCTCAGCATTCGACTAATCGTGTTATTAAGCTTGAAAGGGGCAAAAAATACTTCTATACTGCAGAAGGCCTGAATCCAAGTGATGAAAATTCTGCCCTTGTCCACTACATTCAGGTACATATCCATGAACTTGGAAAAAGAAAAATATAGGAGATAATGTGATGTACATTGTTTCTCTTGTCTTTTGTTCAGTTATTTATACATATTTGATCCAATGCAGAATTTGCGACCCCTTGATTTTTTGATGCGCAGCATTTGGCCATTTTCAATTTTTTGCTTGCTTCACTCTTCACATTCTGAAGTTCCATTTGTTTTAAGGAAAATATCTTCATATTTACTTGACAAACTGTAGAGTGTCTATACCTCAAAAATGCTTTTGGCGACAATATATTGAGCATTTCTTTCGTTCATGTTATTTGGAGCTAAATCCTGCCAACGTCAAGGACTAGGGCTCAGGGTTACTAAGTATCTCAAAATTTGGTGTTTTAAGCCCCCTTTTGTCTTGGGCAATCAGGTTACATATCATACCGTTAACCAAGGGTCAATTTTTTTTAGTTGCTTCAAATATATGGGATTGAATTGAGAATATTGGTTTGGTGGATAATTTAACAAAGCTGGCTACTGTTGCACACATTGGGGGTGCAGCATCTTCTTTTATCGTCTTCCAGAGAGTGGGAAGAAGGGACTTATGGTTCTTGTTACTACTATATTCACTTGATGAAAGTACTTCTCATTGGCAATCTGCAGAGTTCATCAAATGTACCTGCAAGTCTCAGGAAATAATAGTAGCTGATTTTAACCACCCAATGTATAAAGCTAAAATGTATCTTTGTTATCAACATAAGCAGACAGACTTCCATACTTTGGGGAGGAGTTCAACGGGAAGCTTATTTCGTGGAAGTTGTAGCATCTGCTGGTTAGGTCATCCATAAAATGACGAAGCTGCTTCTCAGAATAACTGAAGAAGCTAGTTCTTCGTTGATAGATTCTCTCTAGAAAAGATGCAGGGAGTGGCGCAGCTGCATTTAATCACCTATTGTATAAAGTTAAAATGCATCTTGATTATTGTTGTATTATTGTAGTGGACCAATTTACATCCTTCGGTGCTGAGTTCATGTGGGAATTACAGTGGAAGTTGTAGAATATGCTGCTTGTGTCATCCATAAATGATGAAGCCATCTGGGAAGCAACTGAATTAACTAGTTATTAGTTGATAGGTTATCTCTAGAAAGACTCGTCCCTTCTTTTAGGGCCATGGAACTCAGAAAATGTTGATTCCCTGGTTCTTGTTGCAGTTGTTATTAGTTATTACACTGAGAGATTCTAACAGGGCATCGACTTCTTGAAAGTATTTTTCCATGGTCCTCCTAATTTTGTTGTTGCCTTTGACTAGGCCTGTGTGTCCGGAAAATAAGTATGCAACTGCTTTGATTTTTGAAATATGAAGTATCTATTATCTCATCCTATAGGAATTAGGAAAAGAGAGAATGATGAGTAAATAGAAGAAATTTCTCTTATAGTGGATGATAGCTAATCGTTAGAATGTGCAAGTAACCTTATATACTTTAGTAAAAAATCTGCTTCTATATGTTATAGGTATTTGAAACTTGATTATATTCACTAAGTTGGTATTTATGGCTCTTTCATCATCAGCCTTCTCATTTATTTAAATTCATCCGTCAACTTGTATTTCCTATTAATCTAATATACTAATATATATTCAGGTACATCAAGATGATTTCATATTAAATGTAAAACTCCAGCTCTTTGCTTTGATTGCAAAACAGCCAGCTTTCCACCAGCTTAGATCAGTTGAGCAACTTGGTTACATTACAGTGCTTATGCAAAGGTATCTAGGCATCCGCTGTCAGTGAATTCTACTACACAGGAAATCTGAGACACTGCACGTAAATTTCTAACATCCCTAACTTATGAAAAAATTTGAATCTTTCTTGATATAGGAATGACTCTGGTGTACGTGGAGTGCAGTTTATTATTCAATCCACATTAAAGGTATATCTACTAGTTCCCTTTTATTGATATTATTCATCATTCGTCTAAAAATATCTTTCTTGAGCTGACAGGGTCCTAGACATATTGATTTGAGAGTTGAAGCATTTCTGAAGATGTTTGAAAGTAAACTTTATGAGATGTCCAGTGATGAATTCAAGGTGAGAATAGCAATGCTACTTGATAAGTTACTGGTGTGCTGTCGCAAGCAACCAAAATTAAAATCTTACTGTGAAAAATAATTATGTAGTAGTAAATGTAAGAGTCGATCCCACGGAGAATGATTAGTTTAATTTTATGCTTTGTAAACCATAATGGGGTTTTGAATAACAAAGACAATTTAAATAACGTTGACCAAAGTAAATAAATACGCAACTCACACAAAGTAATCTAACGAAATAAATCAGAAGAACAAGCCTTATTAGATTAAGGTTGTGTTTGATAAAATTGAGTGTTAAGACCTGAACAGTTTAGACGTCTGAATAATATAGAGCATCTGAATAGAATTGTATATGAATGAAAAAATGTTGTTTGATATTATTTTTTTTCAAAATGTCTGAATAACAATATTTTACCATTTTAACCCTCTAAATAAAAAAAAAAAATATATAAACTACAAAATTCCCATACAATTATTTTACCCCGCAACAACAAACAGAGAAAAAATTTCCCCCAAATCAAATCTTCTGAGTTCTGAACAGCAGCAACAAGAAAAACAATGAGTTCCTAATTATATTGAATCTGACCCCAAGAGTGAGAACATTGATGCAGAAGACTCCTCAGATTTTGGAATACTTCCTCAAGGTTTTGGGTGCTGAATCAAACATGCAGATGCCCACTTTTCAAGCATTGTGCACCAGTATTATAAATGTTATCTCATAGTGGAGTAGTTGAATCTTGCAATTTAAAGTACTTAATTAGTGGGTAATGATTTTTAATATTTTATGCTGAAGGGGAACTCTCTGTTTTGGGGACATACCACACCCAGGTGAAGTTTAATTAACACTTCAGAGGAGCATCACAATCACCATTTAGAGGAGCATCAATGGCGGCAAAATCATCACTGCTTCTCACATATTTCTCTCTCATCATTTTCTCTCTCTTCACTCTCTCCTCTATCACTTCTCTTCGGTCGCAGATCCCTCACCATCACGTTATAGTCTCATCCTACCTGTCTTCAAAAGCCCTAATTTTTGATTGAACCTACAGATCTTCAATCATGGGGAAAGAATTAAACCTCCCACATGTGGGTTTTGCGTTCCAGCCCCCACGATCTTCAAACCCTGGCCCCCACGATTAAAGGTGATCTCCACGATGCTGATGGGTCCTTTCTCCTTCTTGATGGCATTTGGGTTGTTTCAATTACTTGTTGAGGTTATTTTTGTCCCAAAAAAGTATAATCTCGTTTAGACTTAGCTCTGAATGGTTTAGCATTATTTTTGAATCTTAACAATTAAGAGGCATCAAGAGGTATAAATTTTTTTATCAAACAAGTTGTGCCTCTGACCTAATCAGAGGCACACCTATTAAGAGGCACGCCTATTAAGAGGCTTTAAGACCTAAACAAACACTACCTAAGTAAACATCCACCGTACTGATCATTGACTCTAGCATAAATCAATTATTATTTTGAATATTCACCGTTAGAATTATTTTCTTATCTCTCAAGCGATCTAAATAACCCTAACCACTAAACAACTTTAGACGCGCATTGAAAATTTAATCTAGTAACAACTTTAACCTATAGAAAGATCGATGAAACTAAACAATTCAAGCACACACACAATTGTATTTAATTTAGTTTGGTATTCTTCTTTAAGATATAATAATCTTTTGATTTGCAACAAATTATTTATTTTAGTTGCTTTACAAATTAGAGTGACCAAACAATTACGAATTTGATATCTAATTCAACAATAGATTGCAACAAATAATAAACTAGTATACATCCTAGCAATTAAACGAATCAATCATAAAAATTAAACACAGAAGAATATCCAATACTCAAAATATAAATTGAACAGTTAAAACCAATTAACTCTCACGATTGTAATAATAATCTTTGAGGCTTACATGTTCACATAAACCAAAAATATGAATTTAGTTGCACATGGCCATAAAAACACCAAAGAATAATAGAGAGAAGTTTGTATTCGAGTATTTTTATTAATTAAATGAAGTGTATCAATTACATCAGCTTTAACCCTTATTTAATCATAACTAAATAAAATCCTAATTACATTAGTATTAAAACTAATCTTCTAGAATCTAATTCTTTTTGTTCCTTGTTGAAATCAAATTGTATAGCTTCTAGTAGAATCAACCTTCCATAAATTAGACAAACAATTCTTGCTGCATTCGGAAATTCCATTATGATATCAGTTGTGTAATTCACGTGCGAATATGCTATGTAATATAAGCCTAAGCCGTGACCCACATGAAATAATAAGTTTAGCATGCTGCCCACTTTGATATTTGCTTTAGTTCACATGCTGCCCACCACGTTGATATGAATATTAAGACTTGAAAGTAATATGTTAGTCACGTGAATAACTTGTGTTATTACAACTTTGCTCCTCTTATTTTAAGTTCAAATAATGATCAATTTGTCCTCCAAAGCATTCTCAAAGTCACGGAATCCTTTAATTGCACCTTAAATAAAAATGTAAGAATAATGAATGTATTTAGACACAAAATAAATATACTAGATTAAGCATTGATGGATAAAAACATAACATATTTTATTCCACACTTGTCTTTTGCTTGTCCTCAGGCAAAACAATTATAACGCAGAAATTCAACTAACATGACTAACTTAACAAACTTGAGCTATAAATTAATATGAACTTCAACATTGATCTCAAAGATTCTAAACAATAACTTTCGAAAAACTTGAAAAACAATGCATCTAAAATTTCAACCTATTTGTCAATCTTACTTTACTCTTAACCCTTTGTGTGTGTGTGAATCCATATATATTAAACTAATCAAAACTCAGATAAACTTATGTAATCAATGCTTCCTTGGTGATAAAAATAAAAGAAAAACTCTAAAACTTATTTTTCACATCACTCTTGGTTAATACAAGCAAATATAACCAAAAGATTAACCGTCTTTTCAAGAATGGCTTCGATTTCTCTATTTGACACTTCTGCTTGTCCACTAGTCTGCGGATGATATGCAGTTGACACCTTATGAGTCGCATGTTACTTTCTCAGCAATGTTTCCACAGTTCGATTGCAAAAATTATTAGAGCTCTTGGAATGCCAAACATAGAAAATATGTTGGACCAAATAAAATCTGCAATCATTTTAGAATCGTCAGTCCTGGTGGCCTTAGCTTCCACCCACTTCGAGACATAATCAAATATAAATATAATCGAAAGATACAGGAAACGGTCCCATGAAAGCATTGGCCCAAACATAAAAAAATTTCACATTATAGTATGGGGGTTTGCAACATGTCATTTCGTTGGGATATATTACCTGTCTTTTGACAATTATAGCAGGATTTGCAAAACAAATATGAATCTTTGAATTGAGATGGCCAAAAGAAACCACTTTCTAACACTTTTCTCGCTGTCCTTGTAGATCCAAAGTGACCTCCACAAGCATAAGAATGAAAAATAGTGAGACTAAGAGATTTCATTTTCAGGAATGCACCTTCTTATCACTTGGTCTGCACAATGCTTCCATAAGTAGGGATCATCCTACACATCGTATTTGGCACTTTTGATTTTATCTCTTTGAGTCTTAGACAAACCAGATGGTAAAATGTTAGGAACCAAATAATTTACATATTCGCGTTCCAAGGTAAGGTTGTATTTACGGACAATAATTGTTTATCAGGGAACGTTTCTTGCGGATGTTCATTATTCACATTAACTAAATGACTTAAATGATCTGCGACACTATCCTCCGTTCCTCTTTCGTCCTTAATCTCCAAATCAAATTCACTCAAGAGAAGTATCCATCTTATCAATCTTGGTTTCGCCTCTTTCTTTGTCATCAAATAACGAAGAGTTGCATGATCAAAGTAAACAATGACTTTAGTACCAAACAAATAAGATTGAAATTTTTATAAAGCAAAGACAACAACTAAAAGCTCTTTTTCAGTAGTAGAATAATTTCTCTGGGCATCATTCAAAGTCCTCGACTAGGTAAATGGCATGTCATGCTTTTCCAACTCTTTAACCCAAAACATCGCCTAATGCTCGACAGATCCTTCATGGATATGGCCTTCAACCCATATGGGGGTCGGCAGATCACACCCGAACATTGCCCCCCAGTCTCTTGTTATAAAAAATTTATAACGAGACTTAAAGCAAATAAATCTAGAATCCAAACAGTCCCTTCAAACAACACACGATATCCAAGCACTGGGACCTACACGTCATTATCAGCCGCATTAGGGATTCGTGCCATACCAAAACATCAAAAACCCTTTCCCCAAAAAACAACCGCCACACTTTCAAAAACATTCCTCTCTCTTATTCTTCTCTGCAATTGCGTTCTCTGGCAAAGCACCGTCCTCACCAACCTTCTCCGATCAAAGCCTTCCCCCAATCAAACATCCCATCTTTACCGTTTAAACCCCAATGGCAGATTCTAGCATCCCATCCACCTCCGAAATCGAGCAAAACCCTGTTATCGACGTCATTCCTAACCCTGACGCCATTGTCACCACCGATTTAGTTCCCGTCGATTTACCGGCTCCTCCACCCAACACTCCTACCCCCTCATCGTCTACAGCCCCCAATCTCATAGAAACAAGAATACGAAACTTCTATTCATCAAAGAACGATTTCTCCCATATAAACACCAAATCCTCCATTCTCCCCTCCCAGATTTCTGACATTTGAACCCTATTCAAAATTCTGAAGGAGTAGAAACTTCGGGTGCCAGACCTTAACGAAAGAATGTAATGGCTTCCCGAAGGTGAATGGGTCGCTATTCCTCTCTGGGCCCTGAAGTATGGGGTCCGGTTTCCACTGCACGAGTTCATCTATTCCTTTTTAGGCTTTGTGGGCTCGGGTTCACACAACTTGTGCTGAACTCTTATATACATCTGGTAAGCTTCATTGCCCTCTGCCAGGAGCAAGGAATCACCCCTGGGTTGGACTTCTTTTTTATTCTATTCAGCGTCGGCAGATCCAAGGAACCTGGGCTTCGGCAACTAAACCGACAACCTGGTCGAGCCACCTTCATGAAAACTTTCTTCAGCAATATAGGGTGGCACCTGCAATGGATCTTGGTGAAGGACACCAACCTCAAGCTTCTTCTAAATTGGGCCACCCCTGAAGACCCCATCTCCAAAGTTTCTCATTTTTCGAAGGATCGCAAGGATGCCTTAAAAGAATTCTATCAGAGAATAAAGAAGATCGATTGGGGAATAGAGGTCTTGTCCAACGAGGCCTGACTCTACAAACACGGATGTAAGTCATTGATCCCGAACCCTTTCAATAATTAAATACATCCTTCAATTTGCTTTCTGAATGCTCCTTTCAATTTGTTTACTTATCTGCAGTAACGATCTTTAAGCCTGATGGAGTAGAAGAAACATTTACCCCTTTACGCAGAGAGACTGAACTAATTCTCCAACCCATCACCGATGAGTCTCCCGAAGAAGAGACCATTCCCTTAGCAAAACTTTCTACTGGCTCATCTTTGACCTTATCAGCCCGAACCTCAACAAACCCCGAACCTTCCATCAAAAAGAGCATAATGAAGATGGATAGGTCGGAAAAGATGGCCTTATTAAAGAAAAACAAAAAGAAGCTTTCGGCCAAGGCCCCTACTAAACCATCTCCTCCGATTGCCCCTAAGCCCCCCACTGTACAGCCTATTTCCTTAAACAACCCGCCTACTACCGACCCTGAAGATCCTGAGGAAATCGAGGAGACTCTTGAACCTCTCTCCAAAAGGTCACGCCAAACAGAAGAACCCGATCATCAAATAATAGAGGCTACCCCTGCAACAGAACATACGTCTTCGGCCGGACCCTCAAGAGGAGAGCCTTCAACAGCACGTTCTGGCCCAAAAGCTCTTCGGGGCCATTCCCCTTTGACCAGCTTGAGCACTTCAGGCTGACCGGAGAAGATGAGCGGTTCAAAGGGTATACTTTCGAAGACTACCTTGTCGAGTATGTCGAGCACCAATGCCAGGTAAACCCGATAAACGATAGTGACTCTTCGATTAACCCATTTTTGTCATGCTTCATACAAATTCCAACTTATTGCAGGCCAATGCTATCCTTGCCCGAGCCATCCCTCTTCTGGCGAAATCCACCAAAAAAGAAGTGCAATTGAGAGTCGAGGTGGAGTCACTTGAGGTCGAAGTCTGAGCTTTGGAATAGGGTTTGAAAAAAGAGAAAGATCATCATGCTGACACCCGAAATATGCTGAAGAAGTCCGAACACCAGGCTCATGAGCTCAAGCAACATATTTATATCCTCAGAAGGAGTACGTCGACCTTGATAATCACAACAAGCAGCTTCTCGAGGAAAGGACGCTCCTGAAGGAAAATGACAAGGACCAAAAGGATGCACTTCTGATCCTTGAAGGCAAAGTATCCGATATGCATGCCCAAATGATGGTGCTGATAAGGGAAAATACTGCCTTAGGGAAGGAATGTGCCGAGCTGAAAGGTTAATGCCCTGTCATGTCCGAGGAGGCCAAACAACAAGTGATCAAAGAGTACGAGGAATCGTCCGAACTTACTGAAAAGATCATGTCCCAGTTTGCCGAAGGCTGTGAAGCTTATCGGGAAAAAGTTTGGGCGAAGATGATGGTTGTTGGCCTGGATATTTCTGTCGATTCTTCTAGTGAAGATTTTGAAGCTGAAGATGATTCTCCGAACAAATAATCGCTTTAGAACTTTTGTTTGTAACTTTTCTGATCAGTTATGTAAGAACATCTGAACATGAATGAAGTACAATATTTGCCGAAGAAAATTTTTATTTAATTTATTGATAAGTAAAAGAGTTTACAAGAATGAATGAAATAAAAGAGTGAAAGAACTACATAGCTTTTATTGATAATATCTCCTAAGTCTCCCAGCATGCCATGTGTTCTTTATCTCCGATCCATCCATTGCTCGAAGCCGGTAGGTACCTGGCTTCGGCACCTCTATCACCTCATATGGCCCCTCCCAGTTCGACATCAACTTGCATGTGTTCTAGGGGGTTGATGCCTCTGTTTCTCGAAGCACCAAGTCTCTGACCTCGAACCTTCTTTGGTTCACTTTTTGGTTATAGTGTCGGGTTGTTCGCTTCTGACAGATAACCAATCTTACCAGAGCTGAATCCCGAACTTCCTCCAAAAGGTCTAAATTTAGTCGTAGGCCTTCATCGTTGTATAGCTCTTTGTACTGACTGACCCGAAGTGTAGGGAACCCAATCTCAATTGGTATAAGTGCATCGGTCTCATAAGCCAACCTAAATGGTGAATCTCCGCTTGGCGTCCTCGGGGTAGTCTGATATTCCCATAAGACGCTAAGCAATTCTTCGGGTCAACGCCCTTTCAACTCTTTCAGAAAAGCTTTGAATTTTGACCCCACAAACTGTTTTCCATTATCCGAAACCAAGACCTGCGGGATGCCGAATCGATAAACATGTTCTTTAAAAAACTTCAGACATTCGTGTTCGGTGATCTTCTATAGAGGTTTGGCTTCTACCCATTTGGTTATGTAGTCTATAGCCACGATCACAAAACTGACCTGTCTCTTGGCTTTCGGCAGTGGACCTAAGATGTTAATTCCCCATATGGCAAATGGGATTGGGGATAGTACCAAGTACAGTTCTTCGTGCGGCTGATAGGGGATAGGTAGGGGTGTGCAACCGGTTTTTACCGGCCCGAATCAGATCGGTACCGAAATTAGTCAAATTTACCAGTTGGATCGGTATACCTAACCGGTTTATCGGTTGATGCAGGTTTTCTACCGAAAATTAATATAATTATTATTTTTATTAATAGTATTATTATTTTTATTATTATAATCATTATTTTTATTATTATTAATTATTTATTAATAATAAAAAAAATTAGAAAAATCAGTATATCTAGGTTCGATTGGTAAAACCGAACCATAAATAAAAGCCGTCTTCAAACCAAATCTAGAAAAGCCGATATATCTGGTTTTTTATCTAAACCGGACCAGTTCTTTTTATCCGAAAAAAATTTGGTTCGATTCGGTCTAGAAAAGCAAAAAAAACCGAACTTCATTGCAGATCTAGGGATAGGGCTATTTAGCTGACAGTTCAGACATTTTTTAACAAAATCCTTTGCTTTTTGGAAGATGGTCGACTAATATTACCCCTGCCTTAGAATCTTATATGCTTGCGACTTTGCTCCCATATGATCTCCACAAACTCCTTCATGCACTTCCCGAAGGGCATAGTCAGCTTCCGACGGTGTCAAACACTTGAGCAATGGAGAACTAAAAGCCCTTCGGTACAAATCTCCATCGATAAGGATGAAGTTCGAACTCCTGTGTTTGATCTTCCTTGCAAATATGCGGTCCGAAGGTAGAATCCCATCAGTCAGGTAAGATATGTACGGTGTGAGCCAACAATTCAACCTATCCAATGCCTAAGACATCCATCCTCTGTACACTAGGTTTTTCCAGGACTTCCAAGTAAACTGAGCCACTAAAGGAACTTGCTTCAGTTGTTACCAATCAGGCTAAGGCATCTGCTTACCGTGTTATCTGTCCGATCAATTCCTTGGAAGCTGTGCGAGCTGAAGTAATGGAGCTTATCTTTTACCTCTGCTAGGTATTTGGTCATCCTTGCCCCCCGAGCCTTGTATTCTCCAGATATCTGTTTGACAACCAGTTGAGAGTCACTCAAAATAACCACCCTCTGAACCTCCAAGCTTCGGGCCAACCGAAGCCCAGCCAATATCACTTCATATTTTGCTTCATTGTTTGTGGCTTTGAACTGAAATCGTATGGCTTGTTGGACCTTGAACCCCTCGGGACTTGTCAGAATAATCCTTATTCCACTGACGTCCAAAGTCGAAGACCCATCCACATAGACATAGAGAGTCCATGAGGTCTGTACCGGTTGTGCATTTACAACGGAACCCACATCCAGCTATGAAAATGAACATTCTACTACAAAGTATGCCAAAACTTGTCCTTTGATTGCCGTTCAGGGATGGTATTCCAGGACGAATTGAGTCAATTCCATGGCTCACGCAGCAAGCCGATCTGAGACGTCTAGCTTGTGCAACACTTTCTTTAACGGCTGATCCATGTATACCACCAACCGACCCTGGAAATAGTGCCGAAGCTTTCGGCTTTCAATAATCAATGCGTAAGCGAACTTATCCAGGTTCGGATATCTAGTTTCTGCATCTCGAAGGGCGTGGCTGACATAATAGACCGGGAATTGTTTTCTCCTCGTTTCCCGTATCAGTACTGCTCCAACTACCAACGAACTTGCTGCCAAATATAAGTATAAGGATTCTAAAGGGATCGACTTCATTAATAAAGGTGCTTAAGACATAATATTTGATCCCCTGGAACGCATCTTCACATTCCGAAGTCAATTGAAAACTCTTCTCGTTTTTTGGCCCCTTCAGAGTATCGAAGAATGGTAGACACCTCTCGGCTGACTTTGACATTAATCTCCGAAGTGCTGTTATCCAGCCCGCTAATCTCTGCACATCTTTGAATGACTTCGGGGATTTCATGTCCAAAATCGCCCTGATTTTCTCCGGTTTTGCCTCTATGCCTCTCTTGCTCACCAGATACCCCAAAAATTTTCCTGGCCCTAATCCGAAAGTGCACTTGGTCAGGTTCAGTCGCAGCTTATGTTCTCTGACTGTTTGAAAGCAATTTTTCAGGTCATCTAAATGGTTTCGGACTAACATTCTTTTAATAATCATGTCTTCCACAGAGACCTCCATACTTCGGCCCAACTTCCTTGCAAACACGTAGTTCATCATTCCCTGATATGTCGCCCGAAATTGAGCAATCCAAAGATCATTTTCTTGTAAGTGTATATGGCCCGATGAGTAATGAAGTTGGTCTTCGGGATATACTCTTTCTTCATCGAGATGTGATGGTACCCCGAGAATGCATCCATGAAGCTCATCATCCTATATCCTGAGGTGGCATTGATCAGCTGGTCGATATTGGGTAGAGGATAAAAGTCCATCGGGCAGGTCTTATTCAAATCCGTGTAATCGATGCACAACCTCCATTTTCCGTGCTGCTTCTGCACCAACACCACATTTGCTAGTCATTCCGGGTAGTCAATCTCGAAGATAAATCTGCCTCCAGAAGCTTAGCTATCTCTTCATCAATGATTTTCTGTCTTTTTGGGGCAAAAATCCTTCTTTTTTGTATTACTGGTTTCTTTTCGGGATCTACCTTCAATCCGTGCAATGCCACTGATTCGTCTACTCCCAGCATATCACTAGGTACCCAAGCAAAAATATCGGCGTAGACCCGAAGTAGATCGATCAATCCTGTCCGAAGCGGTTCTGTCAATCCCGATCCAATCTTTACTAACGTCTCCTTATTCCCCGGGATCAACTCTACTTCTTCTGTCTCCTCAGCGGGCAAGGCGAGTGGCTCCGTACTAGCTTCTGTAAACGGTTCTATCTCGATGGCCACAGTCTGCTTATGCTTGCTCACCCCAACTCCCGATGAGATCAGTGTGTTCCGGTAACACCTTTGGGCAATGTCTAGATCACTTTTTACCTCCCAAATCCCGTTCGGTGTAGGAAACTTGATCTTGAAATGGGGTATAAAAGTAACTGCCTGCAATGCTGCCAAGGTCGGCCTTCCCAGAATTGCGTTATATGCCGAATCCACCTGTACTACAAAAAACTTGACCATTATTTCTACTTGGTCAGGCGTTGTGCTGAAGTTATTTCCACTTGCTCAGGCGTTGTGCTGAAGTTAACAGGTAACTCAATCGTGCCCGATACATGCACTGGATCTCTGCTGAACCCATATAAGGGACCTTCCTGTCCCAATTTCATCTTTCTCCCATCCAAATTCAGCTCTGATAGGCGTGTGTATACAGTATGTCGACCGAAGACCCGTTGTCAATCATCATCCTTCTCATATCTACTGGTCTGACCTGAGCTGTTATCACCTCCCATCATGTGGTTCTATTGGATCTGTGGGGTAGTCTTCATTCGAGAAGGAAATGATTGTCCACGGTAAAACCCGATCCTTTCTTGCGGTGATCCTGATACCGATAATACAGCATCTAGATGCTCACTTCTCTTTTTTCCGGTCACACGCCCTACAGAACCGCCCGAGATTACATCAACTACGCCCCGAACATGCTGACTTTATTTTGGCTGCGTGTCCCGTGCTTGTTCTCTATTTACCTCCTTCTGCAGTACATCGACATTTTCCTGACTTGCTACATACTGGACCAATTGGCCATTTTGCACGTTCTTCTCAATCAGATCCCTCAAGTCGTAGCACTTCTCCGTTGTGTGTCCCGAAGTCTGATGATATGCACAGTATTTATCCCGATTCCTCTTTCCTGGCTTCGGGGTTGTCGAGCAAGGTTCATAAAATAGTTTATTCCGGATTTCCTCCAATATGGTCGGCCACTACCTAATCCTCCGCTGTTGTAGTTCTTCTTCCCCTGATTGTCTGATCTCCCCTGATTATTGTCTGACCGTGGATAAGCCTGCTTGTCTCAATCCTTGGACTTTTCATACGACTGTGAGTGTGGCTTGTAGTTTCCCATGGCTTCCTCTATGGCGATGAACCCTTCAGCTCGGTAAAATGCTTCTGTTAGGTCGTTTGGAGGGTTGATAACTAGGTCTTTCATCAACATTTTTGACTTCGTTATGTCCAGACCCGTGGTGAAAAATCTGAGGGCTTATGGATAGTTCAATTCTGCCACCGACCCCACTGCCTCTCGAAACCTCTTAATATACTGACCGAGGCTTTCATCCGAACGCTTCCTTACCTGCAAGAGAGAAGCAATTATCTTTCCTCGTCTTTTGTTGCTCCCAAACCGAGCATGGAACTTTTATTGAAGATCACTCCATGAGCCGATCGATCCCGACGCCAAGGTTCTCATCCATTCTTGGGCACTCTTTTTCAAGGTTGTGGCAAACATGTGACACTTTGCTGCATTCGAATGTCTGTATTCCAACTCTTTAACCCAAAACAGCGCCTAATGCATGATCACTTGCGCCACACATTATCTCAAAAGGACTGTTCCAATCAGAAGGTTGGATAACTGGAGTAGATGTCAACAATTCCTTCAATTCCTTCAGCTTATCGCGTCAAAATAAAATTTCGCATCCTTTTGTAGTAACTTACATAGGGGTGATGCTATTTTGGAAAAGTCCTTGATGAATCTTCGATAAAAACCTGAATGTCCAAGAAAGAACAAACTTCCCGTACACTAGTGGGATAAGGTACAAATTGAATAATATCAACTTAGCTCTATCTACTTCAATTCTCCTAGATGAAATAACATACCCAAAACTATACCTTGTTCAACCATAAAATGACATTTTTCACAATTTAAAACAAGGTTAGTTTCTATGCATCTTTGAAGAATAAGTGTAAGGTTATGCAAACAATCATCAAAAGAGTCTCCATAAACCGTAAAATCATCCATAAAAACTTCCATGATATGCTCACTATAATATGATATGCTAACCATACACCTTTGGAAAGTAGTTGGGGCATTCCAAAGTTCGAAGGCCATGCGGCGATATGCAAAAGTATTAAATGGGCATGTAAAAGTAGTATTTTTTTGATCCTCAAGAGAAATTGCAATCTGGAAATAACCAACAAAATATCAATAGTAAGAATGGTTAGAGCTAATCGTTCAAACATTTGATGAATAAAAGGCAAAGGAAAGTGGTCCTTGTTGGTTACAACATTTAATTTTCTTTAGTCTATACAAACCCACCACCCATTTTGAACACGGGTAGGAATTAACTCGTCATTTTGATTTTTCACAACAGTTATTCCAGTCTTTTTAGGAACCACTTGAACTGGGCTAACCCAACTACTATCTGAAATAGGTTAAATCACGCCAACTTCAAGAAGTTTGAGAATTTCTTTTTTTACGACATCCATCATAGGTGGATTCAATCTTCTTTGTGGTTGACGAGCATGTTTCACTCCCTCTTCAAGTAAGATACGATGCATGCATGTTGAAGGGCTAATTCCTTTAATATCAACAATTGTCAATCCAATAGCTTTCTTATATTCCTTTAAAACTTGTCTGAGTTTCTCTTCTTGTGATACACTAAGTTTATTGGAGATAATCATTGGTAATGTTCTTTTTTTCTCCAAGGAACATATATTTGAGATGAACATATATTTGAGATGACTAGGAAGAGGCTTCAAATTTGGAATGGGTGTCTGCAAAACAGAAAGTAGAGACTTCTCATTAGAAACTGACAATTTAACATAAAAAGTATTACCCGACTTCGGAGCATCATTCAAAGCTGCAACAATTTCTTGCAATTCGGTACTCAGGGTTAACTTCTCACGTTCTTCATCAATATTCTTACGGAGTGCTATTTCCAAGTCATCTTTTCCATCAAGTTCAAAGGCTTCCTGTGCTAATCAATAGAATAAATAGGATTATCATCACTAGGATATTGCATGACATCATAAATATTAAACTTAACAATTTCGTCATCAAATTCCATTGAAAGTATACCACTATGAACATCTATTTTAGTTTTGGATGTCTTTAAAAATGGTCTTCCTAACAAAATAGGAGCTTTTTGATCACCATTTTCCATATCAAGCACATAAAAATCAGTATGAAAAATCAAATCATTAACTTGCACAAGAACATCCTCAACTACACCTTTAGAATAAGCATTAGATCTATCAACCAAATGAATAACAGTAACAAATTTATTCAAAGGTTGAAGTTGTAACGAAGCATATATAGAATATGGCATGACATTGATAGAAACTCGCAAGTCTAACATGGTTTTTTCAAATCTAGTGTTACCTATCTTGCAAGGGATAGTGAACATACATACCTGAATCTTGGCATTTAGTAGGGAGCTTTCTTTGCATAATTGTAGACATTCTCCCCTACCTTTACCTGTTCATATCTGTTAAGTTCTTGTCTCCTCGTGTGTACACAGTTCTTTCAAAAATTTAGCAGAACGAGGTACTTGTTAAATAGCGTTCAACAATGGAATATTTACCTCGCATCTACGGAAAGTTTCATATAAATCTGATTTTTTCTCAAATTTTATGTTTTCTGTTAAAACATGAGCAAAAGGTGGTTCCGATTTATAATCAGAGAAAGATGGAAGTTTACGCTTAGGTACATCATTGTCACACATTGCACCGCTGTCTGCATTACCGTGGTCTACTTTTGCATTGTCTGTGTCTGCGTAGCTTTGCTTTTGTGATGTAGGTACTATCTTTTCTGGATTTCCTACCTCTTTACCACTTCTAAAAATGATTGCTCTTGCATTCTCTTTTGGATTTACTACCGTTTGAGAGGGTAATTTCCCAGAACCTCGCGCATCCAATCAATTGATTGCGGTTGCCATTTGAGTACCCAAATTTTGAATACTTGCCCTCGTTTCCTATTGAAATTGCAAAGTGTTAGTGGCAAAAAATTTAAAAATATCTTCTAAAGACATATTAGAGTTAGAAGATTATCCATGTTGTCGTTGCTTGTATTGTTGGAACTTGGGAAATTTTGAGATGCGGGCTAATTTACTTGTGAATTTCCGTAGCTAAAATTTGGATGATCCCTCTACCCAGGATTATACGTGTTCAAATAGGGATCATATTTCCTTTGTGGTGGTCTAGGAAAGCTACCTGCTGCATTTGTAACGCCCCCGAATTCGAGCGTTGGCCGCCCGAACAAGGGTCGACGTTAACTCAACATCTTTCATATTGGTTGAATTAGTCTATTACAAACTATAAAATTATAAATTTCATTCACTTCATTCCCGGATCTTAATTTGATCTCGATCTCGATCTCGATCTCGATCTCGATCTCGATCTCATTCTTTCTACAAATAACAACTTGTAACTTATATCTGTATACATGGATAACACCATATATATCATTCAATTTTTAACCTTACGATTTAGACATTCTATACTTCTATATATCCTATATATCCAAGGTTCACAGTACTAATAACAAAGATTGTTCTTGGCAATAGAGGGGCGCATTCCGGTATTTTTGGCATATTATCGACGCTCATTAGTGTAACCTCAGTGCTTACAGAAATACCATTATCATTCAATACCCTCACTTAGATACATATCTTTATAGATATATCTCATCATATCGATATTTCTTATTTATCTGAATTTCATAATATTAATAACACACTTGTACTTGGAATATAAGAATCTTGCGATGAATTTGGTTTCTTCATTGGTGCTAGATCTCTGTTCACAATGTTATTCAATATCCTCATTCAGATATATAGTTTTTTATCAATATTATATTAATGTTTTACTATCTATCTGAAGTTCAGAGTATCGAAATAACTTGATTAGTCCATATTACCAATACCCTCACTTAGATTAATAGCTCTTTAACAATTCTAAGTTATAACAAATTAAAGACATAACACCATTCTAATAATAGTAACCTGACATTATTAATATAATCTTCGATTATATGGTTTGTTTGTTCGTATTACAGAAGTCATTATGACGATACAAATACAAGCAAATAAAACATGAAACCTAATCTACACTTTTTCTTTACGTTCATGATCTTCTTATCATTCTTCTTTAACTGCAAATAAAGTTTTATTCGCAAGAATGAGCACTACGGCTCAGCAAGTCTATCTAATAATACATAGACAGGTTATGCTTTCATATAACTTTAATATATGAACAAGCTTAGCAATAGTTGCACATAGGTTTAGGATAGAAAACTTGCCTTTTCGCACGATAATTTTGCGTCTCTCGATCAACCTATATCATTTATGAAATCGACATACAATTTAGTCACCACATGACTCTTACTCTAGTTCACCTTAACTAGTCTTTAAACTTCCTTACTTCGTATTTTTAACTTTTATGATAATTGATTTCAAAACTTCTTTAATTCATAACTATTTCAAATCAACTCGGAATTGGCTCATCTTTGGACAATGACCTATGCATAACATGATCTAACTATCCTAAGTGGCACGAACCCCAAAATTCTCTATGCTCAAAAAGCTCCGGACAACCCTCTTTTTACTATTCACTAGCAGAATATTTTTAGCAGTACCTTGGCTCACTATCTATTTAATTTATAACTAATTCATATTAACGAATTTTTGAGTGATTCTTTCGCCCACGTCTTTGTAACTTCCCCCTCTACAACTTTAGTTTGTATTTCATAACCACATTCCAAACATATGATTTTATACAACTTTTACAATAACAGTTCATATTAGGGGTTTCTCATTTCATATTTTCAATCTCTCTAACTAGTTACCACTTGAGTTAATTAGCTAGTTTTCATCCTTTTTTGACTTAATAACATTGTATTACATAATCATAAACCTAAACATGTATTATTTCATGAATTCTACTCAAGAACATAAGAACATAAACTAAATTTAGAACATACCTCTTGAAGTGCTAGCTTTTCAATACTTGAAAACGCAAGACTTAAGCTTTCCTTTCTTCTCTCAATTACCAATATAACTCTCTCTTATGATTACTCTAGCTTCTTTCGCTCTTGAATTGCTTGTGAATATGTGAGGATTTATTAAGAATGAGGGTTCTATTTATAGGAAACTAAGATTTAGGGTATTTAGACCTTAAGCCACCCCACCATGGCTAGTCACCATAGTGAGTCGCATGCTTTATCATCACACTTGGTGAGTCACCAAGCCTAGTCACCCATGTGCCAGAACACAACACACAATTTTGGGTAACACATTTTAGGAAGCAAAGTCTCATTTGCAACACACCACACAATTTTGGGTAACACATTTTAGGAAGCAAAGTCTCATTTGCCAACTAATTAATCAAGGAAAAACCTATACATACATAAGCTATATGTATATAAGCTTTCCTAAATGGCCATAATGTCCTCACTTTCTCTACAGCCTAACCAAATTCCATCTTTCTAGTTAGGTTTCTTAAATAATCCGGTTAGTCAAAAATATCGACTTTCCAAAGTTGATTTTACGTTTTATGAATAGTGTTTTCGCGTCTTTTTGGAAAAAGAATTATTTTCTTATTCTAGACTCTTAAATATTCGGGATATTACATTCAACCCAACTTGCAAGAATTTCGTCTTCGAGATTAACTTTAATATCATATTTGTAAGTTTATAAAAATTCAGGATATTACATTCTCTCTTCTTTATAAGAATTTTGTCCTCGAAATTATCTCTAACTTAGTCTTCAATATGTATTTTCTTAATTCATCTTTACTCGTATTATCACCCTAACACTTAGATTAGGTTTAAAAATGTTCAATTATTTCTAATTGATACTGAAGTGTCGATTAAAACATTGAACTTCCTTTTTTTTATAATGAGTACTGTGACCCACAAACGTTTGACAATCACAAGGACTGAAAAACTAACGCTTATCCATAACATTTCTATTATAATAATAACTGAGTGGGTATTAAAACCAAAACTTTTCTTACAATACCTGTCGAAATCATATTATTTGACATTAGGGCAACCCATCGAAATCGTAGTGTCCGATCTTGTGGCAACCCATCAGAATCATAGTGTCTGATCTCCGGCTCAAATTTTGGACATATATCGTCCAATACCTGCGTCGGAATCATTTGCCCGACCTGAAGTATTTCCCCTTTTTATCAAGGTTCCTCATCCTCAATCTGTATCAATTTTTAACCTCATCCATATCTAGGTCATTGCCTTTTTGGTCTAACACTATCATAGCCCAAGCCCAAGCGCACTCGATCTATTGTGGATGTTCCTGTGGGAAAGGCTATGCTAGGGCGTGTGGTCGACGCGTTGGGAGTACCTATTGATGGTTCGTTCGCTCAGTTACTAACATACAAATATCTTTTAAACTATAGTTTTAACGTAACAACTAATAACTATTCAATATACATATTGAGAAGAATCAACTTCTCAAAATATATATGAAGGAGTTTGACACAAGGTTTCAATCTATTATCAATATAGCAAACCGAGTGTTTCCTCCACCTAAAAACTAATGAATTAGTTCCCTGTCTCATCCACACTATCTTCAAATGTTTTCATTTAGTGTGTAACCCGCTTTGCAAACACTGACCATGAATCATTCGTACCAACAGTGTCGTTAGATCGGTTCCCTAACGCATATTAAACTCCTTCCCATACAAGAGAGTCGTTCTACTCGATTTTGCTAATATGAGTTTTCAATTGAAATCCATACTCATTTCTTAACTATGAATTTAATTCATTACTTATATCACTTACATTTCTCTCTGAGTTTACTCTTTTACTTTTTCAAGTTTTATGCTATAATACTATAATTACACATAATACCAAACATACCATTTTATTCTGATGAAAAAGTTTTTTAAAAAAATAATTAAAAATATTTTATCTTATTACTTGCTTGAGAACTCCTTGTGAGTCCATTAATCTCTAGACATTATAGTAAAGAGTTTATCTATATTTAGTATATTTCTTTCACATAATGTTTTTATGTATTAAGATTCATATCTTTTAATTATCTATAGACTCTTCACAAGTCTATTTAATCTTAACCCATCAGATTATACCCCAAGGTACTTGTTACCTCTAAACTATAACCCATTGATTTGATACCAACTGTAACGCCCCCGAATTCAAGCGTTGACCGCCCGAATAAGGGTCGACGTTAACTCAACATGTTTTATAACTTAACCAATGATCTCATAATCATATTGGTTGAATTAGTCTATTACAAATTATAAAATTATAAAAAAAAATTAACTTCATCCCTGGATCTTAACTTGATCTCGATCTCGATCTCATTCTTTCTACAAGTAACAACTTGTAACTTATATCTGTATACATGGATAACACCATATATATCATTCAAATTTTAACCTTACAATTCAGACATTCTATACTACTATATATCCAAGGTTTACAGTACTAATAACAAAAAATTGTTCTTGGCAACAGAGGGGTGCATTCCGGTAATTTTGGTATCTTACCGGTGCTCATTAGTGTAACAACCTCAGTGCTTACAGAACTCCCATTATCATTCAATACCCTCACTTAGATACATATCTTTATAGATATATCTCTTCATATTGATATTTCCTATTTATTTGAATTTCACAATATTAATATCACCATTCTGATGATAGTAACATGACATTATTAATATAATATTCAATTACATGGTTTGTTTGTTCATATTACATAAGTCATTATGACTTGATGCAAATACAAGTAAATAAAACATGAAACCTAATCTACGCTTTTTCTTTACGTTCATGATCTTCTTATCATTCTTATTTAACTGCAAATAAAGTTTTATTCGCAATAATGAGCACTACGGCTCAGCAAGTCTATCTAATAATACATAGACAGTTTATGTTTTCATATAAACTTTAACATATTTGACTTGACATAACTTTCAGTTAACTCATGCTTAATGATATAACTTAATCATATATGACATAACATATCATTAAACACTTAACATTCAATCATCATATCCTACTTAAAATCACGCAAGGCTTTCATACATATACTTTCACATATCAACTATCACATATGAACAAGCTTTTAGCAATAGTTGCACATAGGTTTTGGATAGAAAACTTGCCTTTTCGAACGATAATTTTGCGTCTCTCGATCAACCTATATCATTTATGAAATCGACATACAGTTTAGTCACCACATGACTCTTACTCTAGTTCACCTTAACTAGCCTTTAAACAGGGTTAAATGCAAAGTCGACCACTAAACTTTTCTGATATTTGGGTATTGAGCCTCTTTCTTCCGGTCAACGCAAACTGAACCCCTTTCTATTCAAAAATTTGGACTTTGAACCCCCAGGCGCCACATGTGCGTTGACCTGCTGACATGGCACATGTGGCGCCTACGTGGCAGGTCTAACGTGGTATTTACTATTATAATTTTACATGTGTCAGCTGCTGACGTGGCGTCTTTTGAATTTTTGCCAAAAATCGTCTTTCCTCAGATTTGAACTCGCAACCTTTTGTATGGAATTTTGGTCATATGACCGCTGGAGCACCACAAGTCATCTGTTAATATCTTGCAAGGATTAATATTTATATCAAAACCTGAGATTTCCCCCATATATTCATTTCTTCTCCTTCACTACATACCATAACTAATTGCGTGATAATAATAATAACAACAACAACAACAACAACAACAACAACAACAACAACAACAGTACTAACAACAACAACAACAACAACAACAGTACTAACAATAATAATTAATGTGACTTGTAACAAGTCATGCCATTTATTGGAAACTGATACAAAGATAATGTGTTTGAGAATCAAAAGACTTGTTCTCTTCCACTTTGTGATGTTTTTCCTTGGCAACCAAGCATGAAAAAATAGTTAGTTCAACTGGATTTTCTCCTAATTTGTTTCAAAGATTATAATGCTTTGATACGTGCCATTTAGTTGTGCGATTCATTGAAAACTGAAGCGCCTGTAATACTTGGGAGGATATGTAATTATTATTATTATTATTAGTAGTAGTAGTAGTAGTAGTAGTATTAGTACCATTATAATAATAATTATTACTATTATTTTATTTTATTTTATTTTTATTTTTGTTTTTATTATTATTATTAGTATTTTATTTTATTATTTTTATTGTTATTGTTATTGTACTACTAATAATAATAATAGTCATTATAATAAACGTTAATACCAGAAATACTCTTGTAACTCTTAATGAGATGATTGAGGTTTGTGGATTTTGAGCAATCATTTGGGTAAAAACTTGGGTGTTGAGATTTTGTTAGATTCTCCAGGTGGGGACAAAAACTACTTAAACTCATATTTATACAGCGGAGATGGCCAAGAGTATTTCCGGTATTGTTATCATTATCACGCAATTAGTTATGGTATGTAGTGAAGGAGAAGAAATGAATATATGGGGGGAAATCTCAGGTTTTAATATAAATATTAATCCTTGCAAGATATTAACCGATGACTTGTGGTGTTCCAACGGTTATATGACCAAAATTCCAAACAAGAGGTTGCGAGTTCGAATATGAGGAAAGACAATTTTTGGGAAAAATTCAAAACATGCCACGTCAGCAGATGACACATGTCAAATTATAATATTAAATATCACGTCAGACCTGTCACGTGTGCCACGTAGGTGCCACGTGTGTCACGTCAACAGGTCAACGCACATGTGGCGCCTGGGGGTTCAAAGTCCAAATTTTTGAATAGAAAGGGGCTCAGTTTGCGTTGATCGGAAGAAAGGGACTCAATATCCAAATATCAGAAAAATTCAGTGGTCGACTTTGCATTTAACCCCCTTTAAACATGAACCTAACTTCGTATTTTTAACTTTTACGACAATTGATTTCAAAACTTGATTAATTCATAACTAATTCAAATCAACTCTGAATTAGCTCATCTTTGGACAGTGACCTATGTATAACATGGTCTAACTACCCCCATAAGTGGCACGAACCCCAAAATTCTCGTGCTCAAAAAGTTTCGGACAACCCTCTTTTTACTATTCACTAGCAGAATATTTTTAGCAGTACCTTGGCTCACTATTTAATTCATAACTAATTCATATTAATGAATTTTTGAGTGATTCTTTCGCCCACGTCTTTGTAACTTCCCCTCTACAATTTTTTTTTGGTATTTCACAACCAAATTCCGAACATATGATTTTATATAACTTTTACAATAATAGTTCAGATTAGGAGTTTCTCATTTTATACTTTCAATCTCTCTTAACTATTTACCACTTGAGTTAATTAGCTAGTTTTCATCTTTTATGACTTAATAACATCGTATTACATAATCATAAATCTAAACATGTATTATTTCATGAATTCTACTCAAGAACATAAGAACATAAACTAAATTTATAACAACATATCTCTTGTAGTGCTAGCTTTTCGATACTTGGAAACACAAGACTTCAGCTTTCCTTTCTTCTCTCAATTACCAATATAACTTTTATGATTACTCTAACCTCTTTTGCTCTTGAATTACTTGTGAATATGTGAGGATTTATTAAGAATGAGGGTTCTATTTATTGGAAACTAAGACTTAGTGTATTTAGGACCTTAAGCCATCCCACCATGGCTAGTCAGCATAGTGAGTCACATGCTTTATCATCACACTTGGTGAGTCACCAAGCCGAGTCACCCATGTGCCTCAACACACCACACAATTTTTGGCAACACATTTTAAAAAGCACAGTCTCATTTGCCAACTAATTAATCAAGGAAAAAACTATACATAAGCTATATGCATATAATCTTTCCTAAATGGCCATAATGTCCTCACTTTCTCTACAACCTAACCAAAATTCACCTAGTTTGGTTAATCCAATTTAGTTTATTTTCTAGTTAGTCTTCTAGTTAGGTTTCCTAAATAATCCGGTTAGTCAAAAATGTTGACTTTGCAAAGTTGACTTTACATTTTATGAATATTGTTTTCGTGTATTTTTCGAAAAAAATTTATTTTCTTATTCTAGCCTCGTAAATATTCGGGATATTACAACATTCACTTGTTCAATGGACTCCTCTTGAAGAGTTGGGCACATATCAGTTGGATGCCTACTAATGCACAAATTCCGTAAGCTTTTACTGGTTGTGTGTTACCTACAGCATGAAAAGTGGGTTAGAGATGTATTAGTTCAGATTTTAATTCGAAAGGAGTATTAAAATCTTGATTAGGAAATGTTATGCATAAGGGTTATTGATTCAAATCAGGCCTGCAAACTCTTTCAAAGTTCGATTTCTTGCCATGACTTCTCTTCAAAATTTCTTTGAGCTTCCTTCCTTAATCTGCGTACAGTTCTCTCTATTTCTGGACCACATTTTAAATCACCTTGATTAGTAGATCGAGTTATGACCATACACAATCAAGGAAACTCAACTAATCTATGAAAAATAACTAAGATAAATTTGAAAATTGCTAAAACGTAATAAGGATCACAAAAGCACAAATAAACTAGAATCAGTTCCCCAACAACGGCGCCAAAATTTTGGTGTTCTGTCGCAGGCAACCACAATTAAAATCTTACTGCAAAAAATATTTATGTAGTAGTGTAAGTAAGAGTCAATCCCACATAGAATGATTAGTTTAATTTATGCTTTGTAAACCAGAATGGGGGTTTTGAATAACAAAGACAATTTAAATAACCAAAGTAAACAAATACGCAACTAACACAAAGTAATCTAACGAAATAAATCAGAAGAACAAGCCTTAGATTAAGTTTACATCCATCATCAGAAACTTACACTAATCATTGACTCTAGCATAAATCAATTAGTATTTTGAATATTCACCGTTATAATTATTTTCTTATCTCTCCTTAATTGTAGTTAATTAGAAACAAGTGATCTAAATAACCCTAACTATTAAACAACTTTAGATGCGCTGAAAATATAATCTAGTAGCAGTTCTAAGCAATAGAAAGATTTGATGAAACTAAACAACACAATCACATGCAATTGTATTTAATTTAGTTGGGGTATTCTTCCTAAGATATAATAATATTTTGATATGCAACAAATTATTAATCTTAGTTGCTTCACAAATTAGAGTGACCAAACAATTACGGATTTGATATCTAATTCAACAGTAGATTGCAACAAAATAATAAACTAATATGCATCCTAGCAATTAAACGAATTAATCATTAAAATTAAACACGGAAGAATTTTCAATACTCAAAATATAAATTGAACAATTAAAACCAATTAACTCTCACAATGTAATAATTCTGAGGCTTCCGTTTACTTAAACCAAGAATAGGAATTTAGCTACACATGACCATGAAAACACCAAAGAATAATAGAGAGAAGTTTGTAGACAAATATTTTTATTAATTGAATGAAGTGTATTAATTACATTAGCTTGGATCCCTATTTATACTACTCAAAAGTAGTCTTAATCCTAATAACAAAAGAAACAATTACATAACAATCAAACTTAAAATTGGAATTGAAATCATAACTAAATAAAATCCTTATTACATTAGTATTAAAACTAATTTTCTAGAATCTAATTCTTTTTGTTCCTTGTTGAAATCAAATTGTATAGCTTTCAGATTCAACCTTTAATAAATTAGACAAACAATCCTTGCCGCATTCGGAAATTCCATTATGATATCAATTTTTCAATTCACGTGTGAATATGCTATGTAATATAAGCCGTGGCCCACATGAAATAATAAGTTTCTCATGCTGCCCAATTTGATATTTGCTCACATGCTGCCCACCACATTGATATGAATATTAAGCTTGATGACTTAAAAGTAATATGTTAATCACGTGATAACTTGCTGCGTTATTACTACTTTGCCCCTCCTTTTATTTTAAGTCCAAATAATGACCAATTTGTCCTACAAAGCATTCTCAAAGTCACAGAATCCTTTAATTGCACCTTAAATAAAAATATAAGAAAAATGAGTGTATTTAGGCACAAAATAAATACAAAAGATCAAGTATTGAGGGATAAAAACATAACATATTTTATTCTCATCAATTAGTTTCCTTCAAACTTCTATATGACAACATGCATTGCATACAGTTTAGCTTAGGAATCTACAAATGCAATTGCTTCATCAGTGGCAGTGCCATAAACTTGAGATTAATTCCTTTACTAAAAAAATATGTTAATATTAAAGATAATATACATTGATATGAAATGTTTCTTATATTATAATATATTGAACAAATTAAGTCCAACCAGATACTGTGATAAACACACTATACAAATTACAATATGACAAAAAGGTAAACTTCAATAAGATACTAAAGAATCACATCGTAAAAATTACAGAAAATGAGTAATATTTTGTGGAATACGAAACAAAGTGAAAACACACCAAAAAGCATTCAAGGGGAAAAACTCAATTTGTTATCAATCCACGCGCAATAAAACTAAATTAATGCTTATGGTCTATATTTTGCAGTTGGCTACTTAGGTTGTAGGTTACAAAATTGACCTAATCTGTTGGAGATATTTTTTTTATTAATTCTAAAGTTTGAACATACTTTTAGTAACATTGCCATACTTTCAGTCGACTATGTAATAATTAATACTTCCTTTGTTGCAAAATAACTTTAAACTTTAAGAAGTCAATTCCTGAATTCTAAAATATAAAGTTGATGTAAATTCATTTAAGTTTTTAAAAAAACAAATTTTGTAATTAGTAGTACTTTTTGGATAGTTTGTAATGTTCATGAGTGTAGTGATTAAATGAAATTATTTCATATCATTTTTGAACTTAAAAACGTTGTAAAAAATATCAAATTGGGACTCTTATTTTGGAAAGGATGGGGTAATTGTTAATAATATGAAGGATTTTAACATAAAATAAATAAATCTTACAAAAAGTACCACTAATTATATTATTTTTAAATTTTAAATTAGTTTGTATTTTAAATTTTATAATTTTATGAATTGACTTCAAAAAGTCAAATTGACTCTTTTTGGGAATGGGAGAGAGTATTAATTATCAGAATTACCTTCTCAACTCAAAGATTTTTTTGATGAGGTGCACAATAAGGTGAAACTAACCAGTTTGAGTAGTGCTACAATTACAAAACAAGGTGTGTAAAACGATTTACAAAATATATTCTGTCAAGATGTTAGTCCTTATAGTTATTGGGCCATCCATACATGATGAATCATAATCCATTCATGCCACATCATTTTGTATCCACTTTTAGTATCAATGTTTTTGTCAGCGTAATACTATTGAACCAGTTTTATATTTCAATATCTTTTGTAAAAATTATATTTCCATCTTTCCTAATCTGTCAAATGAATTGTTTATGACTACTTTTGGTAATCTCATAGTCATTTATTTAGTCCCGTCACAAACATGTACCTTCTATCTTGATGTACAGAGCAATGTCAATGCGCTGATCGATATGAAGCTTGAGAAGCACAAGAATCTAAGGGAAGAATCTGGATTCTATTGGAGGGAAGTTTATGATGGGACTCTCAAATTTGATAGGAGAGAATGTGAGGTATGAAGATATATGATTTGGCTCATCTCCATTATTTGATTATTCTCAATTTTCTCAATTCTGTATGTATTTGTCATAGTATATTTGCTAATAACGATATAAATATGTGAATGGAAAGGTCGCAATAATATGATCAATTCTACAAAAGATTAGAATGATTAGAAGTATTTTTACTATTAAAAAAAATAACAATTATCTTTTTATTAAAAATGCTTATATTTATCCGAAGGTACAGATGTGAAAGACTGCTCTAAAGTTTGGTGTAATGATGCGACTCAATAAGATAAATCAAAGTGACAAGGTTCATTTCATGTATAATATCAAAAAAATTAATTATTTATAGAGTTGAGGGAAATTGAATAGAAGTGTAATGGAGGGGGGAAGAGCCAAATCCAAAATTTGTTGTTTTTAGTACCATGAGTCATGATTTGTTTCCACCGTGTAACCAAATTTGATGCATCATTACTTTACCTTGTCATTGATAAACTTCATTTTGTGAATTTTTTAACATATAACATTACCATAAAGGAAAATCCCCTATAACCCTACATTTTTTTGTTACAATGTATCCTACAATCATCATGGCTGACTTGCTATGGGCAATGAAACAGGTTGCAGCATTGAAGAAGCTTACTCATCAAGACCTGATAGATTTCTTTAATGAACATATAAAAGTCGGGGCTCCTCTAAAGAAGTCCTTAAGTGTGCTAGTGTATGGGAGCTTACATTCTTCAGAGTACAAAGACGATAAAAATGAAGCTTTGGAACCCAACTGTATTCAAATAGAGGACATTTTCAGTTTCAAGAGATCACGGTCTCTTTACAGTTCATTTAAAGGAGGCTTTGGGCATATGAAATTGTGAGGGATAACGGTTAAGAATTTAAATCAGTTTTAGCTGGACAAAAAATGGCAATTCAAATTTCTTTTATACATGTTGGCAAATTCTGTGATCATGTAGTTTAGCGGGTGGATTTTTGGCTTGAGAAAGCACGCTGAGGTGTTTCTTGAGGATCTATACATAATTTAGAACCATAATTTATTGCTCATTCAATTGAAGAATAAAATCAAATTTGTTATGATTAAAGATCTCATAATGCTGGTTTATTAGTAGATTGTGTGGAAGTTGCTTTATTGAAAACTTTCACTACGTGATCTTACTCTGTATGCCAATTTCTAAATGCCTTAGGTGATTGGTGTTGGTGGTTTAATGGAGGGAATTGATATTTTCAAATAGAAACTCTTTCCACATGAATAGAGGATTTTATATTTGAACGAGTAGTTTAAATTTTTTTTGTGAAAATAACAGTTCTTTTATGTTGCATTTGGATTGCAGGAATAACGGTATGATAACGACTAATTCTCATAGAATGAAAAAAATTGTGTCTGGTTATCCATTCTAATTTCAATTATGAATTTTATTCCTTGAGAGGGTATGTAATGAGAATGGAATTAATCATTTCACTTATCATTCCATTCTCTTCTCTATTTCATTTCCTTCACCAATTCCATTCTTTCAATTTAAAAGTAACATTAAAAAAATTATTTCTATTTTGCAAAATTTTATATTTTAAAATTAATGTGAATTTATTTTATTTTTATTAATACAATAGTTAATATTATAAATTATTTAAAAAGTATTATTAAATATAAAATTTTTATTTTAAAAATAAAATAAATTTACATCTAAATTTAAAATTTAAAATTTTATAAATTAACTAGAATTAAAGTAAAAATGGACTATTGTGCACCGTAAAGGTATATTACAACATGTGCCCAAGTATGTGCCCAACAGCCCAAGTATGTGCACAAGCAACTTGTATTAAATAGTAAAAATTTGGCTGAATCGCTAGGAAAGTTGTCTGGAATTAAAGTTGCAAGGAAGACGCAAGGGATTTCTCATTTATTTTTTGCGGACCAATGCAATATCTATTTCAATTGTGAACTTCACGCATGTGCAAACATTAAAAATATATTTGGGGATTATGCCTGTTGGGAAAAATGCACCTAAACAAAAATTATTTTTTCCTTTTTGTGCAATTAAATAAAAAATCAACAAACTCAATAATAATAATGAAAATTACAAATAATCATCTACAAGCAAGACAATATTTAACGTAGAAAGTCTTTAAAAGGAAAAACTATTGGCCAAATTCCAAATCTCCACTAAATCAAAATAATGTGTTTACAATAATCCTCCCTAAAACTTAATGTTACACAATAAATTGAGAGAGTACAAATTTACCTTTAAGTAGGTTGAGAAACCTAATTAATTTCACCACCCAAAAACATTCCAAACAATAGTCTTCAAACTTTCAATTGAACGAAGATGGCGGCGGATACCAACGACCAACAAACTGTAATTCTATGAATTTATTCTTTCGGTACCTTCTTGCTACCAAGAATAAGACTCCATCATAGCCTTATTTATACTACTCTTTAGAAACAATTTATTCTCCTAGTCAAATTATAAATCATATCTTCTTATCTTAGTCACCAAACAATCTAACAAGTAAATTATTTTTCAATTTGAATTCCTTTCAAAAGTGAGGATCCATACCTAACAATCTCTAATCCGAACTCATGAGAGGAGGGATCACTAACCACAACTCACTCGGAGTTAATTCTTACAAAATCTTGGCTCAACTCAAGTTTCTTGGAACTTTCAAGTTTCTTCTTGTCCGACTTTGTCTCATCGGCATGGTTCTTCACAATGGGAGGATCTAACTCAGACTTGACAGCTTTTTGCTTGCCAAATTCATTCACAACCTCTTTGTATTGTGGCTGCGAGCTATCACTTTTTTCTTCACTTTGGGTACCTATTTAAAGCGAAGAGTTTTCTTCTCGTGGTTCTCATGCAAGGTTTTTCTCCCATCTTGCATGGCTTTGTACCACATCTTTTTTTGCCTAACTCCCCCATCTTCAACACCTCTCACATGCGCCCACATCGTGTAAAGAGTGTCTACCTTCTTATATCTAGTCACCACTAGAGACCCTTTAGTGAGTTTCCATTGACCTTCACCAAAATAACTTTTATAACTATTCTCATCAAGCTTACCAATAGAGAACAAATTAAGACGAATATCCGAAAAATATCTTGCTTCTCTCAACATCAACCTACAACCACTGTTAGTCTCCAAACAAATATCTCCAATACCTATAACCTTGGATGCACTTCTGTTTCTCATCCGTACATAGCCAAAATCACCACTAGTGTAGGATGTGAAGATTTCACCACGCGAAGTAGCATAGAACGAAGCACGCGAATCAATAATCCAATCATTAATATGGCACTTGGGTTTATAATCACAAACAATGTCTACATCAACATCGAATAGATACACAATCGAATCTTTATCCTTATCTTTTTCTTTATACTTCTCCTTCTTCAAAAATCTACACTCTCGCCTTATATGACCTGACTTCTGGCAGTGAAAACAAATGATCTCTTTTCAGTCCATTGACCTTTCCTTGAATTTGTCATCTTCAGGAGAGTTTCTCTCTCTCTCTGTTTCTGCCCCTACTCTGTGCGACAAAAACTTGTAACTCATCACTAGTCATTACGGTATTGTCGACGCCGGGGAGGGGGTCAACCCTCCTTTCCTAAAGATGCGGTGTTTCATTTCTACCCTTTTTTGCTTTGCTATGTCAATTAATTCATTTTTCTAAAGGGTGAGATTTTTAGGAAAAGACCGATATAAATACCGACGAAGTTGAAAAGGTTGATTTTAATGATGGGCCAACTTAGACAGAGCCGCCAGTTGGTATGAGTTTAAATGGATGTATCAACTCATCCAATTTTTTTAGGTTTTTGCAATATTACCCAATATGTGACTCCGTAAAATTGGTCTAGAACCCGAGATTCATAGAGTTCGGCGGCTTGCTTAAGCGAGGGGAATGTGTTAGGCACCCCTGACTTCCGTGAAACATGATTACCACATCTTGTTAAATTCCTAAGTGTGAAGTGTTTGTGTGCGTGTGTGTGTGTGTGTGCTTTTGAGAAAGCCATTGATATATTTTGAATTGTGTTAAATGCATTGATCCCATAAGTTATTCTAAGCCTGATTTTAGCCTAGGAGCGCAGTTGTTCGATTTTAATTAGAGCTTTGATGAAAATGCCTTTTTGAGACGATGCTTTGGAAAACTTGGGGTTTTCGATCTTACCTAGTCGCTTGATTTTATTCTAAAGTCTAACCCGAAGCGATTTGGATTTTATAAGATCTTCATTATTTTGATTTGAAAATCATTTTGGCGATGATAAACATGAAATAACGCATAAAAGGGTCAGGCCACCCGTGGGCATGAAAGCCATCTAAGTAGGCCTGAGAGCACCTACTATCACAATTTCACTATAACTGAGCCCTAAATCCATTTTCTCGGGACGAGGCCCTCGAAGTCGTTTTATGGCCCGAACATTACATATACAATGATTAACCATTTTGCTACAATCGAAACCATGTCCATCGTGGGAATCAAGCCAAGATTCGATTTGTGGATCTTGACTCCAACATTCTTAGGCTAACTCCTAAATATATCAAAACATATGCAAAAAGAGATCTAAAAGCGAGCTCCCATAACCCTATCTTTTAGATTATAATATCGAAGCCAACATTTCGTTGGACTATGTGTATTAACGAGGTATATGGAAATTGACTTAGAGTATAGGATAAAATCTTTAAATCTATGATGCCTTAGATTCGTGCAATGCCACAATCAGAATTTAAATGAAAGCATATAAAAATTGTATCCTAAAATCGCTATTAGGTGATTCAATTGTTAGAATCCCTAGCGCGATTAGTTAGGACCTCATCCCCACTATATATGGATCTAGGTTTTTGCGGAGTGTTCAAAATCGATTGAAAACATTAAAAATAACTCGATCTAACCTAAATTTGAGCCAATCTAGCATAGAAGTTCAAGCTTTGAAACCTTGGAACCGGTTTGAGGCTAGATCTGGCTAGATTTAGTGAAAAGATTCAAACTTTGATAACTTTAAATGCAAAACGATCGGTAAAAAGACTTGGATCTATGAGAAATTGGTGGATCTACACTATAAATGAAGAAAGATGCAAACTTTGATAAATTATTCATAAACATAAAATGAACAAAACACAATAAATCTAATAGATCTAGTAGATCTACATTGAAAAAGATGAGAAAAGTCAGATCTTTCACATTGGAAATGGAGGAACAAGCTTCCCAAACCTTAAATCTAAGAGATCCTACTCACTAATAGATGATTCCTATACAAGTTGCTTGATTCAAGTGAGATCTATGTTGTCGACGTAGGGGAGATTTGATTTTCCTAAATGGCGCGTTGTGCCCCTTTTCTACCCTTTTTATTTTGTTATTTTAATTAATTTATTTAAAGGGTGATATTTTTAGGAAAAAAGACCGACATAAATATCGATGAATTTGAAAAGGTTAATTTTGATAATTGGGTCGAATTAGACAGAGTCGTCAGTTGGTATAACTTCAAATGGATGTACCAACTCATCCGAATTTTTGAAGTTTTTGCAATATAACCCAATATGTGATTCCGTAAAATTGGTATGGAACCTGAGATTCATAGAGTTCGGGAGTTTGCTTGAAGCGAGTGGAAGGTGTTAGGCACCCCTCGACTTCTGTGAAACACGGTTACCGCATCTTGTTATTTTCTTAAGTACGAGGTGTGTGTGTATTTGATTTTGAGAAAGCCTTTGATATTTTGGAATTGTGTTAAGTTCCTCGATTTTGAAAGTTGATCTAAGCCTTATTTTAGCCTAAGAGCGCGTGTGTATGATTTTTATTTGAGCTTTGATGAAAAGGACTTTTTTCACAGATTTTGGAGAACTTTGGGGTTCTTGCCCTATGTTGTTGCTTGGTTTTAGTCCTGTGTTTTACCCCTGAGAGATTTATTTTACAAGATATTTATTGTTTTGTTTTGAAAATTATTTTTTGATGATGATATATGAAATAAAGCATTAAAAAGGTCGGGCCATCCCCGGGCATTAAAACCATCTTGATAAACCTGAGCACCTACAATCACAGTTTTCACTATCACGAGGCCTTAAATCCCGCTTCTTTGGACAAGGCCCTCGAAGCTGTTTTAAGGCCCAAAATTATATATACAATGATTAGAACGGTTTAATATTATATTTTCGACAAAAAGGTCCATCGTGGGAATCTAGTTAAGATCCAATTAGTGGATCTTGACACTAGGATTCCTAGGCTAACATTAATATGTTTGATCATAACTTTAAAAAGATCTAAAGGGTTCCTGCGACCCTAGCTTTAGATAGCAATATCGAAGCCACCACATGAGGGATTATGTGCCTAACGAGATCTATCGAAGGATCCCCAAATCTAGGATATGAATCCACATATCTAGGATATGAATCCACATATCTAGGCTATTCAAAGTTCCGTACAATTACACAATCAAGATTTGAACGAAAGTATAAAAAAATGTTTCTTAAAATCGCTATCAGGTGATTCATTAATTAGACTCCCTAGCGCGATTAGTTAGGACCTCCTCCCCACTAGATATGGATCTAGGGTTTTATTGAGTGTTCAAAATTGATTGAAAACATTGAAAATGACTATATCTAACCTATATCTGAGTCAATCTAGCATAAAGGTTCAAGCTTTGAAGCCATGGAACCAATTAAGGGCTAGATCTAGTGAAAAATTCAATCTTTAACTAGATATATGCAAAATATTCAGTAAAATAAATAGATCTATAAATAAACAACCAATATATGTACAAAGATTGCAACTTTAGCTGTATATAAGCACTACATTTAACAAGATTTAATAGATTTACAATGAAATGTACAAAAGATTAGATTTTTACCTTGCGAAATGAAGAAACAAACTTCCTTGCATTTGAATCTAAGCTATAACACTATATATATATATATGAGATCTAACTATATAATGTTATATCTCACTTGACTCTAAGGGTGTTTTGTGCTAAATTCAGACCCCTCTCTATAGAAATCCCACTTTCTCTCTATAGAATGAGCTCTCTCTCGATGGGTGTTGTCTCTAACATATTGCACCATCGGGTATTGTCTCTGATGCCTTTGATAGGTATTGTCTCCACCGGATTGCACCACCGGGTGGTATCTCTGACGCCTTTGATAGGTATTGTCTCCAACGGATTGCAGCACCGAGTATTGTCTCTGAGGCCTTCGATGGGTATTGTCTCCAATGGATTGCACCATCGGGTATTGTCTCTGACGCCTTCGATGGGTATTGGAACTCGGACCAGTAACTCTCTTGTTGAAGGAATGCCCGATCCAGATAACTGGGACGCAAAGAGCTTATCTCAACTACTTGACTTGAGGTTTCTAATGCACAATCAAATAGTTGCTTGATTGATATTGTGCTAGAGTATAAGCTTGGACGAACCAGTACACATCCCTCTTTTCGGTGTGGAGCCTTCGAGATAGAGTGATGGGGCCCGTTTTGAGTTGTCGTTCGTGCACCTGTCCCCAATGGAAGAAGATTCTGAACTTCATTCGCGAAGGAACCGGACTTTTGACTGGCCAACCCTTTTTTATGCCCTGCTTTCCCCTGAAAGGAAAATGAGAAATACGATTCATCATTCGCTTGCTACTCCTATCTACTATGTTTTTTCTTTTATGGATTCTTTGGTTAGGTTACCTGTAATAACCTGAATATTTTCTATATAAATAAATAAGAAATTTTGCATATTAATTTTTTATTATTATTTTAAAGACGAGAATATGTGTCAAGTAATGTGTATGTATATATGTGATAAATAAAATTATTTATTTCATGAATAATTTCAAACAATTTTATTTTAGAAATATTGATCATTATTGTGATGCCCCCAAAATTAGGTATACATCACCCATCTTGAGTCGTCAGATACATGGTATGTAATTCAAATACAACTTAATAATACAACCTGTAGGTGTACAATACGACAAAACATAAAACCGTGAGTTTGAATACAAATATTGTCTACTAGAGATTATACAAACTCAAAAGGAGTCCTCATTATAATTATTATCACACTATTTCATAGAATAGTGAGGACTACTAATGCACCATCTAGGACCATCACTGTTCCTCGACTAGTCCCAGCCCACGTTCTCATTTCAAGAGAACGGTGAAAAAAAAGGTGAGCTCAACTAGCCCGAAGAAGAAATATTATGACTAAGATAATGCAAAATAATTTATCGTTAGCCTTCAACAATGTTAAACCGATAAAATATAATAAATATCAAGTTTAGCGCAATCTTAACAAGCAATCCATTAAAAGATTCAAGTAGAGAATGAAATCTACTATCTTTTATGATTTAAAAGGTTTTTCATCACTTTTATCACTTTGGGACTCGACAATAAATAATTCACATCATTGAATCACCCACGCACTACGATTTCACTAAAGATATTCTTTAGTATCACTACCACAATTATCCATGCACTACTACGGGCCAAGAATATTTGTGTATTCATTAATGGTCATGATCATGCCAACAATCATCCATCAATGCACTACGGGCCAATGAGGATTTTTATCACATCATTTGTAACATTACGGTCATGATTACAATCGAATAATCCTCGGTCATAATCATACCAAGTCCATCTATGCACTCTGAGGCCACAAATGACTTTCAACAAAATATAAACATGAGGATGATGACAATGATATAAGAATTCAATAAAACAAGTTCAAGAATTAATTTATCTAGGAACCGATAACGCCCAAATTGTCAACATGATAACGCTTTGTATAGTAAAATTAAAGAATGCTCGGAAGAATATTTCCATGAAAAAGATATTAGATGAAGCGCAAATATCAAAGATATTCCACTAATTTCATGGGTATAGAAGTCAAAGTTTTAACCAACCGAGTATAATATGTAATGGAATAACAAAAGAAATCACCATGCATGCGATAATCGCATGCAAAGCGAGTTATTCCAACAAAATAATAAATAACGGATCCGTGTCCCACGTAAAACGCATGCATGTGATATTCCAATGTAATAATAAAGGATGGAACTGTGTCCCGCAGAACGCATGTGCGAGGATATTCAAGCGAATAATAAATAATGGAACCGGTCGTCCCGTAAGAAACGCACGGATTGTGATATTCGGCGAATAATAAATAATGGAACTGTGTCCCACAGAACGCATTGCATATGATATTCGGCAGAATAATAAAGAACGGAATATTAGAAGAATGTCACCATGTATAGGGTAGCTCAGCGTATACAAAAGTTATTCTAATGAATAATAAATAATGGAATAACATAAGTTCTCTTCATTAAGACGAAGAAGAAAGAAATAACACCCTCACCGTAAAAAGCTGAATATAAGAGTAGGGAAGTAGCGAGAATACTTTTCTATAGGTTCTCTTATAATTCTCTCTCTTGAGTTTCAGTGAATTCGTAAGAAATAATGAAGGAATGAGCTTTATTTATAGGAAAATGGAATGAATAGTAACTAATTCATGAACGGTCGTGATTGATTTACAATTAAAGCGGACGATCTAGATTGGTTTACTATTAAAACTTAAAAACAACGGTCCATCTTGATTTACTATTAAAACTTTAAACCAAATGATCCATATTGATTTACTATTATAACTCCACCAAATGGTCCATATTGATTTACTATTATATCTTCAACCAACTGATTCGAAAAATTATACATCTCCTCATGGAATAATATTGTACCCAAATACCCGAATGCACAATATTAGAGTGAATAGTAACTGGGTGAATAGTAACTCGTGAATAGTAACTCATGAATAGTAACTCGTGAATAATAACTCGTGAATAGTAACTCATGAATAGTAACTCGTGAATAGTACTCCGACACGAAAAGTGTCTCGAATACCCAATTGAACAATATATCCTCCAAACATCAATTATACTAACACAAATAAGTCCAACACAATGGAACTATAAAATTCATCTTTAATCAACACGAACTTATTCATCATTAATATTATAATTCACAATATTTAACAAACGTGTCGTTCCAGAAAGAGGCTTTTCGATAAGGATTTCTCCTTATCATGCCGCAATTAGGTGACCAAACCTCTCCTCGATGTGAACTTCTAGACATTGTCAATATTGCAAACAATAATATGAATAATTTTGTCGTCTCAATTATTGATTTAATAATATATCATATAATGCGAGATAATCTCGTAATAATAATTGAATCAATAATATGAGAAATATGATGCAGCAACCATCAGTAGCAATAATTGAGTATAAGAAAGTGACTTCTCACGTAAGCATCAATAATCAATCTGAAGTGTGCTCTTGCGTGCAACAACGCCAGACATCGTACTTTTTACTACTAGGGTAGTTCAACGATTTTTTAACCAGTAATACCTCATTATTATTTTCATAAAGTATTTTTGTCGTTTTTTCAATCGACAATAATTACATTTATGGGGTCCACTATGATTGTCTTGGTTATGCGAATATTCCCTGTTAAAACGAATATTCCCCAACTAATCGAATATTATATAACAACTTGCGTACTTTGCAAAATTTATAAATATTACCCACAACTATAACATTATATCAAATCAATACCATTATATTCAGAAATATAATTCGAGAAAATTATTCTTTATTCATAAAAGTTGGGGTCTTACAACTATAAAGTATATACTTATAATAATTAATTTTATAGTAGAAATGTCTTTATTATTTATTTTCTATGAAAATATGATTTTTATATTATTTAAATAATATATTAAATGATTATTGGAATTATTATAATTACTATTTTATTATATGAATTTTAGTGCAGAGTTTTAAGTTAATTATTTTAACTTAATTAATAATGCATGCTATATGTGAAAGATAAATCAGATATGAACTCCAAACCCTAATTTCGGATTTTGAGCTATGAATGAGAATAATAATATTATATTAAGTATAATATTATTTTTCGGTGTTATAAATATATACAGTATATGTGTAGATTGTTAATGGTTAGTCAATTATGGTGTATCACGACAAACCCTAGTATTACTGTCATAAACAATGGTTGGAAATTTAAAACTGGAAATTTAGATCGGTTAGAAATTGTGTTATATGAATTATGTGCATATTATAGAATTAATGTTAATTAGATAAAATCCTAATTAATATTTAAAAGCCCTAATTTAAAATTTGAAACCCAAATTGCTAATTAGGAACCCTAATTGCTAAAATTATAAACCATGATTATTATTTTAGTAAATTGAAATGTTAATTTAGGAACCCTAATGATAATTAAGGAACCCTAATTATTTAAACCCTTTTTTATTAAAAACCCTAATTTAATTAGTATGTTTTAATTTAAAATTTTACTACCCTTTAATTTTTAATTGTCCAAACCCTAGTAATTATTTGGAAAACTTTAAGGTTAAAAATCTAGTGATTAAACCCTAGATTCAAGCACCTTGGACAAGAATACCCTTGAGATTAAAATAAAATTATAATTTTACCCTTTTGTCCCATATGTTGAATTATTGCTAGCCAAATCTTTGCAAGATCTGGCCAGCCACCCCCTAGACCTACCTATGATCTATAGCATTGCCAGCAATCAGATTCAATGCACCAGCCATGTGCCTTGTACCATTATTTGTATGATTCAAGAGAGAGAAAAGCAAAACAAAGCTCATTTATACAACCCACACTTAGCCATTCTCTCTCCCTTGTTAATTCAGTCACTAATCAAGCCCCACGAAATCCACAAACGAATCAGAAGCTAAGAATCAAGATTTTTTTAAAGAAAGGTACAAAACCCTAATTTACAATCTGATCTTGAAGGCCATGTTAGATGTTATGATTTAATGTTAAAACATGTTGTTTATAGTGTACATAGATGATATGGGTTGCTAGATGTTAGATCCATAACATCTAGAGACTCGGATTTGATGTTTTTAAAAACCTGGAAAACTTTATTTTTGTGACTGACAATCGAATGTCAGGTCTGGTAGAGGCTGTTAATGAGTTTAGTGTTTTTAATGTTTGATCGTATAGTGTGCTATGAGATCTTTGATCTGAAACTGGAATCTAGCCCAGATCATGAACATGTTAAAAGTTATAGCTGGTCAAACCTAGTTGACCAAGCATGACTTTACAAATCTGGAAAACCCAGATTGTGCCCAGATAGGGCCTGACAATTTTTTTTAAGCGACTAGATCTGCTAGTGTGTTGTTGTTTTGATTATGTTATGGTAACTACGTTGTAGCTTGTTATGTTTACTATGGATATATGTCTCTAGATCCCTTATATCCTCATTGTATTGAACACAGTGGAAGGTCAAACTAGCTTACTAATCCACGAAATCTATTTCTGGAAATTCCAGAAAATTCAAGAACATGTCTTCTGACATGGTTTGACCGGCCTAGATCTGCATGCTCTATTGTTTTTATACTATTTTTATGTAATGGATATGTATTATTACATGTTGGCTACAACTTGGAATCAATAGATCACATAGAGCAAACATACAACGCGAGATATAAGGATCCAAAGTAGCATACTCGATCTGTTCTTCATTTCTCGAAACCCGTAAATGATGAACGATTTCGACTACCTAATTTGTGAGCCCCAAATAGCGTTTTGATTAATTATGTTTAGACTACCATGGATTGCAACATTTCTCTAATAGTTTGTCTAGACAAATACCGACGAAAGCGAGAAAACACTTAACATGAACAGATTGATGATTTAAGGCCATCCAAATCGTTGACCGCTATTTACGACTTTGTTTTCTAGTACCCTGAACGCGAAAGCGTAAAACCGACAAATTGTTCTCGAGCTTAAATCTTGTATATGATGCATGTTTTGACCATGTTTGTTGTTATAATGTAGTATTACATCCGTATTATAATATCCAACCATTACCTCCCGTAAACCATTACACATGACACAAGGAATGATTGGTCGAAAACCGAAAGCAATGGGTTTCTCAAGAACTGCGACACTTCGCCAAAGGGCTTTAACGACATGACTTAGTAAAATTAATTAATTTACTTTCTAAAAATCATTTAAAAATAGTAAATAAATTCTAAAAATACAAAAATAGTTTTAAAAATTATTTTAAGTTATAAAATTAAGTTTTAATAATTTGACATATTTTTCATAAATATTAATATTTATTTGGATATTATTGGTATTTAAATTATTTAATAAATGCATTAAATAAATTAATTAAAAATGATTTTATTGTATTAAAAATCATTTTAAATAATAATAAGGTATTTAATAATATTTTAAGTTATAAAACATAACTTTTAAGATTTTAAGATAAGTTTCATTAATTATTAAATATTAATGATATTTGATTTATTTAGTAATTATATTAAATAAATTAATTAAATTTTTTTAATATTATAAAAATCATTTTAAATGAAAATAAATAGTTCAAAAATATTTTAAGTTATAAAATATAACTTTTGATATTTAAAGGTAAATTTCATTAATAATTTAATATTTATGATATTAAGTTTATTTAATATTTATATTAAATAAATAGTTTTAAAAATAGTTTTATTGAATCAAAATCATTTAAAAAGGAAAGAAATGAATTAAAAATATTTTAGTTATAACTAATGACTTTTAATATTTTGATAAATAATAAATTAATATTGTAATATTAATGGCAATTATTTAAAAATGATTTTAAATGTTTTAAAAATTATTTAAGTGGTAATATAATAATACTTTAAAAATATTTTGAGTTATTATAAATAACTTTAATATTTTGGTAATGGTTTCATTAATAGTTTAAAATTAATTAAATTTTAATGATAAAAGAATTAGTTAATATTTAAATCATTTAATAATGATTTTAGTGTTTGAAAATTCATGATAAATCATAATAATTATTTAGAAATTATTATAAGGCTATGAAAAAATAATATGACTGATATTAAAATATCTAAACGACTATTGAACTGCAGGATAGAGTCTTAGACTCGATATTTACCCGATAAAGCCGTCGGTACACCGAAATATTTTAGAAATTGATTTGGACTTAGATAATTTGACTAGATACGTATTTGTTTATGATGTAATGACTGTTAAACATATGTGACAATGTGATTAGGTTATGTGCTGACTGCGAATAGCAGTACTATTTGATATGATATATTATTCTAATCGAATGAATGATCTTATTAATGATTGGTTTTGATATAAAAGATAGAACTAAGTTGCATTATTGTAAGCAGCAGCTCAGGCAAGTATCTAAACCTTATGCACTACTTTTATTTCGTGCAAACAGGTATATCATGTTATGCAAGTTTCCTAAACTTACTCCAATTATTATTGAGCAAGTATCAGAACTATTCTTTACATTGTGCAAGTATCCTACTTTTGCATTTACTTTATGCAATGGAAATGAGTAATAAAGTTTCAGAATTATATTATTATTGTGCCAGATTATTAACTCTATTATTATTGATTATGTATCCAATCTTTGTATTCATACAAGTTCTTACATTATCCGATCATTGTATTATTGTATAATTCAGATATTTATTCATTGAATTAATTCAGTATATAAGGTTAGACAAGTGTCCCTACTTGGATAACCATTGTATTTAATCATATATTGATACATACTTATTGATTTCAAGTATGTATACGTTGACCTAAAAGTCGTCTAAGCTATTTGATTCAGCTAAACATAAAAATATTGTTGAACAAAATAGAATGTTAATGTATCCAACCAGATTGTTTTGGTTCGGATTCTCGACTAAGTATGAACATCCGAATATGGGAAAACTTTTGTGCACCTAAGGTGGATAGAGTGAAAGATAATATCGTTCTTGCATGTAGTATTGATCAATCACAGGCACATTGGGATGATCACCTCGTGTCCGTAAGTTATGACGGCCATGGATGATGTTCTACTAAACCCTAGCAAAAATGAAAACAATGTTCATAGTTTGTCAATCGATCTCCAATTATAGTCTATAACGTAGTTTCAAAGATTATATATGGAAGTGATATGTTGTTATTATTGGTTCAAATTTTACTCACAAATTGTTGATTCGTTGTAGAAGTGTCTTCAAAGAAAACATTTAATTCTTACAACTAATATATATTGTTGTTATTATCATTGGGCAATCAAATGCTCATTCTTGCTTTAAATTTAAATGTTTTCGAGTTAAGTATGATCAACCGGAAGGTTCAGGCAAGAACAAGGGAAAGGAAAAGGCATTGAATGAGATTTATATTTTGTTGTGTAATAGTTATAGTTTATTAAGACAATGATACTTATTATCTATGATGTAATGAATGTTTAAAGGTCTCGTGCACTGGAGTAAACTTTGATGCATATGTAAATTAAGTTTGAATTTTATATTATTGTTATTATTATTAGTATTATTCAGCTTATAGAAATGGTATCGTGAAGCACCGAGTTCGGGTTTCAAGTACCCGAATTTGGGGGCGTCAGAGGTTGTTATCAAAGATTTAGGGTTAGAAACCTTAGGTGGGATAGATCTTAGGCTATAACCTTAGAACTGAGGGTAACGTTGAAATTACAGATAACTCATATAGAGTTTAAAAGAAGATGAATTGAATAAATTCATCGTTAAACAAAATAAAAGATAACTCTTATAAAACTATTAGTTGTTGTGTGTATATACTATATGTTAATCAAGATAGTTAGTGTGTATATGTTATGTGAGATAAGGATTAGCATACCCTCAGGTCATAAAGGAGTCAACCTCCATAACCGAGCCAATATCAAAGCCAATAGCTGAAATAGCGGCTCACATTGAAAGCTACCTCAATGAGGTGATTATACAGGAAAGTTTAGTACAGGACCCAGAAATGATAGTATGACTGATAGGTAGAGTATAGTTACAGGATAAAAGATCAAGCTCGAGTTCTTAAACTCACATTCTTGTGGTGAGTTCTTTAAACGGTGTGGAAGGTTTGACGAACTAGGTATAGTTATGTGCGAATGGATTATTGAGGATAATAGAAATATATAAAATGTTAAGTAATTGATCCTTAATGAAGGCGTATGAAAAGTGTAGTGTTAATGTTATTTGAATATGTATGATTCTATGATGAGTATACGATAAGTATGTCTGTGTAAAGTAGTATTCTTAACTTTTGTATAAGTTGTGGCAACGATTCCCGACTTTTATGTCACAAAGAGGATATCAGATGTTTAAAGCAGTATGTGCTATGCTATGAAAAGTACGATGAATTAGTTAGATGAACATGATCTTATTTAATCAGATAATGCCGGCAAGACGAAAACGAAACCAAAAGGCAAAAGAACCTGTCAACAAAGCTGAAGAACAACTAGACCCAACACAAAATTTGGCGAATGTGGACGTTCAAGCTATGCAGAACGGAATACCAGCCGCGGGAAATCAACCAAGTAATCGATCATGAAACACAAAGACTTCAAAGCAATCGAACAGCCAGGATTTAGAGGATCAACTGACCATGTAGAGTTTTGTCAGTGATAGAAGAGTAACGGATGGGCAAAAGACAAATTTTTGTCACCTATACGATGAAAGGGAGACGAATTTTTGGTGGGGAAGAAAATCAAGCAAGATAGGAGAAGAAAATAGTGGCAGTAAGACTGGGAAAAGAAAAGGAGATAATTTCGGTAATACCAGAAGTAGGCCAGGAGGTGGAAAGAAACAAGTTGCGTAGTGTGGGAATTGTGGAAAGAATCACTCAGGGGAGTGTCTTAAGGGTAAGTTTGTGTGTTACAAGTGTGGGCAGGAGGGACATATCTCTCCTAACTGCCCCAATCTAAGGATGAACAAGAGGTGTTTCAAGTGTGGATCAATGGAGCATAAGGTGAAAGGCTGTCCGAAAAAGGGAGGGGATACAGGGAGTGCGAGTAAAGGAAAAGGCAGCGGGACTCTAGTGACAACGGAACCAACTTCAACAAACAAACCAACATAATCAACCGCAAGAGTTTTCAATATGACGGTCCAGTATACGGTGGCAACTGAGAATGCAACTCCAGGTATTATTCGTATAACTTGTATGTTTCGATATATATGATTTTCCAATATATAATAAATTATTTTATAAAGATATTTTGAAGAAGGAATTTGAGTTCTCTTAGCAATCAAACTTCCGTTTAATCAGAGAGACAAGCTTAATATTGATTAGTTAAAGATCAGTTCGATCGAATCTGATCGAGATCTATTTGAAATGATTATCTATGCTATGTACCTTGGTAAGTATGAGTTTCAAAACGATGATTCCAGGGACGGAATCCTTATAAGGGAGGGTGAATGTAATAACTTGAATATTTTCTATATAAATAAATAAGAAATTTTGTATATTAATTTTTTTTATTTATTTTAAAGATGAGAATATGTGTCAAGTAATGTGTATGTATATATGTGATAAATAAAATTATTTATTTCATAAATAATTTCAAACAATTTTATTTTAGAAATATTGATAATTATAAAGTATATACTTATAATAATTAATTTTATAGTAGAAATGTCTTTATTATTTATTTTCTATGAAAATATGATTTTTATATGATTTAAATAATATATGAAATGATTATTAGAATTATTATAATTAATATTTTATTATATGAATTTTAGTGCGAGTTTTAAGTTAATTATTTTAACTTAATTAATAATGCATGCTATATGTGAAAGATAAATAAAAAATGAACTCCAAACCCTAATTTTGGATTTTGTGCTATGAATGAGAATAATAATATTATATTAAGTATAATATTATTTTTCGGTGTTATAAATATATACAGTATATGTGTAGATTGTTAATGGTTAGTCAATTATGGTGTATCACGACAAACCCTAGAATTACTGTCATAAACCATGATTGGAAATTTAAAACTGGAAATTTAGATCGATCAGAAATTGTGTTATATGAATTATGTGCATATTATAGAATTAATGTTAATTGGATAAAATCCTAATTAATATTTAAAAGCCCTAATTTATAATTTGAAACCCAAATTGCTAATTAGGAACCCTAATTGCTAAAATTATAAACCATGATTATTATTTTAGTAAATTGAAATGTTAATTTAGGAACCCTAATGATAATTAAGGAACCCTAATTATTTAAACCCTATTTTTATTAAAAACCCTAATTTAATTAGTATGTTTTAATTTAAAATTTTACTACCCTTTAATTTTTAATTGTCCAAACCCTAGTAATTATTTGGGAAACTTTAAGGTTAAAAATCTAGTGATTAAACCCCAGATTCAAGCACCTTGGACAAGAATACCCTTGAGATTAAAATAAAATTACAATTTTGCTCTTTTGTCCCATATGTTAAATTATTGCTAGCCAAATCTTTGGAAGATCTGGCCAGCCACCCCCTAGACCTACCTATGATCTGTAGCATTGCCAACAATTAGATTCAATGCACCAGCCATGTGCCTTGTACCATTATTTGTATGATTCAAGATAGAGAAAAGCAAAACAAAGCTCATTTATGCAACTCACACTTAGCCATTCTCTCTCAAGCTCAAACCCACGAAATTGCCTTGTTAATTCAGTCACTAATCAAACCCCACGAAATCCACAAACGAATCAGAAGCTAAGAATCAAGATTTTTTTAAAGAAAGGTACAAAACCCTAATTTACAATCTGATCTTGAAGGAAATGTTAGATGTTATGATTTAATGTTAAAACATGTTGTTTATAGTGTACATAGATGATATGGGTTGCTAGATGTTAGATCCATAACATCTAGAGGCTCGGATTTGATGTTTTTAAAAACCTGGAAAACTTTATTTTTGTGACTGACAATCGAATGTCAGGTCTGGTAGATCTCCGTCGTTAATGAGTTTAGTGTTTTTAATGTTTGATCATATAGTGTGTTATGAGATCTTTGATCCAAATCGAATCTAGCCGGATCATGAACATGTTAAAAGTTATATTTGGTCAAACCTAGTTGATCGAAAGCATGACTTTACAAACTGGAAAACCAGTTGTGCCCAGATAGGGCCTGACAATTTTTTTCAAGCGACTAGATCTGCTAGTGTGTTGTTGTTTTGATTCTATTATGGTAACTACGTTGTAGCTTGTTATAACCCTAATTATTATAACCCTAACCGGTTGAAGTTAGAAACCGTAACGACTGTGTTAGTAACATACACAGATTATTAAAAAACCCTAATGGTCAATTAGAAACCCTAATTATAGAACCCTAAATTTTTAATCGAAGACCCTAATTTTAATTACCGGGTTTAATTTCGATGTTATTGTATAAGTGTTTTAATTTACCAAAGGATAGAAGTTAATTGGTAAATTGTAAGAATTAAATCTAGTGATTAAATATTACATTTAATTGCCTTGTACAAGATTGCCCATACACTCTTAAACAAAGCCCAACCATCACCCATAACAAATCAGAAGCAAGAATCAAGAATTTTTTTTGGCAAAAAGGGTATAAGAACACTAAACCTAGAAATCCTTTGATTTGATGTTATTTGATGCAATTGATTGTTTAAAGTTGTGTAATAGGATGTTAATTGATGATATGGGTTGATAAATCAAAGACCCATAACATCAAAGTGCACGAATTTGAAGATTTAAGCAAGTTGGAAAAACCGAATTCTGTTATTTTTCACCAAATGTCAGAGGCCATAACTCTTTGCTCGATCATGAGTTTTGTTCTTTAAAAGTTGTTATGTGTAGCCTGATATGTGGTCTTTAATCTGCAAAAAGAATCAAGTCCATATCATGTATAGATTAGAAGTTATAGATGGTCAAACATGGTTGACCGATCATGATAAACTGATTTTGGGCAGTTTGTAATGGGGGCATTCTCGTCCACTTTTTGTGCTTTAAAAGGTCTGGGCTTTTGATATGTTGTAGTACACTGAATAAGCTTTCCATAGACTCCAAAACGGACTAAATCCGATATCGGAGGAGAGAGTTATGACATTTCAAAGTAGTAGTGTCAAAACTGTCCAACAAGTGCGGTGCAGTCCACTTGAACGGAATTTCTGGGCTGATGTGTTCGGAATTTGGAAACAAGTCATTAGGGAAGAGTTGTAGTCTCGGAAGATAGCTTCGCGTGGGCTCAAGAATCGTCTAAAAATGTTTTAAAACGAAAGAGTTATGACTGTTTTAGCGAAAGAGGGTAAATCTGGGAAATAGATAAAAACGGTTGCGAGTGGACATTTTTGAGGTCTGTTTTAGGCTTCCTAAGAGGTCCGAAATTATTGGGTTATATTTTTTAAAAATACTCTGGTATACCATGTATAACATATCCAAAGTTGGGAATTTTCTGATAAATGAGCAAGGCGTGAGAAAATCGCAAAGTGAGCTATTGAAAGATTAGTTTAAACCAAGTCCCACATCGACTAAATTGAGAACTTCACCATTTTCTAAACCTATAAATAGAAGGGCTTGGCCATTGTTTCATTCACCAACAATAAGGCCTCCAATTTTTGAGAAAGGCTTTGTTGTGGGAGGACTTTTATAAAGGATCTCCTTAGTTAAATTTTGCGTTGAAAGTACGTATTCAGTTTGTGGAATTCGTATTTTCGGGTATGTTTCTTATTTAATTTTTGTAATGTTATTTAAGTTTGAATTTTGAAGTTTAGTTAGTGTTGTTAATAAACTAGTTAGTTTACTATGTTTATTTTGGCTTGGAATTGATTATGTAAATGAGTTATTTGTGATGACTTTTAATATTTTGTAATGAATTTCATTAATTAATTATTATTAATGATATTAAAGTTATTTAATGATTATATAGTTTAAAAATGATTTTAATATTATAAAAATCATTTTAAATGAAAATAAGGTATTAAAAATATTTTAAGTTATAAAATATAACTTTTAATATTTAAATGATAATTTCATTAATAATTAAATATTAATGATATTAAGATAATGTTAATGATATTTAGTTTATTTAATAATTATTATTAAATAAATAGTTTAAAATGGTTTTATTTATTTAAAAACCATTTAAAGACTTAAGGATTTAAAAATATTTTAAGTTATAATTAATGACTTTTAATATTTGGATAAATAGTACATTAATATTTAAATATTAATGGTAATTATTTGGGTAATATAAATGTTTTAAAAATAGTTTGAGTTATTATAAATAACTTTTATATTTTGGCAATGGTTTCATTAATAGTTTAGTATTAATTAAACTATTAATGATAATGGAATTGTTTAATGTTTAAATCATTTAATTATGATTCCGATGTTTGAAAATGCATGATGGTAATTGTAGTCTTGTATTTCCTCTACAAGATCTGACCAAGAACAGAATTAGAAACACAACACACACAAAGTTATAGCCGGTCAAACTAGCTGACTTGAGAACCGGTTATGAAGTTCTGGATTTGATGAAGTACACCTATAGCGACAGTTATGTCACTATAGGCCCCCTTTAGTAATGATTTGAATTATAATTTAAATTTTCAATTTCTCGGAAATTTAGAAAATGATTAAAAATAAGATGTCCGATATTTACTGAGATGTTGAGGTATAGAATAAGAGTCTTAGACTCAAGATTTACCCGATAATAAAGTTCCGATGCACGCCGACAAATGTCGGAACCTTATAAAAAGAAAGAAAAGGCTCTCTTGTAAGAGCATGGATGAGATATTTGAAAATGTATAAAAATATTTCAAGTATAGAATAGGAACTAAAAGTATGATCACCGTGATTATGTGATTAGACTATGTCGATAATAATAGACTGATTTTATGTGTTAAGATATATTGTTCTAATCGAACGAATGATCGATTATTGATAGGTTGTGATAAAGAGATAAAACCTAAGTTGAGATTTGTAATCAAATGAATCAAAAAGTATCCTACCTTTGCATTTCCTTTATGCAATGGACATGAGTAAGAAGTTTTAATTATTCTATCCTCGCATGATTATGTACTCTTTGATTATCGACATGTTAGCTCGGATATATATTCATTAATTGATTTCTATAAATGGTTATACAAGTGTCCCCACTTGGATAATCATGGCATTTATTCACATGTTGATACACCTTTGTCAATTACCCGTATATATATGTCGAATTACATATTATTGTTGAAAGCAAGATTAAAACCTTGGATTTGGAACCGCATATGTATATGAACATCCCTATATGGGAAATTTTTGCGCTCAAGCGGATAGAGTGAGCGATGAATTTCGTTCAAGTTATGTAGTATTGATCAATACAAGGTACAATGGGTGATCACCCTCCGTGCTTCGTAAGTTATTACGGTTTGCGAATGGATTTTGCTAAACCTTTTCAAAAATGAAAAGAATGTTCATAGTATGTTTCTTAAACCCTATTCAAGGGTAGAGCCAAAGCCAAATTTAAAGAATTTGAAAGAGAGTTGTTATGTGAATTTTTTATCAAGATGATTACTTCACAACTTTCAATTCGTTGTAGAAGTGTTATGTAAGGAGAATACTTATATTCTTCAAATTTTTATATATATAATTGCTATTACTTGTTGGGCACTCAAATGCTCACCCTTACTTAAATTAAATGTTTTCGAGTTATGTATGAGCAAACTGAAGGCTCGAGCACTAACAAGGAAAAAGGAAGTGCGCTCGAATGAGTTATATTATGAGTTAATGGTTATAGTTAGTATTGGTATCTGATTAGGTATGGAATGGAATGTATTTGAAGGTCTCGTACCTGGGAAGTAAACTTTGATGTATGTAAATTAAGTTTGAATTTAATATTATTATTGCATTATTCAGCTTATAGAAATGGCCATACCAACAAATACACCCCAGACGATGATTGCCCAGACGTAATGGCCATCATTCGGGATAGGGAGGTGGATGACAATCCCTCCATCACTGCGGTCCACCCGGACTTTTCCCTTGCCAATTGGAACATCATTCCTTGCATTAGTCGACAAGGGTAAAACGGGCAGAACTCTTTCTGCCCTGTAGATATAATAACTGCTTACTTTTTTGTACAGTATTAGCAGTTTATTTTGCCAGTATATGCTAACACTGTGTATGATAAACACATTTCGTATGTACTAAGTGAAAGCATATTTTGTTTCAGGACTCTGAATTTAGATGTGCCTGTACTTGCTGATACGATGCCTCTTCTCCACAATGATTGTACCTTTGATGTAGAGATGAATTCAGCCTTGATGGATATACAGGATGACATTGAGGTGCCTCCAGAAATTTAAGAATGGGTCAAAGACAAACCCAAACCCAACCTTGATCAAACCACTTCTTTCAATCTCGGAACCTTAGTTAATCCAGATTGGTTCAGACCTTACCCCAAACCAACGGAATGACATGGTTATGCTATTAACCCAATTCCAGGATGTGTTTGCATGGTCTCATGAAGACATGGTGGGTTTGTCCACTGACATTGTCCTTCATCGCCTTCCCATTAAAGAGGGATTTAAGCCAGTCAAGCAAAAGCTCAGGCGATTGAAACCTGAATGGAGTTTAATGGTGAAAGAAGAAATTGTGAAACAATTTCAAGTTGACATCATCATGGTGTCTACATATCCTAAGTGGATATCCAACATTGTGCCCGTACCTAAACCTGGAAGGAAGGTGCGAGTTTGCGTGGATTGACGGTATTTGAACAAAGCTTGCTTAAAAGATAGCTTTCCCGTGCCATTTATCCACATTCTCATTGACAATACTGCGCAATATGACATGTACTCCTTTGCTGATTGCTTTGTAGGGTATCATCAGATCATGGTTGCTGAGGAAGACCGTGAGAAGACTGATTTCATCACCCCTTGGGAAACGTTTTACTACAGACGGTTGTCATTCGGCCTCATCAATGCCAGAGCCACCTATCAACGAGCTATGATGGCTCTTTTCCACGACTTAATGCACAAAGAGATCGAGATCTACGTGGATGACATCATTGTCAAGTCCCGGAAGGAGGATGACCATCTAGACAATCTCAGAAAATTATTCAACAGGTTGCGTAAGTACAACTTGAAGTTGAATCCAGCCAAGTGTGCCTTTGGCGTTAAATCAGGCAAGTTGCTAGGATTTCTAGTTAGCCACAAAGGGATTGAGCTGGATCCTACCAAAATCCAAGCCATCAAGGAAATGCCCATTCCTCAGACAGAGAAGGAAATATGGGGATTTTTGGGAAGAATCAACTTCATTAGCAGGTTTATTTCTCAACTCACAGCAACCTGTGAGCCAATCTTCAAGTTATTAAGGAAGAACTCCTCCATGAAATGGAATGAGGAGTGTCAAAATGCCTTCCTCACAATCAAGAAATAGCTAGTCAAAGCTCCTGTGTTGGTACCACCCAGGGATGATGTTCCCCTGTTTATGTACCTGTCCATAAGTGACAATGCCATAGAATTGCATCTTTGAGACGGAAGGACGATAGAGGCCAAGAATGAGCTATCTATTACCTCAACAAAAGGTTCAGCAGTAGTGAACACAAGTACACTCTGATCGAAAAGACGTGTTGTGCTTTAGCATGGGCTTCCATGAGGTTACAACATTACTTCCATGGTCACACAACCTATCTCATATCCCGCGTGGATCCTCTCAAATACGTGTTGAATAAACCTATGTTAAATTGCCGGCTGTCCAGATGGTAGTTGATCTTACAACAATTTGACATTGTATATGTGACTCAAAATTCCATCGAAGGTCAAGGAATCGCGGATCAACTGGCCGCCGCACCTTCAAGGGATTACAAACCCTTGGAAACATATTTCCCTGATGAAGGAGTAATGACAGTGCAACAACACCATCAGTACGATACGCGCCAATCATGGAAGATGTATTTTGATGGAGTATTTATATGGAAGGTTCGAGCCGAGCGATTCTAGTATCTGGTACGCGGGGAGAAAGATCCCGCTGCCATCAAATTACGTTTGTCGGCACCAATAATATAATTTGAGTATGAAGGTCGCTCTCATAGGGCTAAAACTTGCCGCTCAATGGGCATCAAAGCGGTTAATTGTCCTTGGAGATTCAGAGTTGGTAATCAGATAATCCACCAGAATCTATCACATTCCTCGTAATAGGAATGACTTTGCGGACGCATTAGCAACTTTGGCCTCCTTGATTCGAATATCAGACAAGGAACACTTGCTGAGCGTCACGATCTCCATGCACAAGGCCTCAGCCTATGGGAATTACGTTGGAGAAGTATCGAATGAGCTAACTCCCATCCAGCATCCTTGGTATCAACATATCAAGGAATATTTATAAAATGGATCTACACCCGCTGAGGCGAGCCCGACTGAGAAAAGGCGGATCCATCGACTTGCTATGAAATTCTACCTGAGTGGAGATGCGCTTCTCTAAAAAGAGATCTGGGACTAGGTCTCCTCAGATGTTTAGAGAAAGATCAAGCCCAAAGGCTTATGGATGAAATCCATGGTGGAGTCTGTGGTCCCCACATGAGTGGCCCCCTCCTTGTCAAGAAAGTCCTAAGGACGGGACATTATTGGCTATCTCTCAAAGCTGACTACAATGACCACGTTAGGAGATACTATCAGTGCCAGATTCATGGGAATGCTATACACGCCCTTCCACAGGAACTCCACAATATGAGTTCACCTTGGCCCTTCTCAATGTAGGGAATGGACGTTATCGGGCCCATCGATCCTAAAGCCAGTAATGGTCACCTATTTATCTTCACCATGCTTGACTATTTTACCAAGTGGGTAGAAGCAGCTTCCTTCCCCAAGGTTACTAAAGAAGTCATCATTACTTTCATCAGAAACAATGTCGTTTGTCGATACGGACAACCAGAGGTGATTGTGTCAGACAATGCCAAGAACCTCAACAACAAAATGATGGAGGAATTATGCAAAAATTCCACATCAAACATCTTAACTCGGTCATCTATCGTCCGAAGATGAACGGTGCTGTTGAAGCGGCTAATAAAAACATCAAGAAGATTATGCAAAGATGTCCGCCAACCACAAAGATTGGGCTCGACCTATTGCCTCGACTCTCATAGCCTCTGTAACCTCAATGCGCACTTCCTTTGGGGCAACCCCTACGATTAAACTATGGGATGGAAGTAGTACTCCCATAGAAGTTGAAATGGAATCCTTAGAGTGTTGATAGACGCCAATTTGGATGAAGACCAATGGGTATATGACAGGTATCACCAATTGTCTCTAATAGACGAAAGGCTAACCGCGACTATCTTCCATGGTCATTATATCAACAAAGGATCGCCAGATCCTACAACAAAAAGTCCCGGCCACTCGGTAGCGGTTTAAACAACATGACTTGGTTTTGAAGAAGATTCTTGACAACCAAGATCAAAGCAAAGGAAAATTCACTCCTAACTGGGAAGGCCCGTTTATTGTCAAGGAAGTATTGACAGGAGGCACTCTCAGATTGCAAGAAATGGACGGCGATGAATTTCCACAACTCATCAACTCGGACGCCGTAAAACGGTACTATGTCTGACGTAATTTGCAAACACCCTGGTGTCGGACCATCAGATCACCAGTCATTCCGGTTCTTTAACCCTTTACCACATACAACTTTCCTACACTTTGCCCCTCAGGGAAACATACTTTTTCAAGCCAGCAGCCTGGCTCTCCTTTGCGTGCCTATGACTTAGGTCATCCCGTCGTGGATTGAACCTCTTGCGTTTGCAGTTTGGCTACCTATGGGATCAAACTTCTCATACCTGCAGTTTATCCTCAACCTAGGATTAAACTTTCTCCTCCCCGCACTCTGACCTGCACATGGGATTACGCTTGTCTTCTCGCCCTGAGGGGCGAACTACGTCGACCTGATCTCCTCTTCAATAGGAGTACGTAGGCAACCATGTTATATGGCCAGGTCGCAATAAAACAAAAACAACAAAAACATTTCTACCCTTACAAAAACAAAAACAACAAAAACATTCCTACACCACTTCTGCCATATACAGCGTTGAACCTCTTACACCAGGTTCGAACTACGCAGACCTGATCTCCTCTTCAGTAGGAGTACGTAGGCAGCCATTCATGGTGCGGTCTCACCCCCTACCAAAATTCAAATCGTTGTCAACTGGTACTAGGATCATCCTTCAATCCACTACATTTCATTGGCTTCAGACCAAAGGGATGGAATTACCTAAACTCCTCCCAAATAGGAGATTCGGCGACCATCTAAGCTGCAGTCATACCTTGAAGAGCAACACCAATCCATAAGAGGTAGAATTAACTAGGCTTCTCCTACATAGAAGTACTAACGACCATCTGTGGTGCGGTCAATCTCAAAGAGGAAAGCCACACTCCTCTCCACATTTTCATCCAGAAACCACTCCCAAGACACCAAAGATGGTAGGTATACACAGAGATCGATGATCCATTCTGAAGTATCCAGAGACAACTCAATGTCCATCCACCCAGGAGGAATTCTGAATACATCAAGATCACAAGCCCTAAAGCAGCAGGCAAAATATTAAGCAAATAGCAAGGCATATCTAAAAGGGAAGTGATCCAAAAATATATTTCCCTGTCATATATATAATGCTATTTGATGTATACAATATGAACTGTACATGACAAAATGGTTAAGCTAGTCTGTGCAGGTAAATACAAGCTCATCTACAAGTCAGGGTATATGCGAGCTAACAAGCCCAACATGGCGTCCCTCTCAAAAGAAGGAGGCGAAGCTGTGGTCTCTTGTATGAGAATATCCACACGACCCAACAGATCTGCAGCCATCTGCATGGTGACCATATGATCATCAATATATGTGCTTATCTCTGCGATCATGCCAGTGGTAAGGGACCTCACTGCAGTACTATTTGTGATTGCTACATCCCGGGCAGATATAGCACTATCCCGCTCGACTATCACTGAATCTCTGGCTGATCTAGCCTCATCCCGCTCAACAACAGCGGCATCTCTGCGAGCTAATGCCTCGTCTCTCTCTAATAGAGCTGTGTCCCTCCCCTCAAGGGCAGTCAACATCATAGATCGAGCATGATCTCTCTCAAAGGTCATCAGATAAAGACTCTGCTCTAAGAAATCTTGTCGAAAGTCTTTGAATCACAACATGATCTTGGTACTAGGAGAATCCGAAAGAAATGCTGGCAACCCAGCAGCGGGCTCCTCCTCGATGTAGGTATTGATGTCCTCCATGGGCTCTACATCGTCTGACTCGTTATCCCAGATCGCAGACATCTGTTGCAGTGGTGACAAAATCTCTGTCTCCATCCATGCGGAATACTCTGCAGAACTACGGATGGTAGCGAGAAAAAAGAAGCTATCTCATGGCCGATCCCAACAAGCATACACACGGGATCGGTCCTCTGGTGAGAGGTATCGAGAAGCTGAATACTGACCTCTCGCCCCATTAAAAGGATGGAAATCCTGGAACTGGTCGAACTGCAACATCACGGCCAGTGGGTGAGAAGTAGTCACGCCCCTCAAGCCAGACAGAGGGAGGAAGTCCATGCCCAGGGCGTGAGTAATAAAGCTGTATGGTGAGCAAAGCCCCGAGCACGGCAATATTCTGAATGGATCTCTGATATTTACCAAAAATGCGGACCAACACAGAGCATCTATACACTCCGATGGCTGAAAGGAGTATGACATGGCTACATCATGGGTGAACCAATACCCATGCCGTCTAAGGGTACCTACTGGTCTCAAGTGTGACATAAACCACATGTATAACATGACCAAACTCCCAGTGAACACTCCTGCAGGATACGTGCAATAATAGGATGCCGACTGCAGGGTCTCTGCTACGATCATAGGTACAATGGTGCGACCCTCTCTAAGAGCTCTCACGTCCATGATCACGCCAATGTCTATCTCATCCATGTAACGCGGCATGTAGACATATGACAGTACGCACAGCAACAGTACATCAACTCTGGCCAAATGCTTGTGGTCCTCCGGTGCGGTGAAATCCCCGGAATGTCGTGAGTAGTTATCCTCTGAGCCAAATCTATCGTACAGAAAATGATGGGATATCACGTGGCTAGATGTCAGCTCATCCTGCACTACTCTGCGCCGCAATCCTGTGAGAGTCATGAATCGTCTACTCATGTCTCCTAAGGCCAGATGCACGCAAGGTCTGTCTAAAGGCAGCATTTTCAAACGTGTATACTCCTCCAGAGTAGGAGTCAACTCATGGGTGCCGAATCGGAATACCTACCTATCTGGTAGCCAATGCTTCCCGTCTACAAACCCTGCGGGAACCTGAAACATCAATAAAGTCATGGTATCTTTGTAATAGTCGATCTATGATCACACCATACGGTGGTGACATGCTATCATACCACGATCAAGATACCCAATACCACCACCGACGGTGGGGTATGATCTATCTGACTAAATCGTAAGAAGAAGACATCTCAGGTCTTTACCGTAGTGTCATAAGACCATCCAGGTCAATGCTTAGAATATCTCTGGACATACATACATATGTATAACATGATACATGCATAATGAGATAATGGATGGCAATAGGATATAGGGAATGGAAAAACTGTGCATACATTCCTAAGTATATCATCATCTAATACATCATCTCTATACTGACTACAAATACAGGAAATGGGGCACAACCGCCCTACTACTAATAGAGGCCTATCAAAAGATATAGCAAGAATGGGAAGCAACCACCCAATATCTAACAGAGGCCTATCAAAAGATATAACGAGAATATACATCGAGAAGAAAACCGTGGTCTTGATGTCTCACGTCCTCAATCTGTCCACGATGTAACTCCTCCCGAGTCATTTGGATCTCTATCAACAAGGATGTCGGGGCCTATAAAGAGGAGGATCTGCACCGAAACAAAACCGAATGGGTCGTTCGAGGGGCGGTACCGAGCTGGAAGGAACAAATGACTCTGCCTCTACTAGATCTCTGCCCAAATGCCGGATAAATATATGTGCCTGATCCAACTGCCAGGTCAAGCTATCAATCTGGGTCATATGAGTCGGAGCTCGGACACAAGCTACCCAATCCGTCATCATCAAAGATCCTAGAACCATATCCCCCATGAACTGTGTGGCGCGGTACTGGGCTCCAATAGTGCGAGGGGACCACCACCACTGGAACGTCTCCTGAGTACATGGACCCTCTGATAATGCAAAACCATCAACCCCTAACAATGGGATATCAATGACGGGTGACTGTGATACGGGCCAATGACGCTTGACAGGAGGCAAGATCGGTATACGGATCTCCCCTATGGTGCTCCTAATAGCACGCTCTCCTAAATAGAACTCCCAGCCTCCATCAGTAAAGAGAGGAACTCTCCTGGTGGAAATCAAATACCCAACTTCGGTCGGATGTCCATCCTCAAAGCCGATGGTCAAATGTTCCCCTAAATAGGGAATCCATGTAATGGTACCAGCTGTCAGAAACTCCAGCTGGATACGGTAGTGAGTGAATCCCTCAGCTACAGGGACCTCCAGCAAAATAGAATGGTGCCATCGTCGTCCTCGTGGATAGGTATCTAAACCTAACACACTCACAGGACGCAAACATGGGACCCTCTCATAGGCCCAAAACTACAAACACAATGGCAAAACATCTGCTATCAATAAACACTCTTAAACTTATGAATGGGAAAAGACAAGAGAAATACTCACCAGCAAAAATGGGTAAAACCCTAGCCAAGCCTCAGTCAAACCCTGTGAGCGCATACGCATACCCCGGAGGAAATAGGCAAAGGTATAGGAGCCCCAATCATACTCTCCAATATGGTCTACATCACGTGTGGAGCTGATCAAAGTAAAGGATACCGTAGAAGAGTTATCTGCTATGAAGAAGCCTCGAATGATCATCAGGAACAACCGCCGCAGAACGCGATCCCTGATCTTGACATCATCAGGCATGGTCTCACTCAAAAGCCCACTCATAGCATCTATGCTCAAAGGACCTGAACGGATAGTCCTGCCTTTGAGCGCCTCCGCCAGAACTCCTAATAAGGATCGGACGGCAGTAGGGGTAATATTCGCCATGCAAGTAATTGGCTCCCTCCAAACTCCATACACCGTGATAAATCGCGATCCATAGGGCGTCATCATCACCTCGCAATCCAGCAGATGGAGTGACTGAGTCTGATGAAACCATCGCTCAGACAATGCCCTGAGGTAACCCCAGGGGCAACAACGGGGAAGGATGGAGAAGAATGTCCCAAATCCCCACTCATGCACTATCGCACTATACTCAGGATGAAGCGCCTGGTACATGGAGTGAATGCTAAACCAGTTCCCTCGAGGCTGTGTAAAACCTGGAACCTGCATGAAATGTAGATCAACATCAAAACCTTTTAATCCTCATCAATAGGAAAGAAGGAAGATCAAAGTCTAACACCATACCTCGTTAGCATGCAAGTACATCGATGGATGTCTGCTTAAATCACCCAACAACTCTGGGTTTGCCACCTGAATGCTCGGGAGCTCCCTACGAGGGACATGTGCAGCAAGAGCGGGATCCTCAATCGGAATATCCGCCTCCTCGTCCTCAACGTCTGGCACATCTACCCGGACATGTCGAATCACAGCCTTCACCAACCGAACGAGGCTGTCTAACAGAACGGGGACGATGCACTTCGGAAGCCCTCCACCGTACGCCAGAAGTGGTCCTATAGGAACTGCTCGGCTAATCCGGATCCATAATATCTGGACAACAAGTCTCCAAATCACCTCAGAAAGGGTGTGGTATTTTCTTACCTGGAGCTTTCCAAAATGCATTTATGACTATATGCATGCATGTATTTACTTTAACATATGATAGAGTTAAAATGCATGACTACCCAATGCCTACATTTGGAAAATTTCTGCCATAGTCCCCTTTGAAAATAGGACTATCCACATGCCCATAGGCATGTCTAGGTGGCCATTCAGTAGCACACCTGCCCCAAAGTCATATACATAATATATGCATTAAAAATCAAAATCATCATGCATAAGGTCAACCTCAATACTAGGAGTACTTTGCCTTTCTACCTTTTGCTCATTGGACCTCAAATAGGACAAAAAATAGTAGAAAAAGGTGCCAATTTGACTGTCTCAAAAGTCAAATTTTTTTCACATCATTATGTTCAGCATGGTTTAATACTAACATTTACTATGTTGAATATTTTTTATCAAGTCATTTGTGCATACATAATCACTACTATGTGTTTAGATGCATTTCGTACGATAACTCACAATCCAACGGATTGAAACTGGAAAAAAATACATGCATACATTACCAGGATAGTGTAGAACACTTGTACTACGGTGATGTAATTTGCGTAAAGCGGAATTCGAACTCAGCAGATCTGAAGATGGCTCGCGGTTTTCTCTATGTGAAGCAAGTTGAAAATGACTTGTGAAGACCAACCTGTAGGATTTATGATCCACGATTGGCCGCAGGCTCATCTGCGGCTGCAGTAGGTGCACCTGCGACACCCTTATGTGGGTCCCACCCCTCTGACTCGGTCCAGTTCGAGTTGCAAAGGAGTTCTCATAGACTGGAAAGGTCAAATCGAGAATAAAAATGCCACGCGAATGAGCAAAATAGCATACAATCCTGGTCTTCTCAAATAGAACTTTGAGTCTATACATCACTCATTGGTAGTCACCTAAACACAAGGTATACCCTGCCGATGACTTCATTTTGATACAAATCACATCCGACAATACCTTATACAGGTCCGATGCCACGTATATCCCCGACGGGGGTTAAATCGTATATCCCCAACGGGGGTTACAATGTAGATCCCCGGTGGGGGTTACAACACGTTCATCCGTTGACACGTCCATCAACAAAGGTCAAGCAGCCTTGACGTTATTTCAGCCAATGGCAAGTAAACCCATCGAAGCATTGAGAACTGTTCGATAATTGTGTACGTACTCATGAGTCCCCAGTAGGTCCCCGACGGGAGTAACAACGCATGCTCAACCGTTGACACACATATCAACGAAGGTCAAGCAACCTTGACGTCATTTCAGTCGATAACGATTAAACCTATCAGAGCTCTAGAGCTATTCGAGGTCTTCATACCCAATCGCTCGTATTCCTCGCCATGCACTACTACATGATGTCAAGGTCAAGCAACCTTGACAATCTATTCACAATGCAATGTTCCGTTGATTCACACGTCAACGAAGGTCAAGCAACCTTGACGATCTACTCACAGATTCTCAGCCGTTGATTCACACGTCAACAAGGTCAAGCGAATTTGATAAAGATATCCCTGATTTCGGAACCGTTGAATCACATGTCGGTGAAGTACACGTCAACGAAGGTCGCATCCTCACAAAGATTTGCTATTGGCGATAAATCAATGAATCTTGACATGTCCTGGGCGATACCAACCAGGAAAGGTCAATGTTATCAAAGAGGATAGATGATGGAATATGTTATACACATCCTCTAACAGACCAAGCTTTCTCCCCACAGATCTCTTGCACATAAGAGGTACCTCTTCAGGATCAAGTCGTTATCGAGAACACAGGAATTTGGTGATAACTCCAACATTAACATCCTAACAGATTCGGATCACACATCAAATCCGGTCATCATTGCCAATCCCCAGTTGAAGCAACGGGGATCCATCAATCATCCCCAGCGTGTTGGGCTACAACCCTGTACACATGCATCATACATTTGTATCATGTTGCTATCCATAGTACCATGTTCGTCTTATTGCGTTTCAAGTGTCTAGGATTCTTTATCCTACCCATGCATCGCCATGCATGAGTATGATAAAGAGGGGCATCTGTAGACACTCGAAATTTTCTGTACTACTGTCACAAACATTGCAGGAGGACAGATTCGTCTTTAAGAGAGAACCCCGAAGACAATCCAAATCCATACTGGGATACTCTAGGAAGTTCAAATATAAACCCCGATCACACTCTCAGAGGAGTGATAGCCCAACCTTGGATGTAACCCCGAGGCATGCAGATCCAATACCGGAACACACACCGGAGAAGACCGATTAATCTCGGAGATAACCCCGAGGTATTCAATCTCAGTCCCAACCATAGGAATAGCCACCAACCTTGGTAATAACCCCAAGGAATGCAGTTTTGGCGATAACCCCAGAAATGCTTGTTTCAAATGCGACCAGCTTCAATCTCGACGCTCACAACGAGATACACTGCACGAACCCGGCAATAACATCGGGAAAATAGGCACACCTCAAAGGTGACAATGAGGACCTTCAACAATGCGGCGGTCCAATTCAATCTCGGTGAAGTCTCGAGCAACGTCGCTATCATTTAATCCGTGATAACACCGGTGAGGGGCAACATCGTTATCTCGTCAACACGATGCCACATCACGTCTCTACAAAACGATGTCCCACAAGACTAACCAATCTCGAGTGACTATTGTGCGGGGTAACGGATGAAAGTTGAAGCTTGAAGGCCGGAGGGCATCGTCCCATCTTCAATGACTTCGTACAAACTCTAATCCCATGCCATCGTACAACTCTCGACAACGGCGGTCCAAAATAGGTCCTGTATACCTCAAACGGATGCCCGGATTGCACTTGTGAAAGTTCGAGTGGATATTACAGTGCCTGAGTGCACGTACTTCTAGACGTCCCGACCCGAAAAACCCGGGCCCACCCGGATTGCCTCTGGTACACCTGCGGCTAAGCCGCAGGTACACCTGCAGCTGAAATGCTAATAAATAGAGGGCTTGGGCAGCCCATTTTGGAAGAGAAAAAGGCGAGGAAGCCCTGTCCAATTTGCTCTGCACTCACCCCATGCAGTGCACTTTCCCCTTTAAAACACACTGTGAGCTCATATATAGCCCTTTTGTACCTACAAAAGTCAAGTGTTTACCACTCTAAAGATATAGAAATCTTCTTTAGCAATCGGTGTAAGCCTTCTCACACACTTTAGAGTCTTTCTCTTCATCTTTGCACACACCTTCTCTACGCGTTGAGAGTCGTGTTGCTTGCTTTTTCAGGACTTGATCCGTGGTTTTATTCGATCAGTATATATATATATATATATATATATATATATATATATATATATTGACTAACATTATTGAGTTATGCCTCGACCCTTCTACACGTTGAGAGTCGTGTTGTTTGCTTTTTTTCAGGACTTGATTCAGTGGTTTTATTCGATCGTGTATATATATATATATATATATATATATATATATATATATATATATATATATATATATATATATATATTGACTAACATTATTGAGTTATGCCTCGATTGATCCTAGACTTGATGCGGAGCATTTATCTACTTTAATATATATATATATATATATATATATTAAGCGAGTGTCGAACTTTGTTTGATGAGCCTACACTTGAGACTAGAAGCGTTTACTCGCTTTTTTGTATATATATATATATTAAGCGTGTGTCAAACTTTGTTCGATGAGCCTAGACTTTGGTGCAGAGCGTTTTCGCTATATATATATATATATATATATATATATATATATATATATATATATATATTGTCCCACACAGAGTTTACTTACGTGGTGGTTGATCGCTTCTGACTATCTTTACGTTTCGTCACCTTGGAGTTTACTTCGTGGCGATTGATCGCTTTATCTGACTTTATTTATATTTTGTCCCACTTTGGAGTTTCCTTCGTGGCGATTGGCCAGATATTACATCTTTATTTACGTTTAAGTCACCGCTGGAGTTTCCTCGTGGTAGTTGATAACTTTCAATAGCTTTATTTACATTTTGATCCCCCATGGAGGTGCTTCGTGGTTGGTGATCATGTGCGTATATATATATTGATGATTTTTATATATATATATATACCGCTTCGCTTTCATACAAATTGCGGTATCTTGTGCGCTTTAGGAATCATGTGATCACAGATTCGACCTATTGGATCTAGATTCGGTTCCGTGATGGACATTTTCAAGCGTAAGCGACTTTTGTAAATTATTACGTGGTGTCGAATTCCCTCGAGATGGTTTTCATACCCACGAAGCAAGTCGGCATTATTTTGTACATTATTTTCATACGGATGCCTCGATTAAGTAAAATAAAATCAATCAAGTAGAACACTTAATAAAATGGGAGTGTAAAAGGTCTCAATTACTATTGAGCATCAGGGTTTGAAAAACCTTTTTTCTAAAACATCATTGCTATATCTTGCTAAAAACTGAATTTTTACATAAATTCAAACCCTATGTATATAGGTTCGAACGAGGCCTCGCACTACTTCCAAATAAACAGCACATTGACCCACACACACACACACACATTTAGATAATAGTTTATTGAAAAGAGGTGGTCACCGTGGTAACACGGATGTCGGGGGTTCCTAACACCTTCCCCCCGCATAACCAAGTCCCCAGACCCTAATGAATCTCAGTTTCACCGACCCGTTTAGCAGTGTCACATCACTGGGTCAATGTGCAAACCTTTTCTCGGTTGTGTTGGTACAATCATTTAAAAACCAACCTGGCGACTTTTTAACGATCCATCGTCGACATTATACATGTCGGACCTTTTTCACTTGTTTTTTCAAACAAATCTCACCTAAAATGAGAACACCAAAGAACAAGTAACGGAAAAGGGACATCCAAAAATCCCGACGTCGACAAGCGTTTGTCGTAACCTCCCAAAAAGCGAGGAATCCGAATGAGGTGATCACAAGTAAGCTAATCATAAACTCTAGCGAAGTCTATACCTTATTTGATACCGATTCTACCCATTCTTTTATTTCTCCTACTTGCGCTCAACGTTTAAATTTAACTCCAGAGAAATTAGACTTTGATTTATCTGTTGAAACTTCGTTGGGAGAAACCTTCATTACATCCACTGTTTATAAGTCTTGTTTGATTCAAATCGGTAACCGCACGTTACTTGTCGATCTTATCTCTTTGAAAATACTAGCATTTAATGTGATTTTAGGGATTGATTGGTTAATTACTCATCATGCTAACATCGATTGTTTTCGTAAGGTTGTTAGCTTTCATATTCCTAACCAACCTATTATGCGAATTCAAGCAACCAAACCACTAAAGTCGATCACTGTCATATCAAGCCATAAAGTTATTCGTTTATTTAAAAACGGATGTCAAGCTTTCTTAGCTCATGTCATGGATTTAAATAAAAATACGTCAGATTTGAATGATATTTCTATTGTTAATAAATTTTCATGACATATTCCCTGAAGAACTTCCGGACCTACCCCCAAAGCGGGAAATTGAATTTTTTATCGACCTTGAATCCGGTACAAAACTCATTTCCAAAGCCCCATATCGAATGGCTCCTATTGAACTTCAGGAGTTAAAAACCCAACTCTGAGGAATTGTTAGACATCGATTTCATTCGTCCCAAGACGTCTCCTTGGGGTGCTCACATTCTATTCAGTAAAGAAAAAAGATGGAAGTATGCGACTTTGTATTGACTATCGGGAGTTGAATCAAGTCACCGTCAAAAATAAGTTGCCGATTACCTCGAATTGATGACCTGTTTGACCAGTTGCAAGGTGCTAAATTCTTTTCAAAGATCGATCTTCGTTCTGGATATCATCGATTAAAAGTTAAAACCGATGACATTCCAAAGATCGCTTTTAGAACTTCGAGACGGGCATTCTTAATTCCTAGTCATGTCTTTTGGATTGACTAATGCTCCCGCAGCCTTCATGGATATGATGAACCGAGTATTCAAGGAATATTTGGATCATTTTGTTGTTGTCTTTATTGATGACATCCTCATATACTCCAAAAATCGTGAAGATCATGAGCAACACTTGAGGCTAATACTCCAAAAGCTTCGTGAAAACAAGCTATATGCCATGTTGAAGAAATGCGAGTTCTGGCTTGAGGAAGTAGCATTCCTTGGGCACGTGATATCAAATCATGGAATATCTGTTGACCCGACAAAGATTGAAACAATTCAAAGCTGGGAGCAACCTAAGTTAGTTACCGAAGTACATAGCTTTCTGGGCTTAGCTGGTTATTATCGGAGATTCATGGAAGGATTTTCTCGAATTGCTACTCCATTAACTCAGTTGACTCGAAAAGATACAAAATTCAGTTGGAGCGAGGAATGTGAGATGAGTTTTCAAGAACTCAAGATGAGACTCATTTCAGCACCTGTTCTGACAATATCATCTGGTTCGGAGGGATATGTTGTAATACCCGAGAATTTCCACGTATTATAAAATGAATATATTAATAGAAGTAATATTTATGTGAATATAAGTGTTATTGTTTTATGAGTTTGTTAATACAATTGATTCGTATTAGATCAATGCGTATTAGGAAATGTGAATTGGGAATGAGAAGTGTGAAATGCCTTGTGTGGCATAATGCGAAACGAGAAAATTCATTAAGCGAATTAAAACGGGAATTAGGAAGTATAATCGTGTTGATCATGTGATTTTGTATAAGTAATTAAATACGTTCGAAGACTTGTAGTAACACTCTTGTGAGCATTAATTCATGTCGTATAAACGAGTTAGCGGTGGAGATTGGCACGGTCCGAAGCTTAAACCGATCTTGAAATGCTTGTCGAGGCATCGTGCATTGCAACTGGCCCCAAAGAAGATAAACCGGCACAATCAAGGCTTAGAAGTCAGTTGGAGAAAAGTAATTTTTCCACTTTGGAAATTAAATGGAACAATTATGTGATATGTGTGACACTGATAAATCATGAATTAAAGTATGTTATATCCGATAACAGAATTGTTAATCCATTAATTAATATTAATTAATTGTGGTGGAATATGGATTACTTGATAATTAATTCGTAATATACGATTATTATTAATTGCAATATATCTATGAATATAATAAGAATTATATCAATAATAAATGGATTAATTAATATTGGTGGTAATTAATCAAGGAAGGGAAACATTTATTTAATTGACATAAATAAATAAGTTATTAATATAGTAATATTATATTGACAGTTATGTGCATGTAAACGATAATACAAATATAACTATATAGTGCGGTGTGACATTTATGTGGCTATATATATTAAGTCTTATAAAACAAAATTGTATGAGGCAATGTGGTTAAGCATATTGGAACTATATAGTATAAATTCATTATGAAATGAGTAAGTAACCATATACATGTGGGTAAACATTAACATAAAATATACATGGATTATATGTATAGTACATAACACCTACTACTTTGAAATATTAAGTCATGGTGTGACATTAGGTTATAATATATGGTGGATATGTGTATTAAAATGTAACATAAGGGTGAGAGTGTGTAGGAGTATACAAGAAGGCTGAGATGTTGGAGTTGTCCCAAAATGAGTGTCCCGTTCACTCCTAAATCTCAGTCATATGAATAGCAAAAAGGCTAAGCCTATTTCTTCCAAGCTTCTAGCTAATGATCATTGGGGGGGGGGGGGGGAGTGGTGTTCATGATGCAAACCAACCACTAATTACCAACTCCTCCATAACCTTCATGCAATCCTACAATCCATGGGTTTGATTCAATGGGAAAATGCAATGTCTGGTTTTATGTTCTTCTATAAATAGCAGTTATACTTCTTCATTTCTTGTTGCTGAGAATTATCTGATAAATTGCTAAGTAGTAGAGTGAGAGCATTCTAAGAGCTTGAGAGTTCAGTAAGAGCAAGTTTATTGCACATTACATAGGTATAATTCCATTCCTTTTTTTCCATTTTCGTTTCTGTTAACAGAGTCATAAGTATTAAAATTTCAATTTCTTGAATTCATGGAAATGGATGTTAGTATGTTTGAGTAATGTTCATATGGTTGTTATATGACCTTACAAGCACGTTTAAACTGAAATATGAATGTTTAGGAATGATTTCGTGAGTAATTTTTGTGTTTGGGCTAAACAGTTGTCGAGGTTTACTGTTCTTGGTCTGAACCAGACATAAATACAATTGCAAGGCATGGGATTTACATTGAGTAGTAGCCTTGCATTGCTACAAACCTCCAATTTTGTTTTGAGTTCTGTTTTGAAATTCTGTTATAGTACTATGACTTATGATGGAATGCAAGCATATGTAAGGAGTATATATAGAGATATGGACCTAATGTGAGCATGTTAGACTAGTTTAACATGATTAAAGAAAGTATGTAGCTTAAAATGGATTTAAGGACTTAGAAATGAAATTATTGTGTATATATAACATGTATGTATACTGACTTTGCAAGCATGTTAGTATGACTTAGAAATGCATGAATAAACCTTTAACTTGTTTTTAGGTGATTAGCAAGGAAACATGAACAAGTTAAACCTACTAGTGAGCGTTGAATGTGAATATTGTTAAAATACATTGAGGACTAGAATCTGACATTTATAATCATGTTTGATGACACTCTTAGACTTACTCATATAGTATAAACATATATATGCCATGATTATGTATCATGCTTCAAGAAAGACATAAACGAAGTATATTTTCAACTAAGGCGGTGTTAGTTTCAAATATGTGTTATGAATACTCATAAGCATGCCTATTATGAGTGTTATAACTATCTTGTATGTTTAGAGAGCAAGCATGGTAGCCTTTATGGTTTCACGACCTTGAATGGCCTTAACTTGTTGAAATGTTTAATTTAGATATATATTATAAAAGGGAACCTAGATTGACTTGAGAAGCATGAAGAGACCCTTAACATGACAAATATACCATGTATGATTGTTTTGAGCAAGCCAAATAGAAACCACAAGGCAGCAGATAAGTCTTAACTTGGTGAGGAAGGGCGGTAGCGATTCTTGGCCCCTAAACTTAACCATGGCACAAGAATCATGCCATCTCGAATCTGAGATTCTGCAATCTAATCTTTGGCAGTTAACTTTTATGGTACCTAAGATGCTAGAGGTGGTTTAAAACTGCTTAATAATGTTTTGCTTGAATGCCATGAGTAGTGTAAGTTTCACTTATAAGAATAGACACACGAATGGTAAAGTGGTGTGTGAAAGCTTCTAACATGCATGTATGTTATACTATAGGTGTAAGTGGTATGTTAAAATGGGATGACGAAAGCGCAAGGCAACCTTATTTCGATCTGGTTTGGCCAGGGGACAACGCAAATGCAGATCCCCTAGGTTTCAGACAGGGCGCAATTGCTGCGTCGTGCAGATCACAACTGAATTCTTTTTTTGAACTGATGTTTGACGCATGCCTATGTGATGTCTGCAACTTGTAATATATGATCAACATGCTATGTAATATGTTAAGAAGCATGCTATGTGATCGAGACAAATGTTGAACATAACTTCCAAATGTTAAGACCGAAGAATGTCTTCAAGAAATTTAGCAATCAAGACATCATTGTATTTGTGATGACTTATAAACTGATTTTGTACCATGTGCGTACTTGAATCATGTCAAGCTTGTTTAATGATGGTGATAGCTAATGGTCATCTTAAACATATAATTCGCTATAAATAAGATTCGAAAGTGTTGATTTCTTAACGTGGATAAACTACGCGTAAGGCAAGTATCTGAACCCTACTTTATATTATGCAAGCATTCTAAACTCTTGCATTACCTTATTCTAGCTAATATCATAAACTTATGTCTTTGAATGTAAGTTATCTTACTTATTCGTTCAATTGAGCTCGTTTGTTAAACTCTTGAGAAAAACTATTATTCATGTGAACTTAGTATTGTTATTGAATATTGTGAAAGTATCTATGCCATTTGATTCGGCTAGATTATATGCATATTTATAAAACTGTCCAAACCAATTGATTGGTGCGGAAATTTTGAAAACTGAGTTTAACAACCCTTAAGGTAAGGGGATTGTATGTTGTTGGAAACCCCAACACATGAGTATATTATTATTGTGGTGTTATGCATAACTTAGAGTATTGTAGACTGATCCTCTATAATACTTGTTCTTTTGGGTTATCAGTTTAATATTGGTAATTCTAGTAGATGTTCAATAGTCTTTAGTGACTGCTCAGTATAAATTGTTATCCAGTCGAATACCTTGATAGCCTTTGAATTCATATATCTCTATTGATTTATATTGAATTATCGTTCTTATTCCAAGAATTGTTGATATTCATTATTTATGATATTATTCTAAAACATTGAACTATCTTAGAGATGATACTTCAATATTTCACACTCGTGTTATAAAACTATTACCCTTGTTGTATATTACTTGCTGCGCAATTGTGCTCATTCTTGCTTATTTAAAACCTTTCAGTTAAGGCGGAACAGGGAGGTGTATCTGGGAAAGACAAGGGCAAGGGCAAGGCTACCGACTAGCTTGTCCCTTTATGTTTAACTTAATCATGTTGTATTAAGATTATTTGTAGACTATGTTTAAACTTAAGTAGGATTATCTAATAAGTCTTTATTCGATATTATTATGTAATCCATTAAGTACTGTAGGTTGCGAGACTTGGGGGAATAATTATATTAAATCGTTGTATATTATTCTAAATTAGATCTTTCATTGTGAATATATGATTTTAGTTATTATGGTAATACTTTGAGAACGTGACTAACTGAATTCGGGTGACCAAGTGGAGGTCAGAATTTGGGGGCGTCACAGGTTGGTATCAAAGCGATAGTTATAAACCTTAGGAACGAGAGTCCTTAGATTATAACTTAAGAAAACTTAGAGGTTAGGAAGGGATAAAACTCATGTAGAGTTTTCCCTGAGAGACATAGTGTGTTATAAAATGTAACTTCATTCTATACAATAAACTTATGTTTATTTAACATTCTAATGTAGTTGTTGTTTGTCTTGTCTTGTCTTGTGTTGGTGATGTAAGATGACTGGCATGAGAGGACCTAGTCGAGTAGTTGAGGAGGAGCTGCATGATATCCACGTAGTCTATGAGGCACCCGTGATAGCGGAGCCTATATCGGTAGTTGTCCCTATTAGTGATGATGATGAGGAGGAGGAGATGGTACCTCTACCTGAGGAGTCTGATCCGAAAGAGGAGCCTATGGAGGAGGAACCCGAGCCCATGGAGGACTCCGACGAGACTACTTTTGAGGATCGGATGTTGGGAGAGTATGAAGAACAGATTTTGGAATTAGGATGTAGAGTCGAAGAGCTGGAGACTGAGACTCTTGAGAGGCAGCTAGTGATGCAGGAGATGGAGGTGGAAATTGCTCACTGTAAGGAGGCAGGTGTGACACCCCCAAATCGTGATACTTCATTTCCTCAAGATTTGGTGTTCACTTAATTAAAATATTCCTTTATAACTACCCAATCATAATAAAATTGAATAATAAACCTGTCCATACAGGATTACATTAAATAAAAAATCTCTCAGGTTATCTAACCTTTACAAACAATCATTCATGCGGAAAATTTAAATAAGCTTCCTTACAATATTTAAACCAAAGTCTGATAAAACCGTCAAAACGATTACAAGTGTTCAGTACTTGTTCATCTTTCCCTTTCCTTTACTGGTGCTAGGTACGTCACCCTTTTCATCTTTAGCTGTAAGGATTTTACAGGCAAGAGTGAGCAAACAAGGCTCACTTGGAATAACAACAAGATAAAACTTTAAACCTTTACATCACTTGCCAAATACTAGGCACAATAGAACTGAACAATATGTTCTATTAACATTCTGAAAATCATAACATTCACTGAGGGACTAATGACCACGAACCATGTCCACAGTTATAAGTAATCTTTCAACTTTAACTTTAACAGTCATAAGACTATAAGGACTCCAAGGTACTTAGGGAGATCAATCCTTCATACATGTATTGTGCACAAACATTTTAACGCAAAGTATAAACTAAGCGTAACCCCTAATACTAGGGTTGTTCATCTCAGTATTTTGAGTACAAGTTCGCCCCAAAGTCAGTTTGGTTTGGATACACTTCAAGGTAATTTGGAATTCAACGGACATCAACTAAGGATTAGTTGAATAAAAAGGTAATAACACTATGTTATTGAATAATCATAACTGAATAAACATTGCATTCTAAGTTCATGCTTTAGGAATAATCTAATAGCATAACGATTGAATAATCTATCATACCTTGCTTTGAAGCACATTAAGCTAAGGTTACCTCTTAGAATTTAATATCAAGCATGCATAAAAAACAATAACTTGAACGATAAACTGGTTCAACAGAATAAAGGTACTTGCATGTTAATATAACAAGTTTAGATTTAGGAAAAACTTGCATAATCATGAATAAAGGTACTAGCTCGACGAAAGTGTGGAGATAGAAAACTTGCATCCTCATGAACAACTAGATACAACCAATTTGCTCAATGAAAGTATAGAATTAAGAAACTTGCATAATCATAACAAACTAACTCAACGAAGGTATGGAGTTAGAAGATTTGCATAATGAAGATTTAGGATTAGAAAACTTGCCTTGCGCATAGATTAAATCGTTATAATCCAAATCACAATATCCTATATACATATGTTATCAAAACATTATAAGTCATTATAAATTCTACACCACGTATGGTTTAGATGTCTAACTCGTTAGGTATTAACACCATGCTCGTTCAATACTCTACAATACTTCAATAACAGAAATTCATGTTCATATAGCATTACAACTAAAATTTTCAGACTTTTGTGTCATAGAAAAGTCATTTTTGAGCATTCTGCTAAGTGGCGCACATGCGGTTACTGATTTGAATCCTGTAAGTGGGTCATGCACAATGCCGAGGTGGCGCTTCGACGCGAGAGTTACATAAGGGCTTATTTGCAAGATTTAAGTCTGGCGCTTCAATGACCGACTTGATCTTTGTCAGTCTGAATAAGTCCTGGTCATTAATTTTGGCGCTTAAGGCGAGAAAATGAAGTTAGAAGCCCAATTTTGGTATTTGGGCGCCAAAACTCACAAAATACAAAACTCGAAGAACAGAACAAAGAATTCTCTGTCCATAACTTCAATTCTAACAATAATTAACATGCATAACTTATATAAATTACATATAAATCTTATCTATCATACATATACCAATTACCAACGACTAAACCACGATTCTAGAAATCTTAAATTTTGAAAGCACGGTTTAAACATCAAAGCTCCATAGTTGACATATTTTAACATAGTAAACACTGTAAATTCTAATAACCACCAATTCGTTTACTTTAACTACGATTCTCTGAACTTCTTAACAATAGAATTAACATGTTCACAGTTTTAATTTCCCAATTAGCTACCAACAATTTACTGATTTTGATCTTCTTAACAACCAAACTAATGAATATTTTCACTGTTAATAGCCATGTACCGGAACATATACTGAAAAACAGTTTCCTCCCTTTTAAGAGAAATTAACATAACCTTTCATGTTAAAACACTATTTCCAACATCATACACCCATAAAACACCATAGTTCAGTTATATAAAAACTACTACAGAATTTTGTAAAAACTTTATATTTACAGTGAAATAGAAGAACACAAACTTTAGCATCACGATGTAAAACATATAAGATTATGGGAAAATACCTTCATGTTGCTTAAGAAATCGTTGTTAATATCAGACAAATTCTCTCACCAACCTTCCTCAAGCTCTAACAATTTTCTCTCAAACTCTCTAAGAACTCTTTTCTTTCTTCTCTCAGTTTAGCAAATAATTCAAAGGCATAAACTGATACTCAAGCCAATTAACAATATGCGTATAATAAAATAAAACCTACGTACCATTTTAAAGCGTGTATGAAAGCAGATGCTACACTTATTACACTAATAAGTTATCAGTTACCCAATATATATATATATATATATATATATATATATATATTATTTCTATTTTGTTTATTTATATTATTATAATTAAAATTTATAAAGAAAACCAAAAGCCATAAGGCTCCGTTTGGCAAAACCCTTTAAAATTAAACACTTAATAATCTTAAGCATTGTTTGGCAACTATTAAATTAAAACTACTTTAATTTATTTTAATACTCCTTATAATATACTTATTGGTCACACTTTATTTAATTAAGTTTTCATACTTAATTAATTAATACAAATAACAATTTATTAAATAAATCATTTAATCACATATCTCAATACAAATAATTACCCAAATCAAAATATCAATATAATAATAATTTCCTTAACTCATAAATTATTTAACAAATAATTAACTAAATCAAATCAAATTGAACAATTATTTATTCAACAAAAACACATCCAATAAATATTTATATAAATTATTAAATATTTATTAATTACATTTAAAATTCTAGAATGTTACATTATTCACCTCTTATAAGGATTTTGTCCCCAGAATCACAAATTAAACCACTCATTCGTTACATTCTTCCCTACTTACAAAGATTCTGTCCCCAAAATCGAAGACACAGATTAAACAAATAACTCAGGGCACTCTTTCATCATTTTCTCTTCGAGTTCCCATGTAGCTTCTTCAGCATTGTGGTTCCTCCATAACACCATCACAGAAGGTATCACTTTATTCCTGAGCACTTGTTCTTTCCTGTCGACTATCTGGATAGGAATCTCTTCATAAGACAAATCTTTCTCAAACTGCAACGGTTCGTACCCGATCACGTGCTTGTAATCGGGCTTATACGGTCGTAACACCGAAATATGAAAAACATTGTGAATGTTTTCCAACTCTGGAGGTAAAGCTACCTCGTAAGCTACCTCTCCAACTCTTCGCAACACTTCAAAAGGTCCAATAAATCTCGGGCTTAGTTTTTCCTTTTTACCGAAATGAATTTTCCCCTTCCAAGGAGAAACTTTTAGGAATACGTAACTTTCTAGGTCAAATGCACGATCTTGCCTGTGTTAATCAGCATACTTCTTCTGTCGGTCTTGAGCTGCTACCAATCTTGTCCTAATAAGTTTGATAACCTCAGCAGTTTGTTGTACCAGTTGTGGTCCTAGCAGTTGACGTTCACCGACTTCATCCCAGCACACTGGAGTTCTGCACTTTCTGCCGTATAATGCTTCGTAAGGAGGCATACCGATGCTCGCGTAGTAACTATTATTGTAAGCGAATTCCACCAACGGTAATTGTTCTTCCCAGCTGCCTTTGAAATCCATGACGCATGCTCTCAGCATATCTTCCAATGTCTAAATCGTTCGTTCTCTTTGGCCATCTATTTGTGGATCATAAGTTGTACTCATTTGCAATTGCGTTCACATGCATTCTTGTAGTCTCTTCCAGAAGTTTGACGTGAATCGTGGGTCTCTATCGGACACAATTGACACTGGCACTCTATGTCTCGAAACGATCTCTTTAACGTACAATTTTGCCAACTGATCAAGATTGAACCTAATCTTTATTGGTAAAAAGTGTGCTGATTTTGTCAGTCTGTCCACTATCACCCAAATCGCATCGCATCCTCTCTGAGTAGTTGGAAGACCCACCACAAAATCTATTGTGATGTGTTCCCACTTCCATTTCGGTATTTCCAATAGTTGAAGTAATCCGCTGGGTCTTTGATGTTCGACCTTGACTCGTTGATATGTCAAACATTTCCCCACGCACTCCGCAACATCTCTTTTCATGTTCGGCCACCAAAAATGTCGGCGTAAATCTTGATACATCTTCGTGCTTCCCGGATGAATCAAATATCTTGAGCTATGAGCTTCGGTCAAAATTTTGTCTTTAATCTATGGTGCTGCTGGAACCCAGATTCTTACCTCGTACCGTAATAGTCCTTCGGTATCGATCTTGTATTTTGCATCATTACCCTCAACCACATTCTCTTTGATTTTCTCACATTCTTAATCTCGCAGTTGAGCGTTCTTCACTTTGTCCACTAAAGTTGGACCGACTTCTAACTGGAATAGTCATTTGTCGGATTCCTGTGGAAATTTGATTTCCAGCTCTAGCTTTATCATTGCTGAAATGAGCTCCTCCTGAGTTGTTATCAACATCAACTTCTCCCGACCTTTCCTGCTTAAAGCATCTGCAACCACATTTGCTTTGCCTGGATGATAAAAGATCTCACAATCGTAATCTTTTATCAATTCCATCCATCTTCTCTGACGCATGTTCATGTCCTTTTGAGTGAAAATATACTTTAGACTCTTAAGGTCTGTATATATCTCACATTTCTCTCCATAAAGATAGTGTCTCCATATCTTGAGAGCAAATACTACTACATCCAATTCCAAATCATGAGTCGGATAACCTTTCTCATAATCCTTCAGTTGTCTTGATGCATAGGCAATAACTTTTCCGTTCTACATAAGAACATAACCCAATCCTTTGTGTGAGGCATCACTATACACCATAAAATTTCCTGTATTATCCGGTAGGGTTAATACAGGTGCCATACTTAGCTTCTTCTTCAAGTCTTGAAAACTTTCTTCACATTTCTCCGTCCACACAAATTTTACAGCCTTCCTTGTCAAATTTGTTAGCGGAGTGGCTATCTTGGAAAAATCTTGAATAAATCTTCTGTAATAACTTGCCAGTCCCAAGAAACTCCTCACCTCCGAAGGTGTTCTTGGTTGTTCCCAATTGATTACAGCTTCCACTTTCGATGGATTCACTGAAATCCCATCTTTGTCAATTACATGACCCAAAAATTGTACACGATCGAGCCAAAATTCACACTTAGAAAATTTTGCGTACAACTTTTCATTTCTTAGTGTCTCCAAAGTGAAGCGTAAATGTTCCACGTGTTCTTCTTGAGTTTTGGAATACACCAAAATGTCGTCGATAAATACCACTACGAACTTGTCTAGAAATGGTTTAAACACCATGTTCATCAAATCCATGAATTAATGCAGCAGGTGCATTTGTTAAACCAAAAGACATCACCAGAAACTCTTAATGTTCATACCGAGTTCTGAATGTCGTTCTAGGTATATCCTCCTTTCTTACCTTCAATTGGTGATACCCACTTCTCAAATCTATTTTCGAGAAGTATTTAGCACCCTTCAACTGATCAAACAAGTCATCTATTCTAGGTAACAGATACCTATTCTTAACAGTGACCTTGTTTAACTCTCTATAATCAATGCAAAGACGCATTGATCCATCCTTCTTCTTCACGAATAATATTGGCGCTCCCCACGGTGATACGCTTGGTTGAATATACTTCTTATCTAGCAGCTCTTGTAGTTGCACCATCAATTCCTTCATTTCTACCAGAGCCATTCTGTATGGGGCCTTCGATATCGATGCGGTTCCTGGCGCTAAGTCGATTACGAATTCAATCTCTCTGTCAGGCGGAAGTCCTAGCAAATCCTCCGGAAATACATCTACGAATTCTCTAACCACCGGTATCTCATCCAGTTTCACAGCCTTCTTCTGAGTATCGGCGATGTAAGCTAAATATCCCACACAGCCTTGACTCAATAACTTCTTGGCCTGCATAATCGTCAGACATTTCATTTGTCAAGGCAATTTGCTACCATAGAAAACTACATTTGACAGAGTCATAAGGTTTACACACTTCTTGTGGCAATCAATTACTGCTCCATATTTGAACAGCCAATCCATTCACAAAATAACATCAAATTCCTCGAGTCTAATCAGAATTAAATCTACCATCATGATATTCCCATTAATGTTCACCCTACAGTTCTTGTATACGAACCTAACAGAAATCACTTCCCTATTCGCAATTTCTATGTTCAAAGGGAAATTCAGTTCTTCTCTAGGCAATTCTAACCTCTTAGCAAATTCATCAGATATAAACGAGCAAGTAGCACCTGAATCAAACAATACATATGCATCAATATCATTGATTGGGATAATACCTGACACCACATCTTTTGATTGCACAACATCTTGTACAGTCATGTTGAATGTTCTGGCTATGGGTTTGTTTGATGTTGTAGGTCCAGCAATGACCCATGTTCCTCCACTGCTTCCTCCCTTGCTTCTTGCTGTTTCTCCAACCTTCTTCTGAGGGCATTCACGAGAAAAGTGATCCTTGGATCCGCACGTGAAACAGACATTCTTCTTAGGTTGAGTGCAATTCGGGGCGATGTGACCTTCCTGGCCATAATTAAAACATATACGTTTCCCCATCAAGCACACACCCTTATGAAACCTTCCGCATGTAGCACATGCTTCAAACTTCCTAAATTGCTAGTTACCCTGCTAGTTTCCAGTACCCCCATTTTTGTTCCACTTCCTCTTCAAATTGTTGTTGTTGTTGTTGTTGTTTCCATTACCATTGCCTCCGCTACCATTCTTCACTTCCACCCCATTCTTCTTCTTCTTCTGTTCTTGATTGAACTTTTTCACTGCCTCGCCTCCACCTTTAGCGAGTACTGCCTTCTCCATCACTGCTGAAAACGTCTTCACTAGAACAGGGAAACCCTACTGTACAGCCAGGGCATCAGTCCCTGTTCAAACCTCTTTGCCTTGCGTTCGTCCGTGCTGACTTGATATGGCGCAAACCTCGCCAATTTGTTGAATTTCGCGGCATACTCAGATACCGTCATCGTTCCCTGCTTCAGTTCTAAAAACTGAACCTCTAGCTGACTCTTTGAACTCTCTGAGAAATAGTCTCGAAGAATTTCTCCTTAAACCTATCCCAAGTCATCACTCCTAGTCCTTCCCGGGTTTTATTGGCTTGCCACTAATAACTAGCCTCTGCTTTCAACATGAATGTTGCAAAAGCAGTCTTCTGCTCATCCCCTACCCTAGCGACTTCAAACACCTTCTCAATTTCCATAATCCAGGTCTGTACCTCGACTGGATTCATGGACCCACGGAATTCAGGTGGTCCAACCGCCTTGAAATCCTTAAATGTTGTACCTTGGTTCTGAGGTTGATTCTGCAACGCTCCTATTAATAACTCACTAGTTGTTGGACGGGAATATCTTCGACATTGTTATTGTTAGTTCCTTCATTGGTTCTCTGTCTGGGTGGTTCACATCTGGGAGGCATTTTCTGATAAAAAAAACATCTATTAGACTATTACTCAACCTCTTTAAGTATTTTCTAATTAACTTGCCTCCATAAAAGAAATAATCACATAACACATAACACTTTGAATAAAATAATAACTTTTATTTATTCATAATCTCTTCGAAAAACACAAAAACAATAGTATCACTGCTATTTACATTCTTTTCCTGAACTACAAAAGTTACAGGACAACATCATCATTATCATATCCCATGGTTACTTAACACTAGGGATTTTAAACATTATTTAACATTTATTACGGGCATAACATGCACATTTCCTTTGATGTTCTATTAAGATACTCCGTAGCCTTTCGATGCTCTTCTTCCATAACCCGGAACAATGTTCGGCGATCTAACACGTATGATGGCAAAGTCTCGAAATGAATCGGATAACCCATGACCTGATCTTGAGCTCGATTGATCACGGTATTGAATACTTTATCCATCTCTTCCATCTTCATCCTCTTTGCTTGTGCGTCTCTTACTGTTATTATTTAAAAATGATTCCGATGTTTGAAAAATTATTATAAATTATAATAATTGTTTAAATTAAAAGCTTCCGAAAAATATTATAAACGATATTTGACTTATCTAAAATAATATTGAAGCTTAGAGACCAAGTTTAATTGACAATAAATGTGTTAATTGTCGGATAATGTGACCAAGGCACCGGGATGAGACCTAAGTCCAATCAGACCGAACTAGTTAGACTTGATTAGTGTTTATATAAGTTATACACACTAATGTGGCTATGTGGTAATGTGCCTATGAGACAGATTGACTGTAATTTACAGTGTTATGTGTTATGAAATATTGTGCTAATTGTGAGACCGATATTATTGGTTATAGGTCTTTCAAAAGCAGATAAGTATATTGTGTAGCTGTAAATAGCGGAAGAGGAAAGTTTTCTAACTCAACCTTGAGGTATATTCTTTCAATTATTATAGTGGTTAATTATTGTTAATTATACCACGTCCAAGAATTTATTGTTGATTATTCGTAGTTAGTGCATGTTTAATAATTCAAATTGAATTACTGATTCGAATAAATGTATATTCATAGAATTACTGTTGTTGGATATTCATATCTGTAGAAGCTAATATTGACAGTACAAATAATTCCTATTTATTGTCGAATTATGTTGAGAAATGTCTTAGCTAATTATTCTGGCTAGACGAACATTTATTAGAACTTGATAGGTTCCAGAATAGAAGAGAATTTAATTATTATTGATAGATCAATGCCAGTTGTATCGGCTAGATAAAAAAAAAAAGAAAACTTGATAGGTTTGAGAAGAGAAGAGAAGAGAAGTGATTAGATATTGAAATCATTGAATTTCGTTGTTAAATCAAATCTTGATTCTAAGACTGAGAAGAACAACCTTTTATATAAAGGGAAAATTTTATTGGTCATAAATTCGATCATTGCGCGCGACTTAAGTATTATGCATAATATAGGGTACAAGGAGTTGGCCGGCTCTAAGTACTTGCTGAGGGGTATGATTTAATCTTTATGGTTATCTGATACACCTATGTATATGTCAAAGTAAAGCTTTAATATATACCCAAGAAGAGAAGTTCGAGATCCAATGGATCACTCAGCATAAATCTGGAAAACATTTCACTTTATTATTGCGTAGAATTGATTCTTGATTATTCAATAGAATATCGTAGAAACTTTGAAAGCGTTGTACTCTTTCATTATCAAATTATTGTGTTGCATAGATTGTGAGAAGACTTGTTAGAAAATTGGAGATTTGTTCAGCTAATTCAAAGTTCCCCGAACTTTGGCATTATTCTATCAAAATAGATAGTCTGTTCTTAATGATTCGTATACATTTATTGTATGTCTTAACTTGTGGAGCAAATTTGTTGCTCACCCTTGCTAAATAAAATATTTCAGCTATGAACGAAGAAGCCAGCGGGTCAAAGAAGAATAAATGCAAAGGAAAAATGTTGGATTAGTTGTAATAAACATTATTATTATGTTGTATTTGTGAACCCTTTTTGTATATCTAAAGGGTATTGTTGATTGATTTCGCAATCAATGAATACGTGCAAGTATACACGGTCAACAAATAATAAAGTGAAAGTAGAGTATCGTTCCCACGAGGAATTATTTAATAAAAATCACCAAGTACTAATTCTTAACCAAACTAATTTTATTTAAACAATCTCAAATCGCGATTTTTCTAATTAATAAAACTAAATTAATCAATTAAAACTAGGTTACTTTATAAATGAATTCAAATAAATAAAGGTTAAGACTCCAATATCCCCAATTATGAACTATAAACCAATTATCCAATTATCCCGATTATTATTATGTCTACTGAATTGTTAACAGAAATTCTCAAGTGCCAAAAGCCCTTTCTCAAGTGATCATTTGCCTTCTATTTAACCCAGATTAATTTTGCTATATCTCTATGCAAAACAATTGAATTAAACTCGTTACAACCCCAATTCCTTATGTGTTACATGCGGCAAATAGATATTCTCATTCTATTCACAAACCTAAGTATTCACTGTGCAAATAACTAAGTCACATGTCACCATGCCCAGTTCTAACCCTAGAATTCCTTTCTCAATTCCTTCTAGAGTAACAAGGTAATTACTGATCAGATAATTAATCAATGAGCACAAAGCAAGATGAACAATTCACTTCAACATAAATAATTAGAATAAATCAAATAATCAATTCATAATCATAAAAAGTTCCATTGGAATCTTAATGAAAGAGTTAGTTCATAATTAATGAATTAAAATCAAGAATCCACAATTGAATAGACATTAAAAGATAAAAGTAAGAAAAGAGAAGAGAATATAATCTATTGTCAGCAAATCTGATGCTCCCCTCTTGCTCCTGCTTTGAATCTTCAATGGTCTCCAAGTTGTTTCAATCTCCAAAACTAATAAGAACTAGGGTTATGTTCTAATCTAAAGGAGTGTTTAATCTAGTCTAATCTATGTAATCCCCTCCTATTTTATGCCTTACATCATGTATTTATAGGTTACAAATCCAATTTTGAGCTTAGGAACAAATCCAATCCAATTTGGAGTCAAAAAGGTGTCAAAATTCGCCCAAAACGCGTCCAGGCCATCACCAACCTCTTCCCAGTGACTTCAAAGATTTGGGCTTGACCTTCAGACTTCGCCTTTATAGCCCGGCTCTGCAAAATGAACTAAAAATAGCACCCCGGCGCTGTTACAAGTTCTGACATTTTCTGCTCCGACGTCCTTTGGGAAAATGGGCATAACTTCTTCGTCCGAACTCCAATTTCGATGATTCAAGATGTTCCGGAAAGAGGAGAAGTAGATCTACAACTTTCATTCTTTGAGGTTTTCGAAATAATGTCTAACGCTATAGTCAAATTGGCTTTTAAGTGACTATTGTGTAAATGGCAAGCCGAAAATGCGAATCTAGCCACCCCGAACGTCGATCCATTTAACTTTTGTCCCAAATCCTACAAAACAATATAAAACATGCTTGAGTAGACACAAACACATAAAAACATCCTAAAAGACTTGAGAACAACAATAAATTAAGCCCGAATGTATCCAATTCATGTGTATAAAACTCAGTCATCAGGTATGTTTTTAATGTTAAGGTTAGAGAACCTGGGGTAATGTATTGACTTTATCAGTTAATGAAGTGTATGTTCCTACTTATAATTAAATGGGTAGTTAAATGTTATTTATATTGTGGATCGTGAGCACCAAACTCGGGGGTCAGGTAACCCGGATTTGGGGGTGTCACATATTGGTATCAAAGATGTAGGTTATAAACCTTAAGTGGGGTGGGGGAAAACCCTAAGATTATTACCATACGAGATATAGAAAAAACTCATTTAGAGTTCTAAGTGAGAAATTGTTGAAATGCATCAATAGTGAGATATATGGACACATAGTGTGAGAAGTTTGTACTAATAAAGTACTAATCAATTTGTTTAAACTGATTGTAGGATGTCTGGATAAGATGAAACGAGTGCGGAGATGCTAGTGGCTATTGCACCAATGCCAGAAGCCGAGGTTCCAGTGTAAAGCGAATCAGTGGAGAAGGTGGGAGAAGATGAACCTATGATTAATCTGGGGATCAATCATGGCGATTATCCCGAGATGAATCTGAGTGGAGATGAGGAGGCAGAGTCTGAGCAAGTTAAGTTAGAGAAATGGAATAAGATCAAAGTTGGAGAGAAAGATCACGAAACTACAGAAGTTCAAGAACTCCGGAGTAAAGTGTTTCTCTTAGAGGAGTTGAGGAAGACGGAGCGAGCGTTACGCAAAATGACGGAAGAACGGAACGAGCTGAAGGCGCAGGTGGAAAGGATGAAGACTGAAGCTGGTGGATCGTCTGAAGGAACAATCAAGCAGCAAAAAGACAAGAATAAGCGAAAGAGGGACAACGACAGCCCTAATTTTGAAAAGTCAAACTCGAAGAAGAAGCAAGTCTGTAGCAAGTGTGGAAAGACTCACGCGGGAGAATGCATGATGTGGAAGAACGTGTGCTACAACTGTAAGCAGGAAGGACATATTTCCCTACATTGTCCTAAGCCAAATTTGAGGAAGTGTTTTTCATGTGGGAGGACGGGTCATGGATTCAAGAAGAAGACTGGTGAAGGGAGTGGACGGTAGACAACTTAGAAATAAGTGCTAGTATCTTTTGGTAGTAGGTTATGATATTAAGTGTTGTAATATCGAAAATGAGGTGTGACTATATGTAAATATAAATATGTTTGTATGAATGAGATCTTTATTTTCTATATGAATATAAGATTAAGATTAATTTGTGTGTTCTTAAAACTCATACTTATAGTAAGTTAATGACTCATAATTATATGAAATGTTTTGAACCCCTCAGCGAATGGACGCCAAAGGTCTGACTAGGATAAGTTCATACACTCATATAATTGTGGCAAGTTCCTGAACTCATAAGTGTGGTAAGTTTGACGAACTGGGAATAACTATGTGTGAATGGAGAATTGCAACTTTTTGAGTAAAGTTGTGTTGTTAATCCTGATACAATTTAAAAAGGGATAGTAATATGTGTTAAGTACTAAATGTGCTATGTGCTATTTGAATAAATAAGTGAATGAGAAGTATGTGTTAAATTCTTATTGTGTTAAGAATTTGTATGGAGAAAGAGAATTAATGTAAGATTTTTATTTAAATCAGATCATGCCACCTAGATGACAGAATCGAAATCAAAGGGAAGAGAAATCGGTGAATAATGAAGGAGGTCAAGCTGACCCGATGCAAAATTTTGCAAATATGATAGCCAAAGCTATGGGAAATAGAGCTCCAGCAGCAAGAGGAAGGGCCAGAGAATAGCCAGTAGATAGATTGGCAAATTTTAAAGACTTTAAAGCGGTAGGACCGCCTAAATTCAAGGGGACCACAGATCCGATTGAAGCCCAAACTTGGGTGAAGGAGATGGAGAAAGCATTCATTATTGTGCGCGTGGCCGAAGAGCAATAGATAGCTTTTGCAATATCTGATGAAAGGAGAAGCCAATTACTAGTGGGAAACTAATCAGGTGAGAGTTGGTACAGTTGTGGTGACGTGGGAAAGATTCAAGGAATTGTTCTTTGAGAACTACTTTTCGCCGAGTATGCAATCCAGGATGGAAGTCAAATTTTTAGAACTGAAGCAAGAGAATATGTCGGTTTCGGAATATGCTTCCAAATTCAATGAGTTGGCTAGATTTGCACCTCATCAGGTGGACACAGAAGTAAGAAAAGCGAGAAGATTTGAAAATGGACTGAAGTCGGGGATATTCAACAAGGTAGCAGTATTTCAGATCAATACTTCCGCGGCTTTGATGGAGAACGCGTTAATTGCTGAAGGAGGGAGCGAAGCTGCATCTCGATTTCATCAAGAGAAGAAGAAGAAGAAGACAAACGATGGAGGAAGCAGTGGTGGTAGTAATCTGAATAAGAGGAAATGGAGTGAGAATACCCAATCAGGTGGCAAGACAGAAGGAAATAAGTAAGGGAGGGAGCCATGTGCAACGTTTAGGAAAAACCATTCTGGAGTTTGTTTGAAGAAGAAGGGAATTTGTTATAACTATGGGCAAGAAGGACACATGTCACCCAATTGTCCCAGTCCTAAGAAGATACAAGGTTGCTTTGCGTGTGGATCGACTGATCATCTTGTTCGGAACTGTCCGAAGAGAAATACGGAGAAGGAAAGTGGTAACAAGGGACCCGGTGGCGGAACCTTGGCAACTCGAGGACCTGCACAACCAGGAAGACCAACAGCCCGTACATTCAACATGACGGCACAGGATGCAATGGCTACTAAGGAGGTGGCATCAGGTAATTATTTCGATTAGAAATTTAATTACGCGAGTAATATGAGTTAGATATTCCTGTGAATTGTTTTCTTTTATGGATCCAAGTCACATGTTAGAATTGGAGAGACAAATTAGTATTGTGTTGATAAAAATGAATTGATGATACAACTTTAAAAGATTGTAGAGAATAAGAAAGCGGTGATTCCGAGGACGGAATCCTTTTAAGGAGGGGTGAATGTAATAACCCGGGATTTCAAATAATCCAAATTTTACGAATATTTTTTTTATTTATTTAATATTGGCATTTCCTGTTAATATTGTATTGTGTATCTGTGATGCGAGTCTCGAGATTAGTCAATTTGTGTATTGACAAAGAAATAAGAGTAGAGTTGTGCTTAACAAGATTAGAAACCCTAACCCTAAGTCTGGATAGGGATTCAATAGAAAATATAATTAAAATAATTATATTAATGAGTACGTGTTTGTACTGTATATAGATTTATTGATCAATGATTGCTCGGGTAGGGTACGACATTAGTAAACCTTAATAAGGGATTAGAAACCCTAATCTCCGGATTAGAAACCTTAATCGAAAAACGGGAAACCCTAATTTTAAATTCGGGAATCCTTAACCCTAATTAGGAAACTCTAATCCTAATTTGCAAGCCTAAAGTGATTAGTATGTGTTAATATAATTAGGAAACCCTAATTATACTTGAGAAATATTAATTTCTATTTAAAACTATAATTACATTTTTGAAATTCTTAATTTTCTATTTTAAAACCCTAATTACAAAATTCTAGAATTGAAGTTTTAAAACCTAAGGGTTAGAACCTTGGGGTTAAATCCTAAGGGTTTAACCCTAAGGGTTTGTGCTATTGTCTAGTATGCCATTAAAATCATTTTGTTAATGACAAAATTACCTTTTTTATATTTTTAATAAGCTAACTTGTGAATCTTGCTAAAATTGTAGTTGTTCACCAACTATTGTTGACATTGTGACTCAAATCTCAGCCATATCTGATCCCACATTGACACCTAGCCATTATAGATACATTGTATCACATTGTAAGAGATTAAGAAAGAGAAAGTATACTAAACTTAGTCAGTTTGTACACAAGCTCTCAACAACTTTTCCTTTCTTCAAACCTCCGAATTCTTTAAGTCTCTCAGTCATATCATCAGTTACTAAAACACCAAAAATAGTTAATGAAAGCATAGATAAAAGATCGAAATTAAGAAGGTATAAAAGCCCTAACCTATTTTGATCTTGTATGCTAAGAGAAATTTTGTGTTAAAGTGTTTAATCATGTGTTATATGATGTTTTTAGATGATCTATGTTGATCCATCATGGATCTATAACATCAAAGTGCTTTAAAATTGAGTTTTTCAAAAACTGTTCTTGAGCTTGAAAAGTGGTCTAACAACCGAATGTCAGAGGCCACAGATCCTTCCCTGTTTTTGATTTTTGTTGTTTTAAGCTTTGAATGTGTAGTCTGACATGAGTACTTTAATCTGAAACTGGAATCGTAGCTATTGGATGTCCAGGTTGTGAGTTATAAACGGTCAAAACCCGTTGACCGGGCATGACCGAAACTTTCTGGGTAAAACCAAACAGTGTTAAGGCAGCGTCTGACATGATATTCTAGGGCCTTTATCCGAGTGGTCAAACCAGGCCACTCGATCACGGTTGAGTTTCTAGGGAAAAAAAACCCAGAAACCGTAAGAACATAGTTCTGACAGCCTTTGACCAGATCATATCTTTTGATCCTGTTGTATTTGGACTGGTCTGTTGATGTATATGTGTTATTTGAGACGTTCACTACAACCATTTGATGACCATAACATAGAAATAATTGAGGCCCAAAATGGATCCTCGAACTGCCTGGGTTTCTGGAAAACCCAAAAACCGTCTGACAAGAACTTACAATGCTCAGATCTTGCATCTGAGTTGTTGTTGGACCAAGATGTTGGTTGTTATTGGTAGTAATACATACCTACTACAGATTGGATGCATAACCATGCCCAAAAATAATTTTAGCAGAGATTTATAGCCGGTCAAACGAGCGACCTTGAGAACTGGTCTGACAGTGTTCTTGAGCTCAAGAACACCTAAGACGACAGAAAGCGTCGCTAAAGTGCTTTAGCGACAGTTTATTTATTTTCTAATTTCTAATTTTCCGGAAATTATTTAACAATAGAAATAAATTATAAAAATTACCAAAAAAATGGTTTTAAAAATTATTTTAAATTATAAAAAATAATTTTTCAGAATTTGGAATATTTTTCATTAATAATATTAATTATTTGAATAAAAATGATATTTAATTTATTTAATTAGTATATTAAATAAATTAGAAAAAAATAATTTAATATTATTAAAAATCATTTTAAATAAGAATAATGTGTTTAAAAATATTTTGAGCTATAAAATGTAACTTTTAATATTTTTAGAGAATTTTCATTAATAATTTAATATTAAAAATATTAGATTTATTTAATTATTAAATTAAATAAATAAGTTAAAAATGATTTTTTGATTTAAAAATCATTTTAAATGAGAATAAAGTGTTAGAAAATATTTTGAATTATAAAATATATTTTTCAATATTTTTGGAGAATTCTCATTAACAAATTAATATTAATGATATTAGATTTATTTAATTATTATATTAAATAAATGAATTAAAATGGTTTTATTGATTTAAAAATCAATTAAAAATTAGAAAAATGATTTAAAATATTTTAGGTTATAATAAATGACTTTTAATATTTTGATAATAATTTCATTAATATTTAAATATTAATTGTGATTATTTAAAAATGATTTTATTATTTTAAAAATCATTTAAGTAGAATATTAATGATTTAAAAATATTTTAAGTTATTAATAATAACGTTAATATTTTGACAAATATATTATTAATATTTTTATATTATTAAATATTAATAAGATTGTTTGATAATTAAATCATTTAAAAATGATTAGATGTTTGAAAAATTATTATAAATTATAATAATTGTTTAAATTATTAAAAGCTTCCGAAAAATATTATAAACGATATTTTACTTATCTAAAATAATATTGAAGCTTAGAGACCAAGTTTAATTGACAATAAATGTGTTAATTGTCGGATAAGGTGCCAAGGCACCGAGATGAGACCTAAGTCCAATCAGACCGAACTAGTTAGACTTGATTAGTGTTTATATAAGTTATACACATTAATGTGGCTATGTGGTAATGTGCCTGGGAGACAGATTGACTATAATTTACAGTGTTACGTGTTATGAAATATTGTGCTAATTGTGAGACCGATATTATTGGTTATAGGTCTTTCAAAAGCAGATAAGTATATTGTGTAGCTGTAAATAGCGGAAGAGGCAAGTTTCCTAACTCAACCTTGAGTTATATTCATTCAATTATTATAGTGGTTAATTATTGTTAATTATACCACGTCCAAGAATTTGTTGTTGATTATTCGCAGTTAGTGCATGTTTAATAATTCAAATTGAATTACTGATTCGGAAAAATATATATTCATAGAATTACTGTTGTTGGATATTCATATCTGTAGAAGCTAATATTGACAGTATAGATAATTCCTGCTTATTGTCGAATTATGTTGAGAAATGTCTTAGCTAATTATTCTGGCTAGACGAACATTTATTAGACCTTGATAGGTTCGAGAAGAGAAGAGAAGAAAATTTAATTATTATTGATAGATCAATGCCAGTTGTATAAATTCGGCTAGATAAAAAAAAGAAAACTTGATAGGTTTGAGAAGAGAAGAGAAGATAAGTGATTAGATATTGAAATCATTGAATTTCATTGTTAAATCAAATCTTGATTCTGAGACTGAGAAGAACAACCTTTTATATAAAGGGAACAATTTATTGGTAAATAGAATTCGATCATTCTTGTTGTGACTTAAGTATTATGCATAATATAGGGTACAAGGAGTTGGCAGGCTCTAAGTACTTGCAGAGGGGTATGATTCAATCTTTATGGTTATCTGATACACCTGCGTATATGTCAAAGTAAAACTTTAATATATACCCGAGAAGAGAAGTTCGAGATCCAATGGTTCACTCAGTATAAATCTGGAAAACATTCCACTTTGTTATTGCGTAGAATTGATTATTGATTATTCAATAGAATATCATAGAAACTTTGAAAGCGTTGTACAATTTTATTATCAAATTATTGTGTTGCATAGATTGTGAGAAGATTTATTAGAAAATTGGAGATTTGTTCAGCTAATTCAAAGTTCCCCGAACTTTGGCATTATTCTATCAAAATAGATAGTCTGTTCTTAATGATTCGTATACATTTATTGTATGTCTTAACTTGCGGGGCAAATTTGTTGCTCACCCTTGCTAAATAAAATATTTCAGCTAGGAACGAAGATGCCAGCTGGTCAAAGAAGAATAAAGGCAAAGGAAAAATGTTGGATTAGTTGTAATAAACATTATTATTATGTTGTATTTATGAACCCTTTTTGTATCTCTAAAGGGTATGTTTGTAATGTTAAGGTTAGAGAACCTGGGGTAATGTATTGACTTTATCAGTTAATGAAGTGTATGTTCCTATTTATAATTAAATGGGTAGTTAAATGTTATTTATATTGTGGATCGTGAGCACCAAACTCGAAATTCAGTAACGGATTTGGGGTGTCACAAAACCTTTAACATAATAAAATCCGGGTGACGAAGGTGGGAAGGACGTGGTGTCAGGTATAATCTCAATCAATAATATAAATGCGTGTGTATCATTTGATTCAGGTACCACCTGTTCATTTGTATCTGAAGAATTTGATAGTAAATTTAGTACACCCCGAGAACGTTTAGAAGATTCCTTGAATGTAGAAGTTATAAATAAGGAAATAATCCCTGTAGAATACCTTTATCGAAATTGTCGCGCAAATATTAGAGAACATGAACTGAGCATAGACTTGATTCCTATTAGACTATGAGAATTTGACGTAATACTGGGAATGGATTGGTTATATAACCATGCAGCAATAATTGACTGTCAGAACAAGTGTGTGAACCTTTAGACTCTGAGCAAATCTAAGGTAGTGTTTCATGGTAGCTCATCGCTTAAGCAATCATGTTGCGTTACGCTGATGCAGGCCAAGAAGTTGTTAAGGAAATGATGTGTAGGTTATTTAGCTTACATCGTAGATACTCGAAAAAAGGGAGTAAAGATTAGAGATAAACCAGTAGTGAGTGGATTTCAAGACGTGTTTCCAGATGATCTGCATGGTCTTCCGCCAGACAGAGAAATCGAATTCGTAATAGACTTAGCACCGGGAACGACACCGATATCGAAAGCTTCATATCGTATGGCTCCAGTAGAAATGAAGGAATTGATGATACAACTTCAAGAGTTACTGGATAAGGGTTACATTCGACCGAGTGTGTCTCCTTGGGGAGCACCAGTGTTATTCGTGAAGAAGAAGGACGGATCAATGAGGCTCTGTATCGATTACCGAGAATTGAACAGAGTAACGATCAAGAATAGATATCCGCTACCAAGGATAGACGACTTGTTTGATCAACTGAAGGGAGCAAAATGTTTCTCGAAGATTTACTTACGAACAGGATAACATCAACTGAAAGTGTGGGATGAAGATATACCAAAGATCGCGTTTCGAACCCGTTATGGACATTACGAGTTTTTGGTAATGTCATTCGATTTAACTAATGCTCCGATAGCATTCATGGACTTGATGAATAGAGTTTTCAAGCCATACTTGGATAAATTCGTAGTAGTTTTCATCGACAACATTTTGATCTACTCGAAGACAGAGGAAGAACATGCCGAACATTTGAAGATTATTTTGGAGGCACTACGAAAGGAAGAGATGTATGCGAAGTTTTCAAAATGCGAATTTTGGATGAAGAACGTTCAATTCTTAGGCCACGTGGTGGATGAGAATGGAATCTTAGTAGACCCTGAAAAGGTCAAAGCAGTAAGTAGTTGGGAACAACCGAGAACACCGACGGAAGTGAGGAGTTTCTTAGGGTTAGCTGGGTACTATCAAAGATTCATCCAAGATTTTTCTAAGATAGCAACCCCGTTGACTAATCTGACGAGGAAAGTGGTAAAATTTGTATGGACCGACAAATGCGAGGAGAGTTTTCAAGAGCTGAAGAAGAGGTTAAACGAGGCGCCTGTATTATCCTTACCAGATGATACGGGAGGATTTGTAGTGTATAGTGATTCATCGCATAGAGGACTGGGCTATGTGCTGATGCAGCATGGCAAAGTCATTGCGTATGTGTCACGATAATTAAAGGATTACAAAAAACTATACCCTACTCATGACTTAGAGTTAGCGACAGTAGTTTTTGCGTTAATGATTTGGAGACATTATTTGTACGGAGAAAGGGTTGGATGCCATTTGGGTTATCATGGATCGACTTACAAAGATCGCACATTTTCTACCGATCAAGATCCGCTACAGTTTGTCCAGTTAGCAACTTTGTACATAAAGGAGATTGTTTCAAGACATGGAGTGCCGATATTAATTGTTTCTGACCGAGACCCGCGTTTCACGTCAAAATTTTGGAAAAGAATGCAAGAGAGGATGGGAACACAGTTAAGGTTAAGTACTGTTTATCATCCTCAGACAGACGGACAGAGTGAGCGAACAATACAAACACTAGAGGATATGCTTAGGACTTGCATGATGGACTTCAAGGGAAATTGGGACGACCACCTACCCTTAGTCGAATTTGCGTATAATAATAGTTACCATGCGAGTATCGGCATGCCACCATATGAAGCTCTTTACAGGAGGAAGTGCAGAACACCATTATGTTGGGACGAAGTCGGGGAACGACGAATACTTGGACCAGAGTTAGTACAACAAACCGCGGATGTGGTGACGATAATAAGGGCTAGACTTGTGGCTGCACAGGATCGCCAGAAAAAGTATGCAGATTTGCATCGGCAAGACCAAGATTTTGAAATCGGCAATTTTGTATTCTTGAAGGTATCTCCATGGAAGGGAAAGATCCGTTTCGATAAGAAAGGGAAACTGAGTCCAAGATTCATAGGACCGTTTGAGGTACTCAAGCGAGTGGGAGAAGTAGCATACAAAGTTGCACTACCACCTAAGTTGGAGCACATCCATAACATGTTTCACATATCCATGTTGGTTCCGTACAAGCCTGACTACAAGCACGTGATTTCTTATGAACCTATTCAAGTGGAGAAGAATTTAGCGTACAAAGAAATTCTTGTCCAAATTCTTGATAGGAAAGAGCAAACCTTGAGAAATAAAATCATTTCTTCTATAAAAGTACTTTGGCGTAACCACGATGTCCAGGAGGCTACGTGGGAGTTAGAAGATAGGATGATGAGGGATTATCCCCATCTATTTGTGTAACCTTGTAGCAATTCCGGGACATAATTTTTATAAGGGGGGCGGAAAGATGTAATACCCGAGAATTTCCACGTATTATAAAATGAATATATTAATGGAAATACTATTTATGTGAATATAAGTGTTATTGTTTTATGAGTTGGTTAATACAATTGATTCATATTAGATCAATATGTATTAAGAAATATGAATTGGCAATGAGAAGTGTGAAATGCCTTGTGTGGCATAATGCGAAACGAGAAAATTCATTAAGCGAATTAAAACGGGAATTAGGAAGTATAATCGTGTTGATCATGTGATTTTGTATAAGTAATCAAATACGTTCGAAGACTTGTAGTAACACTCTTGTGAACATTAATTCATGTCGTATAAACGAGTTAACGGTGGAGATTAGCGCGGTAGAAGCTAAACCGATCTTGGTATCTTGTTTGTAACACGACGCAATCGCTACTGGCCCTAATCTAGCAATCTAAACCTGCACAAACCGGCTTGAAAATCAGATTGAAGAAAGTAATTTTTCCACTTTGGAAATTAAATAGAACAATTATGTGATATGTGTAACATTGATAAATCATGAATTAAAGTATGTTATGTCCGATAACGGAATTGTTAATCCATTAATTAATATTAATTAATTGTGGTGCAATATGGATTACTTGGTAATTAATTCGTAATGTACGATTATTATTAATTGCAATATATCTATGAATATAATAAGAATTATATCAATAATAAATGGATTAATTAATATTGGTGGTAATTAATCAAGGAAGGGACTCATTTATTTAATTGACATAAATAAATAAGTTATTAATAGAATAATATTATATTGACAGTTATGTGCATATAAACGATAATACAAATATAACTATATAGTGTGGTGTGACATTTATGTGGCTATATATATTAAGTCTTATAAAACCAAATTGTATGAGGCAATGTGGTTAAGCATATTGGAACTGTATAGTATAAATACATTATGAAATGAGTAAGAAACCATATACATGTGGGTAGACATTAACATAAAATATACATGGATTATATGTATAGTACATAACACCTACTACCTTGAAATATTAAGTCATGGTGTGACATTAGGTTATAATATATGGTGGATATGTGTATTAAAATGTAACATAAGGGTGAGAGTGTGTAGGAGTATACAAGAAGGCTGAGACGTTGGAGTTGTCCCAAAATGAGTGTCCCATTCACTCCTAAATCTCAGCCACGTGAATAGCAAAAAGGCTAAGCCTATTTCTTCCAAGCTTCTAGCTAATGATCATTGGGGGGGGGGGGGTGTTCATGATGCAAACGAACTACTAATTACCAACTCCACTATAACCTTCCTGCAATCCTACAATCCATGGGTTTGATTATTGGGTAAAATCTAATTACGCACAACACGCAAGTATACATGGTCAACAAGTAATAAAGTGAAAGTAGAGTATTGTTCCCACGAGGAATTGTTTAATAAAAATCACCAAGTACTAACCTGTAACCAACTCAATCTTATTTAAACGAAGGAATTTCAATTTATAAGTAAACTAATTCTAATTACCACTAGTTAAATTAGGATAACGGAGATTTAAGATCACAACTTCACTTATTGCTTCATTTAAGTTAACACACTTCTCATCAATTATTCTCTATCCTGAATTGTTAATCAAGAACACTAAAGTAGATAAAACCACCTCTCGATGCATAATACCCATATTAACGTCAATCCACAATTAAGATAGAAATCTGTTAAACACCTTAATCAACTAACCCACTATATCTCTATGTGAATTACAATTGAAGAAGGTTGAAGAATAAGTTCTCTATCCGATTACATGCGATGTCAAGCGTATCTCTACCTTAACAATAATCAAAAATCAGCTATTGACAAAATTCATGATGCATGCTATCATAATAAGATCTAAATCAATACTTCATCTCTCGAGTTCATATAGATTATCACGGTAATTGATGGCCAATCAATTAAACAATTAAGTCCAAATCACAATAGACAATCCTCACAATAGAACATAATAATTGATAACGAAGCATATTAAAATAAACTACATGATAAGATCCATTGTAATCTCAAACAAAGAATTAGTTCATGATTATTGAATTAAAACTAAGAATCCACAATTGAATACACATTGAAAGATAAAAATAAGAGTAGAATAAAGAATAAATATGTTGTCAGTAGATCTCCATCTTCCTCAAGCTCCTGCTCTTGATCATCAATGGTCTTCAAGTTGCTTCAATCTCCAAATCTAATTAGAACAAGTGTTTTGATCTAATTTACTCTAATATAATCTAATGGAATCCTTTCTCTAGTCTCTAATCTTTATAATCCTTGTGATTCTCCTCCTTATATAAGTCTCTTCATATGTCTTTAAGTCCTCTTGGAAGTTCTCTTGGAAGTCCTTGTGTCAATCGGATCGAAACAATCCTTTCCCGACTCAAATTGGACCAAAATTCGCACTTTTTGCGTATTTTCTGGGCTACCCCCGCCCCGGCGGGGGTTTATGCTTGATTTGGGCCCACCCCGACGGGATAGGGTTCTGACTTGTGGCTGGTACGCCCACCCCGGCGGCGGTTTTGTGATGGAAAATTTTCTACTCTGACGTCCCTTGGGAAAACAGCCATAACGTTTGATTCAGGAAGAGTTACGAGGCCTGCCACCTATCAAATCAAAGATATTGACGAGATCTACAACTTTCATTCTTTGAGAATTGAGAAATAACTAACCGATGATGGTCGAAATTGGGCTGGAAGTGACTACTGTGCAAATGGCCACCCAAAACAGTGACGTTCGACATCCGTTGGTACAAATGTCAAAACTCTTGCATCCAAACTCCGATTTTGATGATTCAAGATGTTCCAGAAATCTAAGAAGAAGCTCTACAATGTAATCCAAGTTCCAAACCAAGAACATGAAATAAACATAAAAACCTGAACGATTTCCGGATTACTTTTCTTTGTGTTTTCATACCAGTTCTTTGTGATTTCAACTCCCAAGCATATAATCTACAAAACGAACACAAAATGCATGAAAAGTAACTAAGAAACGTGAGATTAAGCAAATAATTCAAGTAATAGATACCGGATAAGTAGGTATAAAACCTACTTATCATTGATTCAATGGGAAAATGCAATGTCTGGTTTTGTGTTCTTCTATAAATAGCAGTTATACTTCTTCATTTCTTGTTGTTGAGAATTATCTGATAAATTGCTAAATAGTAGAGTGAGAGCATTCTAAGAGCTTGAGAGTTCAGTTAGAGCAAGTTCATTGCACATTACGAAGGTATAATTCCATTCCTTGCTTTCTATTTCCGTTTCTGTTAACAGAGTCATAAGTATTGAAATTTCAATTTCTTGAATTCATGGAAATGGATGTTAGTATGGTTGAGTAATGTTCATATGGTTGTTATATGACCTTACAAGCATGTTTAAATTGATATATGAATGTTTAGGAATGATTTCGTGAGTAATTTTTGTGTTTGGGCTAAGCGATTCTTGAGATGTTTATTGTTCTAGTCTCTGAACCCGGACATGGTAGCAATTACTGGCTACGGATTTACTTGAAACCTTACTTGCTGGCCTCTGAATTTTGTTTTGAGTTCTGTTTTGAAATTCT